>JAKTUG010000005.1:0-645295 GCA_030556545.1 Kodamaea sagamina
TCAGTGGTAGTCAAAGTGGTGGAGAATTGAGTCAACGTAGGGTTTGCAGTGAATGAGCTGAACAACAGGCCGGCAGAATTCGTAGACACTATTTCAACTCCAGTCTCGGTTTCAGGATTACCTTCTGCGTCCGCGGTAGTCAAAGTGGTTGAGAACTGAGTTAATGTAGGATTTGCAGTAAAAGAACTGAACAACAGACCAGCAGAGTTGGTACTGACAATCTCAACTCCAGTTTCAGTCCTTGTTGCTCCACCGCTTGTAGTTGTCAATGTTGTAGAGTACCTAGTCAATGTTGGAAACACCGAAGTAGAGGTGAATAACAGACCAGCAGAGTTGGTGCTGACAACTACCACACCAGTCTCAGTTTCTGTAGCACCATTAGTTGCTGTAGTAGTGAAAGTGGTTGTGAACAGTGTCAATGTTGGGCTCGCTGAGAATGAGCTGAATAACAGTCCTGCAGAGTTGGTGGTGACAATTTCTTCACCAGTTTCAGTTTCTACAGACCCATCACCATTTGTTGTTGTCACGGTTGTTGAGTATTCAGTGAATGGAAATGGTATTTCAACAATAGCAGTGGCAGTCTCACCAGGGGAGGCCGTGACAATAGATGTTTCTGTGTCAGTGCCTGCCCATGAAACAGTTGTTGTAACAGTTGGAACGGGGATATCAACTTCAAGGCCGTTTAAATTTGAAGCTGTGATTGTTCTTGTGGTTGATCCAGTCCATGTAACAGTAGATGTTACAAGGTCAAATACAGAACCTGGTGCTATAAGCAGTGTTACGGAGTATGTTCTAAGGATACTATCTCCGGTATCTATTGTCGATCCTGCACATACGTTGGTGTTGAGGAAATTTAAGAAAGGAGTAGACACGCTTGGTGAAAACTGTACCGTGAGGAAGGGTACGTCGCCTGCAGCGACAGTACCTATATCAGTCAAAATAGCTTCCTCGCCACTACAAAAAAAGTTCGAGTCTGCCAGGGAAGTTGCACTTATAGGGAACCCAAAGTCATTTTGGCTGCTTATAATACCAAATTGAAGTGTTGAGCAGTCGAGGGTTCCTTGAACGTTACCATTGGAGTCTGCTAACTGCACACCCAAATTTCCTCCAGAATAACCTTGGTTGCAGTGTGTTGCAATACCAACAAATTGGTAGGTATTGTCAAGACCTGGAATCTGCCTTATACTTGCAATACCATTGGTGGCATCAACAGCACTAAAAGTCGCAGAGGTTGAAAGCGTGTTCAGCCCATCCGAAAAGGAAACAGTGTTTGTACCAGCCAGGAAACATGTAGAATCTTGCAAATTGACCGCGTTCGCGTCGAAACCCGAGTTGAAAACAAAGGGAACAGTAATAGAACCAGTCATAGACGTACTTGTACTGACCAACAGAGATGCAGTACACTGGATCGAGGAAGAAGCAGACGAGATGCCTCCAGAAACTAAGTCACAGGTGGCCAATGGTCCAGCAACAGAAATCAAGTCAACAGTTGCTACTGTAGACGTGAACGTGAACACACAAGGCATGTTTATCGAGAAAGTGTCACCAGGTTGGAGGTTTCCCTGTATGGACCACAGGAAGTTACCCACCCAGGAGGCTTGAGGAATTGTGCCGTCAGCAAACCATTCACTCTCAGTAAACGTTAACGAATTAAACGACTTGAAAATTCCAGTAACCTGGGCTGCTAGAGTTAACTCTAGTAGACCAGCTAAGACAACTAATATTTGGAGCATTTATTTCTTGGTTTCCAGCTTCTTCTTCGCTAATGCTTGATATATATACGGTACCATTAGTTCATTTTGCAACCATATCGTTAAATGATTATTTTCAAGCTAGTGGGGTTATTTCAGATCTTCCCGAAAACGTGAAGAAAATATCAAGTACATAACTTGGGAGCCAGACCAAGGTTTCCTTCTAACCGTTCTGAGCACTTTGCCTCTGGCCAGATAACCCGAAATCCCGTTACACAATTTTGTTATAATGTGGATCGTTTATCCATCTGTGGGCCGTATTGTTCTTATTTCCCTCTGCGGGCGTATTCTGGAGCTGGCAGTTGATAAAGTGACAAAGGGGTCGATCTTCTTTGAGCGGGAGATATCTACCTTAGTAGAAACTACCACACTCTAACTTCCATCTTCTCAGTTGAACTTTCAACAGTTTTTTCTTCAATGTTCTCTCTTTTGCTCCTAAAATGGCCTTCAAAGAGTGAAAAAAGCTTTGTGAAATCCTCAAACAATGCAATGGAGTTTCCGCCACATCTGTAGCTAGATTGTACAAACCGTTACGCGCATGTTCACTTTACGATGAGTGTGCCACACCGTAAAATATCGTATCAGAAATGAGAGTATACACATAACGTTCGGTGAACACGAGTTTATGGAGAAAGATGATTTGATGATTGCACATACAGAAATACAAGGAACTTCATGCAGTAAAGAATCTCACAACTTTTCTGGTAGTGCAAACATGCTCCTTGTGTGGTAGGTGATATGCCCACATAATAATAGAATAGGAGTTCGGAAGTTCACTTTCAATAATCGAAACGCCTGCAAGTTTTTTAACGTACTCTTTTACCATCAAAGCCAGCAAGCTCATTAACTAATCATGTATGGCCATGCAAAATGATCAAGAAGTTCTTTTTTCGTTACATGTCATTTACTTACTTTTTCAGACAAAACCCATCCCAACCAGTAATGGTGGTTTTGTACTTACATTGTGATGCGCTACGGCGCGGGTTCTCGCGGAACACTTCTTGGATGGAGTTGTGTAATTCGAGTAGACTCAATACACGGCAAAATTTCTCGCGCTGCTTGTCCAACTTTGAGGGATGAAATTCTAAATGAAACGTTTTGGCGTATTGCATTCGGTCTCACTCAAAGGCTTCGGAACGATATCTTAGAGCATTGAATTCCATCTTGGTGTAGGAGTCCAATAAAAAATGGTTGGTTTTTCTAGCGAAAAGTGTGTGGACTCCAACTAACATAGAATGCTTTTTATTTATTCCGAATGATACGTGCAAACGAATCTGGAGTTGAGTAATTTGTGAGCATCTGATAACAATAGTACTTTCTACGTGTTTAAAAATATTCACGATAAGTGACAGAACTAGGAGAAAGAAGAGCCGTTGGAAAGTATCGTAAGGTAACAATTTTCACAAAGCAAACAGTTTATATAGTGGCATTACACACCAGACTTCTATTATTCAGGTAAGCTTGAGTAATGGTATTATGTTGTCTGGCACCTCCCGGGCACTACCTACAATTGACGTGAAGAGTGCAATCTTGTTTGAATTTTAGTAGATATATTGTCTTGCCAATAAATATTAGGAAAACTCTTTGTTGATTTCACAATTGGCATCCATTAGATTGATTGTTTCTTCACTAGTGGACTTCATCCATGGTATCCGTTGGACTTATTTTTATTTCAAGATTGGCATTTTTTTGTTGGTTTCATATCTTTTAATATTCAGCCAACGTGAAATTACAATGTAGAACAAAAGCAATAAAGATCGTCCATAATTAAGGAAGAAGACCACTAGCAGACCTCCTAACAGTTCTGCATCATGGATGACTCTTCAATGATCGAATTCTTTGAGAACAATGCTCCATTGTGTTGCGTTATTTAAAAAGTCATTCCCAACAACTTGTTCTTCTCAAACTGTTTATCTTTCTTTTTAATTGTCTAAGCATGTACCATTTCAAATTTGACACTATTCAACTTGAAGTTGTTCCCTCGACTTCGTTTTAATGAGCTGGAAATGTAGATACTCCTCCCTTGTTCCACGAGTATTTGTTCACACTAATTAGTCGTCTAGATGTTATATTAGATAAGACCTCATCAAACCTTACAGAACTCAACGTTTAGCATTTTGTATATGTATTAATTCTCTGTGCATTATAAGAAAGAAGAATCCATTTCAAGCTCCTGAGTATTTTGACTTGGCTCTTAACTTTGGACCATTTACGTAAAATAGCACCGGGATTGAGATGGCAGCAACAGAAATGAATCCCAAGAGAGCAGAGCCCCACCCAATTGGGAACTTCTTGGTAGCCAAGTTGTCGAACATAGGCTTTCCGAATAAAGGGAACGCACCTGCAATGACCGATCTGAAGAGAGTATTACCAGCGAACACCGACGCCAAAAACCGGTGGAACGACATTCCCAAGTAGTTGAACAAGGACTGGAAAATGAGGAACGCACCGGCTGCAAAAATCGCAGCTCCAACCAATGGGACAATCCAGTGAATGGACGCGGTGGCTGTGAATGAAAAGATGAAAATACCGATAGGCATGAGCACACTGCCTATGATTGCAATCGGAATGAAGATCTCTGGCACGACTGTCTCACCGGCAAGCAACTTGTCAGTGAAAATACGCTTGAGCACGGCGACATACGACGCACACGAAATGGCAATACCAACCATAATGGAAACATATGAAACTCCCAACTCCACTAAGGTGAAGTGGTAGGTCCCAACAAACACAATTGGGAACGACTCAAACCATATGTACAAAACAGAGTACACTAATGCAATGTAAAGATTAATGAGCAATACTACGGGTTCCACAACCGATATCTCGATTGGTCTCCACAAGGTATTCATTGCCATCTGGCTTACAGGAACCTTAGCCGCATCGATTTCGTCTTGTGTGGTGATGTTTAGGTTACCTGTGACCTTTCTCAAACGTTTAGCCTTTCTGAACAAGATGGTTTTCCCGTAGGTTTCCGGTAAAAAGAAAGTCAAGGTGACCAATGAAACAGCACTGGAAATGGCTAAGAACCAGAAAGACCATCTCCAGCCTCCGGCAACTGTAACTGCTGACCCGTAAAAAATGTTAGTATAAGATGGTGTCGCATAAATGTAACTCACGTATTACTAGAGGCCCAAGACTTGGACCACAAACGGCTGCCATCAGCCAGGCTGCAATCCCAACAGGTCTGTAAGGGACCGCCAAGAAGTCGGTGATGGAAGCTCCTCCTGTCGCCAAACATGGCGATGCAAAAAAACCTGCCAAAAGTCTCAACACACACATGCCTGCCGCATTCTTGACCAAGGCAGTGGGGATTTGAAGAATGAAGAAAACAAAGATCGTGCTGATGTAGATGTAGGTACGTCCAAACGCATGGTGCTCACTGAAAGGCGACCACACCATAGGTCCCAACCCCAACCCTATCACAAACAACGAAAGAGGCAAGGTAGCAACGACATGTGTGATTTTAAGTTCGTCCATCATTTCGTCAAGTCCTGGTGTGTACATCGCTGCTCCCATATACACAGATGTCGTCAAAATGGCAATCTGCACAATCATGAAAAGCTTGTACTTGAGTGGCCAGTTGTAAGGATTCTCAGGATCGTCGTCTCCATCCCAGGTGACTATTATCTTGCCATCATCCGCCAAGGTGATCTCAGAATCATTGCTTTCCCCTAACTGTGAACCCACCTTGCTCTTGACCAAGTACTTCTCTGGAATTAAATAGTTGGGATCATCTTCCTTGTACGAAAAGTATTTGCGGCCAGAGAGTCGATAGACTGTCCGGCCAAAGAGACTCTGTCTTATAAAATTGGACAATCCCATATCTGCCTGCTTGCTAACATCTCGACAATACCATTTACCTTTATACCGTACTCTTATTCTATTCGTCAAGAGTTCATACCCTCTGATTTGACGTGAGGCCTATGTCCGAGCCAAAATTCAGTTCTGCATGCTGTTGGTGCTTTTTTCTGTTTGCAAAATGAAATCTCCATTCATCCCAATGTGGTTATGACTAAGGCCGAATAGTAATTCATCTCTGCATTCGCTGCCTAAAACTGACAACTCCATACTGAATGACAACTCGGAGTATGTTTCCATTATGATGTAAAGATTCAAGTTCCAGTATAGCTACAACGGTTGACACGGTATCGTACCCACGGCTGACATGGTTTTGGTACCGGTTCAGTGACTTTAATTTTTGCCTCTTGAATCCATTTTGTTTTCTTCGCTTTCATCACTGTGGCGACTTGATTAAATGTTATGAGAGTAAAGTAGTAAGATTATATTACTCTATTTGATTCTCATTTTGTTTGCTCAAGATTCATATTTCGGATTTAAGTAAAAGAATTCTCTTCCGATGGTAACAAGAGTTGGTTCTAATGGGTTCCTCGAAGTTTTGCTTCGCCCGCTACCCTCAAGAATCCTCCTAAGTGACAAGACTTCAGCATGAATTCGGCCAAATTTTAAGAGCTCACGATGACTAGATTTCTCCGAGTTAAAAATGAGCCAAAAAGATGACAATTCAACTTTTTCTCGATTTTTGAGATTCTTCTGAAGAGACACCAGATAAGCAATTTACAACCATGAGAGTGAACATGAGCGAAGACCATTGGATGGGATAATTATCAGACCGACTTCTTGTTCAATATAAGTTATCCAACTGACGAAACAAGGTGGATTCAGCTTTAAAGAAGTCATTACCTCCTCAAGGTCCGATCCAGGATGAGCGTAGCTGTACATCCAGCACTTAGGAATCCCTGTATTGCACTTTTCGTCTGAAATTTAATTGTCCTTGCAGGTAGACTTCTGTTTTGTCCATTCCGGCCGTATTCTCCTTTCGGGTCAATTTCTTTATTATCCTCAATTGATATGTAAGCAGCTGAACTGATTTCTTCTTACTTTGTCCATTCTTATCGAGTTCTGTTTGCCTCAATTTTTTTGAACGACATATTCTTGCAGTGTCCTCATAATCCTCACAAAGTAAACAATCTAAACAGACACCTTAAACTCAACCCAAAGAAGAAGAGGCTTTTCATTTCCATTTAAACGTAGACGCTGATTCAAAATTTGGTATTATTCAACGCTTCTTGTTTCACTTGGATATAGTCAGAACACCTAAGTCTTTCCGAGAGGAGACCGCAGGCTCATGATTTGTAAGCTCAAGTAAACTTCTGGTGAACAAGTCCTAAGCCTAAGGATTGTTGAAAGAAAACCCGCGCACAGGGGGTGAAGGGAAGTGAGAAGTTCAAGTAATCCCTCACCAAATCTGTTGTTTCATTTAATGCAATCTGCTACTTTTTTGGCTTGGTTCACGCAGTGTTGAATTCTGCAGCCAGTGGAATCAAATTGTCGAAGAGATCTTCACCTTGAAGCTAGACTCCAGGTCTTCTCCGAAGCCTAATCAGCTTGAAACTACATTCTTCACTACCACCAGTTTGAGAGCAGATTGCTCAGAACCATATAAATAAGACCATGTTTTCCTGCTACAAGCAAATTCTCGCCAAATCTGTGAGGTGACTCCGTAACGCCCATTCGCATTGTTGGTCTCAAAGGAGAGTCTTTGAGCCCCCAACTTCTTTCTTTGGTCTGACAACATCAGTAAGAATAGATTTGTAGAACGATTGGTCTCTGAGGTTCCAAGAACATGTTGGAAAAAAGCCAGGATTTATTGCATTCAAGTGCTGTGAATTTTAAGAAAACCCTACACTCGAGTTTCAAAGAAACTCTTAAAACGTATGCGCATCAATCTCTTGAAGCTCATCAAGAAAGCTCAATGGTCCTACAGAGAGTTATGAATCACTTGTTGTAAGTTCGATTACACTTTAAAGTCATCAATGGTTGTGATATTCAGAGGTACACTTAAATCTAGGGATGGGATGATCATTAAGGTTATCTTTTTCAGTTCTTTAAAGTTGTGACGTTCCAATAAATGTAATCAAAGTTGTGAGGCTCCAAGCGTACATTTACTATCAATGGTTGTGAGGCTCCAAAGGCACATTAGATATCAATGGTTGTGAGGTTCCAATTAAGTTGACAAATTGACCAACAGGTCTCCCTCCTTTTTGTTTGCTTCCCCAAAAGTTAGGTTCGGCGTTCCAACTTCTTGTAGTCCGACAGAGTCCTCATAAATTTGAAACCTTATTTCCAGCAGTTATTTAGTCCATGTCAAACTAGTGGTCCAAAGACTTCCAAGGGGCACGCTCCTCGGAACCTGTAACTACATACGTACATATCGCTAATTGCTTGTAGAAAAACTACCACCTTCTGGCGTCACTGAGAGTCTAAACCCATAGCACCCAAAAACTCAAAAGTTTCTTTGCTACGGGGCAACATGTACCGCCGATTGCTAATACTTTTTAGTTCAGGGGATATGTACAGAAAAACACACAAAAGGTAGTCTTTCCAAGGCGTTAGTTGTCGGCTCCGATTTCTGTAAATGTTCAACTAAAAGGGTGCTAGCACTCTCAAATTAAGGGTAGGGTGAAAGCGACTTCAAGGTGAGTTCTGAAAAATTATTTGGAGCTAGACACCCTTCATGTGAATTTGTACCACTCCATTCAAGACTATTCCCTTTACGGAAGTTAAACCCCAACGATCTTCATTTGCATCAGTAGATGACAAACGTGTGAAAAGTTAAACCTTCTAAGGGTGTACATGCAACTAATAGGGAATTCATCCATGAGATTGACAGCAGCCAGAGCCTCGACCTATTAGTAGAAGCAGCGAGGATACTCGAGGTTGGCAGGACGGTGTCGAGGTGTACTTGAGAGCGTACCAGAGCATCAAGTTGAGGCAGCTCATCGACCATCAAATTAAGGTGATGGTTAAAATGCAAAGTATCACCCACCACTCCTGTTGAAAACGTGATGATGATCACATATTTGGAAAATACCAAGAAATTGGGACTCTTCTTCTTGCGCTGACCAAAGGTTGCAAGGGGTCATTTGCCTGCCTACTCCGTATTTTTCCCCACGGTGTTTGTCCAATTAGAAGCTGTGTGGCCACCCAAAGTTACAAAGTAGACAAGGATCTCAGTGCCAACAATTTGTGAGGCACCAGCTAGGAGTCCGTAACGGCTCGGTAGAGCATATACTCTACATTGTCTATTTTTAGAGTCATTGTTATGCCAGAATGCCAAGTCTCCCCTTCTATACCCCAGTCCACAAACAGTAGGATCTGCAAAGAAACATCTTCGCAAGATGAAAATACGAGAAGTTGCCATTGAGTTATGGAAGAAACTAAAAAAAGCTATGGTGGGGGAGGGGGTGCCTACCCATTGAATTGAAGCTTGCTTCAAATAATTGCTTGAAACTGGCCACAAACAACATGTACTTGGCTCACATCTGAGTAATAAGGTTAGACTCGATACTTTTCGAACACGCTCAAAAACTTTAAACTACAAGGCAAAACAATAGGACGCGAACTGCATCTAAGCGAGAACAATCGTCTCTGTTTCGAGGCAGCTCTGTCTTGTGTAATTTAGCGCTGCACGTTTGACGTTATGCGACGCCTTTTGACAAGTGACGGAAAACTCCAGGCTTGTGGCCGTTTTTTTAGAGAAGCCTTGATGCAAGACCCTTCACTTGACGAGTGGAAGAATGCCCCAAACCTTCTGTGGTCCTGCACGGGGCGATAGGCAAATGGAGAAAAAGGCGGCCTATGCAAAATTCACATGTACTTTCATCAGGCTACCTTTCTTCCTCGGGCCTCAGCTTCCTCATTTAGGAGAGCCTGTGTGGAGTCTCAGCACCGTAATAGTTAGAGAGCCCTTTATCGTTCCTTCTGCACTCTCTGCACGGGCGACGAAAATTCGTCAAGGCACCAAGTAGAAAATGCCGCAATCGACGAACGAACAATAGGTTCAGCAAGGTACCACCGCTTTAGTCGCCCTAGAAGCATCACTTCATCTTTAAAATCGCTATTAATAGAGCAAAATGCAAACATGGAGTGGATTTTTTGCCTCAGACAGCCGCTTAAAGCTTTGAACAATGAAAGGCTGTCTCGCCTCGAAACCTGTTTCCTAATCCACCTTCGTAATTTAGGTTTCCCCTTAGGGCCCCATGTGTTTCCCCTAACTCAAGTGAAAACACAATATCCGCCTTTGGGGAAAGGCGATCTAAATCAGGCAACAATGAAAACAGCCGCATGCAACCTCGCACCAGGTTTTTTTGCAGCAAGATTTATCTGGAGATACGCAATCGTTAATGTTCTGTTTCTAAAAATCGAACTTTCAAAGGGGACCGCCCACTTAATTCAGGACCAGGGCATGCATTTCGCCGTAACCGATGAGGAATTGGGCGCTACGCAGCGTTGAAGATGAACCAACAAACAATTTGAACTATGCATCCAAGTTTAATTTACGCTTCAAACTTAGACGTTCCCTTGTTCATCTAGGTTTATAAATACCTTCGGATCTTCCTTCATTCTTGAGTTTTTCCTCCATCAAATACACTCGTTTACATTACAATGAAGATCCAAACGACGACGTTCACTTTCGCTACGATGGTAGCTATTGCAGCTGCTGCACCAACTCCAGACGCCAACCTTGGTGCTGGTATTGACGTGGGTGCTGACGCTAACATCTTGGGATTAGGTGTTGGTGCTAACCTCGACGCTGGCTTCGGCATCGGCGGCTGGGGCAACAACTGGTGGGGTGGAAACGGTGGCAATGGTGGCAACGGTGGAAACGGTGGAAATGGCGGTAACGGTGGAAACGGCTCAAACGGTGGAAACGGATGCATTACCACCACTCCAAAGCCAACCACCCCAACTACTACTCCAAAGCCAACTACCCCAACTACCACTCCAAAGCCAACTACCCCAACTACTACTCCAAAGCCAACCACTACCCCAACTACTACTCCAAAGCCAACTACCCCAACTACTACTCCAAAGCCAACTACCCCAACCACTACTCCAAAGCCAACCACTACCCCAACCACCACTCCAAAGCCAACTACTACTCCAACCACTACTCCAAAGCCAACTACTTCTAGCAGCACCACTATTGCTCCTCCTGTATCTTCTACTCCAGGTGGAGGTACTGGCACTGGCACTGGTACCGGCACTGGCACTGGTACCGGCACTGGCACTGGTACCGGCACTGGCACAGGTACCGGCACTGGCACTGGCACTGGTACCGGCACTGGCACTGGTACCGGCACTGGCACTGGTACCGGCACTGGCACAGGTACCGGCACTGGCACTGGCACTGGTACCGGCACTGGCACTGGTTCTGGTTCTGGAACCGGCACTGGCACTGGCACTGGCACTGGTTCTGGCACTGGTACTGGTACTGGCACTGGTACTGGCACTGGTTCTGGTTCTGGTTCTGGAACTGGTACCGGCACTGGTACTGGTACTGGTGTAGGATCTGGTTCTGACCACGGTGTGGGTACTGGCACTGGTACCGGCACTGGTACTGGCACTGGTACTGGCACAGGTGCTAACGGCGGTACTGGCACTGGTACCGGCTCTGGTTCTGGCACTGGCACTGGCACAGGTTCTGGTGACGGTGGCGCTGGTACTGGCACTGGTACCGGCTCAGGTTCTGGCACTGGCACAGGCACAGGTTCTAACGGTGGTACCGGTACTGGTACTGGTACTGGTACCGGCACTGGTACTGGAACTGGCTCTGGTAACGGTGGTACTGGCACTGGCACTGGCACTGGTACCGGCACTGGTACTGGCACTGGCTCTAACGGTGGCACTGGTACCGGCACTGGTACTGGTACTGGTACTGGTACTGGTACTGGCGGTAACGGTGGTGACAACAACTCTTCTTCGTCTACTCCATCGACCCCATCTAGCACTACCACCCCAACCACCAAGCCAACCACCACTCCAACTACTAAGCCAACCACTACCCCAACCACCACTCCAACTACTAAGCCAACCACAACCACCACTCCAACTACTAAGCCAACCACCACTCCAAAGCCAACTACTCCAACCACCTCTACTACCACTCCAAAGCCAACTACTACTCCAAAGCCAACTACTACTCCAAAGCCAACCACTACCCCATGCCCAACCACTACTCCAAAGCCAACTACTACCCCCAAGCCAACCACTACTCCAGGTAACGGTGGCAACGGTGGCAACGGTGGCAACGGCGGCAATGGCGGCAACGGCGGCTGCTGGTGGAACCCATGCAACTGGTGGAACTGGTGGTGTTAAATTTAGGGCTATGGCCTAAGTTTAATAACCATTAGCCCATTGCTGATCTTGGGGCATTAGCCCACGTATGGCAATCTTTTTATCCTTCCCAGTATTTGTTAACAAACGATGTAACGCTACTATCGGTAAAGCTGGTGCTAAAGGCAATTGCGACTGATACCTAATAAGTTCGAATGATTTATATATGAACAACTATGTACTCGAAAATAGATTACATCTTATTGAATGAGTGTAGAAACCGTGCTTTAACTCAACTGGTAGTAAATTTGTCTTTACATTTTTAAGAACTACTAAAGATTGTTTGATGGCCTTTAGTTAAAAAAAGTGTGCCGACTCCAAAAATTTAACTTGATTGGCATACACTGTGGTTTAAGCAGTTGTAGATATCTGCACCATGTCCATTACCATTTTCTCCTTCCCCCATAAGCCCACATGGTATTACTGATACACCCACTGAAACCTATAGTCAAGATATCTCAAGGCTGCCATGTTAATTTTTTGTAATAATCCAACAAATTGTTGCAAAAACTTAAAGTTCTGAAGTGGAGACAGATTTTCTCACCTTGCCTGCTTCTTTCACTGAAATTCATGGATTCATTGTAAGTACAAGGCAAACCTTGAATACTCAACCAATGAATAACCAGAATCAAGTATCACTAAACATGTGAGGAATCGGACGTCTTTCACCTTCCAAATTGGTGTGCTGAAATCCTCCACGACATGAAGTTTGAGATTAGAGTTTGGGGCGGGCTAATACAGGGTATTCCTTTTGGAGGCGAAAGGTGTACGCTTATAGCTTCAAATTTCACACCAAGTTGCAGAACCCAAACAGTAGTGTTGACTCCATGTATGTACAATCGCCTAAAATTAAACTTTCACGTAAACCTCAACCATAAAATGGTATTCCATAACATTATTATACACGAACTAAATCCTTATTGCTTTTTTAACCTCTCCCTCATCTTCCTCCTTTTACTGATGAACATCAACTCATTATTGACTGGGTGACTGCTATCTTGGTTTAACTTTTTGGTCTCCTCATCCTCCAAGATAGAGCCTATCGTTGCATTTGTACCGGAAAAGTAAATATCGTCCTCAATTAACTTGTTGTTGCCCAAGTATATGATTTCCATTAGATTCAGGGTACTCAAAATAACCGACTTGTACCCATACTTTTCAAAACAATTGAAATTGTTACTAATAAGTTCTCTCTTTGAGAATTCATTTTGGGGTATTTGATAAGGGAAGATTTTTCCATCTAACACCGTTACAATGAACCCTTCCCATAAGTTGTCAACTGTAACCTTTTCAGTTTGGCCATCAGATGTTTGATTTTTCCTATTTCTCAATGAAAGCAACCCGCCATTTTCCATCAAAGATTCAAACGATTCATTATCTCTCTTCGGCTCAATTACTTCTACCTCAGGGTTATCATCATCGACGTTTGACTTCTTGCGAATGCCAATGATAACATTTACGTCAGTCAACTCCCAGCCATCAATATCATTGAACCAGTACTGGTGCTCAGTGACTGCATTGAAACCAAGGCATCTTATTTCTCTTGGGTCTCTTTCAACTCTCAAGCAGATATTGTTTTTTGATCTCTTTATGTCTATCTTGAATGTGTGAATAATCAAAGTTGGACTGTAGTAGTCTTCGTAAATCAATGAAAAGGTTTGGATTGATGCACATCCACAGAACTTGCAATGCGTTGGCTCGGAATGTGAAACCTTAAATGTATGCGGTTTGAAGTGACCTACATTGAAGGACTTCAAGACAATTCCCCTTTGAACGTCAACAAGTTCAGCAGTGAAGTTTTTGACTCTGATTATCATACCAACAAATTCAACACTCGCTAACACACTCTTGTTCACCAGAACATCCTTCAATCTACTCTTTTGTTCCTCCAGTTCACCTTCCTCGTCACAAGTAGGAAGCGCAATCTTGGCTGTATTTTTGTAGACAGAAGAGTAATCAATATCGTTTGCATAAGAGTTCGTTCTCGATAGCCCTGTTGGTATAATCATTTGCTCCTGGTTGTAGAATCCTTCACGAACAATCAACTTTCTAAACTTCCAGTTGTTATTTAAGACGGTAGCCACGATCAAATCCATGGTATCAAGTTGACAAACAATTCTATCACTTACACGTGGAGTTGAAACCTTCTGCACTGAAATCAACTTGCAACCTTGACTCTCATCAACAGACTCAAGAATGTTCAAAGTTTTGATCTTTCCATCAGAGCAAGATATACTGATCAATTCACCAGTTTCCAAAACAAGAACAAAATCATCCTTTATCAATTGTTGCATTTTATCGTCTTCGTTAGGAGCTTGTGAGATGTTGAAATTGTTGAGGTTCTTGGTTGAGTCGGCTTCATCGATATTATCCAAATTGTTTGAAGTATAAGGTGGTGGGAAGTTCCCATTCATCATCGAGCCCATTGAAGCAATAGAGGCATCACTTCCTCTTCTACTTCTAGCGTTACTTCCCTTTTTCCTCTCGCTTTTCTTCTTTTGCAATATCTTTCTTGCCAAAAACCCTGGAACAGTTCTTCTTCTGAAGAAAGACTCCAAGATTTTAAACTTCTTACCATCAATTAGAGTATTCAAATGGTCATCTAAATTGATTTCCCATTTGAAGCTTAAAGTCTTCCTCTCAAAACACTTAATCATCGAGTATTTATAATTCATGAGCACAATATAATTACCATCATCACTTATGTTCACAAAGTTTATTGGCCAGAATTCCTTTTCCCCATCTATGCATTTAATTTTGCTTGAAATGTTAATTGGTACTTGAAATGGGTTAGACAACGGGGACCAGACTAAAATCTTGTGATCCAACCCTATAGTGACCACAAACGAACATTTGGAATTCGTTTTGATTTTCAAGATGTCTAAGTTATGACCAGCATTACTTAATAGTTCAATTGCGTTGAACTGCTTTACTTCAGTCACAAAATCACTTGGAGTCAATGTCCTGAGTCCAGTGAACTTACTCAATATTTTCGAACTCAGGACTTTGTTGGAAAAGTTACCGTCAAAAGTGGTGAGATTGAACACCACTAACGACGAAGCAACGATAAACGCAAGGATTAAAACTAACTCAAGATAGTAAATAAAGTTGTTAGTGTTCTGTAAGATGTGGAGCCCACCCAAGTTGATTATTTCTTTCTTATCATTCAACAAATTGTAAGGAATTAAGATTGCCCAATGCATGAAGATACTCATCATCAAAACAATGCTGAAGGCAGTCAACATGATTGCACAGCAGTTATAATCTTGAGGGAATCGCACCTTGAGGAAGAATTGTCCCAATTTGTACCTGCAAGAATTCCTCTCAGGTCTCATATGCGAAGGATATTTAAGCCTCAATAACATGGACGAAAATACATTCACCCCTTTGTTATCCCTGAGTTCTGCGTTTGAGCCATCATCATTAGATTGGTTGTCAAGAAAATCAGTTATATCAAATACAGTTCTGTCAACTAACGCAATCCCAACAATGTATGTGAGATGCATAAAATACAGAATTGTACAAGTAATGAGCAACGCTTCAGACATTTTGAAAAGCCTGGTGTTGATATAACTGAACAAATACCCGTCAGTATAGTAGCACAAGAATGTTTTGGTGACAGTGTAAGTGATGATCAAACCACCAATGTTTTGAAGCAAGTACTTAGTGATGACAGGAGTTCCATAGAAACCACAATATAGCTTGTACAAGTTCTTGTAAAGACTTTTGCCTCCTATTGTAGACCCTGAAGTCTCTGAGCCACTGTAATAAGAAGCTCCATTTTCCTCATTCAACACTCGAACTGTTAAGAACAAGTGCCGAGAGCTCAATACCAAACTAGCAAACACAAATGCACTCTTGGTGAATGTAGTCAGTGGTTCAAATACGGTTCTCCATGACTTGTAGTCGTGGATCAAAGTTATCACATTTATGGATGAAGCTGAAGCTATGACAACACCAACTATCCATCCAATTATCAAACCCAAACTCGACCGAATTCGGTGCTCGTTTGATATAGAAATGTACAAGTACATTAAAAATATCAAGCATAACGTCACTATGAAAATGCTTGAGGATTGGAAAAACAATGTCGTAGGCGAAATAGTTCGTTTCTGAACAAAGTAGTATATGACAAACTCTCTAATACTTGAATACTTTGAGGTTTCAACGACTGAGTCAACATTAATAATGTTCAAGTTGTTCGAATCCAAGAATTCTTTAATGCGACCTTGTAAGTCAGGAACAGTGTTGTGAATGAGGAAAACCTTCATATTTTTTGCGTATTTGATGAGGTGGTTCGACTTGATGATCTGGTCGACGTAAAGGAAGGTTAGCAAATTGTTCAAATCGTAGTTGATATATTTGATAATAAATGACTTGAAGTTTGTAGGTGTCAAGCGTTGAGGATCTATTTCACTTGTAAGCTCGTTAGGTTCGTGTATGTTGCTGAAGTTGATTTGATTCAACGGGTAATCCGAAAGTGGTGATATAATGGATATATTGTTCTCACTCAAAAAAGACTCCAACTTGTAGAGCTGCTGGAAGAACTCGAAACTCAACACGTTTGCGTTTTCCGAGCTCGACAGTGCTGATGTGTTTGTTGTTGACACTATCGATGCTTCAGCAAACTTCTTGGAAAGAGTAATCTTCGTCAACAGGGCTGGGTCCCCATTCAAGTGGCTGATGTAGTCTATGGTTGAGAAGGTATCTTCTGTCGCCTGTCGCCTCCCAGACAACTCAGAGGGTAATGCTGCATACTGGTTCGTGAAGTAGGAATTGAATCGCTTGATCGTAAAGTCGTACGTAACATTGTACGATAGTATGAAAATGATCAACGCCGGTAGTATAATTGTGGATTTAGGATACGACAAGATGACTGATATAATCTTGATCACACCCTTCTGTTTTATCCTTTTCAATGTCTTGGTGTGGATCATGGTGCCAATTCTCGTGAGTGTTTGTAGGGAAGATTGGACTAGAGGACTGTAAATCAACAATCATAAAAACACGGACCCGGCTCAACTATCGCTCCTCAACTCAGTCGAAAAATCTTTAACTTTCGTATCTTAGTGCAAATACTCCTTCCTGTGGATGGATCTATCCTTATCTGTCTTTGTAGTGAGGTGTGGTCTTGCCAGCCAATTCGTTATTAGACCAAGGAGAATTGGGAAAAAAAATTCAACTCAACAAAATGGATTACATAAGCTTTATTGAACTCTCTAAGTGCGGTCTTCATCACGATCTTCAGTTTCGGGGCGATCTTTGATGCATGAGTTCCAGCAACGTTTCATGTCCACATTAAGCACCGTGGTTCTGTCACCTTAATTGTATAATTACAATGTAAACTTCAGAATTTTGCAGAAGTTGTAATTTTTTCTAGATTCGACATTTATCTCCAGAATTTAGGCATACTGGCAAACAACTTACTGTAATACTAAGTAACCAAAGGGTCACTGATCTGACCTCTACATTCATCTAGTTCCAGTCATATTATCCATATACAACTACTTTGCTCCCAAAGAAGCTATCCCCAAACCATTCATCTGGGCAATCAACTCATCAATCTTCCCATCCAAAAGACCATTTGCATACTCATCTCTAGAAGTTTGATCCAAGTACTGCTGAATCTGTGCCAATCTCGAATACCCTTCAGTACAAAAGCGCAATTGGATCTTGACTAAACTCTCAAATGATGGGTCGTAGAACGGAACTCTCAATGCAATCAATTGAGGCAATTCGTCCCTCAATTGCACGTTCAACTCATCGAAAATGTCCTTAGCTATCGCCAACTCCTTTTCCGCACGCGGTAACTTTCCTGCGTCCTTGGCAGGCTTGTCAACTAGCTTCCGCACCTTGGACTTGCACTGGTCGTAGTCCTGTTTCTTGTGTGTTCTCTTCTTAATGGCCTCGTCAATCTCGTTGAAGTACCCGGCAAACTTGGTTATCGGGTCCAAGATGGTTTCTCTGAACGGACCGTCCACCTGCTTCACGGTTTCCTCATCAAACTCACGCACACACTGCAAGTAGTAGCTTCCGACATTTCCGTAAGCACCTCCACTAGACTTGACGTCGTCGTACAAGTTGGAGACAATCTCGGCAATCGTCACCTGCGATGCTGTGACTGCTCTAAGCGAGTCCAAGTACCCCTTGGAGGCTTTTTGTAAGTTGGTCCCTGCCTTCCGCAAGGTTTGATAACGTCTTTCTTCCACGTCAAAATCTCTATCAATCGTCTTATCAACTTCCTTGATCATTACAGCGCCTCCGGCTCTGTTAACGGCCTTCTTGAACCCGGTCCACGACATGCTTTGTATATATAATCTGATGTGAAAGTGGCGTACCAGAAAAGTTTCATGACTTTGGTCGTGTCCGCACAATCTTATCGGAGGCTTGACGTTTTGATTAACAAATAGTTTATTTACAGCTAAGTTACAATGCTGTCAAAAGAAGAAAAAGTAGACCAGATACTTGAGTTGAAGGGACATATAGCTCTGTTGATATCGAATATCAGGAGCACAAAGGTGTTGTGTGAGAAACATGAGAATGAGAATGAGTACATCAAGGAATATATTGGGAGTTTAGCTAAGAATGGGGAGAGAAATTAGAAGGAAAGTTCAGAGAGTCTAGAAATATACTGAACATTGACTTCTCACTTCTAATTCGAATTTACAGTTGGTTGATTTCTTCGAAATGTGGCTCTTTCAGATGTATAAGAACGTCGAGGAAAAGATTCTTCACCTAACGATTCCTTAGTCAGCCGGTACCTGCTTCCTTGTGATATTGATTTGAATCAAGATTGTGATTTCAACGAATAAGGTTCTTTGAAGAGGTAATTAAACGCAACTGGTGTAAAATTGAAAATATTCACCCTAGGTTTTGGTGGTGATAGAAGCCTTTTGAAATTTTCATTAGTTTGGGAACATTTGAAAGAACAGGATTTAAACACTACAGCAATTCTGCATTTAGAATACTGAGATACTCATAGAAGGCAGCTAGATTTCTCCAGAAGTGGTAAAAAACTACAACTTACTCAGAAGAATATGTATCTTCGCATAACACTTCTTACTTCAGCAAAGTAAATATGGCATTAACGGACCAATTGTTGCTGAAACCGAAAGCTGTTGCGTGCTTGAAAAATTGTTACATTTACTTCGGTTAATAAATTAAGTAAGCATTTTAAATACAAAACGTTGCTCACTGCTTCCTTTAGCTTCTCAATGTCGATTCTTTGACACTGGAAAGTCTAGAAGTGAAATCGTAGAGTTAAGACGTTGAATACTGTGGTTATCACTAAGAGTTCAAATTATAGCGGTAAAAATCATTAAGAATGTGCACTCAAGCTTAAGGTAAAATGCAAAAATATTCCATTACACCTCACTAAAGTGTCTAAGTGAGGTCTCAGAGAGATGTACATGTAATTTCCTCTTTGGAAATATTCAGTAAATTACCTCTATTGCAGACTACTTATTTCCACACTTCATCTGCGTTACTTTCCTACAATCGAAATAGTATTTCTTGCACCTTATATTACTGTATATTTCTGTTTGTACACTCACCATGGAAAACTCAGAGAACTACGAGATCACAGAGGGCGCAGCCTTGTATCCAACGAACAAAGGCCAGTATGTGCGCAATTCAATTCGATCTCCAGCCACTCACAATTGGGCGGTAAACAAGGTGTTCTTGCAGCCAAACTTAGTATTGAAAGAAATCAGCCCAAAGTCGTTGGATAATTTGACCAACGTCCCCAGTTTCAAGAACATTGATCACAAACCAGACTATGATATCCCGAATAGTGCCGCTCAACAGCAGTTGTCCTTGAAGAACAGCATGGAAAAGTCACACGATTGTGGCGAAATCGTGATTCCTAAAAGGAGAATCAATAAAGCTAGTGAGAGGAAGCCATCTGACAACTCAAGTTCTGAGGAAACATTTTACGAGACATCCCCAGTATTAGTGGGTGAAACAAATGTCCATTCGAGACTGGACGAACTGAATGGTGAACCAGTGACGCTGGGCGCTTCACAGGGGTTACAACCAAAGTACTTCCCTACTCTTTTAACAGAAACATACTGCCCATTTGTTGATGTTCAAGTTGTTCCTCACATGTTAAGACCACTATTGAAATATGACGGCGCTCCACTAGATTTAAAGCCCTTACTGTTCAACCCATTTCTGGATTTGAGTAACTTCGGACCCTTCCACAATTGCCACGAGTTGGATGAGGATTGCGACCAGGAGGCAATAGTCTTGAGCATTTTGACAGAAGAGTTTGAGCGTTTGGAAGTGACCGAAGTACTTGAAGAACCAACTCGAATACGGTCAGTTTATCACAGCATTCGGGACTTTTTGTTCTCCATGGAAAGTTATGACGACAAGTACCCTTGGGGGAAGTTCTTTGAAAACTCGGCAACAGATAATGAAATTTGTGATTCGAAAAGAGAAGTTGAGTATGACCTAAATGATACTTACAATGCCATTTACCTGTGACTTGCTGTAATTTTCATGTCTCCTTCTGTAAGCCCTGTATAATTATTGGATTTAGTTCTGTATTCAGCATAGTAGTTCCCTCATTTTCAACCTTCTAACAACTTCTTTGAACGCTTAAGTTTATCATCAACTTCTTTTTAAAAACATCTGATTAGCCAAATCAGGGAGCCCAGATAACTTATACCCAAGTTCATGTTTTTCTGAAGCCAATGAACTCAATATATCCCTTGTGATCTCCAACTCTTTCCACTTCGACTTATCCTCCCGGACCAAAATAGTAGCAACGTACAATGAACATCCAGCCCAAGAGCCTAAAGAAATCTTACTCTTCACCGAATTCAAGGGAAAGCGATTCCTTAATTCCTGTAGCAACCTGAACTTGAATCCTGGTATTTTACTGAGACCTCCTACTATGACCACATTATTCAAAAGAGCGCGTTTGGTGTCAACATTAAGAGCCGTTTTCGTTATGTTCTCAACGTGACGAAAGAAGTCATGATTACTGAAAAGAATTTCCTCCAATACTTGATACTGTAATCTTTTAGGGACAAATATTCCATCATGTATCTCAATTTCACCACTGACCTCTTCATCACCTCTCTTTCGGACGAACATTCCATTTATAATGAAATTCTCTATAATCTCAAACAAATCACTCCGGTTTAATAATTCCAGATCTATCTTACTGTCTTTTAGCTTAATTAACTCATGCACCATCTTGTAGTGTAAGGTTGAACCATTGAAGTGATCAAAAAACTCCAAATCAAGATTACTATGCCCTAAGCTTTTCAAATCCATAATCGGATCTATCTTGCACGATTCCCAACCAAAATCAAACACAATTCCATCTCTTTCATCACTGCCTATCATGGACAAAATTGACCCACTTAGTGAAATCACTGACTTAACTTTTAGTTTATTAATCAACAAGTCGTATATCTTGAATTTACGGGAAACCGAGAAGTTACTATCTACCAATATCACCTTACATCGTCTAGGCGAAATCATAAGTCCATCGGTAAATACTTCTTGTAATCTTTCCAATAAACTCACATAATCATTTTCTTTTATATGTTTCTCTAGTAACCCATCCGAGTTTAGTCGTATCCACTTGTGGATATTCAGATTATATACACGAAACAACTTCTCTGCTGTAGGATCCTCATCTATTGCACTTCTTAACAATTTGGTCTTTTGATCACTTGTGAGTGCAGAATCATTTAGACGGTAAAATCTTGGGACAGTCTGGAAGGCAGCATCTGGAAAAGGAAACTGAGAACTGGTTGGAGTAACTACCAGTGGTACTTTCTCGCCTGCAAATCCAACCTTGATGTACCTTGAACCAATTTCCAATATCAATGGTGTGTACTCATTGGAACTTGACTTAGACATTTTGATTTTTTGTTTTAAAATTTGATATCGAGCTTACAAAATAGGCAAAAATCATTATACACATACTAAAGTAAATCAAAATCTTCCTCATCGATATCCATGTAACCTTCTTCTATGGTCTCAATATTCGCTTCTATCGCACTTTCTTCCTTCTTTTGATGCTGCTTCTGGTACTCCTTTAATTGTTCCAAATTCCAAACCGAAACTCCCTCTTGATCATTTGGGTTGGCAGGTTGGGCTAAACTTCTCAAAAACTCCTTAGCTGAAGCTAAAGCCATGTCAGTAGACAAGTTAACATCCGCATCGTTCAATGCCTGTGATATCCATTTGGGTAGCTGACTCTTCTTTCTGGCAAACCTTTTGTCTGCCAAAACCATAATTCCGTAGTCATCCTTACCTCTCAAGACTCTTCCCAAACACTGTGCCGCATGTCTCATGGCATCGAAAGAAAGAAAGTCATTTTCTTTGATTTGGAAGTGGTCTCTCATAAACTCTAATCTTGCCTTCAATATACGTGATTCTGTGTACTGGAATGGAATACCAATCATCAATACTGTTCTGCCGTAGTGGTGGTCAAAATCGATACCTTCGGAAACTTTACCACGCGCGACAGAAAGTAAAACTGCCCCTCTACCATTAGAACAAGCTCTCCGGTAGGTCTCCAATGCAAGCGAAGTTTCTTGTGCATCTGGGGTCTCAACAAGAATCAACTTGTATTTCCAAACCTCATCCAAGACTCCCATATTCTGCCACATAGATATAATCGACTCCATGTATAAGTAAGAGGGAAAGAAAACAACCATACCGTCAGGGGTGATCTTTGAAAATTCAACTAACAAAGAACCATAGTTTCTAACCACAGAAGGGTCATTTCTGATTTCAAATCTCGACGAAATCGAAACCTGATCTGAGCCTTTGGTGACAACCATGGGCAAAAACGACCTCCTTGCCAATGTCATTGAATAAGACTCTTGAATAACAGTCTGGAAATTCAACATCTTGGGGTACATATCTAATGGGGATATAGTTCCTGAAGTAATGATGACTGACGAAAATCTGTCAAATACAGGTTTTATGGCAATCGAGGCATCCAAACAGGTAAAGTGCAAGATTGGATTCGGAACCGAGGATCCCTCAACTTCAAAAGGTTCCAATATTAACTGGAACCCTGTTTCATAAGTCGATACCAAGGTTGCAAAAGTAGCGATGTCCTTCAACGCGTTGAAATCATCAATGTCGGATAATTCCAACGTTTTCACCAACAATGACAACCTCTCTGAGCAAAACCGCAAAGGTTTCCTGTCTATAAATGTGTATTCTTTGAGATGTTGCAAGAAACTCACAGGTGTTTCACTGATAACATGAAACACCTTCATTCTCATCTTAAGATACTCAATGAACCTTTTCAAAAATGAGATGAAATGCTCTGCCTTACGGATATTTCCCGGAATTGCTTCATCTAGCAAGTCCTTGGGCAATATGGGATTACTCATGAATAACTCCTCTTCCCTGTCCAATTCAGCCTGTCGCAACCCTTCTACCAACTTCTCATATTCGTTTTTCAATTTCTCGTTATCTTGTAGTTTCATCTCATTCACCGCGTCATTCAACTTGTTTGCGCCTCTTGTGGCTCGTTTCAAAGTATCATCATTCAAATCGAGAGAAAGGGACTCGATACAGACGTTATCGATATTATGCGCCTCATCAAATATAATAATACTGTCTTTCAGAAGCTCTCTAGACACTCGCTCCGAAATCTTGGGGTCAAGCAAGTAATGGTACGAATAAATAATGATGTTGCAGAATGGGATCATTCTTCTGACGGTGAAATACGGACAGGTTCCTTCATTTTCGCAGTACTTTATTAAAGAGTCGAACGAGAACACTCCAGGGGGTACCAAGTTGTGCTGGTCGATCTCATTCAACTTCTCGTGGTAAGTACACAAGGAATCTTCGGAACCACTTTCCTCAATGACTAGCCCCTTGGCAATTTTCTCCTTCAATTGCCCATTGGTGATTCTTCTGCACTTTTCATCAACCACTACTCCCTTACGTTCTTTCGAAACTATAGGATTCAAACACAAATTCTTTCTGCTTGTCAACCCTAGTCCCCTAAACTCTTCAACATACCCAAGTTCTTGAGCACGAAACTCCATCAACTTTTCTAATTCGATCAACGCCTTCTCGATTTCAGACATGGTACGCGAACAATACACCACTTTACGGTGTTCTGGATAGTGTATTTGGTAGGCCACCGTCAACGAAAGTAAAGAAATGGTCTTTCCGGTTCCTGAAGGCATTTCCAAAATACTATTACCCCCAACATCCAATGTCTTTTTGATATCACACATGTATGCATATTGCTCAGGGTATATGCGAGGGTATGGAAAGAGGACTGGTAAGTCATCTATAAAAAACTTCATTGCTCTTTGTTCTCTATAAAATTATTGCAGGTGTGTTTGATCGTTTGTCTGCGGTATAGGATTCACTTTTGTTCTTTGGAAAGATGTGATTAATTTGGTTCTTTAAACTTGAATTTTCAGTGTAAGATTTTCTAAGGGCAAATGATTTAAGAATTGATGAATTGGGGGTTGATGCAAAGAGATGATTTCATTGAGAGTTGAAAATCTTGGTATCACTTAAAAGTACTAAAAGTACACATATGAATTGATAAAAGCAAGTACATTGAGCTTTCTATTGATGGTTGGAGGATGTTTTAGGTGAATTTTTAAATGAAAGTAGATTCAAATGTGCTTATACTTCAGCACAGCTGCAGCCTTGAGTCGCATTAGTAGAATCCCTATCATAAAGTAACGAGACAGGATTGCAGATTCATTTTCTACGCAAAGTTAATCATGATATTACTTTCTTCTAGGATTCTGCCTTTACTGAGCTGTAAACCTGACTATGCGTTGAATTCATATCATACTAAATACATTCTTTCAGTCAACTTTTATCTCCAAACTTGCTTGAAATCAACTCACTCAACTTTGGGTAAATTATATCTGAGGTGTTCCCAGACACCTTGTGTAATATGCCCTTTTGTTCATAAAACTCCTTCAAAGGTCCAATTTCGGTATTATATCCGTCAAGTCTTTTCTGGAAGACCTCAGCAGTATCGTCGTCTCTCTTCGTCAATGCTTCTCCTGTAACATCGTCTTTGAAAGGAACTTTAGGCGGGTTGTAGTCAAGATTGTACACTCTACCACTTCCCAAATGGACCCAACGCGCCTCGATCCTCTCTAAAATCACCCTCTGATCGACATCAAGTTCGACAACCATGTTCAATTGACTGCCACTCTGTGATAAAACCTTGTCCAACGCTTCTGCCTGAGGGAATGTTCGGGGAAATCCATCCAAAAGCCAGGTAGCCTTCGAGCTGAGTAAACTAGCTTGCTCTAATTCACTTGAAATCACTCCAACCATGGTCGAATCGGGAACCAATTGCCCACTCTTGATGTACCTTGAAGCTTCTTGTCCAATTTCTGTCCCAAGTGCAACTTGGTGCCTCAAGATATCCCCAGAAGAAAGGGACGTAATCTTAGGGAACTGTTTTAATAATCTTGAAGTCTGGGTGCCTTTTCCCGAGCCTGGCGCCCCTAGGAGCAATATACGCAACGGTCTTACGAGTGACATAGATAAAAATTATTAAAAAGATTATTGGATACTGTGATTTTGTGGGTGAAGGGAATTATATTGAAGAATAAGGTTTTCTGTGGTTGAAGTTTAAATTTGTCCTATTTGTTGAAGTGGTCAAAAGTCCTAAAGTTGGTCTCCAGTTACTGTTCCTTGAAAAAAACTGGAAGATTTTCCAACTACAATATGTGAGTATTCACATGCGTAAAGTAGACTGAGTCTTGTGAATCCCAATTATCAGGGTGCACATTTTCGTACTCTCAGGTATTCGCAAAATCTTAAAGAAAACTATATTTGCTTATCGTAGACTTTAATTAGAATTCAATGTCAATGTTCAATCGATGAAGACCTGGGGAGTATATTTTTACTTCACAAATACATAGCCTCCTATCATACCTTATATCCAAAAATTCAACTCTCCTCTCCAGCCTTATCTCAATACCCTTGCATCTTCAAAAATGATACCAAACTTATCTCATTAAATATATCACATAAATATACATATAACCCTACTCATCATCATCCAGATCAATGATACGTCTTCTCTTCCTTGTTCCCTCCTCTTCATCTCTGTACTTGGAAGCTCCGTCTTCTTTGAGTTTCTGCAACCTCTCAGCTCCTCTTTCGTATTCTTCCTCTTCTTCATCATCGTCCTCTTCCTCTTCCTCTTCCTCGTCATCGTTAGCTACAAAGTCATCTTCCTCTTCGTACTCATCTCCTCCATAGGTCCTAGCAAATCTTTCGTAGGCTGGTTCTCGTTCCCCGCGAACCGCAGGACTGGATCCACGCTCCATCCGCTCCTGTTGCAATCTGCGCTTCGATTCAATTTGTCTTTTGAGTTTCAAAGTCTTACGCTCGTTCTCGTCCGCAAGCCTTTGTTTCAACAACGGGTCGTCATCGGTGATAGTATTCAAAATCTTATCCTTGCGCTGTAAAGTCTTGACCGCTTGTGTCAACTTACGGTGTGTGGAGGTAAACGTCGATGCAGGCAACAAGTTCACAGACTTGTTGATGATCGAATCATTCTGTAAAATCTCGTAGCTGTCGTGTGTCTTGACCATAAAGGTATCAGACACGGGTAATTCCTTGAAGTCGAACAACTCACTTCCAATCTTGAGTGAGATGGAACCATCACTCCACTGCACGAAATGTGCATTCGACTGCTTGATGATTTCATCGTTGCCACTGTTGGAGTATCTCCAGCGAATGGTGTTTTCGTTCAAGAGCTTTTCCGCAACAAGCTCATCTTTGATTTGCTTCTCTGTAAGCTCGTTCCTGGACCGCTCCAACGCATTCTGGTCTACTTTTTCTTTGAACTCAGTCGGGTCGAACGGGTGTGCTTCTACGCTAAGGAAAACAGGCATCTTCAAAGCAAACGTGTCTTCCTCAGGTTTGCTGGATATAGCATGTCTTGGTAATGAGATGTCAAGAGTCTTCAACTCCGCGGAATCAGATTCTGAGTCTGATTCCTGGTCCTTGGGGCTGCCACCATCTTCAGCTTCGCCAAAAAGGTCGTCGACTTCGTCTTCTATGTCATCTTTTAAGGATCTTTCGTCGTCGGACATGTTGTGGGTTTTGAAAAAAGTTGAATTGAAATTTTGAGATTTAAAGTTAAAGAGGATAAAAGGAGTTAGAGAAGGAACTTTGGAATGAGAGTGTGATCGAGTTTGAGTATCATTCGAGTTGATGAGAGCTAGTTAATGAATGGGCAGACCACTCAACTCATAGAATTTGAAAGACTATTTGGGAGTGTTGAGTAGTTTTCAAGTCCTCAAGAAGAGGAATATCTGAAAACAACATATTATCATCATCAGCAATACTCTCATTGAAACATCTCGTAGGTAAAACTCAAAAGGACTCAACATATCAGTAGTTGAAGAAGAGCTTTAGATATCAAGATGTACAAATAACTAAGAATGCAAAAATTTCTGTTAGGTTGGAACCAGATTATCACAGGTTTCAAGCAATTTTACTATGATACTGTGCAAGCATGCCTGACAAGATTTGTTAGATTCCCTTTGCTGAAATCTAACGCAGTTTATCAACTCATTAGTGAGCTGTCAGCTGGGAATATACCAAGGAATCTACCAGTATCAGTGAATAGTAGACACAGGCTTCAGTGTATGTTATCTCAGACCTAAATAACCAAAAGGTACACCTCGTAGTTGGTACTGAATTCTTCTGTTCTAAATAGCTTAAATTCCTTCAGCTGAACTTTTCCAGTTTGCAGCATGCCTTGTAAAGTGAAAATTGGTTAGCCACTTATCTAGTACTAAATCACCAATCAAAGAAACTCATGTTGAGAAAAGTTTTACGGCACCCAATACTTGGTTAACACAAAGACAACAAAGGGAACATTAAACAGATGAAACATACTCTTTCATCTCTAACTCACAAAACCACCAAATGTTACATAAACTTACAAACACTTCATTTTCCCATATTCCAACAATATACCCAAATCCATGATATATCAGCACATTTACCTGCCCAATGAATATAAATCCTTCCATTCTAGTACTCTCATCTATATATTATCCACTCTAGAATCTTTACCCATTAACCCTTAACCCTCCT
Organism: Kodamaea sagamina; assembly: GCA_030556545.1. Classification (NCBI taxonomy): domain Eukaryota; kingdom Fungi; phylum Ascomycota; class Pichiomycetes; order Serinales; family Debaryomycetaceae; genus Kodamaea; species Kodamaea sagamina. The sequence continues at coordinate 28,044 of JAKTUG010000005.1, forward strand.
TTGACGGCGTCGACACAACAATCTCGACATTCGCGCTGCTGGCACTCACAGTGCTGGCGGCACTCGCAGCACTCATGTTGCTCTTATTGGGGGTATTGGTCTCGGTGGCAGCACCAGGCACCACAGGCGCCTTGGCCTCGAGAGGAACGCTGCTGCTCACAGTCTTGCCGTGCACCGGAAACGCCTCGGTCGACAGATTGACATTGTACAGGTTCAACTCGTCCAAGTCCGAGATGTCGCCATTGTCGTCGTCGGTGATCTCGTACTCGTGGTCCGACTCGGACATCTGCGGTATCGACTTCTTGTCCGCTAAATCGTCATGATTAGCGTTGGGGAGTATTTTGGTGTAGTTTCTCTTGAACAACGCGGGCGGCTTGTGCAAGGACGCCACGGCCTCTATGGGTGTTGTGCTCGTCGAGGTGACGTTGCTGGGCGCTCGCGAAGTGCTGGCCTCGGTGTCTTTTTTCGCGTCCACGTCGTCGTCCACCTTCACTTCCAGGGTGTTCTCCGGTGGCGACGCCACGTACGGCTGCTGCTTGGGCAACAACTTGTAGGCGTAGTGGATCAAGAACTCCACCACCAACTGCGACAACGCGTACTCCTCCGGGTCCATGTCGTGGTTCGGGTGCGACAAGATGGAGGGCTGGAAGATGGCCGCCAAGTTGCGCGACGACATCAAGTTGTGGTCCGAGTGGTTCTGCACCATAGCAAGCAAGTCCAAAATGTAGAAAAGGAGCTGTTTCGAGAGGGTGGGCAAGTCACCCACCAACTGCTTGTACTCGTCGATGGCCTCGTGGACGTCGCGCGTGAGTTTCTTGTAGTTTCTGGACTTCTTGGCCAGCTTTTTGGCGGCGGCGGCGGTGCGCGCGGCCGCCGAGTCCTCGTGCGACGGCTGCGGCGAGAATGTCGGGCGGCATGACGCCGTGGACGGCGACGACGACGAGTTGTTGAAGCGGTCGATGTTGGCCTCGGTGAGTGGTTGTGGTTCGGTGAGCGAGATTGCAGAGTCGGCATCGTCCGCCAATGCTGCTGGAATCGAAATTGGTTCTGATTGGATGGACACCGACTGCGCAATACCGGCCACAGCAGGCGATTGAGAGTTTGCCGGAGACTGTGCTTGGGAGTTATTAGGTGGAACGGAAATATTTTGAGTCCCCATATTCTGAGACACTACTCCACTCACAGGTATCAGAGTCGAAGACGGCTGCTTTGTCAAAGTATTCACCGTCAAGGTAGGTGCAACAGAAATACCAGCCTTCACCAGCCTCTTGGGGTTCTCAGCCTTGTACTTCATATACTTGATGATTCTCGTGCGGGTTCTCAACGGATCCCTGAACAGCTCATACAAGTCCAAGGGGATCAAAGGCTCGGGCAACGCATTCAAGTACCTCCTCAATATCGACGCGGCATCATGAACGTTGTACCCATCCCACACCAACTTTTTCCCGTAGTCGGGGCCCGTGTTGAAAATCGCTTGCAACTCCTTCAATCTCTTCAGCGACCCCCCCACGCGAAAGATGCCCTCCACGCCCAAACCGTTGTTCTTCAAGAAAACCCCACACTTGGCCACCACGATCGGGATCTCGCCGTACGTGGTGCCGGGGTCCTGTGGGTTTGTGTTCAATATCGATATTTTGGCAGAGGCCTCTCTGATGGCTTCCTCCAACGAGACGCCAAAGTACTTGCTGTTTTCGTCCACCAACGGGTTGTGCTGCAAGAACAGGTCGCGATGCTGCCTTATGCTGGCCAGTTTCTCGCTCTGCAGCAACAGGTTCGAGCGGACCCTGCTGACGTTGTTGCTAGAGCGCGACTTGTGGTGCATGAGCGGGCGCAAAAAGTCCTGGTTGACGCCCTGGCCCACCGCCGCGACCGCCTGCGCCAACGAGTGGTGCTGGTGCGGCTGCTGCAGCAGCTGTTGCTGTGGTAGTTGTTGTTGGTGGTGCTGCTGGTGCTGTGGCACGGGCATGGGCTGCGACGACAGGTACGACGAGCTGAGGTACGTGAACGAGGTGCCCAAGGGCAGGGTGCCGGGCACCGCCTGCGGTGTGGCCGGTGCCGGGATGGCTAGCGGCGGTGGCGGTTGTTGGTGGGGGTTGGTGGTCAGGCCGATGGGGAACGGCACGCTGTTGGGCGGGTACTGCGGGAACAGGGTCGTGGCCATCGACTTGGACGGCGACCGCGACTCGGTCGAGAGCAAGTCGTTGTCGCTGGGGATCTCGTTGACGCTTTCGTTCGACATCAAGCTGCCGCGCTTCAAGTTCTTGACCCACCCGAAAATCGAGTTGCGGTTAGTCGGCGACAGGGAGTGGCTCATTGTGCTTCTGGTGTGCGTGGTTGTGTGCTCGGCGGTCGCGTGGCGCTATCGGGACTGCGTGTCAGTCTTCTTCGATGGTCTCGGCTAAGCGTAGGGACGGTCGCCACGAGTATAGCTGTAAAAGTTATTTGATTCAGTTTGCTTTGTTGAGATTTTTTCCCTTTTGATTTGTGCAGGAGATGGAGCCAAGATAGAGACAAGTGCATGGGATACGAGAGCGGTCGCGGTGCGCGGGTTAAAAAGGGCAACTGCTGCGCTACTTGCGGGCCAGGCACCCAGCATCTACACCTGAGCTTCTTTTTCACCTCCGCGCACCACCAAAGTTTCGCCGGCCCTGTGCCCTCCTGGCCCGTTCTGGACTTCCTCGATGCCAATGTACCTGTGACTTGATGCTATTGTCTCTGACACTGATGGCCTTTTTCTTTTTGTCGTCTTGGGCACAGCCTGACTTTCACAACGCCTCTCTAACAAGTACAATGTCATCGATTACAATTTTAGCTTTGACTGAGGCACGAAAGATGGGGTACAAAGGTAATTATAGAAAGAAAGCTTTAAGATGTTCATTTTGTTAGGTCTATGGTTAGGACTGCTGTTGGTTCTAAGTAATTTTGAGAGGCTGATTGAACTGTAAGGGCTGACTATTTTACATAAATATTTAAGTGATTATTTTACATGAATCTTTAACTGCTCTATTTTACTTGAACATAAGTGTCTATTTTACGTGAATCTTTAAGTGCTGACTCTTTTACTTGAATCTTTAAGTGCTGACTCTTTTACTTGAATCTTTAAGTGATGACTATTTTATTTGCATCTCTTTTAAGTGCCTACTTTACAATTCTTTGAGTGGTGACTATTTTGCTGAATCTATAAAGTGCTGACTACTGCATCTCTTTAAAGGACTATTTTACTTGAATATCTTCAAAACTCATCTGTTGAATCTTTAAGCTTCAATACTAGTTGAATCCTTAATACTCAGTTGAATCTCTCAGCTTCAATACTAGTTGAATCCTTAATACTCAGTTGAATCTCTAAAGACACTACTAGTTGAAACCCCAATACTCAGTTGAATCATAAAATTAACAGCTAAATCTCTATTCCTCACTAAACTTCACAAAACACTTTTTTCTCTCTTCACCAAAAGGCTGACTTCGTCTTCACAATCTGAGACCCTCCCCACCCTCCTTCACTCCTTGCCATCACTCGTAACATTCTATATTTATCAGCGTTGCCCACGCTACGGCTGTGCCTGCCAATGCTTTTTCTTCCCTCTTGGGTGGCACGCTCCTTCCTGCTTGGGCCTCCCGATCGCTCCTCCCAACGACAAAGATGAAATTCGCCTGCCCACGGCGCACTCCACCCGGCTCCCGCCTTCCTCCAGATCCTTACCCTCTTCGGGACGCAGTGTTCTAGACTGTTGCTATTGTGTTGGAAACACGTCGCCTCACAAGTGCGTATCCGCATGCCGCTTGGGTTTGGCGTCTTGGTCGTGTGTGTAATCAACCGTCACATTTGTGTCCAAGATTTTGCTTACTCTGCTGTTACTGTCACACTACCTGCTGTTTATGTGCCTTTTTACATGACGTGCTAGCTGTCAGATTCCATATTACGTCTCGTACTGTCAGATGCCGTCTTGTACTGTCAACCGTGTCATTGTGTCAGTGTCAACTGTCAACTTGATGAGATTGCTTTCGCTGAAGAATGTGCCTCACACAACCTTAATTTGCAGCCTCCACTACTTTCCTTGTTATTAACCTAGTCTGACGATTTCGACAAAATTACTTGCATTCTGAATGCAAACATCCTAGAAACAACAAGCGAGAATTTGGACTGTGAAAGTTCCTTGGTTGTGTCAAATTTTGCATTTCCTCGGAATTCAGTGACTTAATCGTGCGTTCTGCATACTTCTCCCACTCTCTTATTCCTTCTCTCTTCTCTATTTACTCTCTTTCTGACTTCACTCTCCTTTTCCAAAACACTCTCCTGCCCCTCATTTCTCAATCTCTTCTCCAACTTTTACCCGTTCTTCTAAATCTACATCCCCTTCCCTCCTGAGCTCCTGCCACCTCCTGCCTGACTCCTTGAACTATTTTACGTACCAACCGTCCACTAAACCTAATTTTAGACCATAGATCAGCTTGTTATTACAAACGCTCAAATAGTACATTCTTCTCTGTTTCGAGAAGGATTGAAGTTAAAGTGCTTTCTAATGGCACAAACAAAACTCGTTTAGCTCTGGCGTGCTCTTTGACGAGTACCCATTCGACTTCGGCTGGCCTACTAGTTGGTTTCACAAATACTTTGGCATAAACCGGTAGGACAACATTTTTGAGTAAAGGAGGCTGCAAATTTCAATTCTGGAGGTTTAGAAGGCAGCGAAGAAGACAATGAACTATTTTCCAATTTTAGGTACACTGTATGTTGAGCAGTGTAATTTGCAACCTCATAACAGTAATAGCATTTTTTCTGAAGAGAATTTCTTGTGGAACAAATCTTGTAAAAAAACTTCAACTGGGTCCTTTCATGGAGTTCTCCACTCACTCGCGTAATCTGCCTACTCCTCACTGCTTCGCATCTGCATTCCCATTTCGCTCTTAAAAGCGTAAAGACGAAAACCCCGTGATAGTAAAAGCCTTTAAGCATTTTATTCTCATAATCAAAATGGCCAATATATACTCAACAAAGCATTCAGATCTTCAGTGTTAACCTGACTTACTCAACAACTCTTGTTTTCTCTTGTTTTCTCATAACAACGAGTTTCATCTCCTATGATGATGATCTTCTCTGTTTTCTCGTATATGCAACTCTTTAACGAGTTACCAAACTTTAACTCTAACCCATCTTGTTTTCTTGATTTCTGAACTGCGTTGTACACATATTCTGATGTTCTGCTCGCTAACTAACAATGTAGACTTAGCAAGATGTGAGTACATTTACATAATCCCTCTTGTCACCCATCGAATCCTGGTGGTGCGATCTCCATTGATCATAATTGATAATCCTCTGATCAAAGTTAACTGATCTCGACCGATCTTACTCTATAAGAGCTATGTGATTTCCAGCTGGTTTCCTCCAACATACGATGTCACTTACACGCCTCTTGGACGTCACCGTCAACAGATTCCAATCCACTAGTGCGGTGGAACTAACTTCGAATGTCACTCCCAACTTCCTCAAAAACAAATACCCCAGAAATACAGACGAATACCAAGTGGGTTTTGCTGGAAAGTCAGCCGCTCAAGCCATTGATCTTGCCTGGGGAACCCTTGGACCCAGCTGGGTCCCATATTCTCTTCTTTCATACCAGATTCGGCCAGGGTCCAAGGACTTGGTTTCTTGGGACGTTTCACAGGTGAAAAGAGGGAACAAGAAAGCCGTTTGTTTGGTGAATGGAACCCAAAATGGGAGGCCGTTTCACATACTCAAAATCGTGTTCAGAACTCAAGGCAGTTATCAATTACCAAAGGGTTTTCCATCAGTTCAACATAAACCTCTGTACTTGCTCGACAAGTACAAGCTGCAATTAGTGAACCACAAACAGGGAGATGACTTTTACATTCAGGTGTACGCAGTGGACCCGGTTAGTGACGCCTCTTGTAAGACTCTTGGGATTTTCTTCAAAGTCTATGACCCTGTCAAAGCAGAGAATGAAATTCGTGCTAAGATGATGCAGTTATGCTTCATGAGCGATACTGCCTTCCTCCAGGCCGCTATCTGTGCTTTGGGGTTGTCTTTTTCAGGTAGACCATACTTGCACGACAATTTGCAGTTTGAAGTCACAACTTTGGACCACTCATTCTACTTTCACTCCACTGATTTCAACCTGGATGACTTTTTGTATTTGGAGTACAAATTTTACAACGTGAGCTGTGAGGTATTGCTGTATCAATGTTCAGTTTACACTTTGGAGGGTAAATTGATTTCCACCTTTGCGCAAGACGATTTGCCTCTCTTTATAGATCTAATGGCTAGGTTGTGAGGGCAAGCGAAGCGAGATTTTAGTTCAAAACGAAAGTTGAGGTTAGATAATTTACAAAACAAAAGGTTGTTTATATCTGTAGTCAGCTATTCGCTGAAATGAGAATATTCAGGAAATTCTTACTTCAAACACCATCACTTGACAATCAACTAGTACTTTCAAGAACCAGATTCTTGTACCTGTATAAGTCGATTACGTAATCAAATGAACATTTGCAGCCATAGCTTGACCATCCCCAGCACCCATTACAGCACCAACACAAGCCAAATCTTCACTGCGTCTCCTGAATCTCCACAATCACCCTTGAATAACTTGAAAATTCACCCCAAAACATTTATGTGGACGCTTACTGTGGTGGATCCCATTAGTAATAACCTTTACAGTCCTTTTCAGAAATCAATTTGCTCTCCCGAAACCCCATATAAAAACCAGCCATTCTCGAGTAGCAATAATTATTACCAATAATCAGCAAATCACCATGTCTTATCAAAAAGTAGAGTTACCAGCATTGGACTGGGAGTACAATGCCCTCGAGCCATACATCTCTGGAGAAATCAACGAATTGCACCACAAGAAGCACCACCAGACATACGTCAACGGCTACAATGCTGCAATTGATGCGTTCAACGTTCTGTCGGCAAAAGGCGATGTCAAGAGTGTTGTTGAAATCCAACAGTTGATTAAATTCCACGGTGGTGGTTTCACCAACCATTCCATTTTCTGGAAGAACCTCTCACCAGTTAATAAGTTTGGAGGAAAAGTGCCTTCGGCTGACTCGCCTTTGGGTGAACAGATTAACAAGCAGTACGGTTCAGTTGAGAAGTTAATTGAAGCTACCAACGCTAAGCTAGTTGGACTCCAGGGCTCAGGTTGGGCTTTCATTGTCAAAAACAAGTCGAATGGTGGTGTTTTGGATATTGTCACCACCAAGGACCAGGACACTGTTCCAGAGCAGTTTGTGCCATTGGTTGCTATTGATGCATGGGAGCATGCTTACTATTTGCAGTATCAAAACGTTAAAATTGACTACTTCAAAGCAATTTGGAATGTTATCAACTGGAATGAAGCTGAGAAGAGATTTGAAGTTTCCAAGCCAGCTCTTTAGGATCACCTAGTGAATTATTTCAATAAATGACCAATTGTGAATTGAAGTAGAGCTAAAAACCTAGGGTCAGGGGACCTGCAGTAGCAGGTACCTCTAGGCCTAGCCATACATGTAAACTGCTTAATGCTTTGTTTTGGATAAAGTAGGTACTTAAATTTCTCCACTCTGAGTTTCATGGAGCATTTATAATCAGGTTTCTAGTCCTTGTATCCATATTTTTTCATGTTTGTATATCATTGTATGTGTACCTGGCGTTGTTGTTCCTTGCACTGAGAGTAATTCTCTTCCATAAGATGGTAAGGGTTTCAGTTTATAAGGCTTAGCGATTAAATTGAAGAATGAACTGCCATAACATAGTTATATTTTGTCTTGCCAGCTTCTTCTTGCAACCTGAACTCAAAGTATCCAAAACATTTAGGTTTTGAGAAAGATGTCACCAGATACCCATTACACTCCTTCCACTTTAATTTCAAATTTGGTAAAATACCAAAGAAAATCAAGGACCGCAAAACTTTCATGGTTGACTCTTTACCCCAAAGTACGTTAACGAAAATATGAAACTTCTTATTCCACCACTTCTACCACCATTCAGCCAATCAAAATTCCGTGGTTGCAAAAACCTCAACCAGAACGATTATGATCGTCTCACAAACCGTTGCTTCCTGAAGAATGTACTAAAGATTCAACTACCAACAGAATTAATCTGCCTTCTCTAGCACCACACATTCAAAGAGCACATTACATCTCGAACCATCTTTTGCTTTCAACTACGAATATTTCCCGGGTCTAATTTCAGGGCCGTTAATTTGACTACCATTATGTTCTGCCGCTGCACCCCACTGTATATATACACAGTTTTAACACCACAGTAATAATGAATAGAACTCGTATTGAATGTTCGGGCCCTACCGTAAATTACCAAGAACTGTTGGTTAACTAGGTTTAGGTGGCTCTGCCTATTTTACTCAATCAGGAGTTGTAGACAGGGTGAGTATTGAGCTCTAATTGAGTTCGATATTCGGTATCCTAACAACTTTTTATACCTTTGGAGAATCCCACGACGAAATTAATTGTTAGATCTGGTCCTACCTCAACTCTGCCACACCAACGTGAGATTAGTAAATACAGTAATTAAATCAATGAACTTACCGATACGAAAAAAATAAACCATGAGTACCTCTTGCGTGGTTGCTGTGCTGTTCAGTGTGTCCTTTTCCCTGCCACTCACTCTCTGTAGAAGTTCAGATTGTCGTTTCAATGCCTGAGTTAGTTCTGGTGAAGTCACACAAACACAGTTTATGCTGCCAACAAACCCCAAGTATACCCCACCATAAAGTAACTCACCGTGATTGCCAATTCCCATCCTTCCAAGCCTTTGTATCGGCTGCGTGAACAACACCAGAAGGTCCTTCCAGCCGTGGCTGCAATCAACAAATCACGAATTAAAGCACACAATATGGTCCCCCGATATGCACTTAGTTTTATGTTGGCCACTTGCCAGACATCCGATACCGGATGGTTTCCGATAATAGATAACGACTAGGAGCGATTCGTTAAGCCCGTACCACAGTACTCAAAGTAGTGCTAGTGTCAAAGTGAAAATGTTTTCATAAGTTTGAACTGTGGCGTATTCATACTAACCATCTTAGACAAAACACCATTTATAAAGCAACTGCAAATCCAAAATTTGCAGCTTGTACACCAAATATGTCTGAAAAACAGGAAAGCGACTTGGAAGTCAAGACTAACGTCGTTGGCGATGTTGTTGCAAACACTTTTCTCAAAGTGAAAACAAGAGAGCAGGTTCTCGAACATGCTCAACATGTGATCTCTGCTACAGGTTTGGAAGATAAGCGGGAGATTATCACCAAAGGTGCGCTTCTATCGAGTTTCCCAGAGTTGGTCAACAACGATATAGAGTTTAGTGATAAAGAGCGTGATGCTGTGAACTATGAGGCTGAACACAGGTGGAAACAGCCGTGGACCCTCTACTTGTTGACGGCTGTTTCCGGTCTCAGTGCGGCTGTTCAAGGAATGGATGAGTCTGCCATAGGAGGTGCTCAATTGTTCTTCCCCAAGCACTACGGCATTGCTGGTGACAGTACCTATGACGCAAATATGCAGGGCATTGTCAATGCGATCCCGTATTTGTCTGCCTCCGTTGTTGGATGTTGGTTGGCCATCCCGTTCAATAAGTACTTGAGTAGAAGAGGTACTATTTTCTGGGGCAACTTAGTTGCTGCTGCAACTGGATTGTGGCAAGCCTTTTCGCCTAGTTTCCGCGTTCTTTTAGCTGGTAGGTTTGTAATGGGCCTCACTATCGGTTTGAAGTCGTCAACAGCCCCAATCTTGTCAGCTGAGTCTACTCCTCCCAAAATCAGAGGCTCTCTTGTGATGTTGTGGCAAACTTTGACTGCATTTGGTGTGATGATGGGCTCGGTCATGGGAGTAGCTTTCCTTAACCTTGACGATGGTCAAACGAACTGGAGGTACATGTTGGGTAGTATCTTCCCACTTCCATTATTTGTTTGTGGGTTCACATATTTGATTCCTGAATCACCACGTTGGTTAATCCAGAAACAGCGCTACCGTGAGTCTTTTGAATCTTTCAGTAGATTGAGAAACCACGAGTTACTAGCTGCCAGAGATTTCTACTACTCCTTCTCTTTAATCGAAATAGAAAAGGGTGTGCTTGCTGGACAACGCTGGTACAACCAGTATATCTCACTCTTCACTGTTCCACGCAACCGTTCTGCTGCCCTAGCAAGTGGTATTCTCATGTTTGGCCAGCAATTCTGTGGTGTCAATGTTTTGACCTTCTACATCTCCACGATTTTGGTGCTGTCTGGCTTTTCCAACCACGATGCCCTCGCTGGAAGTGCTGGGTTTGGTGCGGTTGCAGTTGTTGGCTGTCTCACTGCTATCCCATTGATAGACCTCAGAGGAAGAAGATTCTTGGTCTTGTTCACATACCCTTTGTTGGCAATCTTCCTTTTCTGGACTGGCTTCTCCTTCTACGCACACGCTGAAAAGACCAGGTTGGGTTTGATATTGAGTGGTATCTATTTACATGTCTACTTTTATGGTATTGGTTTGGGGCCAGTTCCGTTCACTTACAATGCCGAGAGTGGTTCATTGTTGGTTAGAGACGCACATGCCAGTTTGGGCACCTCCATCACTTGGATGTTTGCCTTTATATTGGGCTTTACTCTTCCCAACATGAAGAGATCTATTGGAAACGTCGGAATCTTCTGTTTCTACGCAGGCTGGTGCATTGTTTTGTTCTTTCTTTCTCTCTTGTTTGTTCCTGAGACAAAGGGCTATACTCTCGAGGAATTGGACTTGGTGTTCAGTATTCCGGTATTGGAGCACGCAAAGTACCAGATAAGAGCATCAAAGAGATGGTTGAGAAGATTATTCGGAGATGCTGGCCCATCGGAACCTTTACTTGAATTCGCATTGAGGTTCCAAGACGATACTAGATCGGTTTCTTCAAGTTTGTAGAAATATATTTTAATTATATGCAGGTCCACGTCAGGGGCAAAATGTGTCAAATTTGCACCCAAGTCCGCAAAAGGAATGGCTGCAAACTGAAAATGGAAGTGACAGTAAAGTATCGAAAGATTAAACTAGATAGAGGTTTATAAGCTCATGTATTTTCCCATCCAAATTGAAGTTTATCAATTGAATTATTGAGTTTCCAACTACATTTCCGAAGCGTACCTCTTAAAGGTTCGAAATCTCTTGGCGCCTGTTGTACATCCACCTGGTAATCAAAAGAGTTCGAACATCTGATGATTAGAAATTATACACCTTATCTCTTTCTAATGAATCAAGTAACGACCAAAAAAAGGCACAATCAAAAGCCCATTGTTGCTGCTGCAGTAAACCGCAACAACCGCCACACGTAATCCGCAATCCAGAGGAGTAGTCCTCACTACACTGCATTAACAAAGAGCTCCTAAGTTCGTTCCTGTGGCACCCACAGGAAGCGATTCCCAGCTTATTTAGTACCGTCTGCCTTTGCGGTTGTCTGCAATCTAAATAGTTTTGCCGAACAATTCGGATAAACTGCTTTGGTACAACGTCACTTCTTAATCAACAACCCCGCAACAAGGGATATGGGGTCATTATATATTTCAAAACCTTAACAAGTCAGGGTTCTTGATACAATTTGTAACTTAATTCACCCCCAAGCCACGGCAGTACCACCTGATTTGCCTCGGGAATTAACGAACATGCACAAGAGAACACCTCGTCCTGCCCACCGCGACGACTTTCGACCTTGAATCGTTAAGGAAGAACCAAAGCATAATTAAAGTTTGACTTAAAGTTTGAAAGGTGACCTCCACGCTGGGTACCCAAAGAGGAAAAAAACTATTGCCGTGCCATAGAGGCTCACAATAGAATTTGTGGGGAGTTGGAGGCGCACTTTCTGTGCCCTGGTAACGAAAAAAGACCGCGTATTGTTTCATTCTAAGTATAGCTGAAAGACGAGATCTTCCCATTATGTACCAAAATCCAAACATTTGAGGACCAGCAGTAGACATAGCCAAAGATGAGATTATACCAAATACGAGACAATACAACCAGTTCTAGGAACAATACGAGATCATACAGCTCTAGTACACTCGAGACATTACAAAAAACTCCAGTACAATTAATTTAAAGTCCAAACACAAACCTACAACTCTAAAAAGATATGGTTATATTTGTCAAAAATCATTACTAACCAATTAAATCATTAAAATTAAACACCGGCCTGCAACAAACCAATTATTTGTGGACCGAGTGTGGCATAGCGCTTCTAAACTGAAGCATCTTCGTTTTCAGAAACACCCTCCTTCTTACCAACGGAAGCGATCGAACCAGCACTGGAGTGGGCTCTGAAGGCGTGCTCAGAAGGAACAAATGTAGACGACAGCCAAGCGTTTGGAACCTTGCTGTACATCTCGTCAACCTGTTCCAAGGTCAAGGCCTTGGTCTCGTAAACCATGAAGTAGACAAACAAGCCACCAAGGACGTTACAGCCACCCCAGATGAAGAACACCTTGGAGCCCAAGTCGGCGTTGCCTGGACCAGAGTCCACCATGTATGGAGTGGCGTAGGCAATACCCCAGTTCCACAACCAGTTGGAGGCGGTACAGAGGGCAATCGACTTTTGTCTGACGTTAAGGGCAAAGGTTTCGGCAATGACAGCCCAACACAATGGACCCCACGAAGCGGCGAAGGCAGCAATGAAAATACAGGTGAAAGCAACCAAGGACTTGTTGGCAGTGTCGGAGTTTGGCTTGGCAACACCAATGATAGCAACAAGCAACTGCGAGACAGACATGACAATGGAACCACCAATCAACAACTTTCTTCTACCAATGATCTCAATCAAAATGATACCTGGAATAGTGGAACCGACATTGACAATGTTGGTGGCCATCTGGATAACAAACGAGTTCTTGATACCGGCCTTCTGGAAGAAAGTGGTACCGAAGTAGAAGATAAAGTTAATACCAGTCAACTGCTGCATGGCCTGGATGACGACACCCATTGTCAATCTCTTCAACTGCTTGTTGTTGGACGAGAAAACCTGGGCCCAGCCGGCGTTACCAGCGGACATCTCGAATTCGTGGGCAGCTCTAATGTCTTCGTACTCCTCAACCAAGTCTGGGTGGTCGATTGGCAATCTTCTCAATCTTCTCAACGAGTCCTTGGCAGCAGCCTCGTTGTCCCTGGAGATCCAGAATCTTGGAGTTTCTGGGAGGAAGAACATACCACCACCCAAGATGAGGGCCCACAAGAACTGGATAGAAAGAGGAATTCTGTAGGAACCACTGTCGTTTCTAGCGTGGGTGCCCTGGTTGACAATGGCACCCAAAAGCAAACCGATGGTGATGGCAAACTGGTAGGTGGAAACAACGGCACCTCTGATCCACTTTGGAGTGGATTCAGCCTGGTACAATGGGATAACAGCGGAAATCAAACCGACACCGAAACCGGCAATGGCTCTACCAGCACACAACAAAGGAATGGCAGTGGAGGCGGTCTGCAAAATGACACCGAGGTTGAAGACAATCAAGGACGAGAGAATAAGAGTCCATCTTCTGCCCAAAAAGTCAGAAACAAAGGGTGCGGTAAGGGAGCCGAAAAAGGTACCAACCGACAAAATCGAAACAATCAACGATTGTTCAGACGAGTCGAACGACTCGTGGTTCTTTGGGAAGTTCTTCTTCACGTACTTCATCGCCATGATACCGGAAATGGTACCAGTGTCGTAACCGAAAAGGATACCACCAAAGGCGGCGAAGAGACCGACAAGTATACCCATCGAGGTGCTACCCGCCTTCTTCTCACCAAAGTTAATGTACTTTTGCAACAACTTGCTATCTTCTAAACCCATATTGTATTGTTTGTTGATGAGGACAATAAAAATGGAAACACTCGGCGCCTTTTATAGTTTTTTGCAGTCGATGCTAAATGTTTTAGATGGTGGAGAAGTGGGGAAATGCGTCTGGCATATTTCGAGTTGTACACAAAGCGGGCGTTTTATGCTCTCCATACGGGCGGGTTCAGAAAATATTTTCGGTGTTACACAATCCCGCATTCAAATCTCCTTTCGCACAAACTGTTTTTGCTTTTAGAGAAAGTGAGTGCGTTGAGGCCTGGAATGATTGGTTTTCATAGTCATTTAATTTTCCTTCTTCCATTCCACTTTGGTTTATCAGTTCACTCTTTTCACTCGCATTACTTTGTTCATCTCACTCCACTCTACTGCTTTGTTCATCTCACTCCACTCTACTACTTTGTTCGCCTCACTCACTCCATTCTCATTACTTTGTTCATCTCACTCACTCCACTCCCATTACTTTGCACCTCCCCCACCAGTTGTACCTTCGTTTCTCACTCAAAGCCGCGCGCGGGTTAAAGTTCTTGCGGGGAATTCTAGATGGCGATCACCAAATTTCTCTTTCTCCAACTTGAGCACTGCGTTCTACAATGTAACATGAGCGTATTCAAATTTCAGGGACGAGGGGAGTTGCCAGTGGACGACGCTCGCCAGCCTCTCCCATACAAACATATGTCAGCACACACCGTCTGATCCTCCCGGACTAGTCGCACTTAAGCTGGAATTCAAATAAGCCGCGTTTGCTTGCGTTACTGTTCATCCTTTTTCCCATCCAGCTTTGGCACACGGCATTATGGGTTTGCATATAGGATAAATTATGGTCGTGCGTGCCCCAGTTCGTGCATATTTTTTTGGCCCAGCCACCCGCATGCACTCCACCCCCGTCGTTTTCCCCGTAAAGTTTTTCCTCCATTCCCAAGATCGTGGAGATGGAACAACTAGAAAATCCGTGAAAATTCGAAAGGGTTGCCAAACAATTAGTAGTCCAGAAGCGAGTTCTTTATTCTTTGGTCTACATATACTTACGCAATTGTACATTACTCCCCCACACATCCTCTTTCTACCTCATCTCACTCATGCTTACATTACAAAAGTACTGCAAAACAAGGAAGAATTTATTGAGCGATTTATTTTATTTTTTTGGGCTGGATTTTTGCCGTGCCTCCATATTTGCAACTATTACTTGTCGCTTTGCCAAACATTTTCGAGGGCTTAACTACGTATTCCTTCAAACGAGGCTCGGAAAATCCCCACACTGCAAGATCTGGCATCCCTGCTTTGTTGACCGTTTGTTCTCGAGAGGTGTAACGAGGTAGAATTAGGGATTTATTATTCCGACTGATAAGGTGTGGGGCTGCATTAACTACGTAATGTTGCAATTAAAATCTGTAACTTGCTAACAACTGTTGATGAGCTTCGACTGCGGAATTACTTTCATCGAGATTTTGCGAGCCTAGAAGGTCTCATAATTTTGGTTAGCCCATTCGGCATAAACATTCCTTGCAATTGTGAGAAACAGCCGAACCAGATACAGATTCGGCAAATCATGCTATTGTGCTAAACACGAGATCTTTACTAATACGCATCGTGATTGATACGCTGGGGGTTGACATAATAGTACCTGCTCAAAACAATACGCCTCTGTTGGGCTATTGTTGAATTTGCGGTCCAGTGGGGATGCGTCGTAAAAGACTTCTTTCTGGGGAGATTATAGTAAAGCCTCTAAAGCGATTTGCACGGAGGGCGATCCCAACTCCATCGCAGAAATTTTCTGCTGTGTTTCAAGCCGAGGCTTGTCTGGCTTGTTTTCTAAGCGTTCTTGTAGGATAAACCTAAAAGGTGCGCTTAAATCTGCGTCCACACCACTTTCCGTGAATTTCTTCTCTCTAACCTAAATGACTTAGATCTATGTCTTTAGAGTTAGGCGACTTTCAGCTCTTAAGTTACTGCAATCAATAACAACAAAAGGGTTTCTCAAACAACGGTTTCCATTTTTGGCTAGCAAATTTGTTAGCAAATAAGGTATTGGTACAAACGGCACAATAAAGGCGAAAACAACTGACGATTTAGGTTTTATAGCTTTATTCAGTGGGGTTTGTAACTCGCCAAAGGGTGGTGTGAGTGGGGTACAGGAACTTACTAAAATGTTTGAAACGGTAGAGACTTGGTGTTGAGTGAAATGAGAATTTAGGGTTCCTTATTGTTAGCTGTTAGTTGGCCATGACATTCCAGAAGCAAAAGACTTGGATGTTTCCTGTTATTTCAGTGCCGGTCCACAATCTTTCTTTTGGTCTGCTTAGTTTGAGTGCTTTCGCAGCAGGTGAGCGAATAAAGATGAACTAACGTCTGATTCTTATGAGATTGGGTTCTTTGTGAATGGGACGAGTGAAGCCATTTTGTAATGAAACTCAAGGTTTACTCAAGTCGTTTAGGTTCGTATTCTGTGGAATTACATGAGGGGTCAAATATCTTATAGTTCTGGAGTTTTGACAATGGGGCCTAGCAAATCTCACTAAAATGTTTCATTGTTTGCTTCTTGGTACTGATTAGACTCATCCATTGACCACAGCAGATAACCCAAGGAATGTCGAACATTCGTGACCTTTTCAAGTTTTTCATGTCTTCTACTATTTTCTATAATCTGTTCTCTAAAGTCACCTCAGCGACCCTCTCGCTATAACACTCTCTGGATCTCTGAACCTCACAAAAACACTACTATTCTAAACCACTACTCTAACACACCACTTTGAAATACTCTAAACCACTCTAATCTACACTCTAATCTGCACTCTAAACTACTTTGCTCACATCAAACTTTTTTCATCTCCAGCGATGCCTCTGAAAACTCTCTACGAGATATACGTCACTCCTAAGTTCCTAAAGGACCTCAAGTTCGGAGCTTACTGCTTTACTGGTATAGTTGTGCTCATTCTACACTATGCTTGGGTGGTGAGACTGTGGTTGTTGGACCCTTACCAACCAACGATCGAAATCGCAATCAAGTTTGCTTCCTTCTTTACTAACTTTGCTTTGGTGGGTTATATCTTGTTGGGAAAGCTTTACTATGTTGTTTACAAGGAGGAGATAGAGGCTGAGAAGGCGGAGCATGCAAAGGTGGTTGAAGATAAGAAGGAAATATAAGAGTTAGAGTTGGATAACTTGTAAGTTGGTTGCACAAGGGTTTGCTACAGGGCTTGGACTATGTATTTTAATTTGGATGACTAAACAATAGTTGTAGGATTAGATGAGAGTGTGTGAGACTTAAGGCTCAACAGGATTATATTGAAGAGTGGACTAATACTGATAGTACTACTTCAGTCAGTTTCAGATCCTTCGGACTATTTTCAAGTTTTTGCAACTTCTTTACTAATTTATTCAGAAAGAGGGACAATTAACTTTACTAAATCTTCCACCTGATAGAAATGCTATCAATAAATATCCTAGAATCTCCACACTTAGTCAAAACGTAAACCAGACATCACAGTCTTCAATTGGCAGTCCCTTACATTTTTGTCCAACATTACACCTCAACTTCATTCTATTCTATAATACAAATTACCACCCAAATGACTCAGTATGCAAGTAAATCTCCTCAACATCCAAATCATTAAAAACAACAGATTGCATCTCAGACACAACCTTACTCACCTGCAGCTTCATCGTATCATTACCCGAACTCACAATCATATTTCTTCTCCCCAAAGTATACCTCAACTTCAGCAACACCAATGAAAAGTCAGGTTTGAAGTAGTGCACTTCATCTCCCAACAAACCATCCGTAGACGAACTACTCGAACTGGCTTGCTTCTCACTCAACTCTTTCTGCTGTCTTGTCACGAAAATATCAACCTTGATCAAGTCCGGGGCCATCTGTTGGCACTTGTCCAACTCTTCTTTGACCCAGTCTATGTTTTCCTCTTCTCTCACCACCCACACAAAATTGACACCCTTAGTCACTTGGTTCGTGGACGCATTCTGCGCCAACGACACAAGAAACGGCAACGTCGCAGTCACTCCACTCCCGGTAGCTAAAAGAATCACACGGTCGAAAGACAAATGGTCTCTTGGTGAACCACCGTACGCTCCATCAATGTAAACCTTGTTTTCCAGTACACCCTTTTCAGCCAACAGATCGTGCAATTTGGCCGTCAACCCACGCTTGGGTACAATGATGAACTTCATAGGCACATTAGCATCCTTCTCCCACGAGTCTGATGTGGAGCATATCGAGAACGGGTGGTTGTCCAACACACGTGAGCCAGCAAAACGGAGAAAGACATGCTGGCCAGGCCTCCACTTGTAGCCGACCGTGTTCTCAATCACCACCTCAAACGCACGCTCGTTTAACTCCGCCAAGTGTGCAACTCTCGGCCTCAAGAACATGCGGTTAGGCTTGAACGCAGTTTTCACCAAAATACGGTAAATAAGCTGCGACCCCCAAAACGCAATTGCTCCCCACATATAGTCGTCACAGTTGAAAGATTTGTTGATGTGCCATATCATCGTCCCAATGTACGCAACTCCGCACATCCAGTGCAAGTGGTAGAAGGTTTCATAAACATACCTTCGAATCGATGCCTTCAGGGCGACGCACAACACGATAAGCAAAACTAATGGAGGAATACCACTGTAGTACGCAAAGTCTTTGAACTGCACACTCACGTTGTGACTACCTCCCTCAGCCATGTCCTGGTATATGAAAGGAATAGTGTGAATGAGCGCAAGCACGAGTGCCATCACTCCAACATACTGGTGGTACACGTTCAATTTCTCGTAACTGAAGCCCGTCAAAAGGGTGATCATATTCGATTTGCCAGCCAACACGTAGATGAACGGTGTCAACGCAGCCGCCATGACTCCAGCCCTCACTGCCAATGGAGGCGACCCAAAAGTGCGGCACCCTCTGTACCAGAAGTGAGGAACAAAGCAGTACAAGTACAAGTAAAGCGACGAAACAAACATGAACAACGTCGATCCCAACGACTGTGGCAACGACGTGTAGTATGAGACCGTGTTTGGCAACTGCTTATACCCAAAGAACCTCGAGCATGCAATCAACAAGTTGATGAAACTCACCGCAAATCCTGGTTTCAGAGTATGATTTCTTCTATAGCTGTAATCTCTCCAGAGAGTCCACAAGTACTTGAGAAACGCTATGAATATCACCACCACACCAAAGTATACGGTGTATTTCATGTACTGAGGTTGCGCCATCCAAGATACCTCTTTTTGCAGCACCGTACCATATTGGACCATCGCAGGGTCCATGGCGTCTTTCAAACAGTCATACCCTTCGAAAGATACACTTCTCTTCCACATTATCAGATGTCTTTTGATTATCTCTGGAGATCTAGGGGATCTCGTTGTATTTATAACATCAAAGGCTGCCAATAGAGTATAAAAACTTGCTCGTTTAGTAAAATTTGCGCACCCACTGCCAATTTGTTCATTGTTTTAGATTCGGGGTTTACAGTGATTTAGACCGCGAGAGCAGGCGACAAGCATATTCTTCAGATTGGAAGAAGTACATTAGTAGATGTTTTCTACGTGAACTGTTGTCTAAAGTTGTTAAAGGAAGCCGTTACGTCGACAAAGAGCTCAAAATCTCAAAAGTTTGTTGAATCGGGCATTTCGGTGAGAAAAGTAAGTTGGAGATTTCCGGATTTTAATTAAACAAGAGCAAATAATGGGACTGTAATTGGAAACAAACGATACTAGGTGGGGCTGAAAAGATTAGAATGTAATTAACAGATCGCATGATATTGCCTTTTCGATGATAAAGTGCTCACATTTGGTGTTTGGTTGGTGAGCACTTTAGTGAAAAAGAGCAAATTTCAATATGAGCTGATGTGGCTGCAAATATTTCGTTGGTGTAGAAATTCAGGGTCTGTGAAAAAAGGGCTTATGATTGGTAAATCATTAGAAGGATAGGGAATAAATCAGTTTGTTTATGGGGTTTTCCATGGTAGGATTTTGAAGACTCTGGAGCTGAGCCACTCACGGCTGAATTAGACTTTGCGTGTTAAGAGGCTAAGAAGGAAGTGTGAAGATGACGCTTCGGATGAGAATTCCATGGTGAGGTACCCTTACAGCTGAGCAGAGAATTAAAGACATTGAGTAAGGATATTGGTAGCCCATAATCGATGTATTGAAACTCACATTAAATGTGCAACGTAAATCTCCGCAGAAAACTACAGCTGACTAGCTTACTAACTAAAAGTGATCTCAGAGAAGGTTAAATTAAGCAAAATTTGGCTGCTAATTGTAAATTATTTGAATATCTCAAAAAACTCTTAAACCTACGAGTTTGAGTAAATATTGAAGCATTAACTGGACAAGTATTTCAACTCTCGAATAATAAATAATCACTAAAAGCATATCGATTAAAGATAAGCATTTAGTTACGGGTAATACATCTTTCGTACTTCATCTATATTCAACAATACCAAAAATTAACAGACTGCATCAGTTAAACCCACAGCCCAATCATACGCTCCTAAAGTCACAACCACCATAGCGAAGCTAAAGAAAATAGACAAAATCGCATACCTGTACTTGTATTTGGTCCCCAATGCACATATCTCCACGACAAAAGTGCTCACTGTGGTGAGCGCACCACAAAACCCATCATCCATGCCTGTGATAGCCTGACAGCCCACCTTGTTTCCAAGGATTCGTCCTCCGCCTCTCAATTTACCTCTGAGCACCATGGTGAGTATCGCAAGCACCAAGGTGCCAAACACGTTAACCACAAACGTTCCCAATGGGAAGTTTTTCACTCTGGTGTTGAGGAGCTTCGAAACATGGTATCTCAACAACGCACCAGGGGCCGCAAAGACAATGGAAAACATCCATGGACGCCAGTCTCCATGCCTCATCGACCCGGACAACGAAATGCTGGCTACGTAACATCCAAGACCTATTATCATCGAAACTGTTTCCACTATCCGGTACGACAATTCACTCAACTTCGGTGTATACTTGTCTCCCATCTCAATCAAGTTCTTGCCAATTTGGAAACCAAACACTGATATACCCAACTGAGCCAAGATCACCGAGAGGAACTGCATAATCCCATATGCTCTATTCGGGTAGTCTGAGTGTGCTACGTTAACGCTGACGGTGAAGGCTTGTACGATGAATGTCAGAAATGAGGAGCAGGTCCCGCAAAACCCAGTAGTTATACCAATATATAATGGAAGTGAGCCTTTTGGAGTCTTCTCATTAGTTATACGGGACCAAACGTTAACACTATCTACCGTCAAACCCATAACCACACACGCAGCGAAATTTGCCCAAACAACACCACTGAGGTACGAACCGTCAAACACAGTAAGTGTGTTTAGTCCTCTTCTGGCTAGCACTCCCCAAACCGCTCCATTGATGATATTTGCATAAATACGATAGTAAAGTAGGCCTTTTTCGACCCTTTCACTTTTCACAAAGTTTGCAATCGGAATACCCTCAGGAAGTGACTCTGAGAGAGACTTCGCTTCCAGGTCTTGGTATTGCTGTGCTACCTGTCTTCGAGTAAGCATTTTAGTGACTCACTCATTTGCGTTTGCTCAGATGA
Source organism: Kodamaea sagamina (assembly GCA_030556545.1). Classification (NCBI taxonomy): domain Eukaryota; kingdom Fungi; phylum Ascomycota; class Pichiomycetes; order Serinales; family Debaryomycetaceae; genus Kodamaea; species Kodamaea sagamina. Next base: position 49,412 of record JAKTUG010000005.1, read on the forward strand.
GGCTTTAACGAAGCGACATTTGGTTAGCAGTCTATACCGAGGCTGCGACATAAAGCACCCTCGCGACATTTCAAGATTACATAAGTTTACTTCATAATTAAGCGAGAACATTCACTGTTCAATTGATAACCTCAAACACAAACAACGAACCATGTTCTGGAAGCTCCTCACACTCTTATTGGCAGTGCAGGTGGCTAGAGGGACTGGATTAACTCCATCCTCCAACCAAAAAGCAACCACGGTCTCATTTTCATCTACTTCTCCAGAGCCTACCCCTTCCACAATCGTCGATGTACTATCTTCACAGGCACAGTTCTCCTACTTCTTGCGACATTTGCAGGTGAATGGAATGATACCCATATTGAACACTCTCCAAAACGTTACTTTGTTGGCTCCTGTCAACCTGGCCTTTACGGAAGACACCGCAGGCGGTATTCCGATTGACAACAATGAACTCTTGAGATACGTCATCAACCAGAGATTCAGAGTTGGATACTTGGACAAGAGTACGGTGGTGTTTGATACTTTGTACGAGCTCAACAACACCTATTACTCGGTTAGCGTGTCTCCCGATTTTGAATCCTTGGAATATGTCATAGATAATGTCTCGTCTATAATTGATCCTGACATTTATGCCAAACACCAGTATTCGTTCATTCAGGGTATTGAAAAGTTGTTACCCTTAAAGAAAACTCTTTGCGAGGTGCTTTTAAGCGACGATTTGGTGAATGGTGAAGAGATTACGTTTGTTCAGTCTTTGTTCAAACAGTTATTCCCGGTGTCGATCGAAAAGAAGAAGAAGAAAAAGAAGAAAAAGGTGGCTCTCCCTGAGTCGTGCGAACGCTTCTTGGAGAATACTCAAACGTTATTCATTCCCACTGATGAAGCAGTCAAAAGTGCGTTGCTGGAGTTGCAATTTACGTACTTCACCAACCTTGTGAACTCAGAATTTGCAACTTCCCGTTCAGTGGATGAGGTGAACTATGATATAATTGGTCTTCTTGCAAACCTTATGTTTCTGGAAACTTTTGTCGGTTCAAACGGAACTTACCATGACAATGGCAAAAACTCGGGAATCCACCATTCTGAAAACAGTCTCAAATTCAATGTCTCATTGACTAAAGATGATTTAATTTCAGTGAATGGCGTTGCAGTTAGCTCACTGCACAGTGTTCTTGCAGATGGTGTAATTCACATATTTGAAACAAACAACTTTTTCCAAGCACTCAAAATGAATATTATCGAATTGAATCCAAGGAAAGCACTTTTTGCATTAAATTTTTCCAAATACGTTGAGGAATTGGAATTCAGGAGATTAGACTACTTGATTGATGGCTCTACGAACAATCAATCCATATTTCTCAGCGTCGACCAGAACGATATTTCACAAGAAGAATTCTTGTCGATTGAAGCTTTCAGCTCAAAACAAGCACTCTTGTACCAGTTCATCGACGAGCCTCTAGACATTGAAAAACTAGTCTATGTGCACGATGTGGTGCACAAATTGGTTGAGTCAAAGCTCTGTGTGAAGAGAAAGATTGGCGAATGTTTCAAAGTAAAAGTATCCGCTTCAAAAACTGAGAGTGGAACGCGTACCACCATAAACGATGAATTTGCTCACTTTTCACAATACGGTGTTGATGGTGGGAACAACACCTTGATTTACGTCATGGACAAAGATCTCCCACCCCCTTCATCTTTTAAACATGCATTGGGAGATTTGATCTCCACTGGTGCGATTCAAAGACATCTTGAAAATATCGATATAGATAAAGACAGCTGTTTAAGCACCATTGGATATTTGAACAAATTTGGACTTTTTTCGTTGGATGATAATGCTAAAGGGTACACTGTCTTTTTACCATGTGGTACCAAAGCTTCGCAGAACAGCGCACGCAGTGCTTCAAAAAATTCTGGAGCATGGAAGGAAATGGGATTGGTGCTCACCTACTTGGAATCAAACCCAAAATTATTCAAAAGCATTTTGAAAGGAATATTTGTGGAGGATACCATTTACTCTGATTTTGGCACGAGTGATTTGTCTACCTTTACTAGCAAGAGTCTTCGTGGAGACTCTGTTTACTTTGAAAGCGTTTACCTTGATGAGAGAAATGCAAACCACATCATCAAGTTGAATCACAGCTCCCTCTCGGTGCCTTTGAACTCAGACACTTTATTTAACCAGGGAGTAATTCATGTGATAGACAAAATGTTGATTCCCGAAAGCTTTGAAATCCCGTTTGTTGAGTTGCTCAAAACAACGATGGACGGCGATTTACCACAATGGTCGATTATCGACTTGATCAATTCCGTACCAGGGTTAGCCAAGGCATTATGGGGCGAACATACGTCCGAAAAGTATTCGTTGATGGTTCCCAGGCCGGACGCACTTAAAGACTTTAACATTACAACTAACTTTGACGAGTTGGTAAAGTTCTTCCAGGTGCACTTGATCCCCAACGACCAGGTGGGGAAATTGTTGGAGTGCACAGAAAGCACTTTCTACAACCCACCATCAAGCGCAGAAAGCTTGTATGACAAGATTTCAACCAACTTGTCTGAAACAGCGTTGAAATGTTTCCGCAACAAAAACAACGGTAAAACATACCTCAAGCTTTTCAAAACTGACGAAGTTGGGACGCTGTCGTACAACCGTGACCACGAAGTGCAATTGGTGACGCACGGTTGCACAACCTTTAACTTCAACCCCAAAGACGAATCCTGTGTTTTCTTAATAGAGAAACCGTTGAATCTTGCTTGGTTGAATGAAAATAAGAATGACAATTTCTTGCACATCCACCTTGGTTTTGTCAGCGTGGGAATTGGCATTGTTCTTGGGCTCATCATGTTTGGCGGAGTGTTGATAGGAGCAATATTCTGCCTTGGGTCTACCAAGAAGAAGCTCCTGAAGCTCGAGCAAGCTGCGCAATCGAAGCCCATCAACAACCCATTCGTTTTCCCAGCACAAGGCTCCAGTTTCATGAGAGTCACGAGTGATGAGGAGTTGCAACTGAATCCATACGACCGTGGTTACGAAACTGACGTGGATGTCTTCCGTTCTGAGGGCGACCTGCTCTTGCCGATGTACGGTCGTAAGAAGTACAAGAAGAGAGGATATGGCTCCATTAACACTTTTGCCAGAGACTCTCCTCTGAGCTCTGTGAGAACGGCACCCCGTACAATTAAAGGAGGAAACGTAGCCAAGGGTTTGAACAGAGACAGAAACGTGCCTGGATTAATGTAATTCATTTGAGTCTTTATCCCACGATAATGACTGAGGAATTCATGCAATTAGTGTAGATGAATATGAAAAGTGAATATATGAGGTAATATTATGAAAAGTAGTCTAATGTAGATGAATATGAGTACAATTATGAAAAGTAGTCAAATGTAAATGAATATGAGTACAATTATGAAAAGTAGTCTAATCTAACTGAAAAATTAAACATCAATATGCTACCATACTTAAATAAACACACAACACTCACCAGCTCAACCAAACACGCCTTCATCAACCCAACTTACAACTCTCCCTCCAACTCTCAAGTATCTGAAATAAATGCGACATCAAAAAAAAAAAAACACTGAAGCAACAATGTCAGACCAAGTGCCTCTAGAAACCCAACAACATTTCCTTGGATCTGAAACTACCTCTCAGGAGCAGGTTTCGGATGACATTCAGATCTTGACGGACCAAAAAGAAGAGAATCAGCACAATTCCGCAGACACCAAGCACTTGGACGATGAAGTAGCCAGGTTAAAGGCAGTTCTTGGGGGAGCAGAGCATGCTGCACCACAGACGGATGACGAGAAGCGAGACGTGGACTCCAGATCAGTCTACATTGGAAATGTCGACTATGGGACCGCACCTCTCGAGTTGCAGCAGCACTTTGCCAGTGCTGGTGTAGTACATAGAGTGACGATCTTGACCAACAAGTTCACGGGCCAGCCCAAGGGCTTTGCGTACTTGGAATTTGTTGACGTCGACTCAGTGAACAAGGCCGTGGCTACGTTGGACGGGTCTGTTTTCAGGGACCGTGAGTTGAAGGTAAGTGCGAAGAGAACCAATATTCCAGGAATCAGCTCGACAAACAGAGGAGGCAGAGGAGGAAGAGGAGGAAGAGGAAGAGGTGGGTTTAGAGGTAGAGGCAGAGGAGGCAGAGGTAGGGGAGGTCCAAGATTTACTCCTTACTAATTAAAATAGACCTCCATATTGTATTTTAGTCGTATTATAGATACTTTGATTGTTTGTGTTGTAGATGTTTTATGAGAGGAGTTTAATGAGAGGAGTTTAATGAGAGGAGTTTAATGAGAGGAGTTTAATGAGAGGAGTTTAATGAGAGGAGTTTAATGAGAGGAGTTTAATGAGAGGAGTTTAATGAGAGGAGTTTAATGAGAGGAGTTTAATGAGAGGAGTTTAATGAGAGGAGTTTAATGAGAGGAGTAATGAAAGGATTACGAGGAATTTAAGTTGGGCAATCTTGAATTATGTATAAGATTAAGGGTAGCTTTACAGTTATCTTTGGTAAAGACTTAACAAAAATAGTTGTCATATCAAAGATTTTGTTGGCAGGATCCCAAGTTTGACAATTTTATTGGTTGGAATTTGCTGTAGAGGTAAGGTTACTAATTTAATATTCTACTAAGTTTTGAGTCTCAGGAGACTGGACTTATATTTCTTAGTTGTTTGTTAGTTATCAACTATGCAGTTCATTTTTTGAAATCTTCTCTGGAAGTCATCGTAAAAATTTACTATAATGGAAATGGCTGCAAATTTGGAGAATTCACTGAAAACTGCTTTATTACTGATAATTACTTCAAATGTGTAGAGTATCTAAGAGTTCAATTATGGTAATTTTGTAATACGTGATTATCAAGATCAGATAACTAGAAAGAGAATACGATGAAGAATCACACAAAATAAGGTCTCATCACTTAGAAACTAAATACAGTAAACATTCTCATTTACAAATTCTAATAGCTCAGAATATCTCATTATATATATTACTCTAATCAAACTCTAATTCTCAGCCTTCTTGGCCTCTCTCTTCGCATCATACCTCTTGTTGGATTCCGCAGTCAACTCAGAAAGCTCATCCAACCCATGTTCCTTCAATCCCTTGATCACTCCATCGATCTCCTGCCTCTTCTCTCCCTGCTCGAACTTGTACTTTGTTTGAGTAGCCACAATCTCAATCTTCAACCCCGTGATCGCCTTCTGCTTCAAAGCAACGTACTTTTCCGGGGCATCGCTGACCTTCCATCTTTCGCCCTCCTTATTACGCTTTGCCTCCTCCTGGTTAGTCAAACTGTCCAATTGGTCGCGCACAAAGGCTGTGTCGTCGTGCACAGTTGACTTCCCGGTGATGTGCACACTCGCAAAGTCCCAGGTGGGCACAAACTTGTGTGTTTCGTGCTTGCCAGGGTAGTAGTTGGGCGTAATGTACCCGTTCTGCGACTGGAAAATCACCAAGACGTTGTCGTTGTCACGCCACGCTGGCAATTGTGGGTTGGCCTTCGAAACGTGTGCGTGCAAGAACTTCTTGTCGCCTTCGACCTTCAAGTAAAACGGAATATGATTCGCCTGGATCTGCCCATCGGTGACCGTTACGATCGTAGCAAGCGGGTAATTCTTGATCAAGAACTCGATCTGGTCCCAGTCTTCTTCGGAGTATGCCTTTGGAATGTACATTTGGAGGTTTATCGACAACTGTGGAAGTTGAAATTGTGATTATTTATGACTAAGTGATTTTAATGATTGGACGGTTGGAATTGCCTAAAGAGGTTTTTTGTGATAAGGATGAGCTTGTTAATTAAGGTTCTTGATTAGGGTTGTTATATCATTGTTGGTGTAGTCAATCAGTGGGTTTTCTCAACTAGTAGGTATTTAATTACATGTTGGGATCTTTATGAATTCTCGTTGCAACAACGAAACCTTATCTCTCAAGTCCAGTATTCTCAAAACATAACAACAGCCCACGTCCCAACGACAGAAAGCACAACACAGATCCCAACAACAAGAACTAAAACCACCCTCTCAAACTTGTTCGCCTTGCACAATCTCAAGTAAAACAAACAAGGCAATATAATACACACCAAGAAACAGATGCTCGAACCCAAAATGCCAATCACCTTCTCAAACTCTGGAAACAAAATAGCCAAGGCAACGAAAAGAGCGTTGACGCCGACTCTCACACCTACTCTGCCCGCTCCCTGGAAGAACTGGGCAGAGCCTGTAGAATCGTACTTGTCAAGCCCAAACAAAACGTCCAACGTAGAGATGATGGGCTTGGCATTGAGCGGCGTCTTCGCCAACGGAATCAAGCAAATCAACGCGCTGATCAACGGATAGCACCACACCGGGTAGCCCTTGGTAAGCAAGATGTTGTTTGTGATTTCGTTGCTGCAGTAGTGACCAAACATGAAGAAGCCCAACACGGCCATCAGCGCATCCGTGATGAGCGTGATCGAGTACGTAGCACCCAAGGTTCTGGTGAACTTGTGCGGGTGGCGCATGTCGCTCTTTAAGTTTGGGAAAATGGCATGTCCACCAAACGGTGCCATCAAGATCCCGATCGCCAAAAGCAAGTCCTTGTAGTTTCCGGGCCACAAGTTGGTGGGCATCACATTGAGCAACGAACCTGGAGAGTCCTGCTTTAACAACCCACATACAAACACCAATGCCGTGATGGAAACTGTCGATAAGATGCCAAAAAGCGAGAATATCGACAACACAGACAAAGGCATGAACGTGAACGGAGTCAACACTACAAAACTGATCAACTTGAACCTCAACTTCGTCCACACAGTATCGTCACCCAAAAGAGCGTACAATGAGTCGCTGAACAACACAATCAAGGCCACCCCGGCACCAATCAAGTCCACCGAGAAAATCAACGAGATCAACAATTTGGCCGTGGATCCGTACGCAGCGTACCCCAAATCAGCGTACGTCATGATGGTGTTGTCAGTGTCCATGGCCGTCGACAACAACGTCGCAGTCCAGTACGTGACAAACCCACACAAGAATAACAACAGCGTCCCCAAAACCCATCCTGCTTTGTAGATACCCACCGGCAACGCCAACAAACCCACGCCAATCAACACGTTAATCGAGTTGAAGATGGTCTGTGGCGCGGTCGACTGTCCTGCAATAACAGTAATCACGTTTCCGTTCTTGTCCTCGATTTTCTTCAAGCTGAGTGTGTTGGTGGATATCGCGGATCTGAGTGAGGCAAACGAAGATGCGCGCAAGAAGCCAGTGTTGCGCCTAGAAGCCGTGTACACAGAGTTCTGTCGCGATCTTCCCTCGTAGAACACATCGGGGAACGGAGGCTGCTCTCCCTGCGCGAACAACTGGTTTTTGTTGGCTATATCGTGGATGATTGTGCTCAACCTCTCGCCACGAGTCGACGGTATCATCAACTCGGGGTCAAAAAGCTCGTCCTCGAGCACGTCCGAGTCTTCGGCATCGAAGAACGATCTCTGGCGGTGGATATCATTGTCTATTTGAGTGGCAACGAACGACTGCGCTCTCGTGAAAGAGCTGGCAAAGTTGTGCAAGGAGTTGACGCCCTTGAACGACCCAATGGGTGTATCCAAAAACGAATGCTGTGCCTTGTCACCGATCAAGTAGGTGTTTTCGTCGGTGGGGTCCATGCTGAGTATCCTAGTCCTGTGCTTTTCCCTTTTACTCTTCTAATAACCAAGCAATTTAATTGAACAACTTGATAGAGGAAAACAATCACACAAAGAATACCAAAACATGATACTTCGGATAATTGAGATAAGTCTTTGTATTCTAATGTTTGTGTTTGGATTAAGGTTTGGATTAAGAGTTGAGTAGGGAGTGCCATTAGAAGTGAATAGAATTGAACGAACGGTGACTCTTGTGAGAGTCTTATCTTTATCAACTGTAGTTTCAATTCAGTACTTAATGATCTGACGTCATACATCATCTCCGTACTTCGGAAACCTAATTGGAGACATTTCGATAGGCATTGTTCGCTCTTGAAGGGTGCAAAGTGTTTTAAGTAACAGCTTCCGTACATTTGTGATTGGTGAATGCTAGGGTGAAAGTATTTTGTGGCTGGTTCTTATACTTCTGCTGAATGTATGAGTGAGCTGGATGGAGAGAGTAGTTTACAAGCATATGAATTATGGGTGTTTGTGTTGTCAATTGTGAGTGTCTGTATTGTTACGTGAGTGCTGCTAACTATTAGGAACTAGAATACGAGTGAAGAATGAGAAGCATTATTTTACGTGTTGCGGCAATTCAACCATCACAATAAAATGGAAATACAGTATAATTTGTGTATTTCCGTTGTGAATTTCATGCCGTGCTCAGAATTTGGGTGCAAGTCTTTTAAGGCTTTCAATTCATTCTACAGTAGGTCAAAGCTTTTAACAAGTTATACTCACAATATATTATGAACCACTACATATACGGTTGTCACTGTGTATTCTGCAATCACGCAATTGACTCTATTTACAATCTATAATCCCGCTCATTCGTCCAAATCACACAACTCCAACAACTTTTCAGAGTCGCAGTGCAAAAGAGCAGCTTCATCCGAAAACTTCTCACGCTTCTTTCCTTGGAGTGTCATTTTCTCTAATTCATAGTATGTATCCAAGTTATACTTTTTCCTCACAGCAGGGTCACAGTATGCAAGTGTTGCTAGCATCGTGTAATACGCATCGTTTGCTGCGTTGTGCAACCGCCCGTTTGGAATCCCAACATGTCTAAGAATCCCTCGCAATGTTGCTTGCGTATTTCGAGATATCAAGTACAATTCCTTGGTGTCTACTTTTTTAAACAGTGGAGGCAACTTAATGCCCAAACTTTGGATCCATTTTAAGTCTCCGCTCAAAGAGTGTCCCACAATTACTCCTTCCCTCTCAACAATGTACTTTTGAATCACTGCTTTGCTGAATTTCAACGCTTCCTCCTCGGTGAGCACATATGACTTACCAGACAAACTCTTGTTTTTATTGTTCGGAACGAACGTAGAGTTTAAAAGCTTGATATTCTCTTTGATAATGATGTGGATGGGCACTATATCTGCGAATATCGAATCTTGTTGTTGCAAAGGGTCGTAAATAGCAAACCCTATCTCTGTGATTTTCTTCGGCGCTCTCTCATAAGCCTCAATGTCTATACACACCAAAGGGTACTTTCGTGTGTACACAGCACTCAAACAATACTTCCATAGAGCAGTCAATTTGTTAGCCTTGGTGGTTTCAGTTTGCAACCTGAGCTCTGTTTCCTCAAAGTAATTTTCAAGAATTCTTTCGTATCTGTTTGGTGTATCCGGTATTTGAATCGTTGGGTAAGCAGCCACTGTGCCAGTAGTGTAGGATCTCGCACATATCAACCGTGTAGGTGTGATGAGTTTGATCATTGGATTTCTTGATATTGCGACATGAATGTTTAAAAATGTCGAACAAAAATTCTATGTCGCATTGATAACTCCCACCAGCTATGGAACGATGAACAATCTAGATATACTAAAGAACAAGCCTTCAGTCGAACAGATCAAGGAGATAGTTCAACTTCTGAAGGAAACCCATTTGAATTCTTTCCACTTGATGCTATCAACAAACTTGATAAACTACACTATACCAGAAACCTATAATCTTGATCCATATTTAGGCGATTTAATTACGGCCACACTACAAACAGTTATCGGTATAGGTAATCTAATCAACAAGATTACACAAGTTAAGCAGAATAAAGACCAAGCTGAGCTATACTTAGAAGTGCTTCTGAATATCTTTTCAGAAGGTTTAGTGTTGAAACTCGTTTCTCAATCACCAAATCAATTGGTGCTAAAGGAAATCGAAAAACTAGTTTTCAAAGGTAAAGCTTATTCTGTCGTGAACGAACTTCATGGAAATCAGATTCCATTCAACAATTACAATGATTATTTGGCTCGCCAAACTTTAAGCTTGTACCAAAGAGACTACGATGTCAAACAGATCAACAAATTTATTGGCTCACTTGTGTCGCTTGACTCCAACTCAGCATACCTGTTCTTTACCTTGATGTTCTCAGAAGAGAATATCGGATACTTTGAAAAGTCGTTCCTGGCCATGTCTAGACTTGAAAAGAGAAAGTTTGTACAGTTTCTTCTAAACTTTGTCAGTAAAAAGGTGAAAGATGCAAGTCCAGTCCAGATCTCGGCCTTCTCCACCATACTAAAATTTATCAGCGAAACTGTTGAAGAGCATACAATTGAGTTTGTTACACCGAAGCTTAATTATAACTTGAACTTACTTGTGTGCCTACTCACTTCAAACCCAGAGAAATGTGTTTTACTGCTCATAGGCAAATGGTCTGAAGAAATATTCATAAAACAGGAATCAATTGTGGTCCAGGAGTCTACAACTCAACTACTAGTTAACCTATTGTCTCTTTGCGACAAGTCTTTTGTAGCAAACTTGATGAAAGACCAGGTCTTTTTGAATGCCATTTCGCAAAGACTACTGGCAATATCTGATAGTACTAAGGGCTTGGGAATTTTATTGGCTAACCATGTTTGTAAGTTGGCTATCCAAGATCAAATCTTCAAAGAGATTGATACTTCGTATGATCATTTGATAACCGGTAATTTTGAAGTAAAACAGATGAACTTCCACGAGTGTTGGGAAATTATAGATCAAAAAATCCCCAAGCCAATCCAAAAAATGGAACAAATAATGCAGTCTATTCTGTTGGCAGATTCCGACGACGACTCTGATGATGACGATCCTTCAGTGGTGCAACAAGACAAATTGAGTGCTCCAATATACATCAAGCAACTTCTTGAGTACCTAACTGTGGACGAGAAGAACCCCAGAGCATACGAAATGAAGTCATTGGCCTTGGTCAATGGATCCACCTTAATTCGTCGAAAATTTCAAAACGAGTTGTCATTCTATGCTGATGATTTGTTGACTAATTTGGTGGCATTGGCAACCGACTCTCAGAAACAGAACGAACTAAGGTTGCAAATGATGATTTCTGTGATTGTTAGAAACCCAGAGAGTGTTGATTGTTTGTACAAACTACTCCTAAATGGAGACTACTCACTCCAACAGAGAATGATCATCTTGTCTTCAGTATCCTTGTCAGTGAGAGAGTTGCGTGGATACAATGATGAGCTTGTCAAGTTTGGAAAACACGATTTTCCGACTAAAAAGCTCCCAGAGGAATTGCATAGTTTGTACTTGCTGATCCCAACTAACACCATACAAGACAGTATGATGTCCAAAATTAAAGATTCGCAGGGTCAAGTAGTAAGGAAGTCACTTAAATTGTCCCAAAAGTCTCGACCTGATGCTCTCACACCTACAATTGAAGGATTCTACAAAGTTGTCAACACAAAGTTCTATTTTCCATTGGTCAACATATGGTACGAGGCTGGTGGAGACCAGTTGGATATAGGCCACTACACTCCTATATTCCTAGCGCACTACATGTCTACGTTGAATCTTATTCTACACTGCGCCTATCCATCAACCTTGAACTTGCGTGACATGATCAAGGAGCATTTGATTATCGCTGCTTCTATCCTAAGAGCCAGTAGTTTGGAGCAGTTACCGTTAATTGAGAGTGTAATGACCGGTGTGATGATAGTGTGTGATATCGCGGATATACAAATAGACCATTTGGAACCTATTTCGTTTGTACAAAATTGGCTCATACAGAACTGGGAGGGAGTTATTGATGAGAAACTCAAGAGTCTCTGCGCAGGTTTGCTCTTGAGATTGAACGAATTAGAAAATAATGTATTTGAAAGTTTCTAGTAATAGACAAAAGAACTGAACAATTATAAATGCAAGGCTTGGAAAGTTGGTGAGATATTGTAAATCTTGAGTAGTGGTTCACTGAATTTTGAAACTCTTTCTCAGTTTAAACACTGGCTAATGATTTTTCCATTCGTAGTCAAAAATCATTCATAAATCATAAATCATGAATCATCCAATAATCATAAATCATCAAGAGTTAAATCACCCATAACATATTATACTCGTACACTTTTGAACATACACTTGTAGTTGAAAGTTTAAGACTCGAAGCGTTTCTTGTAAATCAGTTCATGAAATTTGAAATTAATTAACAATCACTTGTGCCTCCACATAACACTAGATTAGCACTCTGCTAACTCTAATCAACCTCTTCATTTATCATAACTTAATTATCAAAGATCACTGATAATTATTCAAACATACTTCTCAAAGATCACTGATAATTACTCAAACATACTTCTCACAAGCTCCGAGGCAGATGATTGAATGCTCTCAGCAACATTGGCCTCCGCAACTTCCTTCTCCTTCTTCTGCCTTCTCGTCAACCCCGGCTCGTCCACATTCGCAACCACTCGCTCGTCCAACCTGTACATTATCCTGCAGTTAGGGTCGCACAACTTCAACGCTACCAACATCGTATAATACGAGTCATTGAACGCATTGTGCAAGAAGGCATACGGGATATCGACAGCCCTCAACACCTTCTTCAAGCTGCTCCCATGCTCCCCCCTGGTCAACGAGTAAAGATGCTGGGTGTCTATGCTCTTGTACTTTTCCGGGAATGATATTCCCAACTTCTTGAACCACTTGATGTCTCCAGTGATTCCATGCCCAACCAAACCGACCGGAAACCCAGGAATGTTAAAGTAATAGTCTATCAAAACCTGAAGGAACATAACTGTCTCCTTTTTAGTCAAAATGTATGAAACTCCGTTGATCGCATTCTGCGCATGGTCTGGAACAAAGCGTCCGTTATTCTTGTTGTAGTTCTCTCTAATTCTGATGTGTATCTGCTTGAACGACGGTATAATAGACGTGAATTGCGAACGAGGATCATAAATGGTTACTCCTATCTCAGTAACAAAGTCATTGTTTCTTTCCCACGCTTCTACGTCAATCGAAAACAACACAAGCTGCTTACAGTAGACGCTCCTCAAGCAGCTTTGAAAATACTCCGCATGGTTTGCGTTGGACAATTTGGTGTTGGCTGGCGCCTTCAAATTCTCCAAGTATTTCTCGAGCACAGCCTCGCACACCTCGGCGTTTTTCTGGTAGAGTTCCTGGTGTGATTCAGAATCTAAGAACTTCACCAGGTGCCTAGTTTTCAATTCTTCCAACGTTTCAGAGCGTTCTCTTGCGCTTAGGACCACAGGTATGAACCTGGGGTCAACACCCTCGGATGCTTTACTTCTGTACTTGGGTTTTGAGTGGTAATTCGGCTTCATGATCTTCATAAAGTTGTTTGAAACTCAAAAAAATTCTCGAGCGCCCAATTGGGATATTTGGCCAGGACTTCAATTTTAGCTTCAGACTCCTAAGAGGAATGGCTTGCTGAGTTCTCGAATGGGATTTCGGCAAACAGTTGCGAGTTGGAGTACCTGCGCACCCTACAAACCTTGATAAGCGAACATTTATTTTAGATCCCACTAGCCACTAGCTAAGGGGCAGATATTTAGTAGAAAGAAGAACCCGAACCCAAACCCAAAGTAATATTACAAGATGTTGATAGCCAAGCCGATTCCAACCGTTGCACCAAAGACCAAAAGATGCTTCAAAGACATGTCTTTGTTTAATTGTAGAGGGTTGGAACTGCGAGGGGCTGCGTTGTGCGTAGACGTGGAAAGCGAGGCGGACGATGAACCAGAACGGGTGCCCGAACGGGTTGTAGTCTGCGTTTGAGTCTGGGTCTGGGTCTGGGTCTGGCCCGACTTGATGATGACTGTCTGCGAATTAGCATCTGCTGAGGCAGCAAGGGTGGTTGGTTGCCATACCGACTGGGCTCCAGTAAAGCCCCATTGGTTGAAAGTGGCACCGTTTGCGGCAGTCGCGCCAGCAGCTCCAGTTTGCTGAGCTCCAGTGGGCTGTGCACCCTCTGTAGCTTGTGGACCCACAGTACCTCCAGTGATGTCTCCTCCTGTGGCTACGTCAGTGTTGACTGTGGGCTTGTCCGACTTGACATCTCTCGTGTCTTTGGAGTCGTCGTCGGTGCTTACCGTTGTTATTATGGTGCTTCCATCAGTGTCCTGCGACTCCGTTAAAGTAATAGGCTGGCCTCCAAGAATGTTAACACCTGAGACGGTTGAAAGTACAGATGGTGTACTAGAGGAACTTGTGCTGGATGTTGTACCTTTCGACCCTTTTTTGGAACTGGATGAAGTAGATGTGGCTGGGGAAGTGCTGGAAGTAGATTCCGAGGAGAGGTCGGAAAAAACAATAGCTGATGGGAGTCCTCTTGTTGCTGTAACTGTAACAGTAGAGCCCGAATCGCTCGAAGAACTGCTCGAAGAACTACTCGAATCAGTGTTTCCTGAATCAGAAACAATGAGAACGACAGTTTCAACCGTGGCCCCGGTACCTGTGGTCGAACTTTTGGTGGTGCCTGCATTCACAGGTGTAACTGTCACTGTAGTTGTAGCACCAGCACTAGATGTGGAATCAGAACTAGTGTCTCCACCTTTGGTGATGGTCGTGGTTGTGACCTTGTTAGCACTCTGCACTGAAGAGCTGCTCACGGCGGACGCAGTGACAGTGACAGTCAACATACCGCCTTGAGAACTCGTAGAGGTCGTGGTTGTAGTGGAGTCACCGGTGGACGTAGTGTCTGAAGTCGACTGTGGTGAGTTGCTGGACGTGTTGCTTGAATTTTGCGAATCGGTCGACGTGCTGCTCGAATCTTGCGAATTGCTCGAGGTGGTTGCTTCAGACAGGGAATCCGTCTTCGTATCTGTCTTGGAGTCCTTCGTGGTACTATCATCGGTAGTCATTGTATCATCAAGACCTCCTAAATTAGCAGCGATAGCTACTCCCAATTGCATTAATACGACAGAAAGCACTGCTGGTGCTCCACGGACTTGAAGTGACATTTTTAGATAATTGATTCTGAATATCAGATAAAACCCTAACGAAAACACTTCTTTATATATGTTCAACTTTAAATAAGCCTATTATAATGGGGCTCATATTTTGTTAGCTTGTTGGCAACCATTCCACAGTTACATTGCCAATTAGCTTACGGTTAGAGCATGTACTTGTCGCAAAAAAAAATATTCCGCATACTAACAGCCAGCCAGCCATTTTATGTATTGCGTTTCCACCCAAGCCGATGCACGCGAGGTTGCTTATTCCAAGACATTGGAGCCGAAACTGGACACAAACTGCTGCTCAGCTCCCTCCAACACCCATCATAATGTTTGTGCAGCCATATAACCGTTTCCGGAGTAGTTATAGCTTGCATATTTTGATGTCATCTTGGTTCCCAATTGGGAACGGATATAAACACCAAGTAAACTTCTTAAAGATCCGAACTGAGTGGAACAATGAATGTCATCACGGTTTATATCAAAACCTGCGCAGAGAAATGATGTGAGATGTGTTTAAAACTATAATTAGTGAACTTTAAAAGGTTCTCTGTGTGAGTTGTGTATGGCTGCAAACAATGCTAGTGGACTTGATTGTTGAGGAACCAACAATATAAGGGCTGACCGAATGTTTGCTGAAGAGGCTCAAAGGTAAACAGATGAAGATGTAGATGGTTCTGGTTGAACGGAATAATCAAAACACTGGGAGATCAGCACTTTGGTCTGGTCACACAAACGCTTTGAAGTAAATAGTTAAACAATATTTACCAGCAGAGAAGATGATATTAGTTGCTGGAACATCTTAAAAAACATAAACATCTCTCGGAATTACTTGCATGGCATACTTGACACAGAATATTCTTTTATAATACATCTAATCATACAAACAGGATGCTGGAACAACTTAAAAACATAAACAACTCTCAGAATCACTTGCATAGCAAACTTGACACAGAACATTTTTTTAATAATACATCTAATCATACAGATAGGGAAAGAAATAAAATACTACATAAGACATGTTGCCAAATCCTCGCACTTGATGCTGGCCAAATTCAAATCCTTGTCATAAACAGAGTAGATCAATTGTAACTCGTTCACAAGAAATTGAATATAGCTGTGTGTGTTCCTGTGTAACTGGCGAGTCATAGCCTCGAGTCTCAATGTACTTGAAAGCTCAGTCCACATCCGGTGTGGATCTGCATCAAAGTCTACTTCTGAAGAACTTATACCGCGAACAAGCCCATATGCTAATGATACAGCGCTCATGAGGATGCATTTGCTTTCTCTCTTCGGCGTCATCTGCGCCATTCTAAGTGAGTTGATGATGGACAACTCAGCCTGCCTTCTGGCGTAGGAGTGGTTTCTATTGGGCGATAGTGGAGGGAGCAAAGGGATGTTCATGAACCTCAGCGAGCTAGCTGCACTTCTTATTGGAGGGGTAAGTGCATATTCTTCTGCTGCCAAGTTTGCAGGTGGAATCTCAGAGAACTTGGTGAACAACGTTTTGCTGTTAGTGGCACCCAACCACTTGATGCCGTATGCCAACACCGGCCATTCGTCGGGCGACTCCAAGGAATCAAACAAAAGGTGCAAGTCGGTTTCGTCCAAGTCCAACTTCAATTTTAACATTATGTTGGTCTCGTCGTGGGGCAGCAAGTCTTTAACAATGATTTTGAAGTTGTCGATCTGGTTCAATGGGATCAACTCTCCGTTGACTTCAAGTTTGGAGAAGCGGATGAGTGACTTAGTCCGTATGTCGCTGCTTAAGTCGATGGTTACAGTAGGCACGGCCACAGTTTGAATCCGTTCAGTGATCCAATAATTCAATTCCAGATTGAATTCTTTGAAGTTGCTGAACCTGAGCAAACTGGTGCCGTAAGTGAACTTGTATTCTTTTGATTTGGTGTCCAGGAAACGGGACGACGATATAAAAGAATTGGAGTTTCTCGAAGAACTTGGTTCGGACAAAACCGATTCATTATCATCGTCTTCAAAATCGTTTGGATTCCTAATCAAATCATGCAAATGCCTTATACCATCAGTGTACCGGTCACCTATTCTCACCAAAGAAATCGAAATTCTGTCGAGTAAGATGTTGATCATTCTTGCTATGACTTTGCTCGACTGTGCTAAACCTTCCAGAGGTAAAACATCACCAAAGCTGTTGCAATTCAAGACAATCAACTTGTTTATGGTTTTGGGATCTTTGGGAATGAAAGGAAACAAATCCATGCACTTCTCAATACTGATCATCAACTCTTGCAAATCGTTGGTGAAAACAGCTGTATTGGATCTGGGGGAACCTGCTTCGAAGCTTCTAAGATTCGTGGTAACCTTAATGTCCTCAAACAACCTGTCCCAACCATCCCAATTAGCCTCTATGCACGCGATAAAGGAACCGGACCTGCTCTGCTTCCCTTTCCCGTCCATTCCCACAAAAATCAAGCCTAGCTTGTCAATCGGCCGGAGACTAGCTTTCATGCACCGAAGTGTGTTGGTGATGTTAAACAAGTACTCATCATCAGACATTGTGGTGTGGTTTATCAAAGGAACGGAAACAATGAGGTTGACAGGAAGTGGTTCTGGCTTGGGCATTGCTCGAGACATGTAGTGTGTTGGAATTGCTTCGTTTCTGTTAACAAACTTGGAGAAAGAAGCAACTTCAGAAGGAATGTCAATACCGTTTTCCTCAATGTAAGACCATCCATTGGTGGATAACTGAAATATACTCACATCATTAATGGGTTTTCTGCGTATCGTCCTCTCCAAGAAACACTCCCATTTTGAAATCACCAACGGATTTTCGTGTTTCAACTGAAGCTCTGGGATGGATTCGTTTCTCAAGTTCAAAATCAAGCCGTTCTTGAACTTGTTTATACTGGCTATATCGCTGTGGATCAAAATCTGCCCAACAAGGCTGGACTCTTCAATCAAAACTATGATGTTTTCAAAGAAGAAGCACCCAATCAAGTCCCAGTCCTGTCCATTGGCACTTATATGCAAAAAGTCAAAAACTATCAAGTCTCCCAACAAACTCAAGTCGCTAAAGAAATCACGCCAATTCACTATGCTCTCCTGGAGCAAATACAAAATCTGTCTCTTGATCTTGTCCACACTGCTATTTTGAACAGTTTCTGTGCCCTGGTAGATTGCCGGAGACTTGACGTTTATCAAGTAGTTCAAGTCGTACACTTTTTCATTCCCCAAGCGAAACTGGTCAAGATCCAAAGAAAACTCCACTCTCGGGGCCATGAGATCGTTTTTGAGAATTTCATAATAGTCGTCACTGACACGGGGTTCCGGTTCTTCAGCGATCGAAAGCGACTTGATTGGCTGCAGAATATCCGCCAACGGATCATTCAACGCGTCTGGGATGATCTGGTTCAACGGAGTGACAGGACTCATTTTGTTTGCAGCCAATCCAAGCACAGGAGCACTTGCAAATTCGTCAAAGCTTAAATTTGCAGCAGGGACAAACGGCTTCTCCAAGACCAAAACCTTCTGGACCATGCTCGAGTGCGTGTTGTCGTCCGCACAGCGAGTTCTCAGACCACAAATACTACACACAGGGCGCTCGTTTATCGTGTCCTTGTCGAACATAAGAGCAAGGCAGTCTCTGTGGCTGTAGTGGCTGCACGTCAACGCAAGCACCGTCTCCCCAGGAAGACTGATCGAGAGAAGCTCTTGGCAAAAGGCACATTTGGAGCCGTTTTGGTTCGGTCTTCTGGGTACATGCACAGAGGAGCCTGAATATGCCAGGCTCGTACTAAGTGGGACAGTTTCAGAAGTTGAAATGGTTGAAAAAGTGTGGATGGAGTCGTGGCTCGACTGCACCACGCCCAACGGAGGAGGGCCTGCTGCTCGTTTTATCATTCTCTTGGGTGTTTCGTACTTCTGTGAGCCGTCAGCCACCCCGGCCATCTTCTTGAAGGGGCCGTCGTAGCTCTTCAACGGCAGGCTGTTTGCTCTTCGCTTGAACGACGTGGGGGGTATGGTATCGGTGACACTCATGGTATGTTCGACCTCAGGATACTGGATTTGCACACTTATTTAAACCACTAAACCCAAAGGAAACCCAAAGGAAAACTATTTCCTCTTCGAACAATGAAGACGTAGTGTTGCACTTTAATACAGATTGATAGTACCAAAGTAGTAACGACACATCCCAATAAAAATATCTAACGCTTCACAAACGTGTGTTGGAGCACCCTAGTGCATTGGAACATGACAAGGAGACGGATGTAGGGGCTCCCACAACGAACACTAAATCTCGGGCACCACACAATACGCAGCCTACGGTGTCAGATTTCAACTCAAAATGCAGCTGCGACAGGATGTTTGTGCACGTCGGCATTTGCGCGGTCTAGGTTTTATTGTTGGCGTTCTGCTTTGTGGTTGCTGGGGCGGACTCGTTGGGTTTATCGGCTCTTGTTCTCGTTTCTGCGAGACGTTATCGGTTCGCGTTCCAGCGAGGTCTTTCCTAGTCCGCGATACTTTTCTTTGCTTCTGTTCGGGCACTTGCCCGACCCAAAGCTCTCTCTTCTTGTTCAAGCCTTCCCCCACTTGTTCGCGTTTCAGCGAGCACCGTTAGCCAGGTTCAGCGCTCTTTGTTTCCATTGTGTTGCGGGAGGCCCGTTTGGAACACACGCCTACAATACCCTTGGGTGTTTCACAGACCGTAATTTTTCTGAATACGGGCAGTGAAGCTTCGTGTTGAAGGGAGCCTGTTTACGACGTGGGCTGATTTGCCGGCCACAAAGTCCACAATCACTGGCTAATGCTAGGCAAGATTCATCAAGTCAAGATTACACTTTTGGCAATGGCTCATGATCAACCACAAACCCGCACTTGATAGCGAATTACTCCTTCATTATGGTAATTATAATCACAACAATAGCCTGTATGTATGTTGGACATGTAGCAATCGTCACATATATGCTCCTAAAAATTGCCGTGGCTTCTATTTCACCTAATACGTCGACCATACATGAACATTCCACTCAACGCGTCCGTGGGTGGAAAATGCCTGTGTTTGTGCAGTGTCCTTGAAGCCTGCAACAGAGGTGTTTTGTATTTGAATGGCCACAATGGTGTGCTTAAGAGACGCGTATAAACACTACGTTGGATTGTTTGGCATCTGTGTTAGCATGTCGTGCAATCTGTTTTGGATTGTTTCAATTGTACCTGTTGAAGAGCACCCTCTGGCCCTTACTTTGTGCCCATCGGTCTACAAATCCTAATTTCACAATACCCGTGTCTATTGTTCTCTCGGGAATCACCTAGGCTCGTAGAGAATGCATCTTCGGTTGTTCAGGGCTTACGAGCTCTGTTGGATTCGCGATTACCGATGTTGTGTGGAGGACGACTGTAGCAAGGGTCTTCAAAGAATGAAGATACAACACTCCTTACAACTGGTAACTTCTGAATCCAATTCGACCAGTGAATATTTCGTTTGTTTACGGGGCCTATTGTTCTTGGGTTTGGGAAAACATCTTGGAATTTTGGGGTGCAAGAGTGTTTTTAGAGGTGGTTTGAATGATATTTGCTTTCTTGAGAAGGAGCGATTGAAGTTTAGTTTTCGTGCTTTGGAAGAAGAGGATGGGGGAAGTTTAGATACCGTGCTTTGGAAGGTTGGGGGAAGTTTAGATTTCGTGCTTGGGAAGGAAGAGATTGGAGAAAGTTAAGATTTCGTGCTTGAGAAGCTTCGTAAAGTTGTAGCATCGAAATAACTTAAAGACTGTAATCAACAACTCCTCCCCACCTGAATTGCACCCGTTTCACTTAACTTCTCATTGTTCGCACTTGCAAGAATAACCTGCTTCCCTACGCTTCTTTAATCCGTTGAAACTATCAATAGCACCGAAATACGATGCTTACAAGTACAGTGTCTAGTGAAAAGTAGCAAGAGAAGAGTTGACAATAAGGGTAACCCAGCAGAAGAGAAATCAATCGTTCATTGTAGCTGAATCTCCGCTGGGGTGTAGGATGAATAACCGGTAGTGAAGGTTATCGTAAATTTGGTGCTTCTTTTTGATAATTTCTTCAATACGGGATTGTTAAAGATAGCGGAAGCCTCGGTGAACACTGAGATTGTTCTTTCCCAGTTCCATGTGATACGCATTTATGGCATGATGCAGATAATTTAGAATCGTTGGCTGCGAAAAATTTCGGAATCGGGTGAATTGAGATTTGCAATTTCTTGCGTGAATATGTTTTTCTTGAGCAGATCTTGAACTTTATAGGTCTTTGTGATGGTAAACTTTGAGCTACAGGTGGTGCTACCAGTGCATCAAGGTCATCTATATTTTCCGCTAAGGGGGAAGGGTACTTGAAGTAAGCAGCCTAAAGTGGTATGAGTAAGCTGGCACTGTGCTGTGAAGACTGCAAAAATTGATTGGTGAATACTTTCGCAAATTCCACCGCATTTAGTTCATACCTTCCGAATACAAGACAATTAACCATGAATGTCAACAACATTTCAAACAATTCAGCATCTTAGACCTGAATTGTGTTTATGTTGATCATTTGTTTATCTATCTGTTAAAAGGAGTTGGAATTGTCTCCCTCATATTTTTCTTCATGTATCTGTGTAGATTTTAAGTTCACTAGTGTATGCATATTGTGTTTTGTTTACCTAGAAGTTTATATGTTCTAGTTATCTACAAATACAGCTCCTGTCTAACACAATCCAAAACGGCCTGTCAAGTCAGTTCTGTTGTGATAAGGAATTTTGACTGCACAGCCAGAAATGCTTTTCCGTTCAGGATTTGAAAACGAATCAGTGAGTGAATCAACAGCCATTTGTTTCCCATTTAACTTAAGAATTTAGAAGCGATAAAACTAGTTGGTTTTGCGTTGAAAGATCGAAAAACATGAATGCTATGGGAATGACTCTTTGAACAACAGAAATGTGCAACTCAGTTGCTTAAAGTCGACGACCAACTTGATTACTTAGCGAGTTCATGTAAGATCATGGAGAATGGTCTCATATTTTCAAAATTGATTTTGTCATCTTCAGGAAGGGGAACAATTTGATTGTTTGATTGTGGGACAACGCGGAAGTTAACAAGTGCGTCAAAGGAGGCTTCTTTCACCAATCATTGACTTTCAGAAAGTCTATTTTTTTAGTGTGCATTACAGTTTAATCGTCATATGTGTTTATAATTTCTGTTCAACGTAAACAACTCTTGGTGGCCAAGCTGGCTAAGGCGCGAGACTGTAATGAGTTCCTCAAAGTAATCTTGAGATCGGGTGTTCGACTCACCCCCAGGAGATTTTTTTCCCTCTCAAACTATTCAACCATCTCCATGCATTTTTTTCTAGATGAGATGATTAAAAATTATAATACTAAAGATGGGAGCTATTAACAAACCAAGAAAGAAGTTGAACAAGATTAGACATGCTTCTGGTTTAGGCCAGAAGAGAGCGGCACGTACAAGAGCTCTGGCTCACACCAAGACGTCTTTGGGCAGGTACTCGGACAAGGCATCTGTTGCCCCAACTCCTACCGAATCGAAGGCCATTGCATTGTACACCGGAGTTGGAGCTTCTGAGGTCGGTGTAGTTACCAACAACATCTTGTCTAAGAAGAGAGCACAGAAGTTGGCAAGAAACCAAAAGTACATTGACAGAAGAAGTGGTAAGGACATTGACATGGACGCCCCAGTTAAAGAGGTGAAGCAGTCTGATTTGGATCAAGTCAAGGCCGCATTGTGGAATGTCGTTGAAAACAAACAGCATCTCAAAGTTCCTGTGGACACCGAGGGAACTACGTTGGGGGTACAGGCTTTTTAGTGTTCGGTGCACAGGCTTTGTAATCGTGTATACTATATATTTAAATTCATGCTTTTGACAACAAGCCCTTTTCAGTCAAACTCTTGGTGACAGAGTTCTTCAAGTAGTCGATCACTTCAGAGGGTTCAGATGCTCTGAACACAGAGGTACCGGCGACAATGACATTGGCACCTGCACAGGAAGCAGCATCGACTGTTTCCTTGCCCAAGCCACCGTCAACCTCGATGTTCAAGTCCGGGTACTTGGCTCTCAACTTCTCAACTTTCTCCATCATATCAGCCATGAACTTCTGCCCACCGAACCCTGGTTCGACCGTCATGACCAAAGCTAAGTCCAATTGCTCTGCAAGAGGATAGAGTTCCTCGACAGGTGTTCCTGGCTTGACAGCACATCCAGCCTTCATTCCAGCAGCCTTTATCTGCTTGATCAAGGCAGGGGCGTCATTGGTAGCTTCAAAGTGGAACGTATATCCGTCACCTCCTGCCTTTGCAATGTCCTCAACCCACTGCTCAGGCTTTGATGCCATGACGTGGATGTCAAAGAAGACTTCGCGGTTTGGAAACTGCTTTCTCAAGCTTTCGATAATGGGGGCACCCAACGAAATATTAGGGACAAAGTGACCATCCATGACGTCGATATGGAGCCATGTAGCGCCCGATCTGACGACGGACTTGCAGTTCTCGCCCAAGTTGGCGAAATCAGCAGCTAAAATTGAGGGAGAGATGATTGGGTGAACCATTGTTGTATTCTTACTATGCAAACGTTCCTGTTTACTGGAAGTATTAGCTTTGCGAATGATCTCGCTTACAACCAACAAACGACATCAAAGATAATGCGACATTTCTCCTCTGGAAATTCCGGTGATTTTGCTCTGAGCCGACATTATGCCTCGCCTCTTTTTGGTACCCAAAGATAATACGTAACAGTAATGGCAGAAGCACACGAAGGAGCCTCCTACTCGGAGCAATTGTTGGAATCCGCCAGAAGGAACAACACAGAATTGTTATTGTCCATAAAAGTTGATTTGAACAACGACCATGAGAAGTTGGCCGAGTTGATCAACTCCACAAGAGAGGTGATCAGCGACAACTCGGTGTTGCATGTGGCTACAAAGTTGGGTAACTGGGAATTCATAGACATCATTTTGGATATTGAGGGTGTTGAGATTGACCCGAAGAATAACGAGGGTTCGACGCCTTTACATTACGCTGTTCTTTACTGCAAAGAGGAGCCAGAGCATGGTGTTTTTGTAGTTGACAACTTGTTAGACGCCGGGTCGGACCCAAGAATCACGAATAACTTTAGCTTGAAGCCGATATCTTATGCTGATCTGGAGGATGTGAAGTTGAGAGAATTGTTAGAGAGTGCTGAATATGCGATTACGATGGAGATTCCTGAGGAGGAGCAGTTGGACGGTGCTGTTGAGGAGGAGGGTGAGGGCAGTGAATCTGAGTCGGATTAATAGATAATGAAAGGATATTAGAATCGAAGGCACTTGACGTGGTTTATGTATGTTAAGATCTACCAGTTTGGAATAAAGTAATTTGTAGTTGGTACTTGAGTTTATAAAAATAGTTTATGAGAATAGCAGGATTTCCGCACTTTATCTGTTTCATATAAAATAATAAGGTTGATTTAACCTATTATTCTATACTTCAGGAACTTCCTTCTCTATCAAAATCATCCTCATCACTGAATACCCAATTCCCAAGAGTTTCCCTCCCTCTTTTTTTCAATTTCTCCCTCTCAGAGTTCTCTCTCTTAAACTTTACATAACTTGTCCCAACATCCAGTAAATTTCCCAAGTTACTGAAAAATTGCCAGTTGCAAACAAAGCTTTCCCCACCATTCTTCGGTGGTTTACCCTTGATAAAAGCTCCATTTCGCACACCATTATTCAACACTTGCGTCTTCTTGTACGGAATAACGTAAAGTAATGATAACTGACTTGGAACACTCTCGTCTTCCACAGGCTTATAATATGAATAGTCATTCCCATTATCGTACGTTATCACCTTTAAAGGAACTGCACTGTCCAACTTGTCTGTGAATCTTTCCTTGAAGCATCGATTGTAGTCAACCTCATTATACTTGGATTGTCCAACAACCAAGAAATCCAAGAATATGGGCTCGGCCAATAGGGCTGTACAGCTATTATTGATTCCTGTCAATTGCTTCAAGCACAATTTGTCAGAACATGATTTGCTGTACGTGATGATGCTGTCACCCCTTCCTGGTTTTGTTCGCACAACACCAACCTTGTTGAAGTCATTTCTTCCTCTAACTAGTTTACGTCTTTTGGGTGAATTTTCATAATCTCGTATGGATTCTGGATTGAGTTGGTCTTCTTTTGTGGAAAAGCGTTCCTTCAGCTTAGACTGTACTTTCAATTCACCTTTCTGCTCGTGTATTTTATCTTTATCCGCCTCTTCACTCAGTATTTTTATCTCTTTGTTCACCTTTCCATTTTCTTCATGTAACACAACATCCTTACATGTCTCTCCGTTTGTGGACCCTGCACTCAAACCACCCTCGCCCATCAAACCCATCGAAGCATCTCCACAAGGCGCTTCGCTGATATACATCGCCAACCGAATTCCTTCCTTGAACTTCAATTTCGCACCTGTCTTGTCAAACAATCTGCTTTCGTCTCTCAGCTTGTACTCTTCCATAATGTACCAGTTAAATAGCCGTAAACACAACATTTCTGCGTGCATGTCGTGCACAAATCGTCCTCTTGAGAATTGACGAAACTTGTTGGGCAAGCACTTGACCCCTGTTGAAATACATACGGGATACACCTCACTGCCCATCACGGCAACCACGCCTGCTAAAACAGTCCACTCACGTAATCCGTTGCTACGAACTCCCGGCTTCCCTGACCGCACACTCAACGCATTGAACTCGTCAATAACTGCCTGGGCAATCAAATTCCCCAACCCTTCCATTAATACATACGCCTGGTACACTTTTTTTTATCTTTACACAATTTCCTATAGACCTTAACGCTTTTTCCTTAGTGCTGCAGCGAGAATACCGATGCCCACAGCAACAGCACCACCAGCAATACCGAGACCGATCAACCCGTCCGTAGTCACCTTGTCCTCTATGGCCTGTTTCAACGCAATTGCCTGCTGGTTATCCTTCTCATCCTTCAAGAGAACTTCAACGTACTGCTTGGCGTTTCCATACTCGCCAATCTTGAATGAGCTCAAGCTCAAGTAGTACAAGCACTCCCTTCTCATTTCAGGTACATCCTTGTACAACCTGCGCAAAATGACTATTCCTTGCTGCTGCTGTCTGGTCTGCTGGGACTTGATCAACCCCCACGCATAGTTGAATTCTGACTGTGGATTTATGTTCGGCTCCTCGGAATCTAATTGGTTCTTCAACACCTGCAACTGTTCAGGTGTGAGTGCCTCTTTGATCTCTTCCAAGGCTACGTATAAAGGCATCGTTGTTTGCTAGATAGATTTGCCTTCAGATTGCACAAGATAAATTTAATGCGGGTCCTGCACTACATCCTTTTTTTTTGCAACGCGTTGTGGAATCAAAAAAAAACCGTACAACACTTGACAATGTCTGACGTTTTGAATTTGATTGTCAACCAGAACAGTCCTGATAACAACGTTAGAACGGCTGCTGAGCTTGAGTTTAATCTGATTACAGCAAAAGACCCATCAAGTGTTGCGTATGTTTTGATAGAGCTGAGCCTGAACGACAGCTTTCCTGTTGATGTCAGACAGGCCAGTTTGCTTCATTTGAAGCGTTTGGTACCAAAGTACTGGACAATGGCTTTCCAGTCGTTCATTGGGCCTCCAATTAACCAAGAGTTGAAACAACTTATTCGAGATGGCTTGTTACGTCTAGCAACCACCTCGCCCAGCACCAAAATTAGAAGCTCAAGTGCATATGCAATTGTTCAAGTTGCATCCGCAGACTATCCGGATGAGTGGCCTGATTTGATGAATCTGTTGTACCGTCTGACCACTGACTACTCGAATGAGATTGCAATGGTTGGTGGATTGACCGTGTTAAATGATTTGTTCGATGACTTGGTTACGGAAGAGCAATTCTGGGAGGGCGGAATTGGAAATGAAGTTATAAACCATCTTTTCCAGCTCTTTTCGAAAGAAAACTTGAGCGCAGAAGTCCAGACGAGTGCATTGAAGTTATACGAGAGTATCTTAACCACTTTGCAGAGCCCAGAAGCTTTCAGTGACTCACTACGCAAGAACTTTGTCCACCAGCATATCAGCTCAATACTTCCCGTGTGCAACAAATTGTTGAGCGACCTCTTGCAAGCAAACCAACCGGGTGTCTCTTTGGCAATTTTGAACTTCAAGGCTTCTGTCTACAAGGTAGTGTACAATTTGGTGGGCAATTTTAACAAAAGAGTTCCACAACATTTCAAACTACTGTTTTTAACATTTGCTTTGAATGACTTTAACTACTACAGCAAATTGTATAAACTACTTACCGTGGACAATGCAACCGTGGATCTCACTACAACACAAGAGTTGGATGACCCATCCAAAATCTTGAATTTCCTTTTGAATGAATTATTGCAGACAATTTTAGCTATCCAGCCTTCCTTAGGCCTCTTTTCTGTTTCTGAGCCTTCCCAGTTTATCGAAGACCTTGTGAACGCACTGTCCGTACTGAAAGAACAAATTGAGGAATATGAGGCGGACATCAACACCTATGTTACCGAAATTACTGGTTTGTCTGTTTCATCGTCTGTACGTGATCAGGTGAACGAATTGTTGTGTGAATTGAACGACCAAGACGCCAAAATTGTTTTTGAGGTGGTTTCGAAATTCTTGTCTGAACCAATACAAGATTGGAGGTACCAAGAAGCATATATATTCATTTTGGAAAGTTTGTTAACCAATGAGGACTCAGAAATTGTCGATGAAAATTACCCTTTAACATCGCTTTTGCAATTATTGAATGCCATTATCACTCCCCAGACTTCACAATTTGTGGTTGCAAGATGCTTTTTGTTGTTCCCCAGATTTTTTGAGAAATTTGAAAACAGAGTTTCGGTCAAAACCTTTGGCGTAAGGAGCTTCGTTCAGATGTTTCAATTTGCTTCTGACTCAAATCAAAAGAGCGATATTGTTAAGATTAGTGCCTTGGTCAGCTCAACCTTGTACAAAAATTTAATGAATCTTGGTCAAATGTTAGATATAAATAAGAATGAAACTCAGCTCAGCATCTTCAAATTGATCTACTCTTTGGTTGAAGATAGTGAAGAAGACGGATTGCCTATTTTATTGGAGGCTATTTCAGTTTCAATAAACATTGACCCATTATTTGCTTCCAAGGTTGTGGTGGAAAGTGGTGTCAATGTTGTTGATTTAATCTTCAAGATATCATTTAAGGATTCGTCAAACATTCAGTTGACTATTGACGCTTCAGAAAGTTTGAGTTTCTTGTTGAGCCAAATTTCTGAAGAGGATTACTTGTTGTGTTGCGAGAAGTCTTTGCCTTTCATAATCAAGTTGATAGAAAGTGAAAACCAAAAAGGAAATGTTGAGTATTCCTCTGATTTGTACCTCTCGTTAGAGTTGCTAAACATAATCATTAACTCCGTTCCAACCATGGATGAAGACAGTTTTCCATCAAACATCTTCAATTACACATTCCCAGCTTTGCACAAGTTACTTCTCACGACTCTTGACAACCAGATTTTGCAGAGTGGTGGTGAAGTTTTCAACAACATGCTCATAAAAGCATCCAAGTTGTTCTTGAACTACGTAGAGCCTGAAACAAAGGAGACTGGCATGAACTCTTTGTTAACCATTGTGTCCAAGTTTTTATCGCCTGAACTTTCAGACAGTGCTGCTTTGAACTGTGGAGATATTGTTGCTTCATTGATTGAGCAGTTTCAGTCTTACTTGGGAAGTGAATATTTATCACAAATTTTGGAGGCAACAGTTAGAAGGTTGGTTATTGCGAAGGAAACAATCACAACAGAGAACTTGATCATGGTGTTCACCAAATTAATTTTGAACTCACCAAGTGAGATGATTGACTTTTTGAGTAACGGCATCAGCTTGACCAGCCCAGTTACGCAGGTGCAGCAGAATGGTTTACAGTTGATTTTACCCATTTGGTTTGAGTCGTTTGAAGTCACCAGAGGCTACGAGAAGATTAAGCAAAACTCAGTTGCATTGGCTAAGATATTCACACTTAATGATCCTCGTGTTGCTGCGGTAATTGTCAATGGCGATATTATACCTTACCTGGGGGATTTGATACGCACGAGATCTATGGCTAAGGCGATGCCAGACCAGCACACACAAATCACATCTCCTCTTAAAATCTTGAAATTGTTAATTGGAGAGTTGGAGTTCCAGTGCCAGCAACCCAACGCAAACGACTACTTGCCGGAAGAGCAAGACGAAGAAGATGACGGCGAAGAAGGGTGGGAGGACATGGACGACATAGGAGTCCCGAACTACGAGATGTTGAAGTCATACGTCGACTCGGACAACGAAGACGAAATTGAAGACCAAGGAGGAGATGATACCTTGTTAAAGATTTTGATTCAATTCTTCAAAGAGTGTACGTCCAAGAATTTGGGTGACTTCCAAGGCTACTATGAGTCCTTGTCTGATAACGAAAAGAAGATTGTCACAGAGAACATAGTATTTTGATAAAATATATAGAACCTAAATCGTTTATCATTAATCAAAGAAAAAGCAAAGGAGGGAATACAACTTTGAGTTTGGTTATTCAGGGAATTCATGCTCATACATTCTAAGATTAGTTACTCTTCATCGTTCTATGATTAGCTTTGATAGAATTCACGTGACTGGCTCGAGGTTAGATCTAGAAAAAAGATCATCGAGTCAATAAGATGAGATTGAGCAGAGCCGTACTAAATAAAATGGCAGTAAATACGAAGATATTACCAGTGAATACAGACAGTATCATCTTTGACAACAACCATTTAGTAATAACTGATAAAGAATCGGAAACCAACCTCGAAACTGTGGCCAAAGCGATAACTGAAAAAAAGGTAGTTGGGTTCCCCACTGAAACGGTATATGGGTTAGGTGGATCAGCATTGAACGATGAAAGTGTGCGAGCCATATTCACAGCCAAGAACAGACCTTCAGACAACCCTTTAATTGTACATGTTTCATCTATCGAGCAGTTGCAAAGGCGGTTGTTACCCAAAGATTACGAGATCCCAAGCATCTACAAAGACTTGATCGCCAAGTTCTGGCCTGGCCCACTCACCATTTTGTTGCCCATCCACAAGGAGTCGCCCATTTCAAGCTTGGTGACGGCAGGGCAGAACACGTTTGGAGCACGCATTCCACTGCACCCAGTAGCTCGTGCGCTCATTGCGAAGAGCGACACTCCTCTCGCAGCACCTTCGGCCAACGCATCCACCAGACCGAGTCCTACTCTAGCGAAACATGTATACAATGACTTGAACGGAAGGATCCCGTTCATTGTCGACGGTGGCGCGTGCGGCGTGGGTGTGGAGTCCACGGTTGTGGACGGGTTGGTTGACCCTCCAATGCTTCTCAGACCTGGCGGTGTTTCTGTTGAAGAAATAAGACAGATACAAGGCTGGGAAAACGTGGTGCTAGCCAAAAAGACGGCAGGTAAATTGGAGGCGGTGAGAACACCGGGAATGAAATATAGGCACTACTCGCCAAACGCTAAAGTGGTTTTGTTCATTAACTGTGGGTCGGGTGAGAATGCCACAGAAGAGTATATAAATGAGAACGGAATCGCTTCGGACACCAAGATAGCAGTGTTGCGTTCGCGCCAGTTTGCACAAGGTATAGTTCCTGGAGCCATAGAGAGAGATTTAGGGTCAACAGGAGCTGAAATCTCCCAGAACTTGTTCAAGTGGTTACGTGAGGTTGATGAATTGGGAGTCGGCATGATATTTGTTGAGGGAATTGATGAGACGAATGAGGGTTTAGCCGTCATGAATAGACTAAGCAAAGCAGCCATGGAGACTGTTGATGGGAGGAAGTAGAATTGACTTGACACGAAAATAGACTTGAGCAGCATAATAAGCGTATAGATTCAGTTTGTGCTGTCATAACTTTTTAATTTTTTAGGTACCATCTACCTGCTAAGCTATCATTTAATAATAAGGCACATTTTATATGTCAATTATTGAGGTTGCTAAATACCTTATTGAGTATGCAAAATGTGCAACACATTTTTTTAAATGCTATTTCGGGCTTTATTTCGCAGCCATTTTTTTGGAGATAGAGTTTAATAGTCGCACGTCATTTCAAGACTCGTTCAGCAGAGGTGCCTGGAATGTTTTGGCTGGTAGTTCGATGCATTCACGTAGATGAAAGACCACTATTTTTCAGCATTTCAAGGCAAATAAATGACTGTTCTCACCTCTTATTTTTGCCGTACCTGATAACTTCACATTCCCAATAACACTTCACATCATACAAAAAGCTTACCTCTGTCATATTTTTCCGTTTCAGTCAATTCTCACACTTCTGCTCGCCTCACTATCGCACTCCACCGTACGCGTCACCTGACAATATTGAAACCTTAATTTTGCCTACACTTCGAGCGGCCCCTACTAAGGGCCGACAGCACAGCCTTCATATCTGCACTCGGGCCTTCTCGAAATTGCACACTCCAAGCCCATCTCCTCAATCACCTACACTCTCCAAGCCGCGTCCGCGTCCCCATCTCCCAAATTCCCTTACCAATTCGCCATTAGCTCGACCTCTCTTTCCACGTCTCTGTCTTTCTTCGCACCCGAAGTTCCCAAATTTTTTTCCTTCATTGAAATTTTACACTCGTGTC
Organism: Kodamaea sagamina; assembly: GCA_030556545.1. NCBI lineage: Eukaryota > Fungi > Ascomycota > Pichiomycetes > Serinales > Debaryomycetaceae > Kodamaea > Kodamaea sagamina. The sequence goes on from JAKTUG010000005.1 coordinate 80,893, forward strand.
AAGAAGAAATAGAAGGGAACATGAGCGAGAACCCCTTTGCTGAGAAGAACTTGGTTGTGAACTCCAGTCGTTCCAACACACCTTCTGCCAAGTACAGCTCCATTCCTATTGAGCAGTTGTCTAACGATTTTGACACAGACTTGAAGTTGGGGATACTGAATCCGCAAGATGTTCACAATAGGCGTTCCTTACACGGGGTTAATGAACTCACCAACGACGAGGAAGAGAACTTGATACTAAAGTTCATCTCGAACTTCTATGAGGACCCGCTTATCTTATTGTTGATTGGGTCCGCTGTCATCAGTTTTTGGATGGGCAACACCGATGACGCGGTGTCAATCACGTTGGCAATCACTATTGTTGTCACTGTCGGCTTTGTCCAGGAGTACAGATCGGAGAAGTCTTTGGAGGCATTGAACAAATTGGTCCCTGCTGAGGCCCGTTTGACGAGAAACGGGTCCACCTCGACGGTGTTGGCTCTGAGCTTGGTTCCAGGCGACTTGGTCCACTTCAGTCAGGGTGACAGGATTCCTGCGGACATCAGAATCACCGAGGCCGTGCATTTGTCGATCGACGAGAGTAACTTGACTGGAGAAAACAGCCCCGTCAGGAAATCCGCCGACTCCATTCCCAAAGTTGAAGACATCCCACCCATCACCACGAGAACCTCGATCGCCCACATGGGAACGTTAGTACGCGACGGCCACGGTGCGGGAGTCGTCATTGGTACGTCTACCAAGACTGAGTTTGGTGCTGTTTTCGAAATGATGAGCGAGATCGAAAAGCCAAAGACCCCATTGCAAAATGCCATGGACAAGTTGGGAAAAGACTTGTCGGTTTTCAGTTTCATTGTGATTGGTATCATCTGTCTCATTGGTATTTTGCAGGGCCGTTCATGGTTGGACATGTTCCAGATTTCCGTTTCTCTTGCTGTCGCAGCCATTCCTGAAGGGTTGCCGATTATCGTGACTGTCACCTTGGCGTTGGGTGTGTTGAGAATGGCCCGCCACAAGGCCATTGTCAGAAGATTGCCTAGTGTCGAGACTTTGGGGTCTGTTTCCGTCATTTGCTCTGACAAAACAGGCACCTTGACCCAGAACCATATGACCGTGACCAAGATTTGGACTACAGACATCCCTCAAAACACGCACTACTTAAAATTAGAAGACTTTGACGACAACCACTATCATGCGACCCAGAAAAGGCCAGACTTGACAAACAACATTGCCAAAATGTTGGAAGTTGGAAACGTTTGCAACAACTCAAGATACTCTGTGGAGGGCGAAAAGTTTGTAGGAAACCCAACCGATATTGCACTTGTCGAGGTTTTGAGCCGTTTTGGATTACACGATAACAGAGGTAGTAAGCAAAGAGTATATGAATTGCCTTTTTCTTCGAATAGAAAGTACATGGCTATTTCGGCCCACGCTGGCGACATTTCCCAAGCCGAAACTTTTGCCAAAGGTGCCACCGAGATGATCTTGAAAATTTGTACAAAGTACTTGGATGCCAATGGAGACGCCAAGCCGTTGACTGAGGAATACAGGGAACTTATCCACGGCAAGTCGCACGACTTGGCTAACGAAGGTTTGCGTGTCATTGCACTCGCTGCAAACAACAAAAAACTCCAAGCTGAGAAGGATAACGACACTGTAGAGCCTACCGAGTTGGTATTTTGCGGATTGGTTGGCATGAAGGATCCTCCTAGACCTAATGTGGCCAAGTCCATCTCACTTTTGATGAAGGGTGGGGTTCATGTTGTTATGATCACTGGTGACTCTCCAACCACTGCCACTAGCATTGCGAAGCAGATTGGCATTCCTGTGGTTGCCGCGAATTCGGTTATCACGGGAGACCAAATCGACAACATGGGAGACGACCAGCTTGCCGCTGCCATTGCCAACGTTTCGATCTTTGCTAGAACCACACCTGAACACAAGGTGTCGATTGTCAAGGCATTCCAGCAGAGAGGCGATGTTGTTGCCATGACTGGTGACGGTGTCAACGATGCGCCAGCGTTGAAGTTGGCTGATATTGGCATTGCCATGGGCAAGAACGGTACCGACGTAGCCAAGGAAGCGGCGGATATGGTTTTGACCGACGACGACTTCTCCACCATTTTGAGTGCCATCAAGGAAGGAAAGGGTATTTTCTACAACATCCAAAACTTTATTACGTTTCAGCTTTCCACGTCGATCGCCGCGTTAACGTTGATTGCTTTGGCGACGTTGTTTGGCTTGCCCAACCCGTTGAATGCCATGCAAATCTTGTGGATCAACATCTTGATGGACGGCCCACCGGCACAGTCGTTGGGTGTCGAGCCCGTCGACGAAGAAGTCATGGCAAAACCTCCTAGAAAGCGTAACGCGAAGATATTGACACAGCAGCTCATCAAGAGAGTGTTGCAATCTGCTCTAATGATCATCTTGGGAACATTGTATATTTTCATGAAGGAGTCGGAAGACAACGAAATCACAGCCAGAGACACAACAATGACCTTCACATGCTTTGTTTTGTTTGACATGTTCAACGCGTTGGCCTGCCGTCTGTACTCCAAGTCTATTTTCGAATTGGGTGCCTCGAACCAGATGTTCAACTTTGCTGTGGTGGGCTCGTTGGTTGGCCAGTTGTGTGCAATCTACGTGCCTTTCTTCCAGTCCATCTTCCAGACGGAAGCCTTGTACTTTAGCGACTTGGTGCACTTGACTCTTCTCTGTAGCACTGTGTTGATTGCTGATGAAATTAGAAAATACCTTTTGAAGCGCAGTCTTCAAGGTGTTCCTTTCAACGCTTATGTTTGAAATACTCTGTAATAATAGAATAAGATTATACTGTAGAGGTTGTGTACAGATATGTTCAAGAGTAGAGAATTCAGTGTGTATTACAATTGACTTACAACCAACATTGTCCCAACCTCTAGTGTACAAATAATTAACCTACAATCCACACTTTCTCAAAGTCCGAATATCAAAGGCCCTTTAAAATCCGGTAAATACATCTTGCACCTAGACTAAAAATCTAATGAGTAATCCGATATCCCTATACTCCTGAGAAATAACAAGACACCTTAAGTTTAAGAGGATACACAGACTCCGTTCATTCCGTACATCCCGCATGCTTCCACCAATTAAGCGAGCCATTTACATCCTGATTTTTCTCTCAAAACCTCAAATTCTGCTTCTAAGTGGACTCTCTTCAGTGACTCTCTATCCCTCTCTCCCACACTAGATCATCCCTCTGTTCGATAACGTAATCAAATCCCTATACCCTATACCCCAGTATCATCCCATTCCATCCACCTCCACCAAACCAATTCCGGAGTCAAGTGAAAAGTCAACTGACAAAAATACCGCGGAGACCACAAAACCGCCTCCTTGCAGCCGTGTGGAGAATATAAAATGGCAGAATATTCCGTTTAGTCCCAAACCAACAACATTATGGTATTCAAATTCACAATTGACGATATCGTCAACAAATACATCCCTGCACTGCGTGTCAGCAAGCTCCCCTTCCCTGTGAATAGACTTTTGGGTGGCCACCAGCCCAAACCAAGAGCGGACTACTGGATCTGGCTTGAAATATTAGTGAGTTCCTTCTGCGGAATAGCACTCTTGGAGGGCGTGTTCAAGAGCCACACAGTTTTCACGTCACACCACGCGCCTTTAGTGATTGCGAGTTACGGGGCCACGGCCATTCTATGCTTTAACGCCTCGCAGGCACCCTTGGCGCAGCCCAGAGCCATATTACTTGGGCACTTTATGTCGTCGTTGATTGGGGTCTGCATCCAAAAATTGTTTCTGTTGAGCTCTGCCGGGAGAGACAATTACTGGGCTAGTGGTGCTCTCTCGGTGGGCGTGGCATCCATGTTGATGAGCATCTTCAACTGCGTGCATCCTCCTGCTGGTGCGTCCGCATTATTACCCTCGGTCGATGACTCTATTCGAGAGATGAGCTGGTGGTATTTACCCACACAGCTAGTTTCTTCTGTCTTGATCATATCAGTGGCATGCATAACGGGAAATATAATTAGAAAGTATCCTGTTTACTGGTGGACTCCAGTTATAAAGGCTGCTCCGGAACCCCCAACACCAGAAGTCGAGCTGGAGCTGAAGGAACTGAAGTATGAGAGTGTGACTTTTGTTGATGATCTTACATCGATTCAAATAACTAAGGATTCGATATTGTACCCTAAGGATTTCGAGCTTTCTGAGCTTGAAGCTGAATGGTTGGAGACTCTCCAGCTTAAATTTCAGGATACAAAAGGGAGTCCTGTTTAGATGATCAGAGGACAATTTTTAGAATCTTACTGATTCTGGGTAATCTCATTATTCATTCTCGTACATTATAGAGTCAATGGGATTCTGGCTTTTATAGATTTGCAATGACATTATAACAGTCCATTTTTAAATTTAATACACACCATTATTGGATTACATACCTCTTTACACTCTTACACTATGATAAAACAACAATTGTAAATGTATACCTCAAAAACTACATCCAATAAAACAACATTTTATTATTTACAAGTCTACCTACGTGAAATCTCCTCCAAAGATACAACCCCATTGAAAAAAGGATCCTCCAACTTTTCATACATCCTCAACGCTACGCTCTCTGTAGAAACAGGCGGCCTAACTATCTCATTCAAAAGTGAAACCTTGTTTCCAAAAAGACACTCTTTCGTCCTATACCCTAGTCTTAATGCTTGGGATATCGTACCTCTCGTGCTACGAGTCCCGGGAGCGGCATCATACATGAACCCAGGCCTCAAAGCAATCGTTCTCAACTCACTTTTACAAGACAACTCAAACTCAGCTTCACGTTTGGTGGTAATGTACCCCGAAGGCAACACTGGAATCTGCTTATCTGCTGAGACATATACGAACGAAGGCTTTGTTTGACTTTCTTTCTTTGCGTTTATGAATGCATCCGCCAAGATCACTGCGGAATCACGTTGAACAGCCTCGTATGTCTGTTTGGGATCAGTTGCCATAGGATTCCTGCTCCTCAAGCTGTTCAATAACACCTGAAAATCATTCAACAGGTTGAAGTTGGAATTGAAAGCCTTCTTATACGACTGGTCCTCCAAAAGCATGCCAATAGAATGCACAACTGTGTCATAATCGGCCAACTTATTCTTGTAGGATTCTGGGTTGAAGATATCTGCTGCCTCCCACTTGACTTTGTCAGCGAAAGGGAATGAATGAACAGGTGCTCCTGATCTTGAAAATGCAGTCACCTTCCAGCCCAAGCTCACACCCACTTCGCACATCTTTCTTCCGAGGAACCCATTGCCTCCAAAGATTGCAATTGATTTAGACATGTTGCTAAAATAATTTGAATTTTTGTGAAAAGCTCACTCAAATCTCCGTATTACAAATTAAGAGTTCGTTAAACATAGGTCATATAATAATATATAATTCTAGAATCAAGTGTCGATGTTTCAACTAGATTCGTTAAACTTCTCTCTGATCATGACAAATTCTTCGTCTTCCACCTCTTGGATTGAGGGCAGTTTACTCAAAGTTTTTCTGATCAGGTTGGTTTCACTAGAGTGCAAGGAATAGTCATCTTTCATCTCTGAATCCTGGATTTCTGGGGCTTGAAGAGGAGGATCTTGGAACCCAGAATCTGCGATCTCGGGGGTTTGATAATCGGAGTCTTCAATCTCAGAATCTTTGGTCTCAGAATCTTTGGCCTCCGGGTCTTTGGTCTCAGAATCTTCGGTCTCAGAATCCTTGAACTCAGTATCCTTGCTCTCAGAATAAATCTCAGAATCCTGAATTTCTAAATTCTCACCCATTTCCAAATCCTCAGACTCATCATGAGCAGAAGCAACTCTGCTCAACACCGGAGATACAATTGGGGAATGGTTGGCACTGCTCGTAGGTGTGTGCTCATACGAAATCACAGACTCGGTTTCGGAGAAATGACTTGGAACTCTAACAATATCATCCATATCAATCAAAGACTCATCTTCCTTCGTCACCTGGGCTAAAATGTCAGCAATCTCATCTCTGTGTTTCGATTCGATTTCAGCCCTCAATCTCTCCTCCATTTCCTTGATCTTCTCGTTAGCCTCCTTTCTCAACTGTTCTTCGAGCTCCAACCTGATTCTCAAAGTAGCATCTTCAACAGCCTTCGCAAACTCAGCAGCACGTTTCGCCTCCTCTTCTTTCTCCCGTGCTTCCTGTACTAATCTTTCTTCGTTTGCTTTCCTTTCTGCAGCTTCTCTTTCGATGGCTCTTCTTATTTCATCATCATGAGCTTCCTTCGCTTCTCTTTCTCTAGCGGCCCTCTCCTCAGCTTCTCTGGAAACAGCTGAATCCTTTGCAGCTCTTGCGTCCATTCTTTCTCTGAGTTTCTGCCTCTCCTCCGCTTCTTTCTTTGCCTGTGTTAGTTCAGCAACTTTTCTAGCCCTCTTCTCCTCCTCTCTTCTTCTGGATTCAGCAGCAGCACGTCCAGCTTCTTCAATTCTGCGGTGGTTCTCAAGGGCTTCTTCACGGGCTTTTCTGATTTCTTCTGCTCTGGCAAGTGCTGCTTCACGAACCCTCCTGATCTCAGCCTCCTGTGCTTTTCTGGCTGCCTCGGCACTGGAAAGTGCCTCTTCACGGGCTTTTCTCGCAGCGTCTTCCAGTGCTCTTTTGGCTGCATCGACATTGGAAAGTGCTTCTTCACGGGCGTTTCTCGCAGCGTTTTCCAGTGCTCTTTTGGCTTCAGCAGCCATAGCTAAAGCTTTCTCGCTTGCCTTCTTGCCTTCTTCTTCCACGGCTCTTCTTGTTGCTTCCGCGTTCGCGAGTGCTTCTTCACGAACTCTCCTTGCGTATTCTTGAGCCTTTTCCCTCACCATGGATGCTCTTGCAAGGATTTCGTTCTGTGAAGTCTTGCTTTCATCTTGGAGTTTCTTGAGTTCTGCCTCAGCTGCCTCGCGAGCAATTCTCGCTTCTTCGATTTTTCTTTGAGTATCAGCGTTGAACCGGGCTTCATGGTCGGATTTTTCATTCTCCTGTCTGCTACTATTTCCAAAATTTTGACTAGCTTGGAAGGTGAAAGTTGGAGCCGAATCTGAATTGTTACAATTGGGGAAAGCATTAGTGGAACTGCTTGCAGAAGCAGTAGCACTTCCTGTTCCGAAACATCTGGAGGAAGCACCAACACCTCTGGCTCCAAAACCTCTTGCTCCAGATCCAGATCTAGATTCAGGTCCAAATCCAGATCCAGCACCAGCACCATTCCTTGCACCAGCACCTGCTCCAACTCCTGCTCCGATACCAGCTCCTGCAGCATTCACAACGGTAGGAATAAAAGCATTAAGAATCTCAAAAAAGGGATTACCATCCAAACCATCATCATCCAGTTGTCTCTCACTTCTCTGGCCTAGCAGTTCATTCAAACCTTGCGCAAATTGATTAAAGTACGTTGCGAATTCTCCAATTTGAGGTCCCTCTTGTCTTCTAGGGGGTTGAAACCGTCTTCTGAATCTTCCGTTATTCTTCTCCACAGTAATACGAAGAACGTCACCATCATACTTCATCTCAATAGAGTTGGGATCGATTTTCCCTACCGTGAACAGCTTCTTGATACCGTCACCGGTAACTACCAACTTGATGTGTGTGCGGCACTTAACAGCAGTGATCTCGTAGGTAGAGGGTTCGATGGGGTTGTACACATTGATGTAGTAAACAAACTCCCCCTGAGACATCTCGATGGAGGGACACACGGGGCGACCAAAATTAACAGTAAACATAGTAAGTAGCAATCAAATAATCGTTCTCGTAGTATGCTATGGCCTTTTAAAGTAGATTTAAGGGTTGTTTTGTCAGCCCTAAATTTGCCACCACTAAGAAGTCTCTGGAATATTCTTTGGTTAGTGTGGAGAGATAAGGAAGAAAAAAGTCAGGGGAAGAAGCGGGAGTGGGGAGGGCAAGGAGAAAAGGAGTTTGTAGTTGTGCAAGGAGAGAGGTGTTTGCAAGATTGTTTCGGCAGTATCGAAGTAAATGGATAGAATAAGTAAAGGCCAACGTGAAGAGGGAGATTAGTCTGTTTAGTATTTATGAATGATCACTTTGGTTGCGAATATGTGGAGTTTTGTGGAACTGTCTAGATGTTTATGAATAGGTGATAATACGTTTAGAAGCATTCACAAAGGTTTAGTTAGAAAGCGAATGATATGAGATTCGGGAGACTGTGTATGTTTAGTAGAAAGTAATGAAAGAGCAGGTGGACTTAGTGGGTACTACGTGAGACTGAAGTTCTACAGCTACAAATTACAAAATAATGTAGATTACTGAAGACCCAACAATGTTTTAGAGCCGTGGACTATACAAGGATTCTCGGGAAATCTATAATAACCTTCGAAACTGCTAAACTAATTTCACTCCATTATAACACGTATAGATTTCTTCGAAGATATCTTGCTGGAATTCCACCTTTAGTAGTCTGTTCTTGTGACCAGAAAAAACCTGATCTGCTGATTCAATACTCGTGACTATTTGAATGCATCCGTTGAAGCGGAAACTGAATTGTGACATTTCTCACAGACTTTTACTACCGAATGGAATGAAATATAAAACGATGGAAAATGTAAGAAAGATACATGTACACTGAAAAGACCGGTCCAAAGAATTTCAGCTTTGCCGCACACACAAGAGCGAAGATGAATGTACTCTCGTGCCAGTAATGCATGGAACATGATGATCTTCCAAACAAATACGCATAATCAATTGCACCCGATGTTCAAGAGTCTGTACATCAATCATCTCCGAATTAGGTATACATTGGTGGTTACATGTGACCATAGCTGACACTAATGTAAACAAACTAGTTGAGCTACCAAACCCCATGTAACGAGCCAATTCATTTATTCTTGACTCTCAAAAGTAACACCTGATTCTAAACATTGGCTAATAATTCAGTCAGCAATCTGCGATCGGCCTCCCAAGTTTCTCCACGTTTATTCATATCGATCACAGATATTACACACACATTCTCTTCACACATTTAAGTTCTCGTGCCTTTCGTCTCTCTTATCTCGCTCAGCATACTCGTTAAGAATGTTGCATAAACGTTTTGTCGAGTCGAGCCCTGATGTTTTGAAACACCTCCAAAACACACTACGATAACAACAAGTTCAACCATGACCCTAAGTCATACCATCAATAATCACTTTACAACCTGTTTAAAGTAGCCATTTGCTTAGCACTTCAAATTAAATATCATTGATAGCCATTCGCGTAGCACACTGAAAATGCATCACTATGGCCATTCACGTAGCACACTAAAAAAAACATCTACAAAAACCCCAAACTCAGTAACAAACACCAAGATCAAAATCATCCAGAACAAGTAAACAATTACCTACATCCACATCACCACCAATAGTTAAAGTTAATCAAGTTTAAGTTTCGTATCTCTCCCAACTCCAGTCCATTTATCTCACAGGTTTGAAACCTCGTAAATCTATGCCCTCTCTATAAAGTCTAGAGGTGTACGCAATCATCTTTTCTCTGCCCAACACAATAAAGTTTACTCCTGCCTGACCCCTCCCCCTAACACCCATCCCTGGTAACTTCCAAGAAACTCGCCGTAGAAGCCTCCCAACCCCAGTGCAGAACCTTAACAAATCAGCGGATTGCACCTACAACGCGTTACATAATCTAATTTTTACACCAAACAGGAATTGTGTTCTCCTTGATGAGCCTAGACCAATAATGGAGACAGGGCAGTGCCCCCAGCCACGGTCGGCGATGCCGTAGCGTGAAATGTGCGACAATGTGTCGCTCACAATAGCACGCTCTCACGTCGGCCGCCTCCCCTGGAACGAAGTTCGTATGTCTGGCATTCCAACAGCTTCAAAAAAAAAAATTGACGATCAAAATTTTCGCAAAATCCTCTTTTAAAAATAGACATTAAATTTATAAAACTCAGTCACTCTTCTTTTCTTTCCTACCCTTAGTAGTCGTCGTTCGTTATGGAGAAGCAAAGGGAAACGCCCAAGAGCAACGAAAAGGAGCGTGTATTCAAGCTAGTGCGCTTGACGATGCTCACGCTTGGAGCGGCCTCCGTGTTGATTGCGTTGGGGGCCGCGTTCCACCACAGTGCGAGCGGCTCTTCAGACGGAGTAGCGGACGCCGCCCTCCAAATGCAGGGCAGCGATGCCGACCAGTTTGTCGGCGAGGAAAAGAACGGAATCGACTTTTTCGGATGGTCCCGTTATGCCTTGGGCATTGACGGGAACCGTGGCTACGCCTTGGTCAAGAGGGCCGTCGACCCCAGCAACACCACAGGCGTGTCGGCCGTGTCGGTGACCTCGGACGTTTTCACAACCAGCACCGTCATCTCGGGCGTCACCGCCGTGTCGAACTCCTTCACGTCGACGTCGTCCAACGTGGCTTCGCCTTCGAGCACCTTTTTTCAAACCACCACATCATCGACCATCCCATCGCTGACTCCGCCTACCACAAGCGTGTCGCCCACAAGGGAATCGACCACCAGCACGTCGCTGACCTCGTCCCTGCAGCAGCAACAACAACTGCAGCAGCTGGAGCAGCTGCAGCAGCAGGACCAGCTGACATCGTCGCAGGAAGAAACCACGTCTTCGAGCCCGTCGTCGGCGCCTCCGGTGCCCGTGTCCACCACGCAAGAAACATCGTCGAACTCGCCTTCACCCACGTCATCGTCTGACCTGCCCAGCACAACAGCACCGCCCTCGTCCACGTCGAGCTCGTCGGCGTCCTCATCCAAGGTGGTCACCACCTTTTCGTCCGTAGACAATGGTAAGACCGTGGTTGTCACCTCCACCCAATTGGTGGCAGGCCCATCGGCGTCGCCATCAACAAACAAAAGCAACGACAACAACAGCGGAGGCAGCGGTCTCTCGAAGACCAACCAGATTGTTGTGGGTGTCGTTGTGGGTGTCGGAGGTCTGATTCTTATTGGTATCATTGCACTTTTGTTCTACTTGAGAAAGAGATCGAACAACTTGTACGAGGGTGCAGGAGGTTGGACCTTCTGGAGAAAGGGAGAAAAGACAAATGATGATTTTTTGAATGGTGAATTGGGTGTTAGAGATAGGAACATCAACACCGGTTCGAATTTTTAGGATAGATTAATATTAATGTAATGTATAGATGGTGACATCTTAGTGATTGAATGTAATGGGTGTTTTGATTGTATATGAAAAGTGTGAATGGGTGTTGTGATTGTGATGCAAAATGTGAATGGGTGTTTTGATGTTTAATGGAAACAGTAAATGGGTGTTGTGATTGTAAATGAAAACAGTAAGCGGGTGTTGTGATTGAAAGCTATAAAATTGTCAATAGGTGGTAGTGATTAAAGGGAAAGGAAAATGTAAATGCGTGGCAGTGATTAAAGGTAATTGAAAAGAGTAAATGGAGTAGTGATTAAAGGTAAATGTAAAATGCAAATGGGTTAGTGATTAAAAGGTAAATGAAAAATGTAAATGGGTGGTAATGATTCAAAGATAAATGAGTGTTTACAAATGGTAATGAGTGTTAATAATAGGTGAATTGAGGTTAATGGTTAAAATATAAAAGGAAGTAGGTGACGTAAATTCCTCTACTATATAATGGCATCTTAGTGTTAAATCGTAAATGGCTTCCAATTAAAAACGTATTGCCATCTTAGTGTAAAACGTAAATGGCTTCCAATTAAAAACTTATTACCATCTTAGTGTTAAAACGTAAATGCAGCCATCTCAGTGATAAAAAATCTAGATATCTTAGTGATAAAAGAACTAGAGTCATCTTATTGGTTTAAAAGTAAACATCTTAATAACTTGAATCATCTTTTGATTATAACGTAAACGAGACATCGTAGTAATCAAATAACTAAAATCATCTTCTGATTATAACGTAAACGAGACATCGTAGTAATCAAATAACTCAAATCATCTTCTGATTAAAACGTAAACGAGACATGGTAGTAATTGAAAACGAAATAAATCATCTTAGTGATTAAAATGTGAACGAAATCACACTAAAAAACGTAGGTTTAACGTGGAATTTGTTAGAATAAAAGTGCACTGAACATCAAACAGAGCCTTGCAAATCGCGTTGAAAACAATGACCAGACCATCCCTGTAATAGTCGCGTAAACAAGCAATATATGCACGTTTGGCGTAGCATTTCACCCGGTTAACAACCGCCCCTAACAGTCAATCTCCATAGCACCGGGGTGTAGCTCCCACCACAATACCCGGCTACAATCAGTGTTTCGCAGATCACACGCACGCCAGGCTGCAAACTTGAAAAATTTGCAGAGGCTAAGTTTCGGATCGACAAAAAGATTCCCAATTCAGTGTGTTACGTAATCCTCCCAGTGACACGTCCCGAGCCATTAAACGGCTCGAAAGGGTCTGATCTTGTGCCTCGCCAGCCTGAGACAGGATACACCAGGCGAGCGACGTTTGCGGTGCTTGCCGCGCTACATGTGGCGCTTAATTCGCTGCATGTATCGACGTTACATGTCTTAATTGACGTCCATTTGCATATTTTTTGTCGACGCAAAAAATGGTTGCGACAAGGGTTTACAATCGAGATTCACCTCCAGTGACTGGTATTTTAACTTAAAATGTGCGCCGTTGGCAATTCTCGAATGATTATATGCTCCATTACCATCTCCCGGCATTTACCGCACATTCTGGTTTCATACATAATGCTGTGCAATAACTGTTTGAACTTTATTAACATTCAGGTGTTCATCACACATACAATTACAAAGAATTTTCGACCTGTCTCACCATACAGAAGTGGCACACACCAATCTCATAACTCACCTGCCCCCGTCAATGCATCCGCGGCCCCAACCTTTATGTAATTGCTTCACTTTCACAATGTTCCGTATCTGCTCCTTCTATACACACCCTGCCATCCCTCCGCTAATATTATGTACTCGCTCACCCTCCTCATCTCATCTGTCCTCGCCTCGACGTTCACAGCTTCAAGCAATCACACATGTAGCACAGCAAGGCATGGAGCTCCGACCTATATACACTTTTCCCGGGCTGCGAATGCTGCCTTCGCGCCGCATCCCAACGCAGACCAGACCAAACACAAGACGCTGACCCCGGCCATTGTCCCAGACAACTCTCGCCCGCACACTAGACCAATTCCACTCCACGACTCCCACCCCCTGCCCGCCAGCGAACCTTCGATACAATCCTTTTATGTACCTCCGTCACTTCCAACAGCAATCATCTTGACACTACATGCAAACCCCAGAAAACATCCATTTCCGTAATTTAGCAACCGAGACACACAGTTATGCCGTCCAAACACCGAGCTGGGACCAAGAATTTAGTGCTGTCGGCTGGCCATCACCGTGTCAGCAGCTTAGGCACTAGTGTGCTCACCGATTGCACCTTGTTCATCAAGGGCTCTGGGGGGTGTTTCGTTCAGATCATCATGGCAAATCATCCACTTTGTGTGTTCCCTGAGGAAAATTTCTTTGTTGTTGTCTCACTCTCCCTAAATTGTAAAGTTTAAAGGTTGGCGGTTGCCCTTTGTTAAAACTACTTTTTTCTTGCTATACACATTGCTAAAACACTTATTAGAGCTTTGCTATGATCGGACTAACCGATATTTTAAATCCCAAGGACGATGTGGAAGCAGCGAGTACGCCACACGACGCGATAGACATCTCGGAAGCCTCGTCTAGAACCTCGGATCTGGCCAGGGCGTCTGATTCGGCCCTGGATCAGGACTTGAAGGATGTAAAGTACAACGGGGACATTAGGGGTCTGGGAATTGCGTTAAATACTTCTGGGAGCACTACTACGGGAAGCGGTAGAAATGGTCCAGGCAGTCGGATTCTTGAAAAATCGAGGTCAATGAGTCGTACGAGTGGGTCTAGTACTTTAGGTGGATCTTTGAGTGGGTCTTTGAATGGTACTTTGAATGGTTCCTTGAATAGTTCTTTCAATGGGTCCTTGAGTGGGTTGAATGGCTCCTTGAATGGCTCTTTAAATGGCTCTTTAAATGGCTCCTTGAATGGCGCTTTAAATGGCTCTTTGAATGGACCCTTGAATGGAGCCTCCAATGGACCCTCAAATGGTTCCCTGAATGGCTCCTCAAACGGTTTATCAAACACTTCCTCTTCATCGTCTCTCAACTCGTCGCATTCATCCTCAACTTCAGTTACTCCACTGGGTGAAAAATCCCACACAGTCAAAATACCCACCTCAAAAATCCACAAGAGATTTATAGCAGACAAGAAGTTTGTCAAGTTGGCCATCAGACGCAAATCGGTGCCCAAGAAACTCGCATCCCAAAACCACCACCTACTAGACCACACATTCTGCCAATCGTCAAACTCAAAGTTACACGTCAAGTCCTTGGAGGCCGGCCTCAGAGTAAAGTTGACCTTGGCCAACAACATTGTAAATTTGTACCACTCGCTAATTTCCTTCACAAACAAGAAGGACATACTCCCGATTTTTGCTGACACAGACTACAAAGCCATAGAAGGTGTGCTGGAAAATGGCGAGGAGATGGGAAAATACTCCAAACGCTCACTTGTGCTGAAATCCGTCAAGCTTATAGACAACAACTTGGTTGACTTGAGCGGGTTTTCCAACAAAATCTTGCAGTCTTTCAACTTGGTTGAGGACGACAAGGGGCCCAAAGGTCTCACCACGTTCAACTCGCTCGACACGGCCGTGCAGTCGTTGTTTGGGTCCAGGGACTACTCGCTCGTGCGAGTGACGCGATCGACCACAGACGACTTCGACGGCTCGGTGGTGCTCAAACTAGAGACCGCGCACCCGGGCGACCACAAGTTGATTGACGAAATCGACTTTGTAGACGAAATGGTGTACAGTTTGGGCAACACCAACGACGTGCCGTCCAACCTATTCATCAAGAAAATAGTGGCCCGACCCCGCTACAAGTCCGACATGAAGATCTACTTGGTGCCCCACAAGTTCAACTGCTCTTTGTACACAGACGAACGCATGTTTGAACGAGATCTAATCAACGGGATTATCGACGTCAATTTTGCAGAGAAACCAAATACTGGCTGCACATCGGACGGAATAGAAGAAGTTTTGTTGAAGACCGACCGCGATATTTTTGTCACGTTCCCGTACAAAGGTATAATAGAAGAGTATAAAATGTTGCTTAACATGTCTAGAGAAGCCGAACAAGCAGCAAAGATCAACAGCCGGTGGCCTGAGAACACCGCGAAGGAAGATGTTCTGTCACCTTCTACGTCGCTGTTGGCCTCGCCGTCAGCTTTGAGTAACTATGCACAAATGGCTGCAATTCCAGGCTCCAACACACCGTCGCCCCAAACGTACCCGTTTGTGAAACCGAACAAAAGTCCAAGCATGGCCACCATATCGAACACCTCAAGCCCAGTCCACAGCCAATTTCCTGGGTATATGCCATTCAATTCGCAAATGAGCACGCAGAACGCTTCTAGCCAAAAGCCACTGAGCACGCCACAGCTATACTCGCTGCGTTTCAGTCTTGTTAGTACCGCTGGCAGAAACTTCCGCTTGTCATTTAATCATGCCAAACCGGAGGATAATGACAACTAATGATTTATGAGTAATGATATCACCTAACATTGTAAGCCGATTCCGTTGCCTTTAACTTTAATACATTCTCAGTACTTTCTGTAAACTTTATACTTTAAGATTCTGAGTAAACACATCACACTAAACTATTACTCAGTTAACATTGGTACATTAAACTATTCACTAAACATTAGTATACTAAACTATTCACTGAACACTATGACATAAACTGTTCACAAAACACTAATACATAAACTTTTCACTAAGCATTACTAAAGAAACTATTAACTAAGCATTACTACAGAAACTATTCATTAAGCATTACTACGTAAACTATTCACTAAGCATTACTACACTAAAATATTTACTAAAAACTACTACATAAACCACTCACTAAGCATTTTTTACCATATAGTTGTGTATTTAGTTATAAAGGTTTTGGTAGTTTATGTTATATATGGGAGGAGGATATCCATTTATGGACGTAGTGTGAGCATTACTACACTAATCTATTCACTAAACTCCACTACACTAGACTATTCACTGAACACCACGCTAAACAATTCCAACAAACTCTACTACATCTTCACCTCATCAGACTACTCAACCCTGGATTCTAAATCTACAACCTCATAGTCCTCTATACCTTACAATCCATTCCTAAATACACAACAAAGAATTAAACACTCAAGGACACATTTTCAGTGTTGATATACTGCTTGAAAGGCTCCAAAGCAGTTGCGACGTCCTTCTTGACGAACTTTTCAGTTTGCTGAGGGGCTCTACCAACAAAGGTAGATGGGTCCAACAAGGAATCCAACTCGCCCCAAATAGGCTTAAAGTACTCTGTCTTTTGGATTCTTTCTATCAAGTCATTGTCACCACCCTCTTGCTTGACCACGGCACTGGCCTCGTGCGACAACACTCTGATTTCCTCGTGGCAGTCTTGCCTCGAGCCACCCTTTTCAACCATGGCCATGATAATGTTCTCGGTGGCCATGAACGGCAATTCCGCCATGATTCTTCTCTCAATCACCTTGGGGTACACAACCAACCCACTGGTGATGTTCAACATGGTCGACAACAAGATGTCGGCAGTCAAAAACGCAGATGGGATGGAGATTCTTCTGATGGCAGAGTCGTCCAAGGTTCTCTCGAACCACTGCACAGACGCAGTTTGGATAGCATCGCTCAACAATCCGCCCAAGTGTCTCGACAACGAACACACACGCTCGCATCTCATTGGGTTTCTCTTGTAGGCCATGGCCGACGAGCCGATCTGCGACTTTTCAAATGGCTCCTCCACCTCCTTCAAGTTGGCCAACAATCTGATGTCGGTAGCAAACTTGTGGGTTGTGGCACCAAGACTGGCCAATGGGGCCAAAGTGTCCACGTCAATCTTTCTGGAGTATGTCTGGCCAGTGCATGGGTAAACGTGCTCAAATCCCAACAACTTGACGACCGTTTCGTCCAACAACTCGACCTTGTCGTGGTCACCGTGGAACAAGGACAAAAACGACGCCTGGGTGCCGGTGGTGCCCTTAACACCCCTCAATCCCAAGTCTTTTCTGGCTCTGACCATGTTTCTCAAGTCCCACAATAACTCCTGGATCCACAACGTGGCCCTCTTGCCCACAGTGGTCAATTGGGCTGGCTGGAAATGCGTCCATCCAAGAACGGGCAAGTCCTTGTACTCCAACGCGAACTTACTCAATCTGTCAATGACGTTGACCAACTTGGGGATCAAAACATCGTACGCGTCCCTCAAGAAAATCAAGTCAGCGTTGTCGGTCACATAACACGAGGTGGCTCCCAAGTGGATAATACCGGCAGCGCTGGGACAAGTTTTGCCAAAGACGTGCACATGCGCCATGACATCGTGTCTGACAATAGCTTCTTCCTTGCTGGCGGCGTCAATCTCCTCGTCGGTGATCTCCAAGTGTTCCGACATCTCTTTGATGGCCTCATCGGAAATGACAGACAACCCAACTTGCTTCTCGGCGATGGCGAGGTTCAACCACAACTTTCTCCACGTGGAAAACCTGTTTCTCAAGGAGAAGATCTTGGACATCTCCTCGGACGCATAACGAGACGACAATGGGGTGGAGTACTTATCGTTGGACATTTTGTTTATAATTTGTATTACTTTTGAGAAATAAAGGATACTGGCTTTTTATATAAGAACGTTTTGACTCCGGGCATCTCTGAAAAATTAATTAATTTAGATAAGCATGAGTGCCAAAGGGTAGATCTTTAATATGTTTGACGTTGTTTGTTGGTAGGAAGGTCAACTATGGGCTGGATGATTACGTCTATTTTCCTGGCACTCTTTGAGTCTACGTAAACGTGCTCACCAGTATTGTGTACTACCTAAAAAACTTTAGCCATCGAGAAGTTGTGAACTTAGCTAGGATTCCTGATCCATAAATAATGTGTATACTGCTCCCTTGAACAATGTATGTATCAACCCTATTTTCATCTCCAAACTACGCAAGTTGTTGGCCAAGTCGTGAGCTGAGTCGTTCTGCAGCTGTTTCGTCAACTTGCTTATTTCGCTTGCGAGTGTGTTTAATTGCGACACTAGAAGCTGGTACTGTCCAAGGACTTGTGCTTCTGTTGCAGTTAGTTGGTTTTTTGAGTCCATTTGTTAGACGTCTTTGTTTGGTATGTTCGTTTGTTTTGTTTGGTGTATCCTTTCTTTAGTGGAAGTGGTGCAACCTTCACTTCACTTTGTGCTTTGGTAAATACAATTCTTATATCACTAGTATCTCTTGTGTTATAACTCTTGTGCCTTTATATCTCTAGTATCTTATCCCTCTAAGCCCTCTACTTTCCTTATTTCATATCCTTAACAACTCCCTTTTCCTACCAATTCAAATTTCATGTTTTCAAATTTCGCGACTATTTCAGTTGGCAATTGTTTTCTTTAGCTATGAGTGAAGTTACCCCCTCCGTACCCACCAACCAAACCGTCAAGTCAGAGTACAGGAAGCAGAAGTTGGTCAAGAAGGCCACAGTCACCAACCCCCTCAAGGAAAAAGTTTGGCTCGCCGGACACCTTGTCTGCCTAGTCTCCGGAACCCTTACCATCTTGTGGTTGCTCTTGAGATTGCCCAACAGGTACTTTATCAACTCAATCCTTTACAGGTTGTGTCTCATCGGTTCGAGCGCCTCCTTGTTGGCCACGTTTTCACACAAATTCGGCCTCCACTACTTGCCTGCGGCCACCACCATGATGGCAGACCAGAACTTCCAGTACTTGATTTTGTCTGTTGTTTGGATGTTCACTTTCAAGTCCGTCTTCAAGCTCATCCCTTACGTGCTCATATCCTTGCTTCAATTGGCTAAGCTCAAGGATATTGAGCCTGTTTTGAAGAACTCCAGAGCCTTGGCCACGGTTATTGCCCACGACGAGTTGATTCTTATCGTGTACCTTCTTTTGAGAACGTTGTTCTTTAGAGGCACCTCGGGCTACCAGTTGGGCTTGTTTTTGTTGTTCTACTGGTTGCGTATTCTCTACAACAAGGAGACTATGAACTTGTTTGCGTTTTTGATTGAAAACTTGGATGGAAGGGTTTCCAAGGTTAAGAATGAAAAGGTGTTGATGGTATGGGAAAGAATTAAGATATCTTTGAAGCAGAGACAGGACTCTGCTCACTGAGTAGATATTGGTTGTATAGAGTTTAAGTACTACTTTTGGACTAATTGCTTGCAATTTATGATAAGTATACAATACAAGATGTTTCGAGTTTGGAGTGCAATTTGGTTTGGTTTGGTTTGAAGTCATTCCTGAAAGGACGGGAAGGCGTTCGAGTTGTTCATTTAGCAGTGTAAATTTGGTGATATTTGAAGAATAATTTGGAAAAGTTGCAAATTGTCTTATCAGTGCACAAAGTAAGTCTGAAGAACAAAGCTTTTATGGAAAATTAGAGAGGGTGTAGAGTAAGTATTACTGTAGAGTACAACTACTAAACTAAACGCAGCATTTAGAAAGCATAACAATTATCAAAATGATTGTACAACGGCTTATCACTTGATATTTGCGAAATCAACAAAGCACATACCAAATGAACTCTAAGGAGGCTAAATGACAACCACAAACTGTTGCTTACTTTTAAACTGAACAGAGAGTGTTTCCTTTTCAGAGTTATTTGTATTTGTATTTAAATTATCAAAAGAAAGACATTATCACTTACACTCTTTACCAGAAGTAGGTGCTATTCATCCACAGTCAATAAACCAAGCATTCAACACTTAGATTGCACTCATACTTGAGTAGAGAGGCGAAGTAAGAATCTCTGAGTCCAAAATATAATCACGTGACCTCTTCATTTATCACCGCCCACAAATAAATTCAAATCATTCATCATCAGTAGAGAGCCACTCCTGTCATGTCGCAACCAATCACCTATCAATTGGGCCACTTACCTATCAAAGATCACGTTTTCTCACCAGACCGCACGGTCTTAGCCATCACAAAAGGCAACGACGTTGAGATCTACAAGGTCAACCTCAACAGACTCAGCACCAAGCCCACCCTATTCGCTACTTTGAAGGAACACGATAAAACCGTTACTTCCGTCGATATCTCACCAGACGGATCCAAAATCTTGACGTGTTCTCAGGACAGAAACGCGTTGGTCTGGGAGGTTGACCAAGCAACCCAGCAGTACAAGCCTACGCTTGTCTTGTTGAGAATTAGCAGAGCTGCCACTGTGTGCAAGTGGTCTCCAAACGGAGACAAATTCGCCGTGGGATCTAGTGACCGCATTATTGCAGTCTGCTACTACGAGGAAGAGAACGATTGGTGGGTCTCGAAGCACTTGAAGAAGCCGTTGAAGTCGACCATCACCAGCTTGAACTGGCACCCCAACAATGTCTTGTTGGCGAGCGGATCGACCGATGGACATGTTAGAGTGTTTAGTGCCTACATCAAGGGATTGGACAGCAAGCCAGAACCTACGATCTGGGGCTCCAAGTTGCCGTTCCAGACCTTGTGCGGAGACTACATCAACGAGACCGGAGGGTGGATCCACGATGTTGCCTTCAGTCCCAGCGGAGACGTTCTCGCTTATGTCTCGCACGACTCGTCGCTTGGTGTCATCTACCCGGGTGGTGAGGGCCAACCTCCAAGAGCAATCATCAATGTGAAGACCAACTACTTGCCATTCAAGAGCTTACTCTTTTTGGGCGAAGGCAAGGTGGTTGTTGGCGGCCACAACTGTAACTTGATTGTTTTCGAAGGAGATGAGAACAACTGGCAGGAGACCTTGAAGGTTGAGACCCAGAGAGATTTGACCCAGGATGCCTCTGTTGCTGGCGACGACGATGAAGAGATCTCGTCCCACCAGGCTTTGAACATGTTCAAGCAGATGGATTTGAAGGGAAGAGTCAACAAGCCTAAGGCCTCTAACTCGAAGGCTTTGAATACTATTCACCAAAACACCATCTCGAGTATCAGACTCTTTGACCAAACTAGAGTGTCTACTTCTGGTATTGATGGGAAGATTGTCATTTTCACTGTATAGAGTAATGTATGACTAAGCAATTTCTACTGAAAAAACTACAGCAGAGTATTGGAAGTCTCAGTACTACTGATTCACGACTTCCAATACTCTACCGCTAAGAGGTCAAGTAAATTTCAATCTGGATTGTTAGTAAATATGTTCAAAAACAAAAATCAATTCCTTCAGATATTTGAGCTTGGTAAAGAGTATCTTCATGATATTTGGTTCAGAAGCAGAACTGAAAAAAAGTTTTATCATCATAGAATTGAATCAAAGTAGACATACCCTTTGGTTAAAATAAGCACTTCTCAAGACATTTCATGTCCATTTATAATAATCCAAGGTAATCCTTCACTGGTTAGTATAGACTCGTCATAAAACTATCAATCAGATGGTGATGCATGTTTTATCCTTGGCTCAGGAGTCGCCGGACAGATGTTGTGAAAACAATCATCATGAAATAGTTACAACGCCAAAACATACTATTGCGGTTAGTTTCTTGTCCTCATCTCGAGACCGTTCAACTCTAGGGTCATAAACGAAGAATTCCTTAATTATTCTGTCCTGCATATACATCCTCAGTAAGTGTAGTTACATCAATGTGCTTAATCATTAGAGTTGAAGGTATGGTCTAGTTATGATGATGTAGACATACCAAATGATTCGGTGTAATGTTGATTGGAAAAACTTTTCAAGATTTCGTTTTTTTTTTATAGAGGATGAGATATCCGGGTAAACATTTTTCAAAAATTTAGAGAGAATGTTTGAGGTAACTTGACCTGGTAGCGCATTTCTCTTCATTGACTTACTGATATCAAAGTAGTCTGCATTCAAAGTGACTTGAAACAATAAGGTAACCCCAGAGGTGGTTAAAATTTAATCAAAAATCATTAATAAGAATACGACATGTAAAAATGAATAACTGTAGGAGAATCAATTTAACAACAATCAGAATACCAAATTCGAAAACCAAAACAATTAGACATTCTGTTATTGCTTCAATACGTTAATGTAGATATATAACATCACTTGCATTTATTTCTCGCAAACGTTCTAATACGCAAAGCATACGCTCTAGATTTTAATGAATCTTCTACATTGGAGAAATCTTTATCAGTTCAAAAGATAAGCAATCATGGAAAATTTAAAGCAAGCTTGGGCACCGAAAACTCCCACTTCTGTAACATAAGTTGGTCCACCCCCAACACACCCAACCGCTACTTCGCTCGTTCTATAACTATTGTTTACATCCACGCCTCTTTTTGCACCCATCTTCTTCAAATTTTGTGCGCTTTACCAATTCAGAACCCTTTCGGGCCAGAGACCTTCAGATATATAAGTTGCTGAAATTCTCGCAGATTTAAGGAAACTAGCAACAATGTCAGATAGAGGGCAAGGAGACGAAACGACACCATTGCTCGCCCAGAACAACAGCAGCGCACCCAATGGTTACGCCGCAAACGAGTTCTTTCAGCCGAAGGCGCAGTCCACTACCAACCTCAAGGGCCTCAGTGAAGACAGGAGGAACAGATTCTCCGGAGCAGACAGATGTGCATCCACGTCGTCAGCAATGAGAATGCCTGCTTCAGGCTCACAGCATTATCCACCTGTGAATGGTTATGGAAGTAGCAACATCCCACCACGGCCTGAATCAAGAAGGTACTCACTGTCAAACCAGGTCAGAACACAGCCATTTTTACATCAATTCCTCAATTCTCGTATCAATGTCAACAACCCGCTGCAAACGGACTTGCTTCTTCCTAGAAAAAACCTGACATTGGACAGCATCAGCATGTACTCTGGCGATGCTGAGGACCCAATTGCGAAGATCAACTCGCTCAGACCAGCCAAGTTGATTGGAAACTACCAAGAAGTGTGCAATTGGTACGAGTTCTACAAGAACGACCTCAAAAGCGAAAAATCCACTGTGAGGAAGTACTATGAGGTGCAGAATGGGTTAATAGAGAGGTTTCACGAGATTGACAACTTTCTAGATGCTGGCAGAATCCACTTCAATATGTTGACCAACTACGGAGAACCGAGAACCTTGGAGACACATATTGAGGGGCAAGAGACAGAAAACTACGCTAGGAACACCGATTCCACCGACATGCTTCAAGAATCAAGCAAAAACACAGTCAATTCAAAGTACTCTAGATTTTACGATGTACCAGGTAATGTTGACCACGACGGTGCACTCTTTTTGGGCTACGACGAAGAAGAGTCGAATTACCAAGTGTACTTGGCAATCATGGTGAACTTTTTCATCAACTTCCTCTTGTTGCTTGGGAAAATTGCAGTTTCATTTTTAACCAGCTCGATTTCGGTGATTGCGTCGTTAGTGGACTCGATTCTTGATTTTTTGTCCACCTTCATCATCTTCGTCTCCAACAAGTTATCTAGTGAGAAAAACTGGAAAGTAGAACACAGCTATCCCGTTGGCAGGTCCAGACTCGAGCCGTTGGGAGTTCTTGTTTTCTCGGTGATTATCATCATCTCGTTCTTCCAGGTCGGACAGGAGTCCTTCAAACGTTTATTCTTGAGCAGCAAGGTGGACAGGCACACCGTGTCGATCGGCCTCGATGCGGTTTCCATCATGCTCGTGACGATCTTCGCCAAAATTGGGTGCTGGGTGTGGTGTGCAAACAGCAACTCAAGCTCCGTCCAGGCACTCGCACAGGACGCAATGACCGACATTGTCTTCAACTCGGTGTCGCTCATCATGCCCACCTTGGGGTACTACACGGATATCTGGTGGCTTGATCCGCTCGGGGCCTTTAGTTTGTCGGTGTACATCATAGCTTCGTGGAGCTGGACTGCGTACGAGCATATCGATAGGTTGACTGGTGCGGCCGCTGACCCCAACTATTACAAGGTGATTCTCTACTTGGCGTACAGGTTTGCTGAGTCCATCAAGAAGATCACCAACTTGAAGGTGTACCATGTTGGCGACACTGTGAATGTTGAGATCGATTTGGTTTTTGCAGCTGAGGAGTTCAACTTGACCTTCAAGGACTGCCATGATATTGCGGAGGCATTGCAATATTCGATCGAGACGTTACCGTTTGTCGAGAGGGCGTATGTTCATATCGATTATATGGAGGGAAATTACAAGGGGCATTTGAAGTAATTTCCGAAATGCAAGAATGACCAGAGAATAATAGACTTAAGAAATAAACTTCAATTTAAAACCGTTAACTCTAAGAAATAATACAGAACCGTCAACTTTAAGATTTCAGTGGTTGTCAACTTTAAGAATGTTCGATAGTTGCTAATTGAATATTAGTGATCAATTGAAGGTTCAATAATTGTCAACTTGATTGTTCTGTAATTTATAACTATCAATTTGATTGTTCTGTAATTTTGAATATGGATGTCAGATAATTATCGACTTTCTTCATCAATTTTCAATAATAATGTTGAATAATTATGAACTGATTGTTCGATAATTTTCAACCTTATTGTTCGATAATTTTCAACATCATATTCAAGAAATATCGACTTGAATATTCAGTAATCGTTTGAATGATCAATCTGAGAATACTCAATATCAATCTGAGAATACTCAATATCAATCTGAGAATACCAATTACAACTCGAAAACAAAATACAACAATTTAACTATGATAAATTGAAATGCAAACTATACATTTGTCTTTTAGAAGCAACGATTAGAAGAAATGAAAGTATTAGATGAACAAAATGTCAACATTACAACAAGGCAATGACGATACCTCCGATGATAGCACTCAATGGGGTTCCGAAGCTAACAGCATCACCCTTAGAGGAGCCCGAGGAGGAGGCAGAAGCCGAGCCAGAAGCAGTGCCCGAGTGGGAACCAGAGCCGGAAGCCGAGCCGGATGCAGAGCCAGAACCAGAGGCATCAGAGGCAGACTCGCTCGAAGCAGACGCAGACTCGGAACCTGACTTGGAGTCAGACTTGGAAGCCGAGTCAGAAGCGTCGGAAGCAGACTTGGAGTCAGACTTGGAGTCAGACTTGGAAGCGGAGTCAGAAGCGTCGGAAGCACCAGAGGCCTCGGCACTGGACAAGTCAGAAGCACCGGAAGCAATGGCGCTGGACAAGTCGGAGGCACCGGAAGCAATGGCACTGGAGACACCAGAGGCGTCAGAAGCACCGGAGGCAGATGCACCAGAAGCTTCAGAACCGGAAGCAGAAGCACCAGAGGCCTCAGAACCAGAACCAGATGTAGCGGAGGCAGAGCCAGAAGCGTCGGAGCCGGAGGCGGAAGCAGAGGAGCCTGAGCCAGCAGCTGCAGCACCAGCGGCACCGACAGCCGCAGCACCGGCAGCAACAGCACCGGCGTCAGAAGAGCCGGTAGCTTGTGGGGAGTTGCTACCACCAGTTGCACCAGGAGTGGCCTGAGCACCGTTGGAGTCGGAGTCGGAGCCGGAGCCAGAGCCGGAGCCAGAGCCAGAGCCGGAGCCAGAGCCGCTGGAGCCAGAACCGGAACCAGAGCCGTTAGTGCCAGAGGCGCCAGAACCAGAGCCACTAGAGCCAGATCCTTGGCCAGACTGACCAGATTGACCACCCTGAGAGCCAGAACCAGAGCCAGATTGGCCAGATTGACCACCCTGGGAGTCAGAACCGGAACCGGAACCAGAACCAGATTGACCACCTTGAGAACCAGAACCGGAACCAGATTGACCACTTTGTCCACCCTGAGCACCAGAACCACCCTGAGCAGCAGCAGCAGCAGCATTGGATGCCTGAGCAGCAGCAATACCAGCAGCAGCAGCAGAGGCAGCAGCAGCAGATGGGTCTTCAGCAGCAGGAGCAGGACCGGCAGCAGCAGCAGGAGCAGCAGCTGGCTGGGCACCACCTTGACCACCAGCAGCTGGAGCAGCAGTGGCAGCAGCAGCAGCAGCAGGAATGCCATTAGCGTTCAACGCAGTCAAAGAACCAACAGCAGCGGTGTAGGCGTTCCAATCAAAGCCTGCTGGAACTGAGTTGGGGTTCTGCTGCAATTGCGACGCAACAGAGGCAACCGAGTTGACAAGTGCAAGCCACAGAGCGTCGTCAGCAGCAGCAATGGAAATGGAAGAAGCAAGCGCCACGAGAGCGGAAAATTGAAGTCCCTTCATTATTATGGTATATGTTCGCAAACCAGCAGTAAGGGAATATTCCCAGTCTTAAATAGCAGCAGTAAGTGACATGAAATTCGAAATTCTTGTGGTGCTCAGATATTCGCTAAGACATTATTTTCTGGGCCTGTAGAGAAATCCACGCGTCGCAACTAGTTCCCCTTTGTCTGCGGAATGTGCGCTACTAGAGAATAGCCTTTTGTTAAGGCGCGGCTTGCCTTGCGAAGGTTTCTTTTTCTTTTTGCAACTTAGGGGGGGCTGACGTGCGCCTATTTTAGCGCGTGCCCGGGCCTTTGTGGCATCGCTACCACACAGATATGACCACTATTATACCGGATTCGGACAACAACATGCAGGTCTTAGTTTGTATTATTGGAAATTTCATTTCAGGTTAGTGGTGTCGACGTAATTTCACAATAGGTAGCAAGATGACCATTCAACGGTGAGGGTTATGGTTGGGAGTGGATTGTAGTGAGGGCGATGTTAGGGTGTTGTAGGGTGAGATAAGATGTATGACGTAAAGGTGAATCAAGTGTGGAGACTGGACGAGCGGGTTGTGGAGATCGGTTTGGAGATCGGTTTGGTGGCACCATGAATGTAGTGGAGATATGTTTGATGGTGTCACGAATGTAGTGGAGATATGCCATGGTATCACGTACTGCCGGCAATCACTGATGAAGAAGTGTGTACTTCGCTGGGATCAGCACTGGATTGTGTGCTAAATTGAACGCGTTTTGTTGCATACTTCCTAGCTCGTCTAACCCCAACGTGTTATTGGTCCTTCGGTTTTAGATTTATGCAATGGAAGAAATGTCAGGCGTGAGGCTAGCTGCCGAATGGGGCATGGAAAACGATGAGGCTAGCTCCCAAACGAGGCCAGTCTGGGGGCATGGAAAGGAAAGTTTTGAGCCATGCTGGACTGCAACCCCGTCTGGTAGCTGGTTAGAATGTCGTTTTGGTTGTCGTGGGCAATCAGATGGAATTTTTCGATCAAGTACTGCACGTCGTCAAGCATGGCGGCCACGTTGCTGCCGGCGCCGGCGATTGTGGGGGCACGCTTATTGTTCTCGTCTGCAAGGCCCAAGTTCGCGAGAAGTGCACCCTGCTTGGTGCTCTCCACCCACTGCAAGAGACGAACCAACACCACCCCGCAGAAGTAGAAGCAGAAGTGGAGCTGGTCCAGGAGGTACGCAAAGTACGAGTCGGACTCGAACGTGCGCGCCACGTTGATGGCTTCGCGCGCATGGTGCACCATGCTCGCGAGGCTCTCGCCGTCGCACTCCACCAACACCGACAGAACGCTGTCCTCGTCAAACAACGTCTCGGCGTTGCTGCCCCCCCCGACCGCTAACAAATGCTTGGAGTAGTTGAAGTTGTAGTAGATGATTAACGAGCACACGTGATAGTTGAACTCGACAAACTGTACTGCAGGCTGGTTGATGAGATACTCCCATTGTTCGTACCATGCTTTTACTTCTTCTTTGACCTGTTGGAAGCTAGCGATGCATTCCTTGGTGGTGCGGACTTCGTTGAGGTTTAACTGTATATAATTGTAAGCGATGAGGAGGATTCCAATCTCACAAACCATCCGACCATCAAAGTTGGTTGCGCTCGGCAAGGTCAAGGTGGCCGTGCAGTAATTGATACGAATCTCGTCGATGGTGCACATGCGGCCCGAAAACACACAATTAATCAAGTGCACGAGACAGAGGTGGTTGTAGATGCGCAACACCGCCAACTGTTGCGTCTCGTCCGTGAGGTTGTCGTCGAAGCTGGAGTTTTTGCCGGGTGGGTTCAACTTGCCTAGTGTCGACTTGCTGATGCACGTAGTCAACCCGATGCTGGACAAGTACCAGGCGTCAAAGTTGAACAATTGTAGACTAATATCATCCGTGTCATTGTCGGTTATAGAACCCACCATCGACGTTAGGGTGAGCGAAAACACCGACAATATAACCAAAGCCTGCAAAAATTCAGTGTTTCCGTTGTCACTTGCTTGGAAAGAGGTGAATTGCAACATTGACCTGTTGAAGTCCCTTGTCAAGTGTCTTAGCAACCGTTTGTAGAGCGCCTGGTTCTCGTCCACACCCAAGCCAAAACGGAGCGAAATACAGCAGCAGGCTGTCAAAAGTAGCGATGATCGCTCCCTAATCCTACTCACAAGCAGCTGTGTGGGCACCTCCAGCGGGAACAGCACCCACTTGGCGTAGTTAACACGGAACTCGTCCACCAACTCCACCACCCGTGCGTTCGAAACAATGCCCAAGCTGATTATGTCCTGTCCTGACAACAGCGGCGCCGTGACCGGCTTGGGGTTCAACAAGCGCGCAATGGGTGTGGGCACGGTCTGCGGCAACTGGTTGTGGACGATCGAAAACGGCGAGCTCTTGCCCGAGTTGATGGGCGCGATCACCGTAGCCTGGTGTTCCGTGTGCTCCGCGCTCTGGTCAGTGTCGTCTTCTTCCTGCACCTCCATGGGCCGCACCTCCACGGGCCGCCGCTTCAACACCGACAACACCTCGTTCAACCCGTCCATGATCAAGTCAAGCTTATTGTTGTCGCCGGGCGCGCCAAACGGGAGCTCCGCCTCCGACGACGACTCGAACAGGCACACGCGGTTGAGAAACGTGCACCGCAAGCACGAGTTCTGGTTGTCGGGCGACCTGAAGCAACGGGTCTTCTGCTTTCTACACAACTCGCATGCGCGGAGCGTGCGCGACGCCTGCCCAATCTTGCGATTGACCAGCTTGTTGTCGTCGCCGGTGTCCGCTTTCGACACCTTGCTCTTTCTTCGCTTCTTCGCGGGCTCTTGCACAACTTCGTTCGTGGGTTCCGACATTTACTGACAATTATCGATTACCGTTTTCTTTTATTTCAAGCTGCTCTTTTGTGCTAGATAAGAACTAGAGTAATTTACGTATATTATGCTCTGGATCAGTCATTTCGATGTTGGAAATTTTGACTCCTTTGTTTATGGATAAGTGATCAAGATCGAGGGTTCCTGTGTAGGAAACGACCGCGGAGGTTCCGGTTGATTTGATTTTTTCATATGAGTTTTGTGTTTTGGTCTTTGTCTCATCTAGGGAGTTTAGATCGTTAGTTTGACTGTAGATATTTGTGTGAGATCTAAAATCTTTTTGTTTCCTTTCTTCTTGATTTTTTAGCGTGAAGTTAAATTCGGTTTGATTTTCTTTCCTTTCATCTTTGCTTTTATGTTCAAGATTTCTTTCAACTTTCCTTTCACCTTCAATATTTCTTTCAATTTTCCTTTCATCTTTAATATTTGTTCTTTCAATTTTCCTTTCATCTTTAATATTTGTTCTTTTACCTTTCCTTTCATCTTCAATAATTCTTTCATCTTTACTTTCTTTTTCAATATTTCTCTCATTATTCCATTCATTTTCAATATTTCTCACTTGAATATTTCTCTCATTATTCCATTCACATTCAATATTTTTCTCATCTTTCTTTTCACCATTCTCAACATCATCAACATCCTCAATTCTTCCTCCACCAGTATCTCCCCGCCCATATATCACCATACTCCCACTAAAAACAACCTTGTACCCCCGCCGTGCTTTCCTCACATTCAAACCGTAAAAATCCACAACAGGCACCTCCATCCGATCCATAATCGGAGCCAGCACATCTCGCCTCACCGATTCCAAATCAATTGGCTTTAAACACCACCCCGACTCCCCAAAAGACCTGTCAAAATACGAAACCTTGATCCCCGACACCGTCGGACGGTCCAACTCAACCCACATTTCTAGCGAATTATTCACCGGCTCGATATGTAGAGGCAACCCAAACCTCTCCTTCACCTTGGTGCACTTGGACAACTCCTCAAGCACGGCATACTTGATGTTTTCCTCCTGCAATCGCGCGTAGTCCAATTCCTCCGCTTCGAAATACGCGTACAATTCCTCGTCCAAGTACTTGATCCCGTGGGGAAACGGGAACCTGGAGTTGTAGAGCCAGTTGCAATCCAACCATAGTGGGAGGAATACGGTCGTTCGGTCGTCCTCATTGTGTCGCGATAGCTGGATGAGCACGTACAACGCCATGGTCAAACTGCTGGACGTGGCTACTAGAATTGCAATGGTGCGTAGAGACTGGCCCTTTGGTTGGATTTGTGAAGCAACGGCTGAACGGATATACTCCTGTTGCTTATAGTCGTAACTGTAGTTGCGTGCAGGTCGCGCCTTGCGCACCTGCGAGGAAAGCCAGTGCCAGTTCCTGGCTCCCTCTTTCAATCCCCTGGCCAACTTGCTACTAATCATGGCTATTTTTTTTTCATATTACATTAAGATAATACAATGGTACATATAATACAATAGTACATATAATACATTAGTCGAATGTGGACCAGTCCAACGTCTTTGAGTCGATTTGTTCGATGAGTTTTAGCATTTCCGATTCGATTTTCTCTTCTTCCTCAGAGTTTTTCTTTGGGGGTTTTGATTGTGGTTTTGAAGGTTGTTTTGGCTGAAGGAGAGCTTCGAGATTGCGGTGTTTTGGATGGTTTGGTTGATTTGAGTGATTTGGTTGACTTGAGTGATTTGGATGATTTGAGTGATTTGAGTTGTTTGAGTGGTTTGAGTGATTCGAGCGGTTTGAATGGCTTGAATGGCTCGAATTGCTTGAATGGCTTGGTTGACTTGAATGGGGTGAATTCGAAAGATTTGAAGGATTTGAAAGTGCCGGGCGATTTGAATTCTTGCTACCCCTGTTCTCATGCCTATTCTCTCTACTATTTCTTCTATTCCTCTTCTCCACTATCCCAAGATGTGCAGCTAACGGATTGTTATGCAACAGAATACTCTTATCACCCTCAGAATGAGTTGAACTCACCTTTGACTCTATCCCAAGTCGCGCAGCAAATTCCTGCGCTGCCTTGCTCATAGGAGGCAACTCATCCTCAACCTCCTCTTCTTCCTCAGATGGCGGCTCCGGCAACTGCTTAGGCTTTTTTCCACGTCTACGAGGCAGCCTTTTCTTTCTGGGGGACGTAGCACTGCCAGCAGACAGTGGGGGTGTATACATCGCATAGTCGTCGTCTGGAGTATCAGCCCATCGACTAACCAACTTTGAGTCTTTGCCTTTTTCGCTACCCTGCTCTTTGTTCTTACTTCTCTCATCTTTATTTTTGCTTCTCTCATCTTTGTTTCCATCATCTTTGTTTTCCATCTTGTCTCCTTCATCTTTCCTACCCTCTACGGCCCCAACCTTACCACTCGCTGCCCATTCCTTCTTGTCCTGAGTTATCGCAGCTTTCACCAAACTTTCATCAGTTGCCCATCTAGATGCCAATCCTGACATCGTCGCAATACAAATACTAACTCCAATGTCTAAATCCAATTCCAAATTGGTTCAGTTTACTTTTTGCCAATGCTGGTTAAACAGTTTCACTTGTACATAAAAAAACACAATACCCCAAACATTTCTCCAAAGTTTAACTCTGTCAATTCCCATGTCTTCGGCGCATGATCTGTTGTCAAAACACATGCCTTCACGACTCATCCACGCTGTCGCCTGGCCCTACATTATTAAGTCTTACATTTATTAGTAAAAGGCTACCAACCTTGTGTAACGAAATTCGGACATTGAAAACACCAGTGGTGCAATAATCAGCGTCACCAGATGAGCAACCAAACGTGGCGTCCAGCCCTGAACCTACAGATACAATACAGATTAGTGTGTAATGCCGAAATCACCCGACGTACTTGAGCACTTAGTTTGTGGGCAGGATCCGTTGGTTCCATTCCAGCCGTGGATTTTTCATTTAAATACGGAGGGTAAGTAGCGGACAAAAAAAAGGACTTCTACAATCCGAAGAACGGTTTTCTCTCTACACCACCACTACTATGTCCACCTTTAAATTAGCTTCTGAATTGCCAGCCTGGAAGGCGTTGTTGGAGACTTACACCAACGTTGGTGCCAACTTCAAGGTCGAGGAGGCCTTCAAGTCCGACCCAAAGAGAGTCGAGAAGTTGTCCAAGACCTTCACCAACTTCGACGACTCCAAGATCTTGTTTGACTTCTCCAAGAACTTGGTCAACGATGAGATCTTGTCCCAATTGATTCAATTGGCTAGGGAGGCAGGTGTCGAGAAGTTGAGGGACGAGATGTTTGCTGGTGACAAGATCAACACCACCGAAAACAGAGCGGTCTACCATGTTGCTTTGAGAAACAGGGCCTTGAAGCCAATGAAGGTTGACGGTAAGGACACTGCGTCCGAAGTCGACTCCGTTTTGCAGCACATGAAGGAGTTCTCCGACGACATCAGATCCGGCAAGTGGACTGGTTACTCCGGCAAGGCCATCACCGATGTCGTCAACATTGGTATCGGTGGTTCCGACTTGGGTCCTGTCATGGTCACCGAAGCATTGAAGGCCTACGCTAAACCCGGCTTGAACGTCCACTTTGTTTCCAACATTGATGGTACCCATGTTGCGGAGACCGTGAAGTACTTGAACGCAGAAACCACCTTGTTTTTGGTTGCCTCCAAGACCTTCACCACGGCCGAGACTGTCACGAACGCCAACTCCGCTAAGAAGTGGTTTTTGGAGACCGCCAAGGATGAGGCGCACATCGCCAAGCACTTTGCTGCCTTGTCGACCAACGCCGAAGAGGTGGCCAAGTTTGGCATCGACACAAAGAACATGTTTGGCTTTGAAAATTGGGTCGGTGGCCGTTACTCTGTGTGGTCTGCCATTGGCTTGTCCGTCGCCATCTACATTGGCTTTGAAAACTTTAACAACTTCTTGAAGGGTGCCGAGGCCGTCGACAAGCACTTCCAGGAGACCCCATTGGAGGAGAACATCCCAGTCTTGGGTGGTTTGTTGAGTGTCTGGTACAACAACTACTTTGGTGCGCAAACCCACTTGATTGCTCCCTTCGACCAGTACATGCACAGATTCCCAGCCTACTTGCAGCAGTTGTCGATGGAGTCGAACGGTAAGTCCGTCACCAGAGGCAACGTCTTCACCAACTACCAGACCGGCACCATTTTGTTTGGTGAGCCAGCCACCAACGCCCAGCACTCCTTCTTCCAGTTGGTGCACCAGGGAACCAAGTTGATCCCAGCTGACTTCATTCTTGCTGCTCAGTCGCACAACCCAATCGAGGGCAACTTGCACCAGAGAATGTTGGCCTCCAACTTCTTTGCCCAGGCGGAAGCCCTTATGGTCGGAAAGGACGAAGCCCAGGTCAAGGCCGAAGGTGCCACCGGCGACTTGGTCCCGCACAAGGTTTTCTCGGGTAACAGACCAACCACCTCCATCTTGGCCCAGAAGATCACTCCTGCTGCTTTGGGTGCCTTGATTGCCTACTACGAGCACGTTACCTTCGTTGAGGGTGCCATCTGGAACATCAACTCGTTCGACCAGTGGGGTGTTGAGTTGGGTAAGGTCTTGGCCAAGGTTATTGGCAAGGAATTGGATGATGACGCTAAGGTCACTGACCACGATCCATCCACTAACGGTTTGATCAACCAGTTTAAGGCTTGGGCTTAACTAGGTACTGGAGGCAACACCAGTGAGACTAAGAAGCTGAAGTTGTGAATAAATGTTAATGAGTAGGATTGTAGAGAAGATTGAGATGGGAGAGTGAGGACTGTGAAATCGATAGTGTAGAAGTTTGCTTAAGGAGAGGGAGGTTCAAAATTAGAGATAATACATAAACCAGAGTTACTGAAATAAAAACTTCTCAGGTTACACTCTAAAATAGACTTAGACATACAGGCTTCGACATTTAGGTGGATGATAGAAGAAAGACATTTCGTAGAGGCAACCAACTAAGTTTTATTACATTCTCTGTCTTCGAGAGTCTGTCTCAAAAACTTGGCCTCACCAAAGTTGCTTCTCTCCATCAACGGCAAGTTCATTGCTGGTTTATATTTCGCTCTAATATAATCAAAACCCTCATAACATCTTCAAACCAACAACATGTTCCTAAAATTTGCACCCATTCAAAATTTCTGTGCACAATTTTTTTACCAGATGAGTTTAAAAAAACTATAACTTTCAAGGTTAAGCTAGTCTAACCAATACATATCCCTAAAACAAATGTCAGATCACACAGATGAACCACAGCTTGAGCAATTCGAAGGCGATGAGCTCGACAACCCTCTCAGAGTCATAATAGTGGTCAACTCACCGGAGAACCCAGAAGGTGAAATGGAAGAGAGGTTATTAGACAGTATCCAAAGCTTCGACGATATGAACGACTTTTTTGATAAATTTGACGAGACTATTGCTATTCCAAACGATGGCCACATCAAGTATGAAGTAGGCAGTGATGGGTTGGTCGTTATCGTTGTTGACAATCTTGAGTTGAGAAACAAAGCTTTGGAGTTCATGGACGATTACACTAGTGAAGAGCCCGTAGAGAAGACTGAAGAAGTGCCGGTTGTTAAAAAGAAGAAGGTGAAAACATGATGGATATTGATACCAGTGTTTGACTTCTAGGCTCTAGGTTGTCAAGTTTTACATACATGGTTATCAAATATCTAGTCCATGTCATGAGTTTTGGCTTTCTCATGAACTCTTCTCATGAGCATTCCTTACTCCAATATTTATAGACGTTTATCAAAAGCAGTGTACACTAACAAGTGATGGATTATCAACTTGCATCGTTAAGTCTAATTAAAGCATTACGACCTCCTGTCTACCCGAAGTTCAAGATGCCTTGAGTTCTGCCAAACAGGTCAAGTAAAGCATACTGTAGAAGGTGAACTAGAACGATTGTAGATTTGGTGGTCACCACTCCAAATCCATTTTATCATAGCCCATTTTTCCGAAAAATCAAATTAAACAATCAATCATGGCAGACTGGAGAAGAATTGACATAGACGCATACGAACCCGAAAACCACTTAACCAAGGAAGAATTAATTCCAGACTTGCCGGCCACATCCCACGAGGAGATTTCGTCGGTCTCGAAACAGGTGAGAGGCGCATTGGGATCTGGCCAGTTCCAACAAGCTTTGGCGTTGGCTTTGGACGCACCACCATATGTCGCTGACGAGGCTACAAAAGCCTTGCACGCAGAGACCGTGTTTGAGGTGTTGTGCTCCATCAAGAATAACCACAACTTGAGCGACTTGACCAAGTTTGTCAAGCAGTTGGACAGCCAGCAACAGGATACGTTGGTCAAATACTTGTATAAGAACATGGGTACTAGCTATGGTGCCAAACAGGGTGGTTTGTTGTTGAGTTGGTTTGAGAAGACAGTCGAGGTAACTGGCTTGGGACCGATTGTTCGTTTCATGTCTGATAGAAGGACTGTGTAGTTGGTTATGGTAGTTAGAATGTGTACGAAAATGAATTGACGAGTTCAAGACGAGAGCTGTGAGAGTGAGAGTAGGATGCTTCTAAGCTCAAGAAAGAACGTAGATGAGTTTCCAACAGGATTGTGAACCATGATAGAATGTATGGATGTGAAGAATCGAAAAGGCTAAGCAATGTTAACTATGTCTTCGATATGGGTTCAATTTCCCCAAATCTACAACATTGTTAGACATACACTTCCTAATAAGCACAGAATGCAAATCAGAAAACACTAGTACAAATCATAAATCATTATTAAATTAACATTAGTACAAATAGTATATAAATTATGTCTCAGCAAAAGCTTTAACTTCAGCCTTCAGAAACTTTGCCATTTTCACCTTATTATTCCTAACAGGAGAATTCTTTCTAACTCTTTTCTTATCCTTTGGTGTGGTTCTGTAATTGTCAGACTTTGTAGGTGACAATATTCTCTTCGTCTTAAACGTTTTCTTTGAAGGAGTTGAGTTGGTGAAAGAAATATCGCTATCCATACCTACCGAGCTTTCTCTACTACTGTTGGTCCAGAACTTATCTTGAAAGATACCTGCTGGATCGAAAGTATTCCTCGATAATAAAACATTCGATGGGGTAGGAGAAGACCGAAGGGCTGACAAATCAATGTTAGTCAACAATGGAGAGTGAAGTTCTTCCGCCAACTCTTGTTTCAATTTTTTGATTTCTAGCTCCTTGTCCTGAGCCAATGTATCGTATTTGTTGTTCCAATGGGCAATTTTACTGTTAAATTGATCCTCTAAATCAATAAGTTTATCAGCAGCAATTGCCCTATCTTCTTCCATATTTGCTATTTTATGGTCCTTGTTTTGGAGCTCTAGCTTATGGTTGGTGAGTTCGTCATTCAACTCTTCAATAATAATATCTTTGTTGAACTTGACCGATTTCAATTCAACTGTAAGTGTTGCAATTTCCTCAGTTCTGTAGTCAACCTGTCTGGACAAGTCGTCAATCTCTTGATCTATACCTTCAATTTCGTTATTCAAGTCTTTAATTTGAGCCTCTTGGGTATAAGAGGTGTTTTCAAGTTCACCTATTCTGAGTCTCAAATTGTCATTTTCTTCAACAAGCTGAGTTAACTTCTCTTCTTGGATGTGACCTTCAGTGTTGGTAGAGGCTAGTTTCACTGATTCTAACTGCTTCGATAATTCTGCATTTCTAGTTTTAGTTTCATTGAGCAAAGAAGAACTGGTGCTCAAGTCTTTCAATAACCCTTCAATTTCAGCCTTCGATTCTTGCAATTCCAAGCCCTTATCTTTCAAATTGTTGCTCAAACAGATAATTTCTTCGTTTTCAGTTGTAAGTCTCTGGTTGATAGAAGACAATTCCTCAATTTTTGTTTCCAATTCTCTGTTCAAAGTCGACTCTTGGGATTTTTCTTTCACCAACATCTTTAGCTCACCAATCTGACCGATTGCATGTTGAAGTTCTATTGAAAGAGAGGCCAGTTTTGCTTTCAACTCGCAGACTCTACTAGCATCATTGCTTTTCACAGTAGCTATATCATTCTGGAGAGTTTCAACTTTCGCGACTAGAAGTGAAATGGAAGAGTTCCTATTCTTCAACTCAT
The DNA here is from genome assembly GCA_030556545.1 of Kodamaea sagamina. Lineage (NCBI taxonomy): Eukaryota > Fungi > Ascomycota > Pichiomycetes > Serinales > Debaryomycetaceae > Kodamaea > Kodamaea sagamina. Next base: position 117,960 of record JAKTUG010000005.1, read on the forward strand.
CTCCCAAAGCATCAACAGTAAAATTAGCTGCTTCTAATGACTTGGCTGTCTCGTACAAGGATGATTTTGTACTTGATAACTCCAAGCTCATAGATTCCATTTGTGAACCTAGGGCTCTAACTTCTTCGGTAAGATGCTCACGGATTTGAACCAAAGACTCAAGCATTTGAGATTTGGATTCTAACTCGGTCCTCTGAGTTTCTACTATGTTTTTCAACTCCAAATTCTTCGTCGCAGCAGTCTCCAATAAGTCTGATTTTTGGGCCAGCTCGTTGGTTGTAGTTTCTAGTCTCTTATTCAAGTCGTCCTTGTGAGAGTTAATTGAATCAATCGTAAAGCACATTTCTTCAGATTTTTCATGGGCCTGCTCTAAGTTGGATTTTAATTCATGTATCTGAATCTCTAACAACTCAGAGTGGCTATTACTCCCAGACAAAGCATCCTCGAAGGTTTCAAGTTTAATATTCAATTCAGCGTTAACACTAGTCAACTCACATAGCTCGTTTTGAATCAGTTCAAGCTCACTCGACCCTTGTTTGAGCTCTGCCTCCAACAAAGTAATCTTGGAGTCTCTTTCAATCAACAACTTCTTCAAGTTGGTAATTTCGTTGTCTTTCTCACTCACACTTGCAGCATACTCCTGAATCTCACTGTTCCTTTCTGATAGTTCCTTGGTGAATTCTAATAAGGCTACCTCCTTCTCAGAAAGTTGATGCTCTGTCTCACCAACCAAAATGTCCAATGCACAGTTGGTAGTTTTCAATATTTTATACTCATTAAGCAAGCTACTGTGTTCATATTCCAAACTTGCGTGGTTGATGTGGAGTAAATTAAACTGATCATTGGTGGTTTCCAACTCTGAGGTCTGCGCCAAGTTGATATCATTAAGGTGAGTGTTTTCTTCAGTTAAAGTAGTAAGGCTGAACTTCAAGTTCTCTATAATAGATCTGAACCCTCCGTACTTCAATTTAAATCTTTGGAAATCATCTCTCAATTCAAACAACTTTTGATTGGAGATATTATTTTGCTGGTGGATTAACAATTGGTTTTTTGCATTAACTTCTTGTAACTGCTGTAGTTCACGCTTCAACTCATCGATTTCAGTTTGGTTCGAGTTTTTCTGGAAATTTGCAGCCATTCTGACAGGTTTTGAAGTGTGAAGTTTGCGCTCGTCAACGAGTGGCTTACGTCTAGTAAAGATAATAGGAGACTCCAAAGTAAGACTCGATTGCCTAATTGGAGTGTGTACGCTTCTGAGAGTCTTCTTTGATGTTATTGAAGAAGATGAAGCCAACTTTGCTTTGGATGGGGTATTAACGGATCTCCTAAGTGCAGATACACTCTTGTTTATGGAACGGCTAGTTCCTGAAGCTAATGTTGGCCTTGCATAGCTAGGAAGTCGCTCAGATTTTACACTCACTGGAGAATCAGGAATAGCAGATGCTAATTTGAAGCTTGAAAGCAACAGAGCAATGTTGGTTAAAGTAGACTTGACCAAATTGAAATCACCGTAAGGATCCAAATTCAAAACAACCTTTAAATTAGATGCATCTTTCTTGAATATTAAATTGGTTATTAAGTTTGAGGACCTACCACTAATTGACTTTTTGGCTAACAATTGAGTGATTGCCGAAATGTTCAGGTTTGCAAACGCATTGGACGTGTACTTGGGGCTGGAGCCTGGGGAATGAATTGGCGTCGAAGGGGGAGAGTTAAGGTCAAACTTCTCGTTCCCCATCAAATCAATGAAGGTGACTTTCTTACCTTCATAGTGAAAGTTTAAAACTAGACAAGATCTCGAACTGACTTCATTGAAGGAAGTCTTTGCAGTCAATCTTTTTGAAAATACCAGGTTTATGGTTTCAAGGCTCAAACAACCCGACTTCAATTTAGACTCAAAGTTAGCTGAAGCTTCTTTTTTATTCCACTTGTCCAACAAGTCCACAAAGTACTTGTTCTCAAGTATTTCGAAGGCAGTCAAACGTGCATTCTTAACTTTTGCATCCTGCAAAGACTTTAACTTTTGCTTCAAAACTTGGCGTACTGAAGTGGTTTTACCACTTCCAGTTGGTCCCATGAAGACAACGGTAGAGGACGAGCCTTTATCTTCTACAAGTTCTCTAAACTCGGTTTCGCAGTGTCGAAAGATCTTACTGAAACCGTACTCTTGGCCATTGAATTGAATTGAGCTGTCTGCTAAGTCAAACAACGGTGATGATCCTTGGGGAATCCCCCCTTTGATTTTTAGGTATAAAGGAATGGAAGACATAAGTTTGACCAAAGAATCTAAATCAATGACGGCTGTATGCGTATATATAAACCCCCATCTTGGAGAATGTAGCCAACTATTGTTTTTAACTAAACTTTGATTGACGATTGACGAATTGTGTAACAATAAATATCATGAAGATTTCTGATCTTAAGGGAGGGGAGTCGTTCTCATGAACTTCCTGATTCAATTTAAAAGTAAAGATGGATGGTATCATCTTAAAGGCACCAATAACGTAACCGTTTTGATGTAGTTCCCCCTGGTCTCCAGGCACAGCTCGGACCTATCTTAAGAACTTTGTGATCTGAGACCAACAATTACCTTTCTTCTTTGGTTAAATTGAATGGCAATGTTATTGAAACTCTGAATAAGGAAGACTGAAGTGTTGTGAAATTGCCTTGGTAGGCTGCAAAAAAAGGCACAAAAAAAGAAAAATGTTTTAGCTTCTCAATTTAGATCAATTTGACGAGCAACTACGACAAGTTTGAGTCAAACAAATTTGAAGTGGACATGAGGCTGGTTGTTGGTGTTTTGATATTCGTACAATCTGGAAGGTTTGGTAAATCGTCAGAGTGGAAAGATTTTGTACTTGCAAGGACCACACCTACTTAGCAAACGGTACATTCAAAGACCGAAGTTGCCATAGAAGAAGAAAAGATGTTGTTGGGTTGTGAGAACTGCATAGCAAAAGGAAATTTCGGGACTTTAAGAGACGTGAGCGCTCTAAGGCGCTTTGGGCAGCGCAGTAGCAACTGGAAAGGGGTTGTGGCCAAAATGGAGTCGTATGCACATAGGAGTCCTAAAAGAAGTAACGTGTGAGCAGTTAAACACCAGATGCAAAAAGAATTGCAGAAAGTATAATCAAAAAAAAACATGTAGACTAAGAGTGGCAACACCTTCTATGTAGTGGCGACACCCAACAATACTCCCTAACTGGAACAAAACTTTGTGTGCATTCTCTTGTCCGTCGAATTCTCAACGTTAGGGCCCCTAAACTCCTGCTGGCTCCTTTAAATGTCCATATTACTACTCCTTTTGGGAATTGTTAGACAATATAGCAACGACATTTCGTCCCTACAAATAACAGCACGTGCGACACAGCCGAAAAGAAAACGCGCCTAGGCCCTCGACTTTCCAACCTCCAAGTGAGCGGGACCCTTGCAACTGCCTCCTGAATGGGTGCCGTCATGGCAGGCCACAGCAAGCAAGATTGCCTCTTGCCTTCTCTTCTCAAACATGCCATCGAACCGCACTTCCCGCATTCCTGTATGGCTTTGTAGTTGTGTACACAGCCGGATGCCTTCGTCATCCTACTACCAAAAAAAAAAAAACGCAGTCGTGAGGTACAAAAAAAAACTTCCTGCTGATTTTTAATGATCTTTCTTCTTCTTCTTCAAGACACTACACTCATATAAACCACCACTTACTTCCGGTTGTTTCTTTACTTGCCTTTATCCTACGACTCCCTCTACTTCGCTACACGGAATAGTTTGTTGCTTAGTCTCAGCGCTAACCAGATTATCCTAGAACTTTAGGGATTGGAAAAGAAAACAAAAAGCTCAACACCAGTCGAAGCTACCACACACTTCTTCCACCACCATCTAAGCATCCATCACAGCTTGCTTGATCACCAAACTACCCATCATCCCCATCTTTCGGTTCCTTTGAAAGAAAGAACAGAGAAGTGCTAGTCTGACGAACACGACATAGAGGTATATTCACTTATACTTTTTGTTAGCAATAGTTAAGACGCCCCCACCCAAAATAACGCCATCCAAGCTTTGAACTCCTGGAAACCCCACTGTTCAAATCAAGTGACATTTGTGTTCCATTTGCACTGCTTGACCGGCTTCCTGTGTGTGTTTTTCATCTCTTGAGAGAATTAGTAAACGACCTTTTCACTAAGTTCTCGTTTATATTGATACATCATGTACCAAGCTCAAAATTACTACTACCAAAATTTGGGTGTTGCAGGCCACAGAGCCTCCTCATATTACCCGCAACATCCACGGGCCCCTCACCAAAGCAGACACTCCAACTACTACGGAACGTACCCGCAACCAGCGTACCCCGTTGTCCTGGCCATCCCGGTTCCGCCACAACAGCAGGCATTTGAACCGGTCCACTACCAGCCGCAACAGTACTCTCAAGGTCCGGCTAACGGACAGGTTGCACCAAAACAGGCCCACCCGCAGCAAAATCAAGCTGTCAATGGTGGAATCAACTCTGTTTTGCAGTATGACCTTAACAACATGTCCTCCTTCTTGAGTTGGTGTGCCTTTGGAATGTTGAAACAGACAAAGAACCCAACTGGAGAATTTGAAAACTTGGTGGTGTCCGTTTTGTTTGCCACAAGATTGCCCAAATCATCCATCATCATTGCCTTGGAGTATATGAACCAGAGGTTTTCTTCTAACAGTGATATTACCGGTAAAGATTTGACTGAGCATGAAATTTTCATTTACTTGATTGTTGCGTTGATCTTGGCCAACAAGTTCAACGACGACAACACCTTCACCAACAAGTCATGGTGTGGAGCTACCGGCTTACCCTTGACTGTGCTCAACAAGTACGAGATGACATGGTTGGATGAATGCAAGTGGAGCTTGAATGTCGTCAACTTTGAGTCTAACATCCTCACCTTGGAGCAATGTTGGAAGACATGGTTGGAGAAGTACGACAAGACCACCCCAGAAGTCATTGGAACTCCTTTGGAAGCTGCAGTTTCCCCTATTGCAAACTCGTCGCCTTCCTACCCATTGTCTTCCCCAATCCAGTCGTCGTACTTCCCACAGTCCCAGCAAGGTGTGTCTTACTATCCTGTAGTGAGCATCCCATCATCTCCAGTTTACGGAAGACCTCATGCCGCTGCGCATTTGCCACCCGCAAGCGAAGGCTACTACTACCCAGTGTCATCGCCATCCATCTCGTCGCCTATTTCGTACGACAACAACAACATCTGGGGCCTGACGCATTCGAATAACTACACTGCTCCTGCCGCGTACCACCCAGCCCACCAGCCAGTGTATAACACCTTCAGCAGCGACCCGGCTGTGCAATATGTTGGTGCAACTATCCCAGAATCGCAATACAACACCCTGAGGCCCGCCGCCGCACACCGTGGCGCCTCTCAACACTTTCCAAGCATCAACCTCCCACCTGCACACCCAGGTTATCCTACTCACGGATACGTTGGATACACTAACCCATATCACAATTACAACATGGCCATGTGTTAGTTTCGACTATTTATTATTTCGTTTCGTTCCTGTTGACTTTAAAAACCTTATTGATAGACATACACAATAGGAACTTAAATTCAAAAAAACTTGTTTTGTTCAGTGTGAAAGGAAGTTTCTTTAACACTAGAACTAAGATTATTTAAAAACTATAAAAATGTGAAAAACTGAAAAACAACAAAAAAAAACCATTTATGTTTCAATTTCCAAAATTTAATGTCTGGTTGACATAAAATGAATTTTTTATAATCCCAATGGAGACCATGTTGCAATCTTGTTTGTTGGTTGGCTCTTTTGTTTGACGTCCTACTTGATTCTGAATCATAGGGATATGCTGAGGCTATTTTTTAGTTTTTTTTTTAATCCTCTTGTATATTTCTATTCCCCTTTTGGGGGAGTGAATAAGTGTGAATTACGTTCACTGAAGTCGCCGGTGGTGTCTTTTGTAGGATCAAATTGAAGTGGTTTGTACGTATTCTTAGTGAAAGAACTAGAATTTCAATTTATGCTGAAGGTGTACACTTTCAGTGTATTTTCAAAAGGGCCGAAAACTCTCGACATAAAAATGAGCTCACGGCCTATTTCAGAGTAACTGGAATACTCCTTCATTTCCTGAGCATTTCAAATGTGTATGAACAAGGCACCCACAGCTTTAGAAGAGTCCAAATAAAACATCCACAGTTCCCAATTCAATTCTACAAACCTCTACACTATCCCATATCAACCAAGACTGCACTCTTGGTATACTAATCGTACATTCAATCGTCTTCTTACAAAACTTTAACTAAGCAGTAGCAAACTCCTCTTCCTCCTCTTCTTCTTCCTCGTGAATAACTCCCAGCTCTTGCGCCAATTTCTCAGCAGCCTTAGCAAAATCAATCACCTTGCCTCTGGTTCTTCTTCCAGTGGTGATTATGTTCGATTCATCGATTTCTAACAAATCGTCCTCGTCGTCCTCTTCATCAGCCTCACGGTCCAATGCTTCGTCGTCGAGATCCTCCTCCTCCTCATCTTCTTCAACCTTCTTCGATTCCAGTGGAACATCATCCTCGTACTGTCTTCTTCTTCTCTTTTTGGACTTCTTGTCACTGTTTTCAGCACTTCTCTTCTTTTCACCGTCCACCTTTTCAGCATCTTCATCTTTTGCTACTTCTCCAGAATCAGCCTTTTCAACTTCAGCTTTTTCAGAAACAACCTCTTCAGCACCAGCCTCCTCACCTGCAACCTTCTCAACCTCAACTTTCTCAACCTTTTCAACCTTCTCTTCAGACATTTTTATTCCTTTGAAAAAGACAGTGGTGGAAAATCAAAACAGTGGAATTCTGGAGAAACAGTAAAAAAATCCATCACCAAATAACAAACTCCAAAATGGTAAGTAACAAGGACCACCTGAACCAGAATATGCTAACATTTCAGTCGATACAAACGTCTAGTAAAACTAGGATGTCGGATTTAATCAACTACCGACTCCGTATATTGAGCGTCGATAATAGATACTTTATAGGCACCTTGCTAGCATTTGACAAGCACTTAAATCTTGTGCTTGCTGATACCGAAGAGTCACGAGTGACGAAGAAATCTACCTCCGAGTTGAAGAAAAACGGTGGAGGGAAACCAGTATATGATAAGAGATCACTTGGGTTGGTAGTTTTGAGAGGTGAGCAGATAGTGAGTTTGAGTATTGAGAGTGCACCAACAACAGATTTGAAGAAGAGAGTTGGGTTGGAGAAGGGAAAGGGCACTGCTAGGGCTTTAAAGACGCCGGTGAGTGTTAAGAAGAGTTTGCAGGGTCCAACAATGAAGATATAAGGAATCTATAAGGTATACAGGGATATTTACAATTGACTTACTGGTGGCTTTTATAGACTTCAATGCGGGTGGAAACAAAAAAAACCTAAGAGAAGGGTGGCGGTGAACATAACATTTAGTTTGGCAAAGATAAAAATGAATTTTTAAGGAGGAAAAGTTAAGAAACTTACAATCTAAATAAATCAGTACAGTTTATCATCAACTACTACACCTTACACCGTTTGTTGATACTAGTTTCTAATCATAATATGCTAGCGTGGTAGGAGTAGAAACTACTCAGTATTTTAACGAAAGTCGTATCTAGTCACCTCCTATTTCCCCTATCGCTCTAGTAAATACATTCAATGAACCAAATTAATATATAATAAACTTAAGAAGTAAAGTACAAAGCACCCCAACACCTAACAGCAATTTGAACTATTCTTGCTTCTCTTTTCCTGTGGAGCTGGAGTCAACGAAATGGTTGGACCACCAGCATTAGGCTTATTGGAGTTGGACTCTTTGGTATCCAACTGGTGTTTACTAATCATCTCATAGATGTTCTTCAATAACTGGTGGAAAGACAAGTCGACGTTGTCTGCAGACAAGGCAGAAGCTTCCGTGAACAACAAGCTGTTTTCGTTTGCAAAGTTCTTGGCCTCTTCCGTAGGCACAGCCCTCAAGTGGTCCAAGTCCGACTTGTTCCCCACCAACTCGATGATGATGTTGGCGTCGGCGTGGTCCTTCAACTCCTTCAACCAGCGCGACACAGACTCGTAGCTCTCTGTCTTGGTGATGTCGTACACTATGAGCGCCCCGAGGGCGCCACGGTAGTACGCGCTGGTGATGGCACGGTATCTCTCTTGACCTGCAGTATCCCAGATCTGTGCCTTCACCCTCTTGCCGTCAACCTCAACCGTCCTGGTCGCAAACTCAACTCCAATGGTGGAACGTGACTCCAAGTTGAATTCATCTCTGGTGAACCGCGATAACAAGTTGGACTTACCGACGCCTGAGTCACCGATCAAGACGATCTTGTACAAGTATTCGTAGTCGTAGGAGTAGTCGTCCGTTTTCTCAGCCATGGTGTCTATAAGTGGGCACAAGTTTATCTCTGATCAGTCGAAAGCAGTGTTTTTTTTTGACTTGTTGGCTGTCCAGATCATTTTTTTGCTAATTAACACCTGCCTGAGAAAAGTTTTTTTCGCCGTTTTGTGGGTGGAATCTCTGGACTGGGTCAGACGAGTGTCCCTCCCGTTATCTCTGTTTCTCTTCCGTATCGAGCTGGAGAAATAGGCTCATCCGGGAGGGTGAACGGGCGAGGGCAGCGGGTCCAACAAAAATTCGCATCCTTTTGAGGGACATACACAAACGTTGAGCGTTTCACCAAATTATATAATCAAGCACAAAGATTTGATGAGCAAACACGTCAAGTCCTTTTTTCTTTTTGCAGGCTAGGCCAACTGAGATAGCGTGGATGTGCAGGGAATTGTGTCGAGATTTGAAAGTTACCGTTGATGCAGTTGAAACGTTGTTGAAACCATACTGAAACTTTGAAATCTGGTGTCTGGTTGAGAGTTCAGAATAGAAGACACATAACTGCAAGAGTTGCAACCAGTGCTGGGGAAGGCGGGACATGAGCAAATTGTAGTAAAGCTCTTTGTAGGGAGGTGACAACTAAGAGAGGCACAAACTATGATTGAATAGTTGAGAAACAGGAGGATATTGGTTGTGTTTTACGAGGAATATGATCCATCCTTTAGTTTGCGAAATGTTGAACATCTGTGATCTTTTGCGTTCGTAAGTTTGTGAGTTCGCTAGTTCATACTGTGACTTCGTTACTTTAGCTTGTGCTTCGGTAAATCTGTTTGTACATTTCAGTTACAATTCATTTGAAGAGAGTCTGCACGATTAGTCTGGAGAAAAATTTCTCGTCGATTAGTGTTGAATTTCCTTCAAAATTAGTTTTGACTACTTTCAAAAACTGCCGGAGTGGTAACACCATTCGTATCTCGCCATATAGCTTGCATAATGTATCTTGTCACCAAGCTAACCTCAATTGTGTGCGTAGTCTTTGAGCTAGACTTGTTGAATGATTTAAATCTTCTTTTACGATATTCAATGCTTCTTTTACATCATGTAACACACTCCAATTTCTTCCACAAGGATTGATTATTCCTTTATGTTGCAAAGTAAGCCTCATACCCGCCAAGGTCGATGTTTCGTATTGACACCAAAGACAAGTCAACTGATGACCATCAAAGGCGATCCAATCGTTTCAGAGTCCTTGAACGCAAATCTAAAGAATAGATAATTTTTCTTAACCCCGACTATGTCAAATCTGAACTAGTTTCCTGGAGAAGTACTACAAATTCAGATAAATTCACTCTTTCCACAATGAAATAGTCCCAGAATACCTGAAAACGAATACAGCATCCTTTTCAGATGCCAAAACAGACCTCAGATGCTCAATTCAATGGAGTATAGTCACTAGAGATATTCATGAAGGTAGTGCCTTAGGTTTGTCCCATGTGAGGCAAAACCACTGCTTGGTGAAAAGAAAAGAACAAGATCAGCATGCCCCTATACCCCCAAAGCTACGCTCTTGCTGCATCGACTCCTTCACCTTACAGAAATCTAACAGGTAACATCAGTTGGTGTACTGCGTACATTCGGTAAGGCTTATTAATAACTAAAATTGAATTATATTCCAGAGACACTTGTTACTCAAAGACCTTGGTCGACTACCCTGTTTCAGGGCAAATGGATAACTGGTTATACTCACTGACAACTTTGGTCGTACTATAGAGGTGATTCCACATCAATAAACCTGTCAGACAGCGCTCTAGTTCTGAAGCTTAATCTACAACGGTGAAGTGAAGAAATGGCTGCAAATTGAAATTATCTGCAGGTCTGATGAATAGAATAGAAGACACTAGAGATTTTACCACTAAATGAGGCACGCACTCTGCATCGAATACACAACCATGTGGAGTTTGTGTGTTATTAAATACATGAATTATAGGTGCACAACGTCTGATGGATATCGAAGTAGGCGCAGTAGGCACAGGGTATCATTTCGTCGACGAACTAAGTTTCTTGCATTTCCTATTTCCTCGAAATTATTCTCTACAATAAACGTTCATACTTTCATACATTCTCAAAATGTTGCTATACTCTCAAATAAATCTATAAAGTAAGGTGGAAATCAGATTCGTACAACCCATATCTTCCTAGCTCACCGGTATTCAAAATCTCCTCAAACTGATCATAATCATCAGACATCTCCTCGTCCCAATAATCCTCAGATAACTCTTCATCAAAGTCTTCCAACAAGGAGCTCACATCATCTGAGACAAAAGATTGCTTGGCAGTAAACGATTGCAACGATCCAACAGATTCGGTCGGAGGGTCTTCTGAGTCCAATGTCGGATAATTCTTCTTTTCAATTCTTGTATTCAAGAATTTCTTGATGGGAGTTTCTCTAAACTGAGTCACCAGTACAAAATCCAGCCTTGCCTTGGCGATATCAGTTATGCTTCTAGTCCACGCCTCGATGTTTCCGATTTCCAAGAAGGGTTTGAACCTGTCATCATACACGGTAAGTTTGTACAAGATCGCCAATCTTCCTTGGAGGAACACTATAATTCTGATGGCATAGTCACAGATCTTTCTCAATCTTGGGTCCAGCTGGATAACCTCGTCGCCTTTAATGCACCTGATCATGTTTGCAGTTTCCTGCAAAAGGTCAGACATCAACGGACTCTCGAAATCACGCAAGAAGAAAAATTTAACCTGCGGGAACATGGCAAACATTCCTTTATTCATCAACTTGTAGAAAAGATACAACACCTTTAGCTTTGGGTCTAACTGTTGGGTCATGACCAATAGCCTGGAAGGCAAAATTCTAACCCAAGTGTACATCATATCAAACAATATTTCGTATTGGAGGTTCACATCTGACAATGTCTGCTCAAGTCTTGGAACGTACGAGTTGATGGTATCATTCAAAAAGCCATTCAAGTCGTCATACTTCAAAGCAGCAAACTCCAGGATGCGCTTCCTACTTGCGGTTTGAGCCTTCTCAATGGGGTCAGCGGTGTCTGGAATATTGTTCAAGGCCTCCTCAAGTATCGGTTTCAAGATTATTCCAAATTTTTGCAACACCCTTCTGAACTCAAACAAGAAGGAAGAATCATAGGCCGGGAAGTAGACCGAGCGCACAATGTTCTTCATAAGCTGCAAGTGCGTTGGGATCAAGAGTGCAACGGGTTCATTTCTCAGGATCGACAGGTTGATGTTGTAGGACAAGATGCTGAACAACCCGTCACGGAAACATATGTTGGAACTGACTTTGGCCTCAGGATCATAAACGGCCATAAGCAGCAACAAGTACGAGCAGGACGAGCATGACTCGGGGTCTCTGTTTGTCTTCAACGACGAACGCAACTCCTTGATGACGACACCGTAGTGCTTGATACTCTTCTTGATGAGAATGTTCTTCACGTTGTCGTAATGCGCAGCCTCAGCAGTGGTGAAGTCGATACCACCATTTTCACCAATCTGCATTGACCTTCTGTAGATAGGACAGTTGTTGAACAATGTCGATATCAAGTAGTTTGTAGTCAAGTTTATCAAACAACTAAACACCTTCACAGAAGTTCCTGCTTCATATAACAAAAAATTCAGCCAGACTTGGAATAGGTGTCTGATGCTGGGCAAGGTGGCCACGGAGTTCTTCACCTCCTCGTTCAAGTTGGCCAAGGCCATTTTCATCTTGTGATTGTATTCGATCTTGACTCTGCTCGCACTGATATCAAAAGTCCAGGAGGAATGTTTGGCCCCGACCAACGCTAGGGGATGCGAGAAGCCGCTCGCCAACAACGCTTCCGGGTTGAGGTAGGACACCTGTGGCGCCAGCTGGTGTCGCACGGCCTGGTAGGGCAACTCGAAGCTGGATGGGCTGTTGTCGCTGTTGTCTATGCTTCCAAAGTGGCTGCCGGAGATGTGCAAGTTGTTGATTTGGTTCAACTGCACCTGGAACAAGTTAGGGTCGAACACGCCCGTGTCCGACGGCAAGTGCAGGAGCGAGTGCAGTCTTTCTGTTTCGGTCGCGAGGGCCGGATCGCTAAAGTCCAACAGTGCCAGCAAGCTGTTGGGCTGCAACGAGTACATGGGGTAGATAATCTCGCCTTCGCCAGGAGGAAGCAAGTTGCCAAACTCCTGAACGATAGACAGCCCGTCCTGCGTCTGTTTCTTGTTGAAGCTCAGGCTCAGATTGACCTCCTCCTTGGAGATGGTAGGCACCCTTTTGGAGGTGCTGTTGGAACGGGAGGGAGCCTCTTCCGGCTGGTTGAGTTTTGCCTGCATCAACTCGTTCAACTGTTCGGCCGTCAAGTCGCGGTACCCGCACTTTGTCTTGTGCTTGACGCAGTTACTGCAGTCGGGCAATCCCTCGTCGCACTTGACTCTCCTCCGCTTGCACGTCTGGCAGCCATTTTTCGAGTTCTTGTGTTTTCTTCTTCTGGGACGCAGTGTTCCCGACTCCGAGCCGCCGCCCGCCTTGGAGGTGCTGTTCCACGCCGCTGTGCCGGACGTGCCAAGAGCAGCAGCAACAGCGGTCTCGGATGGAGATATCGAGATTGAGTTAGTCAATTTGTATCTTGCTGGCTAGATCTCTAGTCAGTCAAATCTTCTTAGGGTTGTGTATCGACTACAATGCACAATAGGCTGGTAGGGCTGGTCCGCGCTGTATCTGTAGGCTGCCCGATTTTAGTGACAATTCTATCTTTTTTATATGAAAGATTCGAGAAAAAATGATGTTAACTGAGGGTGAATTTTTTTTTTGTGCCCTCCAAAGGAATTGCCGTTCGATTTAGTCTTTAGAAATACGACGTATAAGCGGAGGTTATGGAGACGTCCAATGGGTTAAGCTGTCCAATCGTGGCTGCGAAACGGTTTTCACTACTGGGTGTTGAAAATTACTCTACACTTTCTGTTTCTACGGCCCATGCTGGTGAACCAGCTTCACACACGAAAAAATTAAGATTCAATCTGTATGATTGGACTGCGATGATGTGATGACTGAGATGACTGTAGACTGAGATGCTGAGATGAGTGCGATGACTGACATGACTGAGAAGACTGACATAAATAACCAACATGACTTCCATAACCACCTACCGCAATGACTGCCTGACATCATTGCAAAACACTTTAATTATCACCAACCTAACGTGGTGACAATAAAGCCGATGCTAATTTTGGGGAGTTCTTTGCATCTAGGCCAAGGTATTATTTAACAGCTAACCGTTTAGATAAGTGCCAGTACCTGTATACTCGGCAAAATGCCTTGAAGGACCTGCCACCGCGCCACAATAGCTGGAAGAAGTGACGACTCGAAGCCTGAGCTTATTTTGGGGATTGCACAATGACCTATTGTGCTTCCATTGATATCTTTTGTGCCTGTGAATTTATGCTCGATGCGGAAGGTCGCATGTCTGCGGCATGGCTCACAATTTTCTGAAGCGAAGTTGGTCAGCAACTGCACTGTTTGTACGGTAGCTGCGGATTGCTCCAGCGATACAGGTCCACTCCCCGCCGTTGAGTGTTTGAGATAATGCCCCTGTGCCCGTATTTTGCGTGTGCCTCGTATCACGATTTACGCAGGCTTCAGGCAGCGTGCAAGGGCTATTTTTGTAGCTGATCAGGTCGTCGTTCGGTTGTTCACAGCGGACGGATATCGAGTGGTGGGGAGCTTGGAGGCGTCGATTGTGACACGAAGGCGTCTTGTCCGTGGTTTGTGTATCATGGAACTTGTGCTTTTTGACGTTGTTAAGGTACCATCTTGGAGTGCGTGCCACCTTGAACTGTCGCTCATTACGTGTTGAATTACGACAACTTCTCCGTTCAAGGCGCAAGCGCAGCAGGGACCATGACACAGTTGTTTGGTGCTGAAAAAGGGTAATCCACTTGCTAACAGCGCGCCCTGGGTGGACACTCTCAGAGTTGGCAGTCAAATGGCAATCAATGCAAAATGGAGTGCTGAAAATCGATAAGCCAACCACTATGTGACATCAGCGTGCATCTGGTGCTGCTACAGTTTTTCAATTGTAATTGTAGAATAAGGTTTGCACATCATTCCACCATTCCTTGGTTACGAGGAGTGTTCAGGAGCATTTAGTTTGTACTTTTGTGTTCAAGATTAGTCTCTGCTGCTGAATTCTTTGGTTTCTGCTGCCTTGAGTGACTAGTACACTAGTTACGTCAGAGAGTCATACATGAGCAACCAATCGTGTTCCAGAGTCTCTGCTTCGGTCCAGCTTGCGATGGTCCACGAAACATTTCAACGCTGCCCCTCGCTTAATATCGCCAAGTGCTATCTGAAAGCGAAACGCAGGGAACTTCTGCAGAAATTTGGAAGACTTGTTGTAAAGGGTGATTTTTTTCCTGGTGATCTCTATTGTGAGATGGAATTTTTGCACCCATCAATTGACTGAGACTGAGTAAGGTATGCGTTTTAGGGGTGAAGAAGATTCACGAAGTGTTGACTGCAGAGTGGGGTTATGGCTCGTGGCACGCTTGTTCGCTTACAAGGGTGGGGATTTTGGAAATGGATATGATGATGTTGTTTATGTGGGAATGCTTTGAGTTTATGTCTGGGGATGACTTGGTTTGTTTATTTGTGTTCGTCTGCTAATTTTCCTCTTCGGCTAACACATTGTAGTTTTCCGTTGTATAGTAACAGTGATTTATTAGACGGTTCTTCGTTTAATGTTTTAGATTGATTGTGTTCGATTAAATCGCGTCGACTTTTATTCATGTTTTTCACTCAACTGTTGGTTTTGCCTGTTGATTCGCCTGTTGAAGACCACTTTGAAGTGTATCCACCATGTTCAATTGGAAAGGTTCTTCGATGATGTCATCTGAAAGGTCACCTCTTAGTTCAACGCCTTACTTTAAACTTTTGCTTTTCCATCTTCTTTCACATTCACTTTTATGTTGGGTGGTTAGCTCAATCGACACCACTTCGATCATTTTTTAAATCCTTCTTCGTTAATTAGTGTTCTCCGGAATCCTCACTTTCATCTTCCGTTGAAGATCCGTAGTCTATCAGAAATCACTCGTCAGCAGTCAACTGAAGTGTGACTCTCTCAATTTAGTAATCGGCAAGTTCCTCATTGTATAAATATCTATATTCTATAAGCGTAAGTAAAAATAGCTTTCCTTCAAGTCGTCGTAGAAATTGCATGTATCATTAAGTTCATTAAATCTTTCTTCGTCTTCATCCTCGTCCACCGGAATGCTGGCTTCCAATTCCAGGTTTCTTGCTTCATCGTACTCCGTAAGCCAATTGTTCAAAGACTTACTGTCGTCCAACTCAACTAGCCTCTTGATCAAAACATAGTACATTTGTGAGTCAATGTCAAGCATCATAGGATCACGATCATCAAATAGTAGCCCGTTCTGCGGATTCAATCTCATCGGCAAATCGGGGACACTCTCCTGGTAAAAATCACTGAACAAGTCTTGGTACGACGCAGACAAGTAGGTATTAATACTGTGGCATATTTCGTCACTGAAAAAGTTCTGGTACCCCACATCACTGTGAGATTCTTGGTCTACTTTACGCTTCTTCTGTTGCGGCACAGGCTCGGACACCTCTTCATCCTCAGTCCCAAACTCAACATTGCTGGTGTTCTCCAAATGGAACGCAAGCAACGGATCACAGTTGGTGTTGTTAACTGTGGACTTTACTGCTTTTCCCTTCAATAAATGTTCTCGGTAGTGATGCTTGTTGTAGTCGTAAAGGAGCTTACCTCTATTGGAGTTCAAGTTCTTGAGGGTTTCCAGGTCCCTGTCAAGTCTGACCAACCTGGGAAAATGAAGGTAGCTGTAAAAGTGGAGTTTTGAGGTCATAAGACGTTTGAATGGTACCTCGTTTAAATTGCGCATCACATTCACTGCAGGGATTTGATTAGGCTTGATGTTTTCTGAGTTCACCACAATCTGCTCATTGTCGTAGAAAACCAGGTAAATGTTGCCTCTGAAGACCATAAAGGAGGACATTCTAATGCAGTAAACGTTGATTCTGGTGAGTAGCTTTCCTTCTTGTTCAAGATGTAGCATGTGTTTGAACGGATCTTCAAGTTCTTCAAATATTCTCTGCTTGTGTTTCGTCATTCTACTATCATCGTTTAGCAATGCCAACCCACCGCTGAAATTCTGCCAGAAGTAGAAGACAACTTTTGGGAAAAAGTTATCTAAAATTTTCGTTAAACATCGATATAGGTTAACGAGTGTGTCCATTAATGGGGAACTGGTCACTTCCATCAAATGCGTTTGCAGAGGCAAAATCCAAAGCCACGACCGGAGAAGCTTATAAATGAGATTCGGATTGTTGTTAATCTCCTGGACTGACTTTTTGTCTAGTAAGTTCACCAAATCGTTGGTGTACTTGTACAAGTGGTTGAAGTGGAAGGCGAGCTGAGACTTGTCACAGTCTACCTTTATAAGGATTGACTTAAAGCCTTGTAGAAATTCCACATATTCGCCCAAAAGCTTCGGGTTGTACGGTTCATAGTACCTGGTTTTTGAGGCATGGATGAGAAAATTAATGAGCCATGCAACGTCATTTGACCTAATAAAGCTTTCACTTTTAAGCTCAATAGCATGCTTCAACAAATCGTTGTATAGTCCCACAATTCCTTTCGAGAAAACAAGAGATGTTTCCATCTCTTTGTACTCATAAACACTAATCTTCTTTAATAAGGAAGATGCAATAATAGCTATAAGCAAGTTACTGTCATTCAAATTCCCCAAAATGGAACGCAATTTAGTAATTGCAATTCCATAATACTTTGCAGAGAGTTTGGTCAGTAGCTGCCTCAATTTCTGGTACTTTTCCAAGTGGTCCAAGTCGAAGTCCAGAAATGACTTGAAGCAATTGGTTCTCAAATAGTAGGTAGTAAGAGCCAACGTCGAGTAAATAAGCACTATTGATTCCATCTCGAAAGACCTTAGTAAGAACCTTTGGATCACATTTCTTTCAAAGTTGTCCATGGACAAGGTCTGGCTGGTGACCGCAGGATCATTGTCAAAGTCCGCTGCCGGAGCGTAGTTCTCCAAGTTCGGGAGCGAGCTCTTTGAAGACGTACCTGAGTTCAAATTTATAGATGCTTGAGATTCGTCCACGCCAGGAGTATTCATCTCGTCAGCCTTGGGCGCAGAATCTGTTCCTTGAGTTCCAAGCTGTGGCCACTTCCGGCTTGACAACAAACTCGGGAAGGAGGAAGGTTTAACCAACCCTCCAGGTAGAAGTTTGTCCTTCGTATGTTTCATTGTGTATGGACTAAACGAATGGATCCACTGAGCTTTATATTTCCCTGACCTTTCCAATGTTTCTCCTCTATGTATTTTTTCGTATTCCCTTCGTCTTCTATTAATTTGTGTCTTGACGCGTGATGTCCTATCACAAACTTTTGACATCAATGTTGGTCATTAGTCAGTTTCGTGTAACATATCTTCGGATTGTTCCGTTAAGGGACAAGAATGTTTAATTGATATAGATGAGGAGAAAACAGAATGTGATAGAAGCAGGAGAAGAAGTATAGATCCTTAGGAAAAGGCACAAGATGGATAGAGCTATAAAACCGTAAATCTTTCTTCTTCGTGAACCGTAACATCGAACACTTCACATACGAAAAAAAAGTTCTAGGTTACATCTGAGTCAGGCGCAGCTTCCTATTCGAGCATAGAAAAATCTCTAGTTCTAGGCGTGGAAGATAATAGTTAGCTCTCTACATCATTTTAGAACACCATTAGGGTGTATATGCATTAAACTACTGTAGGGTTTTGTTACTCAACCAACACATTTTAACAAAAGTGTTGAACCGCCCAACCCAAAACAACATTGCGCTAAACTGCCTGGTATGAACTGAATAGGCTATTTGGTAACCCTCAACACTTCCAAACTACCAATGACGATCAACATAGTAACGGGGATGCTTAAAACCACGTAGCCCCAAAACAAGACCGAACTCATTTCTCTTCTGTAGATGTCATTCAACTGGATAATTTGTGACAATTGGATTGCGGGAGGGGAAACAGTGAGGAGGAAAGCAACAATTAAAAAGATGGGGTCGTCCAAAATAGAAACCTTAAAGAATTTGACTGCCAATGAGATCAATGGGAGCAAGATTGCGGCAGGCACAACCATGCGTGAGATAAGCGAGCCTAACACTATTCTTCCGTGGTGCTTGGCAGGCTTTGGCAAATCCGACGAAGGATACAAGTTGGACCCGAGCACCACAAGAATAAGCGGAATAGAGATAGAGCCCAACTGTCCAATCGAGTTGGTGACGGTGTTGTTGATAAAGGTCCCCGGAGTGAAGAATAATGCATGGAGAGAAGGGGTCAGTGCAACAATCACAGAAACGAACATGGCGTACAACGGAGGATTCATGAACCCGAGCACGGTGCCAACCCAGGGAGCCTTTTTCAAAACCCAGCTGTACGCACGTGAGGGACCGGAGTCGTCGTCGCTCGGCGTCGCCTGCCTGCTCTTGTTGACCACAACTGCAATGTTGTCCTCCAGTTCTACTGACGAGGCATCTGTTGAGTTGCTGCTGTACGAAGAGACAGGTCTGGACAACAAATGCTGTGTTTCCGAGTCAAACTCGTGGTCGTGCACATCAGCACACATGTATGTGTTCAACTCCTCGAACGACCTCTTCCTCAACAACTTATTGTACCCCCACGACCATCTCAAAATCTGGCCCAACTGCTGGAAAATTAACAAGTACAAAATACCACGTGACGCAATCATATCTGAGTTATCGTCTTCAATATCAGTCCACACGAGCAAGTCCGGGAGCGTGTACGCCAAAGAAACTGTGACTGACACGGGCAACGAGTTTGAGTTTCCAAACACCGCCATGGCTGTGACAAAGTCAGTCTCCGGCTCATTCAAGTGGAGCAGCTTAGAGGTTATTCTGGCGCAAGCGTACGAAATTCCAGTGCTGATAGCATAAAATACCGGGATCACAACAATCTCTGCCATCTTTTTGAGCGATAATGACGCCGCAAGCTTGGTGAAGACAAGACATGGCGTGAATAAGTCCACGTTCAATTGACTTAACACCTTTTGGTTGTTGGTATTCAAGAGTCCAGTCTTCGCGGCAATGAACCCAGCAATACAAATGATAACAACCTCAAAGACTGCCTCAAACGTCAAAAGCAGAATGTTCAGCAAAGATAGCAGCTGTGTTAGTATATTGGGCATCGACAATCTAATGTAAAATGATTTCTTGTCTGAGCTATCAAGGGCACAAATGAGTATTTATGTTTTTCAGCCATTGTGGACTTTTTTTTTTTGAGTCGCCCCTTATCGCAACCAACTCAGCCATAATTCCTTTTTCTAATCGGACCGAGTCGATGCATGGAAAAAAAGGTGACTGAAGTGGATGTTGGGGATATGCGCCTCCGCCCAAGCTTGCTGTCTCGTGAGCTAGAGTGAAATTCGTTAGGATACTGTGTCTCGGAGTCAGAGAGATCATGGCTTTGCAATTAGTGTGGATTTTCGGCAGTGCGATGGGGAATTTTCATAATAGGTTTGGTGTGTACAGGGTGCCCACGTGTGGGTGGGGAGCGCTAAAGTTGCGACCAACTTGCTGAGCAAGGCGAGATAGACGTAGAGACGACGTTTAAGATTGGGTGTGGCGAGATTAACTGTAGTAAGGTTAGATGTAGTGACATTGGTTGCAGTGAGAAAAGAGGGAAAGTGTAGAAGATGATAAGTGAGATGTAAAGTTGCTTTAAAAAGAAATACGAGCCGCAGCACGTGATGCCTCGAGGAATGGTTGCAAAATTTGTCCATTTAGGGAATTAGGCTTTTGAGCCTCAAACCACCAAAGTCAAGTGAGAGAGAGGGGGTTAACGTAAACTCATGAATAAGAGTGGCGAGACTAGGACATGAAACATTGATTTGTGAGTGAGGTTTTGGTTAGGTTGGATTTGGGTTGAGCTTTAATTAGATATGAGTTAGTTCTCAGATTGTTTGTTTGAATGGGTGTGAGCTTTGTTGATTGTTTTCCTGAGAATGATATTCGAGAAATTGAACAGTGTTAGGAAGAAGTACTGATTTTTAGGGTAAACCTGTCCAATTAATTAGAGAATTGGGGGACACCAACCAATAAGAAACTGGTGGGTGGGTGATTAAATCTGTTATCTGAAACTGAGATTCAAGTGTGAGAGAAGATACATTTGAAGTTGCAACGATAAAATTCTGATGTATTTGACGATACTTAGGTACAGGTACTTGCAAACAATCGCATTGTTATATATCAACTCGCTTGGCGTATATGCTATTGTTTCAATAAAGTATGTATCGAATGGGCACGTTTATTCAGAGTACTTGTGGTGTTTTCAATTGAGTTAACACTGATTGAACTTCATGCAAAATGTTTGAGGTAGTACTTTTCTAAATCTCTAACTTCTGCCCTTCAAACCTCACCTCTTATATTCACTAAGGGAAATACCACTAACATTCTGCTTATCACACTCTATTGCTATCAACTCCAGTCTTATCAATGGGAAGAGGTTGAAACTGCAACCCATAGGCATGGCAACTGAGTGCCCTTTTGATTTCTCCGAATCCACCCCAAAACATAAAATTGTAGGCAACTTTTCCTTATTAGAGCTTCAGTTTGCTCTGTTACAACTAGTTGTGACGCTAGCAGCCACAGCCTCCCCTAGAGCTTTGATTAAAAGCTCCGGGGCATTCAAATCGCTCCATTTCAGTTTTTCGAGTCTCCATTCACAACTTTAATGGATCATTTCAACCGAATGTCATAGCTGTTTAACCTCACAAACTCTAAGTTTACGCGAAATACCAGTCTTCACTCACAGAAGTAGGCCAATATATATCTGGGATGGTTAA
The DNA here is from genome assembly GCA_030556545.1 of Kodamaea sagamina. Classification (NCBI taxonomy): domain Eukaryota; kingdom Fungi; phylum Ascomycota; class Pichiomycetes; order Serinales; family Debaryomycetaceae; genus Kodamaea; species Kodamaea sagamina. Next base: position 139,195 of record JAKTUG010000005.1, read on the forward strand.
ATGCGACGCCCGCCTTTTCTTGGAGCTACCACCAAGTTGCCTGCAAACGTCTCGTCCTTTCAGACAAACCATCATTAATGCCAAATGCAAAGCATCACGACAAAGCCGAGACTGTCACTAGCTGCTCCGGCTACTACAAAGAAGTATGCAATTAAAATTCTTTCAAATCTAAATCAATTACAACATTCCAATTTTTTGGTTAAAGTTCTGGATATTTCGAACGAAATTAATAGGGATGGACGTAGTCATTTCAAGATTCACATCAGCAAATTTTGCCGCCTTTTTATTGAATACGCAAGGCTCTTAAAACTTATTGTTTGCCCTGGGCATCACATTTTTCAATTCCTGGTCTTAACGGAAACTGGTTTAATTCTTGTGTAAATATTCTTAATATTTGTATATGTGGGATCCATAACTACTCATAGCCATGCTTCCCAGCATCTGAGTGCTAGACGAAACTCTTATGTAGCATCTTAAGACAGTTCATAGGACCCCGCTCTGAGAACTGATATCTAAAACCAGACCAAGTTTCATAAATTTCCCCAGGCACCTAAAAAATGTCCCCAGCTGCTACTACATCTGCAGTTATTACACTCTTTAATTATGCCGCTGTTTATTCCTTACTGAGTTGAGAATGAAGTGGCAGCTAATTGCAGCAGTCGCAGTTATTCACTTATTTGAGATAATATGAGTTCTGTTATAGACACCTTCCAACAGCTTCTAGTCTCCCAACTGACATCTAGTCGCTTTAGTTCACACTGTGCCCTATTACATGCAAAAATAGGCTCCTTCGTGGGTTAGAACTGAGGGAAGATTACTTTGAAGATTTCAGGGCTGAGCTCCACCTCGTCAATATCTGCATATATTAGTCTCTAGTATCACTTTGTGAATGGGGATAAACTTTTCGTTTACCAATCCCTTTGTAGAAACATGGCTTGGCCCACAACTACCCTTTGATCTTTCTGATGATGATGTTCGATTGCATTCAATACGTTTTACCCATTAGTGATCTGCACCCATTTGCACAGCCAAATTTGAAACAAATTAACAATGACCGACAAAAGAGCACACAATTCTTAAACTTGCACAGTCTTCAACACACTCAAAGAAATGACTCGAAATCCGACTAAGTTTATTTTAAGAGTTCTCGTATAACTGGTACGCTTAAATGTTTCAAAGTGATTGCCTTTTCAAGCAGTTCAATCCACGAAATCATCATTTTTTAAGGATATCCCAATTCAATGCTGGCCCCAATCAAAAAGCCAATGGGTCGAAAACCGCCAACCAACCTGCTACCAGAAATGGGACATGAAAACATTGCTCGATTGTATGAGTGTGTTTTGAAGCTAGTGGTATTGGACTATAATAATGAGACTCGTTTTACGATACCCGTATGTGTTGAAGCAGACTCAAACCTTCCTGCCAATGAAACAGTCACCAACCATGGTGTTCGAAACTACATCAAGAACAGATCCTCGAAATACTTTGATTCAGATTCTAAGATACCTTCCTATTTGTTACGAAATATGGAGTCATACTTGCAACTGAATATTGATAGTCATTTTGATGACTTGACTAGAAATTCGTTGTTGAGATTTAAGAGAGAAATACAGAATCCTGATCTCAAAGATGAGCTACGAAGAGCCAACAAACCTGATTATTTGGTAACAAAGTTTAAAGCTTGTGCCGACAAGGAGGTAAAATCAAGTGGAGTTTTCCCACAAGATGAGTGTGGAATGGTTTTCAAGATGGTAGACACTTTTGTAACGATTTTAATTGGGTTAGTCAAACAAGACAAGACTGGTTCAGACGCATTAGTTGCAAGCTTACAAGAAAAGAGGGATTCATTGAAACCGTTGATTCTCACAGCATCTTACAGACTTGCTGATATGAACAAAACGCATATCAGTTTAATCCAAAAGCTCTTTAGAGTTGATCTGATTAAATTACAACAGGATGTTTTCAAATACAAAGACCTTTCTCTGATGAACACCTTAATAATTGATCTTGGACGCTATCAAGCCGAGCTAAATAATGACACGGGTTTGTATAAGCCATCAAATTTCAGAACATATGAAGATTATCAGATTTGGAAATCAAGAGAAATAGAGGCGTTAAAGGCACTTCTAGAAGAATTTAAAGTTCCCTTGCATATGAAACTGAGTCCAATCCCAGACTTACCTTCCGGCTCTGAATATTATATATTGCCCCCCCAAGGTTTATTCCGAATATACCACACTCAAATAGTGACGATGTGCTTGGAAAACTCGTTGGATGAAACTGGTCTCTTCTCAGAAGATTGCAGCACGTTTCTTACATTGGTTGAAAAATTGTGGAGAGTTTACTCCCCAACTAAAGTTGCTTCTGTCTACAATGCAGCACTTTTATCGGGAGTTTTAACGGAGCCTACCAATATGCATGTCATCAATTTGAAAAACTCAGCAGAGTTATTTGAATATTCAAAGTTGACCATAGAACATGAAAAACTAAATTGGGAAAACAAGACATCTTGGCCACTTTTAGACCAAGAAGACTACTCTACAAACCTTGCAATTTCATTCACACACTTAATGTATGCCTTACAGGAGAACTTGTTGTTAATTTTTGATCAAACCGAGAAGTTGAGATTTAAACTGCACTTGCAGTTTTTAGGTGAATTCATTGAGCGGGACGTCCTCTTCGAGAACTCAACTAATCGTATGAAAATCTGGCAGAAGCGTTTAACGAAAACCATATCAAGTGTTGCAAAAAATAGATATATTTACATCACTTCAAAGCTCCCCAGAGACGAGAGTTTAAGCTTAGTCCACTTATTAGATGTTTGCAACACAATCGTTGAAGATCTAAAGTACTTACAAAAGAAGTACAGGCTTCCCCTCTTAGGGTTTTTGAATATTCCACTAAGCATTGCAACATTTTTCACCTCATGGTTTTCTCACGATGCCCAGAGCATTTTGATATTCATCGACAACTACTACAAAAATAAAGGAGAACTTTTATCTTACATTGACGCAGTTGAGACGTACAAATCTTTAAATGAGATTCGCGCCATCAGCAGGCAAGTTGCGCCAAAGTTTGCCCTGGAATTCAAATTTGACCTTGAAGTATTTTTCTATCCTTACCTAGAAGAGTGGGTAAGCGAGAGTGGTGAAAGAGTTGTTAGTATAGTAAAAGAGTCGTTGAAGGGGGACAACTATAAAGCCATAGACCTAGATAACAACGAGAAAAAGTTTAGTACCTCCGTCTTAGATATTTTCACTCTAGTCAGGGAGTATCTAATAATCTTAAACATGCTAAATTGGAATAATGAGTTTCAATTGGCACAGATGTACACAACGTTTCTCAAAAGCATTTCAGATGGAGTGGTAATATATGCAAATTGGATCACCGAAAAGGTACTCATTGAGCTCGAAGAAGACAATAACCAGGTGGACGAAGAAGCAGAAGAACGAAATCAAAAATCAAAATGGTATACCGGTTTAAAGAATGCTATGAGCAGCATCCAGAGCAAAGAAATTTTAAAACTAAAATACAACTTTAAACCGGAAACATGCGTCGCTTTAAACAACTTGTCGGCGATGAAGCATCAACTCAGTAAATTGGAGGAAATATTGGATCCTGAAATGATATCCAAAGCAGCGAAAACCTATAACACTCCTATTCAAAATTGCTTAAGCCATTTGTTCTCAATACGGTTAATCAGGGCAGAGAACTTGAAGTCTTCATCTTCTTCAAGCTCTCTACAACCTTATGTAAAACTAATTGACACGATGACTAAAACTACGATTGGCACATCAAGAAGCATTAAAAACACTTCTAACCCTGAATGGGATGAAGAATTTGAAATTAGCTTAGCTTCAGATAGCATTTTAACTATTTCATTGACCGTGTGGGATGAAAAATTAGGAAATCATTCTTATTGTGGCCGTACTTTGATCCAATTAGATCCAACAAAGTTTAGACAAGATGGAATGCCGCAAGAGTTGTTTCTAGACTTGGATTCACAAGGGAGAGTTTTGGTTGAGATTGCTATTGAAAATGAGCACTTAGATGCAATATTCGTTATCGGTAGAGCACATCGCACTTTGAAAATCTGCCAAGAACGTTGTGTGAAGTTGATTGTTGAAAAGTTCTCAAGATACATCCAATATAGTTTCTCTAGAGACAATTTAAACACTATATGCGGTGGTGGTCAATCTCCAACTCAGTATCAAGTGGATGAAGCAATTGCACCTTTGTGTGATTACTTGAACATGAATTTGCAGGTGTTATCTGAATACTTGACTAAGGAGTTATTGATTAAAGTGATGATTGCTGCATGGAGCATAATCATTGCTTGCGCGGACAAGTTACTACTACCAAGATTGTCAAGTGCTAAAACATTTAGATTGAGTTTGTCCTCTTCTAATGTAAATGACAAGTCGTGGCATTCTAATATGAGCTCAGCAGTTTCAAATTCCTTTGGTATCCGAGGGTATGGCAAAAAGTTGACCAGGAATGAGATGGAAACTGTTTTCACTTGGTTAAACTTTCTATGCTACGACTTTTTCCACAATGAAGGCAACGGTCCACCAGTTAGAGATTTGAAGAATGAGCAATACAATGCTTTATTGCATTTTACAGTATATTACGACATGGATGCAGATGACTTAACTCTGGAAGTTGAGAAGTTATCACCCGCATTCGTCAAAAGTGTCTGTGAGCGCAGTAATTTTGATTCCCAACTAGAGGCATCCAAGGGTGGCAAAACTTCAAACGGAGTAGTATCACACTACGGAAGTTTGTGTCGTGGTAAGACTATCAAAGCCAATGCCACAGAGAAGAGAAGAGAGGTTGCTGCTAGAGAGGTTGAAAAGGCAAGATCTGATCCACTAACGGCTCAATTGTTGATGGAAGACATAATTTTGCGGGTGTTAATATTGAAGGATGAAAAGTCTTTCGTGGCCCGTAGATTGGAGCAGAAGGAGATGATTGCGGTCAGCATAGCCACAGAGAGGATCGCGCGGGCTGCAGCAAAAGGAATAATTCGATGGTAGTTCCTTAGCAATCAATATGTACATGACATAATTTTATGAATCTTTTAATGGCACAACAGAACTCCTCATAATATGGTTAAAAAGGCTCCCGTAGTTATATGTGTACGGTCAGAGGATTTCTGTGCACTGGTAATGTAGCTGAATACACAAAATTTGGTGATTCCTCAGCGATTCACCGGCCTACAGATACCATAAATTTTCAATTCTAGAAAAGTAGGTTGTATAGTGTAGTGGTTATCACTTTCGGTTTTGATCCGAACAACCCCGGTTCGAATCCGGGTACGACCTGTTTTTTTTAGAACTCTGACTTGCCTGCAAAGCAAGCGCAATTGGCCTACACCTAGTACGTCCAAAATCCGAACTCAAACCTTACTCCCAGGTCATTCCCTTGTGTCCTAACTTGAAACAGCTCTGAACTGTGTGACTAAATTCGCGTTACAAGTAAACAAACAAGTTCAGAAAAAACTCCTGTGGAAATTTTGTGTTTGCAAGTCACAACCTCTTCCCATAGATCACTAAGATTGAAATGTCAAATGGACCTGGAACTAGAAAACAATAATTCAGTGAGTGTGCTGCAACAGGACCAGCTTCATTCGCCGAAAGTTCAATTATTGGGTCCTTTACAACAGCAGCTCCTTCAGCAACTACAGCATCGCGCACTGCTGAATTCATTATCGCCATCCTCAATACCAAATCTACAACCCCCAGCAGAATCACAGTTTAGTCACATACCACCTTCGCTGAACGTGATACATACCATGAATAACACCTCGACATTCTCGTCCGTGGACTCTACCCCGGTACTACCAGAAAGGTTCAGTAAGATTCAGAATAACGCATGGTATCGGGTTAAACAAAACTCCTCGGATACTTTTGAAGAGGAATCGAACAGTACTTATCCTGGAAACCAAAAGGGTGGGTGCAAGTACGAACTCCCACAGGAAATCGAATTGGCTGGTGCATCTACCCCACTAAATGATTCAAGGAACTTGGGAAATAGCTCGTTCATGTCACCCATCAGCAAGCTCGACAATTTGCATTTAGAATCGGAAATAGACTTTGAAAATGGGGATGCCGAGGATGCGGGAGCAGAACCCGACCACGACGATGAAAATGAGTTTTCATTGGGCGACAGAACTATTACCAACGACTCAGACAGCGAAGTTGAATTCAAAGATGATTCCGAAGCGTTGAATTCATCACCACCCCGCTTTGTAAATATACGCAAGAGGCACTTTGTTGATTCTCCATCAGACGTAAGCATGAACACACCCAACCTGCGAACAGTCGAAATACGGCATATGAAACAGTCAAGCACGAGTACACCAAGCAAACCAACATTGCATGGCCTGATCAAGAAAATGATTAATGAAAAGAGTGATGAGTATGACATGTCTATTTGCACCACAATATCTGAAAGTAAGTTGAGCTTTTCACAGAGCGATTCGACACCCTGCCCGATTCAACCGAAGCGTAAAAAGCTTAAACTTAAAGATGACTCGACTCCATCCGCTAGAAACCTCAAGTATAAGAAGGTTTTGAACTTATCTGGAAGTATTAAGACCAACATCAACTCAATAATAAACCAGATGAATGATATAACCAATGATGATGAGGATATTGAGGATGTACTCAACGAAGACTTTAGAGAACTCTCAGAGTTAGATGCCGCGCCAGAACACCAATCTACACCTACTGGTCTGGTTGTATACGTGCAGACTAACCAACAAACCCCAATATCTCAAAGCACACCTGCCAACTCGAGATCTTCAACGCCACCTATGACCCAGGAATTTGGAGATCCTATCAATGGATATAAGTTTGTTAAACCTAAATTACCCACACCAAATGTCAATGACAACTACAAAGAACAATATAACTACCAGACCCCGATTAATCCTCCTCGAATATCATCTGACCTTAGAGCATCTTACACACGGAACGATTTCACTCCCAAAAACAACGCCAAGTATGAAATTGTGGGCGAGTTCCCAGTGACATCAGCTGGATTGATGGATGAGAGTGATAGCTTTATTCATGTGGGAGATAAAAGGATAAATGATCCATATTTAACTCCAAAGTCCGATTTTTTGAACGACAATTCTTTGCTTAGAGACGAATACTTGCAACCAGGGGATCACGAAGTGTTGCCTATTTTGCCACCACACTTTGAGAATCAGACGAGCTTGAATAAACAAGAGGTGATTGAGAACTTAAACTTGAACAATTTGCAAGAATTCTATTCCTTGCTTTGTGAAGACCAAGATGGTTTAATCGAACTTGTGAGAAATGAACGGATAAGATGGCATCCTGATAAATGGATTGGGAGGTTTTCGATCAATGATCAAAGAATATGGTTCGACATGGACGTTGTCAATTTATTGAGTCAGCTTTTAAATGGACTAAACGATAAGATAAGCATAAGTTAATTCAGATAGTATTGTATATTAATGTACACAGGATAAATTACAATTTCAACTTTGGACTCCATCAATTGGGGTCTCACTTCCGTTATTAGCGTCCTCCTCAGCTTCTATGTCTTCCTCCAAGTCCTCTTCAAGGTCCTCCTCAATGTCCTCTTCAATATCTATATCTTCGTCGTCCTCTTCACCGATATCATCTTCGTTGTCCCGTGTCTTTTCAATCTTAGCTTTCTTGGTGCTTGGTTCACCAGATTCTTCCTTGCTTTCTCCTTCTCCATCTTCCCCTTCCGCTTTCTCTCCTTCCGCCTCCTCACCCTCTACTTCTTCTTCACCTTCTACTTCCTCCTCTTCTTCCTCTTCCTCCTCCTCTTCTTCCTCCTCTTCCTCGTCAACCTGCTGCTCAGGAGGAAACTCGTCAGTATTTTCCTCGTTATCCCACACTATATTAAACCTGGTCACTCTTGGTTTCTCCGCCAAAATATTCCTAACAACATGGTCAATTTGAACCTTTGCCGGAGGGTTTTCTCTCAACTCCTCACTGTCATATTCATTATTCACATAGTATCCCACTCTAACAAATTCACGGTTTGAGTAAGAGCAACTTAACAATATAACTGTAACACTTATCAACTCATTCACAGGAATCAATTCATGACTTGGAGGATCAGCTTTGAACACAAACTTGTTTATACCAACTGGGATTGGTCCAACCAAGATAGAATCCAATTCCTGGTCATGGTCTAACGAGTTGGAACTGCCAACATATATTAATTTCCACTCCAAATCTTCTTTCAATGGTTCCAAGCATTCGAATGTGATTTCAAACTCATAAGCGTCTGAGAATTTGGCTGGGTTGTTAAGCACTTCTATACCTAGTAAAGAAACGATGGACATGTTTGTTTATTGAAGAATTGGTTTTGAAGATTTTGGAGTTTTTAAGAACGCGTCTTCAAAAAATGGTGCTCTCATTTTATCAAAGCGTGCTCACCTTGCAACATTTTTTCAAAGAGAAAGTGAACTTAGGTGATTCTTGAGCAGTTTCTTGTTAAGAAACACTCTAGCCTTCCAATCTTGATACCATTTTGGCAGTCATTCGGTCAAACTGTGGATTCGTTACACCAAAACCTTATTAATGTCTCTGAGCATATTTTGCGACATCTTATTCAATGTCGCTTGAACAATTTTCCTTAAGATCAACTGTTCACCAATAACAACCATGACTACAGCAGAATTGGAGGCTGGAGCCAGTCCAGCCAAAAACCACTTACAGGTTAAAATTGAAGGAGCAGACGATAACGAACTAACTGTAGATGAAAACACAGACCACGCGAAACTATATGAACAATACCAAGATCGGTTCAAAGATGTATACGCAACTTCAGTCAAATTATTCCATGCTGAAGAAGCCCAACGGCAGACATTATACTACTACGAAAGAAGAAACAACGCATTACTTAAGGTGTTGCATAATTTTGAGACAGCTTTAGGACTTCCTTTAGACTCCCCAACAGACAAGAGAACTGAGATCTCCAGGATAGAGGCGTTGAGCGCAAGGCTTCCAGGATTAACGCCAGAATTATCACAAATAAGGGCTTTGCTTGCGGGAGATGATGCTAACAGCGTGATCGATTTCCCCATAGACAAAAAGCACCTCGTGAATCTATACATACACGAGTCGGTTCCTGAGCTCATAAATGATGACTTGTCAAGCGTAGAAGTAAACCCGCAAGAGATTAACAGCTGGTGCAGAAGGAATTATCCAAACTTGGTCAGTTCCACCTTTAAGCCTTTGATTATACCAGGAGAGGGTTACGTTAATGAGTACAGTGGAACAGATCTCAAAATTAACTATGAAGTTGAAGATGTTAGGAAGAGAAAGGCCTCGGAGAGCGAAGAGACTGACTCACATTCAAACAAAGTGCCAAAAACAGAAGATATTCTGAAGCCAGAGCCAAAATTACCTCGTATTGAACCCAAACAGTAGCTTTATTCCCTTACTGAGTACTTTCTATCTTTTTTCAATAGCAACTCCAAGACGTTGGAATCAAGAAACATATCCAAGATGAATTTTCTTTTGTAGAACTTGAAACTGCCCTTATCAATGATCTTGATAATTTCCAAGAACAACTTTAGATCGCCGAATGCTTCAGGGTTTTGGGTTTTGATTCGAATCAACTCCTTGTAAGATCTCCTTTCGATTCTTCCTAGAATGGTATTCATCGAGTGTATCAAAGTAACAATTCGCTCGAATAACCTATTGTTGTAGATGTCGTCCGAAGAAATCATGTCGTTTTGAGGCACAGAGAGAAACATTCCTTGTTCTGCAACTGGAGTTTCAGCTTTCAGTGCTGCACCCGAAACCTCGTACTCATTATCAATGAACTCTAAATTAGCATCAAAGTAACCACTAGAGTTTCCATCAACAAGGTTGGAGTTGCCGAAAATAGCATAATACTTCAAATCTTCATAAGGATTGGCAATTTTGACATTGAAGATTTCACTCAAATCAAGTTTGGGGTATGCCAAAGATTTGCTATTAGAGTATTGATCCAAAACGCTTATCCAGTCACACTCATCCAAAATTTCTATCCCTTCAATCGTTGTAGAAATCATACCAATTATGTAGAAACATATTCCTCTAATTTGCCAAATTGAGCAGCTATGGAACAAGTCTAAAACTATCGATATGATGGATTTCTCCGATGAGTTAACATATATCGGATCCAACAACTGGATCCCGTAACGTCCCAGCGCTATTATTCCTATTATCCACAAGTTCTGCTTCAAAGTATTAATAAAGAATAGTGAGTCCTCGGATGCACTAGTGTCTGTGTACCAATCCCTAGATTGCAACTGTATAGAAATCTCTTCAATTTCAGTAATCAACTTGTCGACATAGCTGCGTTGTTTAAAATTGTCGAAGAAATGAAGGCCCTCTTCAGTTGAGAGCAAGTGCTTGAAAAAATCAAGCGATCCAAGCTCTTCACAGCCAACATATGAATCATCATACGTGAGGTATGGCATGAAGTATGAGTGAATCGTATTTTCAATCTTTTTCAAATAAGTAAAGTTTTTGACCAACTTCAACCATTTGTTAAACTCCTCGTCTATGAACCCAGAATCTTCAAGGTACTTGAAACCTTTTGGAATATCGAGGAAGTTGATTAACAAGTTCATTCCATTCGTGAAATTTGCTAAAATCTGTATGGAAGGTTTTAGGTCAATCAAGAAGTCTAGGTTTTTGAAGCTGTTTGTAAGAAAATGCTCATTCAACAAGTTGATCGAATAATTGACAATATCTTGATTTGAATCATACAAATTGTGAACCAAAACTTTCACAACAAATGATTCTAGTTCTTTCATATGAATAAACACAGGCAAAAGGTCGGTAACAATAAAAGATCTGATTCCAAGATTGGATATTCTCATACTCTTCAAAAATAGAATTCTAAACTGACTATCAATCGTCAAGTCTATATTTTTAAATAACGTAATAATCAACAAGTTGTGTGCCTCCGAAGCAATTGAAATGTCTATAATGTTGTTGATCATCTGAAAAAATTGCCATCTCTCAAGAATTCTCAATCCAGAGTTTGTTGAACTTAAAACTCCAATGAATTTTAAGTATCCAATGCTGACTGTATTTTCCAATCTCTTTCTAGATAATATGGGGTCCTTGCTTTGGATACCACTGTAGGGATCTATTTGGGCAAAAATCTCACTCAATTGAGGTAGTAACTTATTATTCACAAGATACTTGACACCATTATCTAACTTTAGAAACATTTCTAATAGTTGGCATCCAATATTGATATACTTGTTCGCGTTTTTGGAGTTGATGCTGATGTTGCAAAACCTAAACTTAAAGGGTCTGTAAAATGATAAGATCCTTTTCAAGAACTTAGGATTCTTCTCTATTAGTTCATCGAACCTTTTGGGATTATTTAATGGTCCTTGAATGAGTATAAGCAAAAGAGCCCAGTTCCACTCTTCAAATTCCTTCACCGTTAAAATCCTGGAGTTGTTGATCATGGACTTAAATTCTGTGTCGTCGACGTTGTACCTCGCTTTGATATTAAGATTCTTAATGTTCAACTTTATGTTCTTGTAATATGTAGATGTAGGTTGGAATTTATTTCTTGAAGCTTTCTCTAATGCAAAAGCCGAAATGTTTGGAATGAAATTGTTTTCCCATATTAACTCAGATGGAAGTAAATTATTTGCCAATGAGTATATCGAAGTTAATAAATGTGTTGCCTTCTCCACTAAAGAAACAGAAGGCCTTTCTTCAATGACTTCAACCAAAAGTTCAAAGATTTTTACTTTTTGAATCAAAATTAAGGATAGTAATCCTTGGAAGTGCCTAGTTACATTTTTTTCAAACTCTGAATGTTTGGTTGGATAAGTGAACTTCACTGATCCATCTGGGCTCACTACTTTTGAGTATTTCTTTATTACTTCACCAACCAGGCTTGTGTTTAACCATGGTAAAGGTTTGATTAACAAGATATCAAATATGATGTCCATGATATAGTCTCGTATTTTGTCATTCTTTTTTTTCAAGCCTGATATCAAGCCAGTCAATATCTCAAAGTTGTTGATAGAAAATGCCATCAAACCATTGAAACTTTTCAATAGCAATGTAATCAAAAAACTGATTTTTTGAAGTCTAAATGTAGATGTGTATGCCTGTTTCTTATCGGAATCGTTTTCATTTTGGTCATCAATGGACTCTGTGAAGATCGAAATGAGAGACATCAAGTCAAACCCATTTCTAAGAAATTTTCTGGAATTTTGCAAGTCCAATATCTTGGGCACTAAAAACAAACAGCAGATGGACATTTCAACAGAGCCATTCATGATAGTGTTCACAATAACTTTGAAGCCACCAGAGTGAAATATGAGCTCAGGCTTGAGCAAGGCAATTTCACAGATTGTTTCAATGCAAACATCTTTGAAAGAATCTGGGACAATTTGAGCACCAGAGGTATGATGTTTGCCTTCTTCGTCATGTCCATGTTGTTGTTGGAGGAGGTCAGCTGGTGTTGGGTCATTTTCGCTCTCGATCAACGCAATAAGTGATTTTATAACGCCGATCGACAAGTAGTCTGCCCCTTTTTCAATGCTGAGGAACCCCCTAACCAATTTGAGAGCCTGCTCTTTTTCTATTAAACCTGATCTGCTTGTTGACATTGTTATGATGATGAAAATCAACGTTTTGAATTGGATCAAAACAACCAAACTCTCATAATTCGATATGACATGCCGGAGCAAACGATACCCTGCACTTCTAACCTCACTGACAGGGTGGTAGAACATGAATTGGATCTTGTTGATGAAACTTTTCAACACTATATCATTTTTTAAGTCAGGATAAGTTTGCAACAACAGGACCAATTCATTTCCTTTTGCAACAATATGGAACTCGTCCATATCTTTGACCACGCTCAAGCCAGAGAGCAAGTCGCTCAATATCCAGGTGGGGCTTTCAGGGTTAATTGGCGGATCACTTGGCTTTCGTACAAAAGGTTCGAAGGAGAATGCCGCGCTCGTTGTAGCGCTTCGTATTCGGTTATATTGCAAGCTGGTCAGCGATGTGTTGTGCGTTTGGTATTCGTCACCAAAAACTGAGCCAGAGTTCTGCTGAGCAGCGCTCTTAGAGCCAAAGCTGATAATATTGTCATCTGTGATTGCCTGGTATTTAGGTGTTTTCGTTTGGGCCTGGTTCAGCGAGGAATTGAATTTGATGCTGTCAATCGAATTCACTATTCGTGAGTCGAAGGATGTAATGGTTGAGCTTCGTATTCCTTTTTCACGGCGGTGACCACCGTTTGAAGTCGATCTGGTTGGCTCCTCTGGTGTCACCACTCGTGGAGTTGGTGTTGTGAACGCCGTACGTTCACCAGACTTCGGATCATCCGAAGGACCAATCTGGTAGGAGTATTTCTTTACTAGCCCGTTAAGATCCTGTCGATCGTTGGATGAATTTGGCCCTTGGTTCATTTACTTGGTACACTGAAGGAGTTCGAAATTTGTTCATGTAATTGGTCACGTGGACCAGGATAAATGGAAGGGAGAAAGGAGATTACGGAGAAACAGTAGGAACAACTTCACCCAGAGAGTTACCAATGAGTTAGTTCGGACTAAAGTAGCTCTTGAAACACCTCAGACGATCAAAACTGTAACTACTGAACTTTAGCAAAAATAAACAAGCGAATAAATCTACTGATTAGTGAAATAGACAATAGAACCACAATAAAATCTTCAAAGGAACCAAAATAGACACTGGATCAAAAATCAGACAAAGATACCAGATTAACGATCAAACCAATAAAATCGAAAAATACAACGATGATCAAAACTTCTTTGCTGTCACCCAAACTCAAATTCATATCAAGAAGAGTAAAATGCGCAACCTGAAACGAATATTCCCGCAACCGCATGGAAATCTCTTAAACAGGCTTAAAAATGCAGCTCCTCACGGACGCCAAATCTCAGTTGTTGTACCAAACTTGTCCCACGACCCGCCTTCTTGACGAACCATTGATGGTTCAATCCTTGGCCCACTCGTATATTCCAAGTACACAAAGTTCTATGACATCATTCCAGAATGGTCTGTATTTTAGATCCCGTATCTAACAGAAGCTGAAGCACCTGACTATAAATCTGACGTGCATGATCCTCACTACATCCATCGACGCACTAACCCACCAATTTCTCCAAACAATCGAACTCTCATAAAAAGGGGCCACCCTTAGAGGGGAAAGCTGGCCACAGCCTCCGAAATTAGACAATAATTACAAAAACATTCGCAAACTAGTTGGGGTGATCAAATTACGTAAGCACAAAGATAACGAGCAACTGAGACCAAGTGCCGATCTCTGAACCAATGGGGAGAAGGAGGAGAGAAGGCTGTTTGGAGCACCAAGCGGAGTGGTTAATGGAGGGGTCGATTGTAGGGTCGAGTGACCGAGACCCGCGGTGCTCGAATTCCTTTGCACCCTTTGATTTTTAACTGGACTATTTCTTTAAACAGGGTCGAATTTTTTTTACTGGTCTATTTAGTTTTGGAGGTCACCAGTAATCAAAATTCTACCATCTAGATTTTTTAAGAAAACAACCATCTTCATCAGACGGTACTTTTATCTTTTTATTGATTTATCGTAGAGTTGATTGAATTTGTTGTTTCCTGCTTCCTGTCTCCGAACGTCCCTGTTGTTTGCTTGCCATCCGTCCTGTTCCGTGTTGTTAATTCCCGAATAAAGAGCCTACCATGAGTAATACTAATACCAAGAAGAGATTGTCACTTTTCACTTTAGGGCTGTCGAATGATTCTAAGGAAAATTTATCACATAACTCGCCCTTGAAGGAGGAGGCTCCTGAGGCTCCTCGTCGTTTCAACAGATCGTCGTCATCGTCGATAAGCACTTCAAACACTGCCACTTCTATCAGTGCGTATGCTCCAGACTCGATTTTCGAGCGGTCTGTGCAAGACTCCATGATTTTCGAACCTGCCCAAACACAGATCCAGCCTCCTCCTCCACTCGGCAAGCGGACGTTGCTGCAGTCGCACAACTCGTCGATCTCGCTCAAGGGCCAGTTGCTTAAGAACGAAGACTACATTGCGCCGGCATTGGACGCAGCCACACACTTGCTTAACAACAAGAACACGGATTTGGATAACATTGAGATGATCTACTCGAACCGCCGCAACTCGTCGGTGTTGGGTCTCAACATGGCATTGGGCCGGCCCTTCACCCCATCGAGAAAGAACTCCATGTACTCTATCCACCAGACTTCGTCGTCGCCCACTAGCGCGGCCCTGGCCACATCGCCTATCAGCCCCAAGTTGAATCTGGGGTCCACTGTCTCGTTCTACAGCTACGCGGACATGATTAACAATGACGAGGGCAGAAGACCCTCTTTCAAGAGCTCCTACTCGCAGGGCTTCATCCCAACCTCACAGTCTCCAGCCTCAGCGCTGAGCGCAACTCAGCTCAGCAGCATGGGCGGGTCCTTGAAGCTCAAGGGAGGAAGACCAAAGCAGGCACCCAAGAAGAGAGGCTTCTTGATCTCGCCTGAAAGCTCCGACGAAGAGAACAACAAAAATGCATCAACTGACAAGGACAGCTTGACTAATGAAGAATTCGAAGATGAAAGTCTTGTCAGCAGCTCAATCGGCGAGTGCCTCAGAAGAACCAGAACCGAAATCAGCAGCAGCACTGATCGTTAGCGTCCTTTTCGCCTTTTTTTTACGCCTACATATTTATTTCGTTCCCTTTTTTGTTTTACTCATTTACTAATTTGTGATCTCTGCCGTAGTGCCTGGATATTTTACTACGCTTAATAGTTGTTTCTGATCTACCATTTTGTAGAATGTGGTGGCACCGCTTGAAAAGTAGATGAACTTTAGGGGTAGATAGCGCGTTCTATACAGGGTCACACGGGGTGACTCCAGCACGAGGTGATTGCAAATAAAACGCGAAGGCTCTAAAATGTCCACATGCCAACGCTGCCTGAGTAAAAAAAGACGATGATCAACAAAAAGTATAACGACAAGAAAAAAGATAAAAGAACCGGCGACAGGAAAGTTAAAAATTACGACAAAAAGTGAGGTATATTTTGCGACAAAAAAAACTTACGTCGCGACAATAGTTCAATCTTGCGACAAAATCAAAATTGGGACTGAACTATTTTTTCAGCTCATCTCAAATTCATTCAACCATGATCAGAAAACAAGCTAGAGAAAGAAGAGAGTATCTCTATCGTAAATCCATCGAGCTCCAGGAGTCTAGCCTTTCTGAGAAGAGACAACAGCTAAAGGCTGCTTTGGCTTCTGGCAAACCCTTGAGCAAAGAATTGGCTGAAGATGCCAAACTTCAAAAAGATTTCATCTACGATGAGAGTGAACAAATAGAAATAGACGACGAGTACAGCGCCTTGAGCGGAATCTCCGACCCTAAGGTTATTGTAACCACCTCGCGTGATCCATCTGTTAAATTATTGCAATTCTCAAAGGAAATCAGGTTGATGTTCCCCAATTCCATCAAGTTGAACAGAGGTAACTACATTATACCTGAATTGGTCAAGTCCTGTACGCGAGTTGCCATCACCGACTTGATTATCTTGCATGAACACAGAGGTGTGCCCACCTCGCTAACCATCTCGCATTTTCCCCACGGGCCCAGTGTCATCTTCACCTTGCACAACGTTAAATTGAGACACGATTTGCCAAATATCGGAAACATATCTGAAAGTTATCCACATTTGATTTTTGAGAACTTCACGACAAAGTTGGGAAAAAGAGTAGAGAAAGTGTTAAAGCATTTGTTTCCACCGGGAGCGAAGAAGGACTCGTCCCGTGTAATTACTTTTGTCAATAATGAAGACTTCATTTCTGTGAGGCATCACGTTTTTGTCAAAACTAAAGATACTGTTGAGTTGAGTGAGGTTGGTCCTAGGTTTGAGATGAGATTGTACGAAATAAGATTAGGCTTACCTGATAACAAGGATGCCGATACAGAATGGCAATTGAGAAGGTTTATTAGAACTGCCAACAGAAAGAATTACCTTTGATAGAGCTTGTTGGTCACTTCTCATGTATTTTAACTTAGTAATGAATTTGATTATAATTACCTATTAACTCTGAAGTCGTATAGGTGAACTAAGCGGAAGTACAGCATAACTCTCAACTCTTGGATATCACTTATATTAAATTCTATAAATCATGTGATTTGGGTTTCGAAATCTCATGTAAAACGTCCAACTCATGTTCCTCTTGGTCAACATTAACGACTCTTGCATTGGGAATCTCCGAAAATAAGGGTCCTTCTGTAAGCGACGCTGCAGACACTATATCATCAGTGAAAACTGGTTGCTGTGGATATTGATGGTGTGAGCTCTGTTGGTGTGGTTGGTGCTGATGTGGGTACTCTCTAGCATGAAGGTCTCCAGTGTGACTGCTTCTTCGAGAAACATTCACTGGGGGTGGTGGGTTGGTACCACCAAATGGACCCCTAAGCATAGAGAGGGCTCCGCCAATTTTTCCCAAAGTCTTGTGCAACAAACCACCAGAAAGAGGCATTTCGTCAAACGTAGATGCCCTAGCTAAAGTTGCCAGTCGTTCAACAGAATTGTTCCTTCTGATAGCATGTTCTTCTTGGAATTGATCACGTCTCGTCATATCGTCATCAGGTAACATAATGGCTCTGTCTAAAGAGTATGGCAATCCTCTATGCCTTCCTCTGATCATCATAGCAACGATAACCAACTTCGATATGACTGAAAACTCACCTGAGAGGGACGCATTGATAGTTGGGTAGCCCAAAGACAATCCGACTGTACCATAAGCACTTATAATTTCAAAGAGCACACTGAAAACAGAAAATCTGTAGTTGTTTTTGTTCAATTTGGAACCCTCTGCTATGCAAATGATGAAAAGACCCAAGAATATGTACCACAAGTCGTACGACAACTGATTTCTCAAATGGGCACCCACAAAAGTGGAAGGAGTTTTCTCAACATCGCCAACGTCTTCGTCCTTCAAATAAATTCCCAAGGACTGTTCCTCATAAACATTGGTCCTTCTAATAGAAATGGCCAACGGTAAAACAGAAATGTACATCATAATTGTGTAACTAACTTGCACCGCAGGATGTAATTTCGACAAATCAATGACGGTGAAACCAGCAGTTCTGGTACTGAAAGCTTGAAACAATCCTTGTACAACACGGTACCCAACAGGAATATCCTCAAGGTACTTATTGTTCAAATCAAGAATAATGAAAAGAACTAAATCAACCGAGTTCAAAATAACCAAGATAAAGAATAACCACCAAGTTGGAATGGAAGGGAATAATAAAGTGAAGCAACGTCTTGGATGGTCCAACAAGAACCCTAAAGATTCTTTGAATAAAGAGAGTGGTTTGGCGAATTTGAATAAAATCCAAATAAGAAATCTCAAAAAAATTGGAAACCCTGTGTTACCGATGACAACAAAGAAGGAAGTGACAAGCATGACGTAGTAGGAACGGTTGAAAGACGACATTGAGTCGTACGTTAAGGTTATACCTAAATCATTGAAAGCGGTCTGGGCTGTGAAAAACGCCCACCACGTTGGAGATATGCCTTGGGCACGCACTTTGTCCATGTACTCTGGTCTTAACAATATCCATGGTAGTAGGAGAATGACTCCTAAGGCGTGAAATCCAATATAATAGCACAACAAGATCTTAATCAAAAGCTTGACTGCTCTGTATTCAACGCCTCCCAATTCTTCCTTTTGCTCGTCACTCAAGTGGACAAAGGTGGAGTTCCTACCGACTGTAGGCACCCAGGACAAGTAATTTGTACTCATAACTTTCTTCAACGAATAGTCGTCGTAGTCACCAGTATTAACCAGGCGTTCTTCATCATCATCAATGTTAGTGGCCGAACTATCACGGAAGGCTTGAGTTCCAAAGGATCTCAAGGAAGGCGTCATAGTTCTCTTCAACTTGCTTCGTCTGCTCATTTTCTTCTTCTTCTTGGGTTTAGGTGCAGACTTAAAGGTGGGTGACATCGCAAAGGAATTGACGTGCCCAGGAGGAAGATCCAAGGTATTGGACCTTTTCACAAATTTAGTGCCAGTTTCATCACCAGAAGCCATGACAAGATTCGATTGAGCTCTTTCTATCCCGTCGTCTTCTTCGTCATCATCTGCGACTTCATCACTATCGTATCCTTCCTCATCGTCATCATCGTCTTCGTCGTCGCCATCGTCAGCACGATTTGCGTTTTCAGAATCAATAGATGCTTCTTCGTCTTCATCTTCCTGGCCTTCCAAATATGAGTCTTCTGATTTCTTTTGTCTGTGTCTCCTGAAGGTCGGTGTTGTGGGCGTTCCCGTGGTATTACTCAAAGTTTTAATTAACTTGCTTGTCCATTGTTTGGGCCCCCCTAAGTTTGATGAGGATTTTCTTCTTCTCGTAAAGATAGGTTTATGGCTTTCGTTTTCAATCTCATTAGGTGGTTTGATCACCAAAACCTCATCGTCGTCTTGATTTGTGTTGTTGGATTGGGAACCGCTCATAGGAAAGCTGCTAGTGATTGGAGAACTAAAGGAGGGTCTTGTGTTTCTGGGACTTGGCAATTGAAGTTTTAAAGGATTGGGTGATGAAGACTGGGTGTTCAAGGTAGTCTTAGAACGGTGGTCATTCTGGAGAATGGCAATCGACCTGTACATATCTGAAGGGTCTATTTCTGTGGCACGGACGCGCCTTTTGCTAGGAGGTTGAGGTAAGTTTCCGAATCTAATTCCTTCGTTGTCTTGTGCTTGCGATTCTGGTAATCCAGACACGTTTTCAGGCTCACTGTCGGAGGGCTCACTGATGTGTTCAACTTCAGCATTATGCTGTGCATTAGTCGAAGTTGAGTGCGAGGAGTGAACCACATGGATATCGTCATCTGACGGCTTCTTGTCGTAGAACCCCAAACCTTGGTTGTTTACGGTGTTTATATGCGTAGGGTCGATGGAGTTAGTTCTAACAGCGGCCAATGTGGCCGACCTTCTCATCTTAAAGTTCATCTTGGACAGTTCCTTGATGTTGTCAAAATGGCGCTCAAACCAATACAAACGCACAAACAAGAGCGATCCATGTATAAATATCGGGGTCGTTAGTGTTGCCACAATATATATGAGAATCTGCTGGTACAACGCCAACAAGTTTGTGTCGATCGTATTCAAACCAGCTTGAGTAGAAGCTCCTCCAGTGAAGAAAATCACATCAATGTACTTGATGTTGCGCACGGGGTACATGAGTATCGACCCCAATATCGTCATCGTAATGATGTAAAAGTAGTGCGCTGCTCTGAAGTTCGGCACAACGTATCGAGCATATGGTTGTAAGTGTGTAGCCACGGTATGTATCCCATTTCGCACGCGCATCCCAAACTCCAACTCTCTTCGCCTCTGCCTGAACAGTTTGCGCCAATCCTGGAACCTATTGAGAACACTCATATTTTTCAGACCATGGTATAGCTATGGGCTGCTTCTCTCAAGGATATTGAAAACTATGGAAATAAGTCAATCTTATGTTTGAAGATGTAGTACTCAGATTGTGGTGAGATAAATGAAAAATCGTGCTTTCAGACTTTCAGAGGCTTAGATAAAGGTTTTTTTTGTTTTGGAATGCCTTGGCTAGTGCGGTTTATTAGGAAGCGGTAGGTTGTGCGCATCACCTGCCACAGAGTTTAAAGGGCGCATTGTGTGCATGCGGTACATTGGGCCGTGAACCGAGATGACAGGCGAACTCTGTTTTGAATTAGTTACCGCAGAACTGGTGACGATTGTAATAACGATCTAGTGACTATTCTGGGGGTGTCTTTGTAGTAAGGCTGTTTTCAGTATCTGGGGAAGCGTATTCTAATGTACAGCTTCAAAAAGGGAGGACGTTGCAGATGAGACTTTTCCTTTGATTTCAAAAGCTGTGAGGTTGACGTTTGTTCAATGTGAGTGGAGTGTGTTGGTATGAAGTAGCCATTGGGGGGTGGGGCGGCTTGGCAAACGTCAACCCAATTAAGCCAGGGTGTGTTTCATTACTATGGTTATTGTAGGGTTTCGTTATTTACTCATTATATGCTCAAATTTCTTGTACTTTCGTTAGGGCATTCATAAAATGAAGAACCTTAATACATATTTATATACTAGACTTCCAATACTTTGAGTGATTTCTTATAATCCCTCAGACGGTAAGCCTTTGCGGACTTTCAATAGCTTTGACGTGGAAAATTTGGTCGTAGTTTGTGACACAGTCAACCTCAGGCAAGAGTGATTAATGGCTCAGTTTTCACAAGCCTTGGAGTAATTCATGGTTTTTGAGTGTCTAGCGGAAGCTTTGGCTCGTTGATTTATGAAAAGTGTTGACAGTTAGGGGTTATTTCATTACGCATTTAAATATTTACTATTTACAACACACGGAAAACGCTGATTGGATGCGAGATAACAGTTTGGTACTTTTGCAAAAGTCCCGGTCAGTAACTAGGCATTCATAAAAATTGGCTGCAAATTAGAAGTTGCGCAAAATTTCTCGAATGTCTCAATTCTGAGCTAACTACATGTACAAATTGAATGTTGAGAAAAGTGCTCAAAATTTTGATTTCGTACCTAACGTTAGGTCAGTTTATCTAGTTTTGCAGTTCTTTGCTACTCATTTACAAATTATTCGTGAAATAAGAGAATGTTTGCCTCCTAGACAAATTATAGGGCCTTTTTAAGACAGGTAATAAAAAACATCGGTTAGTTTTTATTCCTTTGCATATTCCTCACTCCATGTCAACTCCTTTTTCATTGGTTGAAACTATTACTTCACTATGTGCGTCATTTTCCTTAAACTTGATTTACGCTTTATCGATATAGAACTTGAAAGTCTGGTAGATGGTCCTTGAGCATGAGCAGGAGAGATTTCAAAAACTTGATATTTTCAAACAATTTTGTTGGAATTTAACAAGTTCTAACAAACTACACAATCGTCCATATAAACTACTTCAACTCAAAAACAAGCCTGAATCATCAAATTAACATTCCCCATCTTTTCATGATTCTCCAACTTGTTACCCAGTCAAATGTACTCCAAAACTAGAACATAAATCACAAAATGAGCACATCTCAAATCATTTCAAACATTTCCAAAATAATCCAAAAGCGTGCTAATGCATGAACACTAGCTACAAGCAAGTTTTTCAGAGTCAAGTAAAGAAACAAGCATTGATGCACACGAGGATGAAGACCTTAGTGGTAACCCTAACCACAAAAGGTTAAAGGCGGATCAAGGTAGTGACGTAGTTGTCTCAAAACCAATTTCACTAGGGTTAAATTTGCGATGAGCCCTCGAATCTCCACCAAATGAAGATTTTCCTCTTCAGAACCTGCAGATAAACATCTTCATCACGAGAATCCCTCAACGGTTGTGAAAAATAGGACCGGATCTCAAGCAAATTTTCACTTCCTAGAAAACTATAAAGGGAAGGTGAGTTCGCCGTGATCGATTCCGTTCATTTATTCTCTTTCTTCTCCTTCTTTCTCTCTCTCTCTTAACAAGTATCAATTCCCCATTATTGTTGCGAATCAAGGATCAGAATAGTGAGTACTGATAAATGTTAAGAGAGACCGTAAATCGATCTTCCTGTGTAACCTGTGCTGGGTATTATAGTGCTGTCTCTTGCCAGCTATTCATCTCCTAGATGCTTTACATCTTGAATGCCGCGATGAGCCCTCACACAAAAACGAAAAGGCTGTGAAAAATCGAACTTGACTTCGCAGATCTCATCTCAAAAGAACAGTGTATTAACAGAACAGTCATCTCTGGTTTATCATTCATTGTGTTTTAATTCCCCCCAAATTGAAATACTACAACGACTCGGATACTTCTCGAAGACTCTGATTACAAAATGGTTCAATTATCTGCTCCTATTTCCCCCCCAATGGAATCCACTGGTGACCGCATGATGACCTTGGAGACCGAAGAGGGTATTGCCTTGCAAGGTTACTCTTTTGGTGCTCAGGTCCCAGTTGCTGGTGAAGTTGTCTTCCAGACTGGTATGGTTGGTTACCCAGAATCCTTGACCGATCCTTCCTACGAAGGCCAAATCTTGGTCATCACCTATCCTTTGGTTGGTAACTACGGTGTCCCAGACCGTGACTTGAAGGACGATGACTACTCTCCAGCTTTGCCAAAGTACTTTGAGTCGAAGAAGATCCACATTGCTGGTTTGGTTGTTGCTCACTACACCGAAGAGTACTCCCATTTCTTGGCTAAATCGTCTTTGGGCAAATGGTTGCAAGAACAAGGTGTTCCAGCCATTTACGGTATCGACACTAGAGCGTTGACCAAGAGATTGAGAGACAACGGTTCTACCTTGGGTAGATTGGCCTTGCAGAAGGCTACGGTCAAGACTGAGACTATCTTGGCTGATGCTTCCCAGAAATGGGAACAGTACTTTGATGTTCCAAACTGGAACAACCCAAACTTGGACAACTTGGTTGCCAAGGTATCCACTGAAAAGCCAGTCTTGTACACTCCTAAGGAAAACGTCTTGGTGGCCAAGAACGGTAAACCCATCAGAATTGTCGCTGTTGATGTTGGTATGAAGTACAACCAAATCCGTTGTTTCGTCAGACGTGGTGTTGAATTGTTGGTTGTTCCATGGGACTACGATTTCACCAAAGAAGAATACGATGGTTTGTTCATTTCCAACGGTCCAGGTGACCCATCTTTGATGACTGTCACTGCCGACAGATTGAAGACTGCCTTGAACGAAGCCAATACCCCAATCTTCGGTATCTGTTTGGGTCACCAGTTGATGGCTAGGGCTTCCGGAGCTTCGACCATCAAGATGAAGTTCGGTAACCGTGGTCACAACATTCCATGTACCTCCACCATCTCCGGTAGATGTTACATCACCTCGCAAAACCATGGTTTCGCTGTGGACTCCAACACTTTGGCTCCTACCTGGAAGGAATTGTTCGTCAACGCCAACGATGGCTCCAACGAAGGTATCTACAATGAGTCCAAGCCATTCTTCTCGGTCCAGTTTCACCCTGAGTCCACACCAGGTCCAAGAGACACGGAATTCTTGTTTGACGTTTTCATTCAATCCGTTGTTGACTTCAACAAGACTGGTGTTCACAAGGCTGTTGAGTTCCCAGGTGGTAAAATCGAAGACAACAGAGCTGCCAACCCAAGAGTCAACGTCAAGAAGGTTTTGGTTTTGGGTTCCGGTGGTTTGTCAATTGGTCAAGCTGGTGAGTTTGATTACTCTGGTTCTCAGGCTATCAAGGCTTTGAAGGAAGAAGGTATTTACACCATCTTAATCAACCCTAATATTGCCACCATCCAGACCTCCAAGGGTCTTGCTGACAAGGTTTACTTCTTGCCAGTTACTCCAGATTTTGTTAGAAATGTCATCAAGCACGAAAGACCTGATGGTATCTACTGTACTTTTGGTGGTCAAACTGCCTTGTCTGTTGGAATCTCCTTGAAGGACGAGTTTGAAGGCTTAGGTGTCAAGGTCTTGGGTACTCCAATCGACACTGTCATCACCACTGAAGACAGAGAGTTGTTTGCCAATGCAATGGCTGAAATCAACGAGAAGTGTGCTAGATCTGAAGCTTGTAGCACTGTTGCTGAGTGTGTTGATGCTGCCAACCAAATTGGTTACCCATTGATTGTCAGAGCAGCGTTCGCCTTGGGTGGTCTCGGTTCTGGTTTTGCCGACAACGAAGAAGAATTGGTCGCCTTGTGTACCAAGGCCTTTGCCACCTCTCCTCAGGTCTTGGTTGAGAGATCCATGAAGGGTTGGAAGGAAGTCGAGTACGAAGTTGTTCGTGATTGCTTCGACAACTGTATCACTGTTTGTAACATGGAAAACTTTGATCCTTTGGGTATCCACACTGGTGACTCCATTGTGGTCGCTCCTTCCCAAACCTTGTCCGATGAAGACTACAACATGTTGAGAACTACTGCTGTCAACGTCATCAGACACTTAGGCGTTGTTGGTGAATGTAACATTCAGTATGCTTTGAACCCATTCTCCAAGGAGTACTGTATCATTGAAGTCAATGCTCGTTTGTCGCGTTCATCGGCTTTGGCTTCTAAGGCTACTGGTTACCCATTAGCTTACACCGCCGCTAAGTTGGGTTTGAACATTCCATTGAATGAGATCAAGAACTCTGTGACCAGATCCACATGTGCTTGTTTCGAACCATCCTTGGATTACGTTGTTGTCAAGATCCCAAGATGGGACTTGAAGAAGTTCACCAGAGTGTCTGCTTTGTTGTCTTCCTCAATGAAGTCTGTTGGTGAAGTCATGTCCATCGGTAGAACTTTCGAAGAAGCTATCCAGAAAGCTATTAGATCTACCGATTACCACAACTTAGGTTTCAACAGCACTTCTGCTTTGATGTCCATCGACATTGACAACGAGTTGCAGACCCCATCTGACCAACGTTTGTTCGCTATTGCCAATGCCTTGTCCGACGGTTACTCGGTCGACAAGGTTTGGAAATTGACCAACATTGACAAGTGGTTTTTGAACAAGTTGGACGGTTTGATCAAGTTCGGTAACAAGATTGCCTCTTATGGATCCAAGGAAAACTTGCCTGTCGGTGTCTTGAAGCAAGCCAAGCAGTTGGGTTTCGAGGACAGACAAATTGCTAAGTTTACCAACTCCAATGAAGTCGCAATCAGAAGATTGAGAAAGGAAGCTGGTATCATTCCATTTGTCAAGCAAATTGATACCGTCGCTGCCGAATTCCCAGCTTTCACCAACTACTTGTACATCACCTATAACGCTGACTCCAATGATGTCAAATTTGATGACCATGGTGTTATTGTCTTGGGCTCTGGTGTCTACCGTATTGGTTCTTCTGTCGAGTTCGACTGGTGTGCTGTCAGAGCCATTAGAACTTTGCGCGAGAACAACTTCAAGACTGTTATGATCAACTACAACCCAGAAACCGTTTCTACCGATTACGATGAGGCCGACAGATTGTACTTTGAGACCATCAACTTGGAACGTGTCTTGGATATCTACGACTTGGAACAATCCTCTGGTGTTATCATTTCTATGGGTGGTCAAACCTCGAACAATATTGCCTTGACCTTGCACCGTCAAAACGTCAAAATCTTGGGTACTTCTCCAGAAATGATTGACTCTGCTGAGAACAGATACAAGTTCTCCAGAATGTTGGACAAGATCGGTGTCGATCAGCCAGCTTGGAAAGAATTGACTTCTATCGAAGAAGCTGAAGAATTCGCTGACAAGTCTGGATACCCAGTGTTGGTTCGTCCATCCTACGTCTTGTCTGGTGCTGCTATGAACACCGTCTACTCCAAGAACGATTTGGCTTCTTACTTGGGCCAAGCTGTTGACGTTTCTCCAGACTATCCAGTTGTCATCACCAAGTACATTGAAAACGCTAAGGAAATTGAAATGGATGCTGTTGCCAAGGATGGTAAGATGATCATGCACGTTGTGTCTGAGCACGTTGAAAACGCCGGTGTCCACTCTGGTGATGCCACTTTGATTGTTCCTCCACAGGACTTGGACCCAGAAACTGTCAGAAGAATCGTTGAAGCCACTGCTAAGATCGGTAAGGCCTTGGATATCACTGGTCCTTACAACATTCAATTCATTGCCAAGGACAACGATATCAAGGTCATTGAATGTAATGTTAGAGCTTCGAGATCCTTCCCATTCATCTCCAAGGTCGTTGGCACTGACTTGATTGAGTTGGCCACCAAGGCCATCATGGACTTGCCAGTTGTTCCTTACCCTGGCGAGAAGTTGCCAGAAGACTACTGCGCTGTCAAGGTTCCACAGTTTTCTTTCTCTCGTCTTGCTGGCGCTGACCCAGTTTTGGGTGTTGAAATGGCTTCGACTGGTGAAGTTGCTTGTTTCGGTAGAAACAAGTACGAAGCCTACTTGAAGTCTTTGATTTCTACTGGCTTCAAGTTGCCAAAGAAGAACATCTTGTTCTCCATTGGTTCTTACAAGGAGAAGCAAGAATTGTTGCCATCTATTGCTAAGTTGAGTGAAATGGGCTTCAAGATCTTTGCTACTGCCGGTACTGCTGATTTCATCAGAGAGCACAACATTCCAGTTCAATTCTTGGAAGTCTTGAACAAGGAGGAAGAGCAGAACTCGGAATACTCCTTGACTCAGCACTTGGCCAACAACTTGATTGACTTGTACATCAACTTACCATCTTCCAACAGATTCCGCCGTCCAGCTTCTTACATGTCCAAAGGTTACGAATCCCGTCGTATGGCCGTCGACTTCTCCATCCCATTGGTCACTAACGTTAAGTGTGCCAAGTTGTTGGTCGAAGCTATGGCTAGAAACATTTCCTTGAAAATTTCCAACTCCGATGCTCAAACCTCCCACAGAACGACTGTTTTGCCAGGTTTGATTAACATCACCTCTTTCGTTACTTCTTTCGAAGAGTTCGAAGCTACTACTAAGGCTTCTTTGGCTTCTGGTTTTACATTCAATGCTTTCTTGCCTCAGACTTTGGCCGGTGCCACTGTCATTGACTACGATTCTTTGACTGAAGGTATTGAATCTGCTTCTGAGTCTGCATACACCGACTTTTCCTTGTCTATTGCTGGTTCGGAATCCAACTCTACTGAAGTTGCTGACGCTGCTGTGAACGCTGGTGCTTTGTTCTTGCCATTCAACGACTTGGTCAACTCAAAGGTCTCTTCCATTTCGTCCCACTTTGCATCCTGGCCAGAAAACAAGCCAATCATTACTGACGCTAAGACCACTGAATTGGCGTCCGTGTTGCTCTTGGCCTCCTTGTACAACAGAAGTATCCACATTACTGGTGTTTCTTCTAAGGAAGACTTGGACTTGATCAGAATGGCGAAGGAGAAGAGCTTGAGAGTCACTTGTGATGTCTCTGTCTTCACCTTGTTCTTGAACAAGAACGAGTTCAACTTGCCATTCTTGCCATCCCAGGAAGACCAAGAAGCTTTGTGGGAGAACTTGACTGACATTGACTGTTTCTCCATTGGTGTTTTGCCGTACTTGGTTGCTAAGGCCAGCAACAAGAAGATGACCCCAGGTTTAGGCTTCAACGAGGCTATTCCATTGTTGTTGTCTGCCGTCAAGGAGGGTAGATTGGCCATTTCTGACATTACTTCTAAGTTCCACGACAACCCAGCCAAGATTTTTGGCATTCCAAAGCAAGATGCGACTGTTGAAATCGACTTGGACAGACTTGTCTACACTTCTGTGACTCCAGCCTTTGAAGCCAAGAAGTTGACTGGCTCTGTTGACAGAGTCTCCTTCCATGGCGACACTGTTTGCTTGGATGGTGTCGTTATTGCCCTGGAAGCCTCCGGAAAGAATGAAATTGAGCCACGATCCAGATTCAGCTCCATTGCCAATGCTGCTCAATCACCAACCTTGAACAGAAAGAGAATCTCATTCTCAGAAGCTCGCCGTCCATCTTTGTCGAAGGAAACCCCACGACCTACTCCAGCTGCGTTTGAAAAGTTGGGTTCTGCCTTGGTCTCGCAACCATTTACCAGCCAACTTGGTGAAGTCAACAACTTGGCCAACTACATCAGACACAACAACTCTTTCTTGAGAAACTCTGTTTTGTCTGTCCAGGACTTTAGCAGATCTGACTTGCACTCTTTGTTCACTGTCGCTCAGGAAATGAGATTGGCTGTGGAAAGACAAGGTGTTTTGGACATCTTGCAAGGTAGAGTTTTGGCTACTATGTTTTACGAGCCATCCACCAGAACCTCCTCTTCCTTCGACGCCGCAATGCAAAGATTGGGTGGTAGAGTTGTCGCCGTTGATGCTGCGTCTTCATCTGTGAAGAAGGGCGAAACATTGCAAGATACCATTAGAACCTTGGCTTGTTACGCTGACGCCATAGTTTTGAGACACCCAGATGAGGAGTCTGCTGACATTGCTGCCAAGTACTCTCCAGTCCCAATTATTAACGGTGGTAACGGTACCAAGGAACACCCAACTCAAGCGTTATTGGACTTGTTCACGATGAGAGAAGAATTAGGTACTGTGAACGGAATCACTGTCACCTTCATGGGTGATTTGAAGTATGGCAGACCAGTCCACTCTTTATGCCACTTGTTGAGACACTACCACGTCAGAGTCCAATTAGTCTCACCAAAGGAGTTGTCCTTGCCTGAAGGCATCAAGAAGATGTTGAGAGACAATGGTATGTTGGTTAGCGAATCTGAAACTTTGACTCCTGAGCTCATTTCCAAATCTGACGTCTTGTACTGCACTAGAGTCCAAGAAGAAAGATTCCAAGACAAGGAGGAGTACCACAGATTGAAGGACACCTACATTGTCGACAACAAGATCTTGCATCATGCAAAGCAGCACATGTGTGTTATGCACCCATTGCCAAGAACCAACGAGATCCGTGAAGAAGTTGATTTCGACCAAAGAGCTGCCTACTTTAGACAGATGAGATACGGTTTGTTTGTGAGAATGGCTTTGTTAGCCATGGTTGTTGGTGTCGACTTTTAGTGAGACAATCCTTATCGGACAATTGGGGAATTGTTCAGGATGGTTTCATTGAAAAGTATAATTGGATTTGATTTACAAATGGTTTAACTAGCTGCTATTTCGGGGGAAAAGGCAACTGTAAATCATTCTTGCCTATATATTAAATATTTAACAAGTTCATTATTACAATTAATCATTCTTTATGAACATCTCCTCTTCGTTTTTGTTATTTGAGTCTGAATGTTCTTGCGTCTCCTGTTCATGTTGCATGTGGTGGCGCTCATTATGACGCAGATTGTGCGGACCATGGTCATGCTGTAGTTCATGATGGTCACTAGTGTCTTGGTCCTCGTTTGCTTGTATCAATGCCCTCGCTATTTCTATCTCGTCCCCACCGCCATTATGTCCGTATCCTGCAACCTCGGGGTCTACCATGTCATTATTATCTCGGTGCTTGGAGGCAGAACTTGATGAAGGTACTTCTGAATAGTCGTAGTCGCTCTGGTAAGACAGATACTGGTTGTCGTTAGAAATGGCAGATGCAGCAGCAGCAGCGTAGCTCAGGTGAGGCAATTGAGATGCGTGCAGTGACAGATGGTGGTGAGAGTGTTGCCTCTGCTGTTGTCTCTGCTGCGCCTGCTCGACAACAGCGATCAACCCTGCGTCCAATCCAGCAAGATCATGGCTCAATAGCTCAGTGTCATGCCTGTGTGAAGAAGGAAGGTTGTGTAGCTGGTCTGCAGCCACCATTGCATCCACTTCGTCGCGAGGCCGCAGTCCGGAACTGCCATTGGAATCTCGAGGTGTTTGGCCTTGGTACGACTTACTTCTATGCTGAGAACCGAGGTTCAGCTTCTTCTGTATGCTGTGGCGTTTCACCATGGCTGGTTCTCGTGACTGGTCCTTACATTCGGTGCAGTTTTTCACTGCCTGTGCCACGGTATCTTTGATCCTTGTCCAGTGATACTTTTCCGTCACAATCGACGTGGTTTTATTGATTCCGGCGTGGTTTGCCAAGTGTACTTCTGAACAGATCTGTACTTGCCTCACTGGATCACTAACAACCTCCCGACCTTTGAGTAGTAATTTTCCATTCTCTAAGGTGTAATGAGAGGCAGAAGAACGCAAACGGGACTTCTCTTGCCTATCAGCCATGGCTGGGTACCTTCCAGTTTCCAAATAAAACTTGATTTTGTCAAAACGATAAGCACCAGTTGCCGGATCGGACGTATTGATCAATTCTCTTCCATACATGATTGCATCAACAGCTTTATCATGTCCCTTCAATATACCTGCTGATTTAACTCTCCCGAGCCTCTTGAAATTAGAAGACTCCCATATTCTTCTGGCTGCTACATTGGTTTCAAACACCAAGTTAAACATCGAATAAGTGTAACCTAGTCTCGGAGACCATTGCAAATAGCAGTCCGTCAACGTTCTTCCGATTCCCTTTCCTCGGATACCAGCATTCACTAGAAAGTTCGCAGTACAGATATGAGCGCAGCGGCCTGGATAGTTGGGTTTAATAAAGAATGTTCCAAGACATTCCTTTTCCCACTGTCTTGCACCCTCTAGCCTGGGAGAGTCTCCAAGTACCATGACGGCAGCAAAAGAGCCAAACCAATAGTTCTGGAACTGCTCTATATCCAAGGTATCAAAGAAAGAGTTGGTATCACCTCGCTCGATTTCCATATTAAACTCATCACACAAGAATGCAAGTAAGCCAGGAGGAAGCTCTTCTGGATCTTGTATGGGATAAATGGTGGCCGTGGTTTCACCATCTTTCAACAAGACCGTGTAGCGTTCAATCTCACTAGCTGGGTTATACTCTAGCTGTGGCCGGTAATGTGGCGGCTGGTTAGCGTCATCGAACTCAGGCATGTTTGATGTTTTTGCAATCGGTGTAGATGCAATACTGGACGTGTATATTTTAGAATGTTTTGATGATCTCTTCTCATGTAGAAGGTGCACGTGATTCAGCTTTAGCTCCAAGAGGAAGGATTCATGTACAGAACAATTTGTATTAAATCTAAGATTTATTGTCTGGTTAGCGGTGAGGATTTACGAATTTAGAGCAATTCTTGTTCAAAATCTTGGCACACAGATGAGGAGCTTACTGAAGAACTTCACAACAACTCACTGTAAGTCCTTACCAAAAACATGCGCACCAACCAATCTATCAATCCCTTTCAAAACTGCAACATTCTTAACATACCCAATCCTCTCAAACCCAAGGGAATCCCATATCCGTAAACTAGCCTCATTCGTTTCAAATACCAAGTTGAAAACACTATAGGCATAACCCAATTTGGGTGCCCACTCCAAGTATTTTCTCCCCAACTCTTTCCCCAACCCAAGCCCTCTTTTCTCATGATTCACGAGAAACCCTGCGTTGCACACATGGGAACAACGACCAGCATAGTTAGGCTTCACATAGAAATTTCCCAAATACTTTTGTTTCCACTCGTCCTTCAGCAAATCTTGCAACTGCGCATCATCAAGCGACTTGTAATTGCCTTCAATTAAAATGGCTACAAATGACACAAACCATTGATTGATAAACGATTGCAAATCAGTCAATGGTTCATGGTACGGGTACGTCAAACCTTCCTCGATGACGAAATTGTACTCCTCTTGAAGAACGAGCAACAAGTTTCGAGGGACTTCCTTGTAGTCGTGCACAGGAAACAACGTGACTGTTGTAGCAGGACTTTTAGCCAACTGAAAATTGAACGCTTCAGTAATGCGGGGGGTCTCCAGACCACCAGCAAAAGGTAATTGTTTGTAAAATTTAAAGTTCATAATGGATTGCGGATTCAAGACAAGACCCCCAGCCTTTATAAGACGCCCCACAGTAGCGTGACGGAAGTTGATCGAACACTTCAGAAACGGAGAGTCCCAACCTGAATATTCGTACTGCATGCAAATCAGAACCGAAAAATTTACCCGGATTCGAGACACATACAATCTGATGAGAAACGGTTCACCCTAGAAATCGCCCACACCAGCACTTACGAGCATACTCTGCAGAGTGCCATCATGGACGACCAAAAACGAATGAATATAACGTCTGAGAGTAAGTAAACCAGCGAGGTAAACGTCCTACAGCAAGTACTAACAAGGAGCAGGTCTTTCGAAGAAGGACAAGAAACGTCAACAAATTGGCTCACGGTTGGCCAAACTCGAGTTCACGTTTGTGAATGAACGCGACAACTTCTACAGGAACCTGTTACAAGAATTGCAGACAACATTGGCGACTCTCCAACAGGGAAATAACGAGGAGTTCGTGAACAAGAAGTACTCACTAGAGGAGGAACGTGACTATGAGTTGACCAAGTTGAGATTGTGGGAAGAGTACCAAGTTAAACGAATAGAGACCGAGTATAACGAGGATATCAACAGAGCCAAAGAGAATCACAACCGGATGATTAAGTTAATCAAAGAGAAACTATATGACAAGTTGGAGAAGCAAATCAAGCAACTCAAAGAAGACAAACTACTACTCAACTTGGTGAATGCAAACTCATGGAGCAAAGATGAGCACCATAAGGGCTCGTCAGCGGCGGCCGCAGCAGCGGCCGCAGCCGTGCAGGCGGAATCAGCTGCGGCCGGCCTCACACTCCACGACCGCAGATCGCTAAGAAAGCGCGAGTACACCTCGCGGTTCATCACCGGCGAAGCAGACGACTTGTCGGACGGAGGCTTTTCGGCAGCAGGTAACGGCTCGAGCATACCGAGTGGCTACATCTCGGCCTCAAAAAGAAGGAGACATTATGCGACAAGGTACTCTTCAAATGACGAAATGTCGTCTGGCATAACGAGTGCACAAGGCACTCATGGGGCTGGTCCCACTTCTGCTTCGTACTTGCACAACAACATCAATGGGCACGGAAGCTCACACGGACACTACAGTGGTAGCGGCGCAGGCAGTGCCAGCAACTCACACCACCAGAGGCTTGGCTACAACGGCGTAGGCAGTGGCAACGATTCCAACTTGAGTGACAAAGATTACGATGCCTTGAACCTGCTCATAATGGAAAATGAAGACGCGGGAGAGTCACTCAACTTACTAGACCGATCCAATGGTAGTAGCAAACCTCACACAAGAGGCTCCCATAAGCAATTCACAGGTGTGCAAGGCTTAAAACTAGAAGAGTTGAACGAAGACTTGACCTTACTCAAAACAGCTATAGGTAGGAAGGATTAACCTCTCTGTTCTATGTATCATATTGTAATATACGGCACCTGGACTGGTCATAAAAGATTTAGATTATCATAACTTTTTTTTTTCTCTTCAGATAAGTTGCAAATATTTAAAATTCATGTCCCCCAGCCATGGCTCATTAGACCTGGAACTGAAACTCACAGATTCAAACGATATGGATTCTGCCACAGAG
The DNA here is from genome assembly GCA_030556545.1 of Kodamaea sagamina. NCBI lineage: Eukaryota > Fungi > Ascomycota > Pichiomycetes > Serinales > Debaryomycetaceae > Kodamaea > Kodamaea sagamina. Next base: position 173,080 of record JAKTUG010000005.1, read on the forward strand.
AAACTACACACTAGAACGCCCGAGCCTAGTCGAATAGACGAACAGCTAGGATTGTCTTTGATATCATACATGTTGCTGTTGTATAGAGTGTTGAGTCGCCCCATCAGAAAAAGGCCATTTCTTAAAGCCTTTGTTGTTTGTTTCTTGGTAGGGGCGTTTGGAATCCATTACTTACACACCACCGACTACTTCAGGCCACCCTTTCCCTTTACAGATCAATACAAGCCTGTACACATTGACGTGGATGAACTGATAAAACTCAATCCTGAGGTGTTTTTACAAGATCAGAAGATCCAGAGTAGAAAAGATGCTCCTTTCCAGATTGGCTGTGCTGTGCCAAATACTAGCCAACCAAGAGCAAATGCTGCTTTTATAGTGTTGTCGAGAAACCTGGAAGTGGACCAAGTGATCACTTCAATGAAGTCCATGGAAAGGCATTTTAACAGATGGTATAACTACCCTTGGGTTTTTCTCAACGACGAGCCGTTTGATGAGAATTTTAAGAAAACAGTTAAAATGCACACGAAAGCAGAAGTTGAGTTTGGCGAGATTGCCAGAAAGGAATGGGACTTTAACGAGAATGTTGATCCATTGGAGCTCAACGAGTATATCAGTTCACAAGGAGACAGAGAAATTCTATACGGGAACTTGGAATCGTATCACAAAATGTGCAGGTTTTATAGTGGGTACTTTTACAAACATGAATTGGTGAAGAAGAGGGATTGGTACTGGAGAGTAGAACCGGATGTCGAGTTTTATTGCGATTTAACCTATGACCCCTTTGTTGAGATGGAAAAGAGAGGCAAAAAGTACGGATTTACTGTGATGATTCAAGAATTGTACTACACCGCTCCGAATTTGTTCAGAGAAACCAGAGCATTTATACGGAAGAACAAAATCAAGGTAGGTGATATGTGGGATCTTATCATACACGATTCCAAGACCACAACTGGTAAAAACAAGGATGCGTACGATGGCATTAGAGACAAGAGCAAAATATTCAGAGAAATGGAAGCAAATGCCATGTTGCAAAGATTTTTGGACACAGAGAACAAAAATGACCAACTGCTTGATAAATTGAATGAAAACCTCAAGAAGAAGTTATTTGAAGGAGCTACAGCCAAGCCAGAAGTCTACGAAGATCGAGTTGACCGTGAGGAATTCAACTTTTGCCATTTTTGGTCCAACTTTGAAATTGCAAGGACAGACATTTTTAACTCACCAACTTACGAAGCATATTTTAAACAATTGGATGAGAGTGGAGGATTTTACAAGGAAAGATGGGGAGACGCACCAGTTCACTCCTTAGCAGTAGCGATGCTCCTTGATCTCAAAGATGTTCACTATTTTCGTGATATTGGGTACAGACATAGCTCAATTGCTCATTGCCCAAAAAATGCCCCCGCTAACCAACTAAACCATGACTATACCCCTATTTCGAAGGATGATTACTTCTGGAGAAAGCCTGATCTTCCTCATGAGATTGGTATTGGGTGCAGGTGTAGATGTCCTCCAAACAATGAAGCCGAGGACATTGAAGGAGGGTGTGCTAGAAGATGGAGTGAAGTTACTTCAAATGACTATTTATTGTTTGATACCGTGGATTTGGATCATTGGGAGCCAGTTATCGACGAAATGGTGGGTAATTATATTTCTACTGGTGGAGAGGTTGGAGGAGATTCGAAGGTTGTTGATAAATTGTTGTATGAACTGTGAGGTGATTGTGAAGCCAATTATATATAGAGGCCTCATTGATATTCTTTGGCCATTTAGCATTACCTGACAAGCTAACTCGGTTTAAACTCGAAGAAATTTGTATGTTTAAGCGTGTGTGTTTAAGTGTGCGTGTTTACGTGTGGATGTTCGTCTGTGAATGTACTCTGAAAGCAAGTAATAAACTTAAAAGACTTTTAATCTGCAAGCATTTATTGAGAATATATACAAAAGACTGAAAGAACGTCAATGGATAGTTTCTACTTGCACCAGAAACGGCATAACGAGCTGCCGCCGCAAAATGTGGGTTGAGTAAGGAAAACAATTGGCCTTTAACTACATGTGAGTTAACTTAAAGAAAAGTAACCAAAAAGATGGCATGAATGATGAACTATGATTCCAAGATCACTAGGTTTCGAAATCTGTACTCCACGAAGTCACACATCCAAGTAGATTTAAACTATGCAATGCAATTACAATCAACTCTCACTTTCATCGATTTTCTAATATACACTAATACAAATACAAAAGCAGTGGTTTTGCTTAACCACCGAAACCATACAAGGTTCTACCTTGTCTCTTCAAAGCGTAGACGACATCCAAAGAGGTGACGGTCTTTCTCTTAGCGTGCTCAGTGTAAGTAACGGCATCTCTGATAACGTTTTCCAAGAAGGACTTGAGAACAACTCTGACTTCTTCGTAGATCAATGCAGAGATACGCTTGACACCACCTCTTCTTGCCAATCTTCTGATAGCTGGCTTGGTAATACCTTGAATGTTGTCTCTTAAGATCTTTCTGTGTCTCTTGGCACCACCCTTTCCGAGACCTTTTCCACCTTTTCCTCTACCAGACATTGTTATTTAGTTACTTATTGGTTGGTTAATAGATAAACTATTGATGAAGAAAAAAAAGTGGTAGAAGGAACAGGCTATTATTTATAGGGTATCAATTAGTAGGAGGGTCGCGTTGAACGGGTGCAACTATGAATAGGTGCCGCAATTACGATTCCATACTCGACTCTGCTACAGTGTGAAGGGTGTTTGTGGATTTGTTGATGTGAAATCCTAGTGTTCACATTTACTCCTTTGATGTGTATTTTGCAGCACTCTAAAAATCGAACTTTTGCAGCCTTTTTCGTGTCTTTTGGGTCGCATTAAGCCAGCAGAATCAGGATCTGGGGTAACCAGAGACGGTATTTGATCGCGTAGCTAACACAATATGCTAAAAGCGCTGGTTTTTCACGTACGCACTCATGGTAATTTTGGTCCCAGGTAGGTAAACAGAGAAATCACGTCTTTTCTTTGAGCTATAGGTCTGACGATGGAACGCGGTCCCTAACTACTGCAGTGGTGGGTGCAATTTTTCGTTTCGCGTACCGCTTTACAAATATATAAACTGGTAAGCTGCCTCTCCAATCTTAATTCCTCATCTAACATTCACAATGGCTAGAACCAAGCAAACAGCAAGAAAGTCCACTGGTGGTAAGGCCCCAAGAAAGCAATTGGCTTCCAAGGCTGCCAGAAAGTCCGCACCATCTACCGGTGGTGTCAAGAAGCCTCACAGATATAAGCCAGGTACCGTTGCCTTGAGAGAAATCAGAAGATTCCAAAAGTCTACTGAACTTTTGATCAGAAAGTTGCCTTTCCAGAGATTGGTTAGAGAAATCGCTCAGGATTTCAAGACCGACTTGAGATTCCAGTCTTCTGCCATCGGTGCTTTGCAGGAATCTGTTGAAGCTTACTTGGTTTCCTTGTTTGAAGACACTAACTTGTGTGCTATCCACGCTAAGAGAGTTACCATTCAAAAGAAGGACATCCAATTGGCTAGAAGATTGAGAGGTGAAAGAACTTAGATAGTTCTTGTATTATTTTTGTATATTAGTAATGAATGAGTTTGAGTAAGTTGACTTTGTAGTCTTTAGCTTGTTGGATGAGTTTTGCCTTGAAGACACGAATTTTGGGTGCAAAAAGTAACCATTAATTTATCGGGACACTGAAATTCAGTATAAGATAGCAATGTGTTCAACAGAAATTTAGTAGAGGATAAGAATAAGTGGGTCACTATTTTGTGAATCAGTTTACCTTGCCATGTTTTCATATTCCTATTCATTTCTAATGAAAATTCCAAAATATGCTCTCTCTGCACACTCTCCGCTAATCTAATCACCGTCATAGGCTCAATACTCTATCCAATGTATACTAGATTACACCGCTCACATTTTTCTTCACCTAGCACTTTGCTCGCATAATTCATTATTTACTGCGAAATTTCAAATTATAGTTGCTACCATCAACCATGTCCTCCCTCGATGCAAACAACATAATAGAGCAATGGTCCAACTCCCCGATCCCAGCATTCGCGACGGGTAGTGCCCTCCTCCTCAAAGGAATAACAACACAACAAGCTCCTCAAGTCTCAGGCTCAGAAGGTGGCTCTTTCAAATTCGGACAAAAACTAGCAAAGGCCAGGCCTACTAAACTATCATGCTATATGTTTGGAGTAGCCAATTTGTTAGGAGGATGGATTAACATGGACGGCGACCCCTTGGATGCTGCAGGCTTTACCTTTGCGTGGTCTACATTGTATTTAATTGTTAATGGAGGAGCAAGTGTTAAAAGTTTAATTAGAGGAAGAGTTGCGCCTGTGGGCTTGAGTATGTTGGCCTTAGGCAATGCAGGTATATATGGTAAAAAGTTCTTCTGGCCATGAATCATTCCCACTTCAATGGTAATAAATTATTCTCCGTGGCATACTGAACGATTTCAGTCTCGTCGTACAACTCTATAAATTGCAAGTCCATAGGTCTTTCCTTTGGAGATGCAAACTTGCGGTATTCATCGAAAATAAACGTAAGTGACCAGTTCTGAAGACGGCGTAGCACCCCTACTAGACACCCTGTTCTATGTTTGCCCCTGTTACAGTGTATTAGTATCGGCTGATTGCGTGGATCCAAGACGATTTTAACAGCCTCCGTGATCAAGCTCGACGAGATGTTGACAAACGGCTCCTTATTCCCGGACATCCCCAACTGGTACAATTTGATATTCTCATGTTGGAGAAATTCCAGCTGAAGTTCAGGATACAACTCAGGCATCAAACAAAGAATCGACTTGAGCTTGAGTTTCTTAAGAAATGACAAGTTCTGCGGCTGTGGGAAGGACGACCTGTAGATGTTGTTAACAATCGGCGAAAAGTTCTCAGGGGGTGTGATTGGGTCCCCGCTCACGATAGTCCCCAAGTTCAGAAGCTTCTGTCTGTACTCCTCAGTCAACTGTTGCTGTAGCTTGACGTCTAGCTTGTCATCCAAGTCCTCGTCGTATTTAGCCTCTTCCTCACCCACACGCTCGCTTTCTTCCTCTGTTGTCGATATGTTAGCTTCTTCGAGGCGAAATCGTGCTAACTTCGATCGTATTAGCTTGTCATCTCTGGTTATGGATGGTGGAGACTCGTGTTGCTTGGGTTGGTTGATTTGGATAGAACAGGCGTCTGATCGCCCGTCAACTACTTTAGACTTACTGGACGGCATTTCCTCGTCCATTGTGAACGGATCCTCCAAGTATTCCGTCATATTTGAGTGTTCCTATGTTGAGTGTGATTTGTAGTCGAATTGCCTAACACCATTCAAAAATTGTTTTGCGTTTGATTGACCAATTTTTATCACTTGTGCAAAGTTAAAAATCGAGTTTCATTAAAAGCTCCCTGGTGTTTGAGATTGGTAGTGGATATTTCTGGACTCCGTACTAAGATTGCCTGAACTCTGGCTCCGTAACACTTGTTTTATATAACTTGAACACGAGCTTGGAGAATAAAAATACATCTATTTTCGCAGTAATACGTAATGGGAACGTGCCACTTTAAACGGCCACTATAGAGCTAATTACAATAACAAATGATAGTTTCGGAGGTAGCTTATCCTTGATCCATGAGCAGCTTGTTTCTGGCTGTGTAACACAACCAATGAGGCACCACCATGGTCTATGTCGTCTATTGAGCGACATTTTAATTTGTGACACTTCAAGACGACATCTTGATCTTTTGAACAAGTTTTATTCTTTTGCTAATAACTATGTCAGTTTTATTCAACTTCCAGGCATTGCTCCAGGTGATACTATTACTCATATGTACGTGTACGTACATTCACGGTGCTTATCCATCTTTTTTGGACAACAGAAAAAATGGCGCCTTTGGGATTTTCTGGAAGTTTGCCCGTGTTGGTGAGAGGTTGAGTCCTTATGTTGCTATTGGGTGTTTTATTATGGCCTTCAATACGTTGAGGGCGTAATTCCGCTAACTGGAAAGGTGGTAGTGGGTGATGAAGAGAGTGGCTAGAGCTACAATATTGTGCACTTACTATTGAGTGGCAAGTAGCCAAAAGAACCAACCACTTAAAAATGGAAGATGTTTCCACACTCAGTGTACATTCAGTGTATACCACCACTCAGCACCTTTTAACTCACATTTAAATTGTATATTAATTAAGTTTTACTCGCACATATGTACTATCTAAATTCAAAGAGCTCATTTGGTGAATTGCACAACACTGGTGCTCTTTCACTACCAACAATTCTCTCCAAAGAAACAGCATCCCACTTCGAAAATAACACCTTAACGTAAACCAAATCCAAATCTGCAATTTCTTGGAAAATTGACTTTCCAATAAACCGGATCAACTCCTTGTAGAAGATTGGATTAGAAGGCAACGTGTACATCAACAATGTTTTGACACCGCTAATCTCGAATCTTCTGAAGAAGTGCAACCTCTCAGTGTATAATAAGATTTTGATCTTGCCGGTTTGAAATTGATGTCTGGTTCTCGTCATTCTAGATTGGGAAGTATACTCATCAATTGCTCCAAATGTTAACTTAGTGGATGTCTTCATGTAATGTTTGACACGCAAGTAGTCATAATACGATGGAATGAAAATCATTATTCCATCTTCGTACGACGTGGACTTAGTAAAGGATGGCAATGTTGCGTTGATAAAATACTTGAACCTCGAATCAGGGTCCATCGATGGTAAACTACCGGCATCAAATCTCTGGTAAATCTGCTTAATCTTCAAACCAATGGAATTCATCATACAGTTCTGGCCTGTTATTATAGGTTTAAACTTGACTTTTCCACTCAAGTTGTGCGACTTTGAAGTTATCAAGTTGTTGATATTGGGAGTCAAGTATTCTCCAAATACCAAAGTTTGTCTCAACAACTTACTTTGGTCGTCAATCATCCACATTCTGATTCTCGAGAAGTCAGCATCATGGAACTCTTTTGGAATGTTGTTGACATACTTGAGCACAGTGAAAATATGGTCCCAGTTTTGCATTTCTATTTGATTGGCTCTGTCAACAATTAAAACTTCAATAGACGACAAGAAGTCTGTCTGTCTCTTCTTCTTGTCCGGATTCTCCAAAATCATCGACAAGCCGATTGGAGATGCGATTATAAGGTCAGATGAATAGAAAGAAGTGTACAACTTCAAAGATTTTCTGGTGAACTTTACTCCTAGGCAGAAGAAATCATTACTATTTCCCTTGAAGTGGTCCTTGAAGTCCTCTGGTCTGTTTTCAGGAAGCCCTGATTTGCTGTAGAACTGTTGTGTGAACCTCTTTTTGTTTTCTTGTTGCTCTGACCCAGAAATTTCAATCAACTCGGTCACAGCTTCGTAGCATGCGTCCCTAGTGGGAAGTAAAATTAACACTTTAGGCCTTGTAAACCCTTGGTCTCTGAGCTCTGGTTCCTTGCCGATGTCAGCTTTTTTCCCTGTTTTCAATGCCTCACGGTAGTTGTGTAGTCTGGCATTGTTCTTGAGCACACGGTCTCTTGTTTTTGTAATATGGTTAAGGGCATGCAAAATGTACAATTTTCGGTACAAGGTATTGGAGTATGTTTTGTACGGGAAGAGTATATCTTGGTAGTTCAACATTGGCTCTAACAATTTGTGTTCCATCGCCGTGAACTTACTGAATGGATACTTGTTTTCAAATGGTGCAATCAATCTTTGCTTGATTGGGTACTGGTTGAGAGTTCCTCTTACTGTCTCTTCAATCTTTGTTTTAATAGCTTCTCCAGGTGGTAGTTGAGTGAACGATGAGTACTGCTGTTTCTCGAGCTTTTCTTTCGATGTTATCACCCATCTTTGGTTGTCGCGAATCACAAGTTTCTCTTCCTTCTGGATATACTCCTCTGTTGGTTGGTTAAAGTGTACTTCATATGGGTCATTTTCAATATTATAGTTGGGCCCCTCATCGTCACTCACTACTTCCTCTTCTTCCTCTTCCTCAGCCTCCTCCTCATTAACAGTTACTCCGGCCACCTCTTCGTTAATGTCACCTTCTCTAGTTTCGACATCTGCAGTTACCAGCTTCTTCCTTTTCTTATCTGGATGGTCTGACTTTAACAAAGTTAACAAAGCACCGTAAGCTAATCCACGTTCATCACCAGTTTCTTCCTCGTCCACTTCGTCTTCTTCTTCGTCCTCAACTTCACCTTCCAAATTCAACTCCTTTTCCTTTTCTTCCTGTTCCACTTCTAACTTACTTCTTCTCGTAGTTCTTGTCACTGTTCTCATCTCTGCTCTGCCATGCTTAGCACGAGGTCTTTTCAATGTAGCACTCTCTCTATCATCACCATTTTGACTGCCTCTTTTATGGACAGCCATTTTTCACTTGTTTTGGCTTCCACTTGACCAAATTTTATTTCACCGCGATGAGAATCTTGTGGACCAAACTTCCCCCCAAAAAAAGTCCTAGTGAGCCTTTCACAAATTTACTTATGGGCAGCGCCAGTTTACGGCTCTTGACAAATTCTCTCCATATAATAGGATCTTATCCCGCCAGTGCATTTGATCATCTCACCAAAAAAATACATTTAAGCGTCGTGACTTGCAACCCATCGCGTTGCAACTGGAACCGTCACTCAAGTAGTGTGCAATTAATTGTGTGCACATTCAAAAATTTTACTGAACTGAAATTTTCTTCACTAATTCCCATTTTAAAGGGATACACCACTGAGAGCTCTCTACACATTTAAGGTTAGAAGGAGTTATACCCTTTGGTAACTTTTACACTTGACACTGCTCACTTAAGCATCCAATCTGAGTAAAACTCAGGAAAAAAAAAACCGAGAATTGGACCATTAACCGAAACCCCCTGCTGAGGTTTAAGAGTACGAGTGTTGGATCATCTGAGGAACGTAAAGAGTTGTTGTTGGAACGCGTTCCCACTTATAATTTCAAGTCTGTTCACATCAAGCTTGTCTGCGTTGAGCCTGCTCACTTTTACCATCCTCAAAGTTTGACGAGCTTATGAACAATTAACTACAATGTCTTCCATTATCCCCAGGAGAGTTGTACGGATCATTCGAGCGGTCTTTTCCACCATCTACTTGATCTTGATCATTCTCACCATCCCATTAGCTTTTGATGTGGGTGGAGTTGGTTGTGGTTTGGGCTTTTCCTTGACTACGTTCATCTTGTATTTTACATCCACCACAATAAGACTTGTAACGAGACGAACAAAGTACTTCAGATGGGTTTCTTTCTTGTATTATGCTCAGCACTTTGTCATTCCGAGTTTGCTTACCTTGTTTCTTTCGTACCACAGTGCAGCAGAGAATGACGACATCAAGGCACTTCCAGTTAAAGTTTGGAGGTACTTTTTAACAAACTCAACCTCGATTTTCACCATCTTGGAGGGGTTCTGCTCGTTATTGCTTATTCAGGCCATAGGACAAACTATTAACTGGTTGACCTTGTACAAATCAGATAGCTGGATCATTGTGTCACTTATTGCAAGCGGCTGTATCATCACAGGGGCACTTTCTTTCTTGTACAGGATATACGTGTTCCCCTTTACGATAGATATGATCAACGCTTCGTTGTTGGGCTCGTTATTGACGTTGACTGTGGGCATCGGTCTTTTTGGAATCGTTTCTGGAAAGGGTTCTATCATCGAATCGTCCTTGTTGTTTGCGTATATTGTGCGTTGCATCTACGAAACCTTTCCTATTTTGTCTGAAAATGCCACCAACTCATTGACTGCGCTTTTCAGGCAAGCTACCATCGATTTGCAAAATGAAATCCCAAAATTACCACCGCAAATCATTAGCCCGATTCTGCACGTCGTTCCATTCTTGGCTTCCAACTTACCTGGTTCATTTAAAACAGTGTGGGAGTTCTTGATAATGGCGATTCAAAAGCTCACATTGCCACTCTTGCTTAACTTGGCGTATAGAATTGGAGTTTTCTACGCCGCAACCAAAATCATCCCATCTTTATATTACAATACCTCATACCCAAATTTGTCTCCGCCACGCACACCACCAAGAAGCCCGCCAAGAACGCCATCCTTATCGAGCAAGTCTCGACAAGCATCTAGCACCGGATTATCACTCCACCAAAACCACTTGAGTGGAACTTTGCCGTCCGGAGAGACTGGCGAGTTCACTGAAGAAGACATTAAAGAACCAGCTCCACCAGTGAGGTCAAGAAGGAACTCTTTCCGCCTCAAACCACTCCACAGACAACCTCCGTCCGCAATAATACGATTGATATATGCTTACTCGCCGTGCCTTGTTATTGCAATCTACACTCATTTGATGATGCTGTACAAAGGCGAGTTGGGCACTGAGTTGACCATATGGGGGTTCTGGCATAGTGTGGATAGTTCCAACTTTAGGGTGGTTGTACACCCGTGGCAGTTTTGGAACTGGGTCAATATGACGACCACACTACTTTTATACGCAATGGAGTTGATTGGCAACAGTAATTCTGTTAATAACTCTGCGTTAACTAGTCATTGGAAAGTGGAGTAGAGGGTAGTTGGCATATTTATTTACTAATACATCTCTTCATTTATGTTTTATTATGTACTATATGATTAATGTGATTGTAGGGCAGGAAGCGGAGGGCGCAAGGTATTACATGCTGGAGTGCTTTTGTATGACAAGGGCCTTATGTGCTTGTGTTAAGTGGAAATACTGATGGGTTAAGTCGTATATCCTGCTTTCTGATTCACTAATGCAAATTTTTTTAGTTACAGAGTTCAATAAAAGAATCTTATAGAAACAGTTAACGAATAGTACTACACGCTCTTAATCACTAGACACTCGCGAATTCTAGTGGTTTGTAATCTTTATTTGTAGGCATGAGTTTAATGAATAAAATCATCAATCAATCAGAAAATTTGCAACTCTCGTCCTAAACCGTAAACCTGCCATCTTTCCAGACAGTGAGAACGGTTGTGATCAGAGCTTGACTCTATGTTTGCTTAGTTGTCTCATCATTAAATCAACAATTGAATTCATTAAAGTCTCACTCCTGTAAATAAAGGTTACACAACCTCACCAAAGGTTGAAAGAATAAATCTGGCACATGTGACTATGCAAATCTCAATCACAGTCGATTAGAAATCAGATTTCGTGTGGGTGACATTCATGAGCCAAGAATAAGCTCCATTGGGTTAACCAGAAAAGGTCACTTGTTATATCTTTCGCTTAGGGTACAAAACCCCATTGCCGACAAAGTACACCATCCCATGTGAAGACTGGAATGGAAAGTGAACTGCTAAAAAATCACAAGATCAATACAAGTTTGGCCTTCTCGAAACTCTGTAGGGAGTGCCACCAACAACATACCTGTGAACCCAATTAACCCAAAACCATACTATCCATGACCAGAGCTTTCAAGAAAGGCAAAATCCGTAATGAATTAGTCAATTCTAACAGTATGTTTTAAGTCATCGAATTAAAAAGTAGGCTAACAGAAACAGCCCCAGCTTTCCAAGAAGGCCCAGGACAAGTAACAATCATGCAATAGTTAACACCTCAAGAGGTTTGATGAACACAATACGTTTCCGCAGTTATGGCAGGAGACTTTCCCCAAAGCATTAATTGACCCGAAGGTCCTCGTGTTAGCTTCGATAAACAAATCTTTGGTCATGAATGTGAAGAAAAATTTCTTATAAAAGTGCCATTTGGCCGCCTTTTATAGTGAAAATTTTACGGTGAATAGGGTCGTGTGTCGATAAATAATACACAAAGTTATTAGGGCTGCAAATGTGTCTTGACAGGTGAATGTTAGTTCAGGATACAATTGCTTATTAAAAATACACAGGTGGAAGAATGTTGACATCGATTCCATTTCTTAGTCGCTTTTCGAGCTCCACACCTTCAAACTCAAAAAATTGGTTGCCAAAATTAACTAAGTATGAACTCCAACCATGATTCGGGAAACAAGCTCGATATCCAGTCATATGACCTTGCACCAGAACCACAATACACAACTGCTGGATTGCGCTTAGTAGAGTATACCAAATCAAACAAGATATGATACAATTGCTTCAAATTGGTACCTTTCCCACCCGAGGCAGTAATTGGGTTCGCCCTGTGCTGAGACTTCGAAAAGTTTGTGGCATACAAACTCTTCATTCCATCATCCCAGTTTCTTATTTCTGAGTTCACAATGCTTGAGATTTTGGAGTCTGAGTTTCTACTCGAAACTTGTAGGTTGCCCAACTTAACATGAGTAACCGACAAGTTTTGATGGTATAACTCCCTTCTCAAAGTTGTGAAGATATATTTGAGTTCATTCTGGAATACAGTTTCAGGGGCATGGTATGGCATGCTCAAGCTGCTCGCGATTGTGGGGTTAACCAATATAGTGTTTGCCTTTTGGTTTCTGATGATATCCACTATTCCCGATGATAATAAGTTGAGGTAGAGAGTCAACCGATCGTTGAGCAATTTCCAAGTTCCCATGCCAAAGTTTTCGAGTGGACCTACTGGGAAATACATGTTTGGTGCAAAAACAACACTCACCAATTTTAAGGTGTGCGATTCAGCACCTGGGAACGGTACAACTGGTATTTCAAGTAGTTGTTGGAATTTGCTCAACTGTAGTTCAACGTTACTTGTTTCGTTCAAGTTTAAGTAGTTCATATCGTCAGTTATAGGGTTTGCCTCTATGTATCTAAAGTCTTTCTCATCTAATATTGTCAAGTACACAATGAGCCCCCTCTTTTCAAAGTCCAATGCTATTATTCTGGTCAAGGGTACCGTAGGAGATCCTACAATCAATACCACGTCTCTTCTGGCGCCATTAGCCAACTTCGGTGCACGTCTTTTGTATCGTGAAGGCTTGCTTCCGCTTTTCAAGCCTAATTTGGTGTTCATGTTTAGTGCCTTGTAGTAGTAGTAGGAGCCTGATCCAATACCAATGGTGAGCACAGAAAGGTATTTCCACTTGTTGCTCACGATATGGGCACACACGACGTCAGTTCTAGATCGTTTAACAACCAAAGGAGGAATAAAGTCCCCAGGGTCTTGATCCCAATGCAAAATGTTTGATACTGAGCTTACAAACTCTGAAGACGCTAGCTTTTCATGTTGGGAGGATATGAACGATGCTGACTGGTTGTATACGCTGGTTAATGCTTGAAGCGTCGCCTGCACAGGTTCGGCCACCATGTCTATGTAAATTACTTGAGATTAAAATCGCCACTGATTTTTTCTCTGTAAGAGACGTAGTTCTGGCACATTTGGATTTGGAGGTATTTGCAGTTGATTTGCTTGAAGTTTGAGCGGCCGAAAGTTACAGGCTGCCAAAAGTTTTAGGTTAAGAGGAGTTTGGAGGACTGACTAGTCAATGGATTGGAAGTTCATTGAGTTCACATCTAGGGAAAGAGATGTAGTTGACTTTATTACCACAACAGGTAGGTGTACACTTATTGATCTGTAAAAAGGTGAATCAATTCCACTTTCTCTAAGAGAGTTAAGTTCTTCAATACAATCAAGTGGTCAAACAATTTGGTTCAAAAGTATCAGCCTTATTGTCAATGACACTTATTAGAGAATTGTCAAGACTATTTCCACAATAAGAACTTGGTGTGCAGCAAAGGAAAATGTAAAGTACGTATTGATACATGTAACTGCTCTGACCACCTGCAGTTCAAACTAAGTTCCAAATCTCAGTTACGTTCTGCTCGCATAGACTACTGTCAAGATTACCTCCTCCTCTATGTTATGTCAATCTAGTTCGCTTTACGTAATTGAAACAATTCGGCAGTCTTAGAACTTCGCGTAGAGCAACCAAGTCACAATGAACTCTACAACATTCACCGCCAACTGAATTTCGTCATTCTTTGTGCAATTGAACGATTGATATCATAGTACATGATGTTGCCAATGTCCACACGACAATTCAATCCTTGGAACATTTGCAATTTTAAAGAATCTGTCGTTCAACACAAGCAAATTCACTCAATGCTCGAACTTCACATGTAGACTAATCAGTACGTTCCAATTGCAACATCTAAACTTAAGAGTTATATGACAGTGTTACCCAATGCCAACTCTTGACACTCAACTACACCGTTTCTCCACACCAAGATGATTGCTCTTCGGTCATCAAGAATTTAGGCGTACAAAACTGGTGCTGCTTAGACGTTTGCCCGATTCGGAATATGCGCATTATTTTTGGGGCAATTGTGATTGCTGCAATTCAAATGAGTTCACTACCCCCCTAAAAGAACAGACAAATAGATCGTGTGCTTTGGCTAACGTGATAGAGTATAAATAGCCATCCAGTTTTCCAGATTTATTTCTCAGTATCACATAATTCTTCAAAAAAAATGGCTAACGAACCTCACAAATTATTCTACAAGGGAAAGGAACAAGACTTTGTCATTTTCATTGAAGACATAGATCTTCTTGCAAAGTACAAGAAAGGAACTTCCAGTATTCCTTTAATTGAATTGGTCTCGATATATAAGGTCTTCACAAATAGACAAGGTGGTGTTGAAGGAAAGTTGGACGAAGCTTCGAAGTCAGAGTTGTCAAACGAGTTTGGTACTAGTGATTCTGATGAGGTGATTAAGAAGATTCTTACTGAAGGATCTGACAAACACTCTGCGTCGATTAGAAGAGGTGGTAATTCGAAAAATGATTCAATGGGAGGTGGTGCGACTGGCAACTAGTAGTCTATTAGTTTATGAAAATTAAAGTTTATGACCTTATTTGAAATTGTAGTGAAAAACATCCTTAAGCTTCTTTCTCAACAATTGAGACTTGGAGTTAGCTCTGCTGACAACAACTTCCGCATCAATTTTGGTTTGGGTTTCTTGATTTTCAGGGATTTGAGCACTGGCTGGTTGCAATTCGAAGTTCGCATTTAGTGTGTGGCTTTCTTGCTGAAAACTATTTGAGTAGTTCAATGGTCTAAACTTACTCATGCGAAGACTAGACCAACTCGTTGATTTATTAATTCCTAGCGTATTTCTGTGGAAATACTTTGGGACCTCTCTGCTCCATACCTCCCCCAAAATCATTTCTGATTTAGACTTTTCAAGCTTCTTGATGACAATTTGCTCACAGAGGTTTCCTCTGAACTCATTCAAGTACCTGTCTAAAAGCACAATATCAGCATTGGTGAAAATTCGACTGTCGTCTTTGTCGTTATAAAAGTCAATCTGAACTTGAACCGGCTTTAAATCTTTGAAATAGCAACATTTCTGAAGCTCCAAATGGCATTCTGGGGAGACATTATATGGGATAAGATTTTCAGGATACAAATACAAGTATTTGAAATCGTCATTTCGTTGATTATCCATTGAATCTAGGTAGATCAAACTGCTTATTTGTTCCCACCACACATATAACTCGCCACCTGTGGTGAATACGAAAAGAACCTCGTATTGACAACCTCTGTCATCAAATATTAACTTGGTGAGAAAAGGATAGCTTGTGCAGAGACCTCCTTCAATTTCTTTAGAATCCTTAATAATTTTGCACCTACTCAAAGGGATTATAAAATTTGGTTTGAATTTCGACTCTACTCTTGACTTGTTTCTCTTAGTTTCAAATAATACCAAATGACTCTTGAATAGTATTACTCCACAGTTGGAAGATTTGTATTCGTTTCCCTCAATCCATGTAGTTAATAGGGCACTCACTAATAGTGCCTTTCCAAAGAATTCCACCGAAATTTTGAAAAAATCTGGAGAGTCTCCAAACTCAACATCTTCAAAACAAATCAATTCGTTCAATTTTGAAGTCAAATCAGCCTTCTTGAACTCACTAGTGTTCTTGTTTACAGCCGATAAAGTCTTCTTCACGCTTCTTAGCGCATCTTCTGTTTGACTGTCTTCTGAACATTTCCATAACGCCTCCAAAATCAATCTGTACTTGCCAATTCTTGAAATAGGCTTTTGAATTAAAGAAATGAAGGACAAATCGAATCTCTGGTCTAGTGGCTGGGTCACTTCTAGATAGTTTTCCCATGCCTTCATCCAGTCCAGTTTCAAAATACTTTTATCACCGCACACTTGCACAACATCCTCATATGAGTTACAATAGTCTTCATAAATCCTTGAGTTTATCGCACACTTTCCAATCAAATTTGCAGCCTCAGCTGCTAGTACTTTGATAGAATTTGTACCCTGAAACTGCAGTAGTACAGCTTCTAAAAACTTGCAGTGGTGTTCCACCATTTCTTCAAGGTACGTAGATACCCACCTTATGGGAACTGGTATCTCATACTTGTGAAACTGGAAAATCATTGAAATGTAGTTCTTATGTAAAACCTGGAGTAAGACAATGTAAGATCTTTCGGTATCAACTAATTCTTTGAGTATATGTTTCGTATGGATCCTTTGGGAATTGTTCTTACTTATTGGCGAGTACGATACATCAGGAAATGGAGATACAACACCTGGACTTGGACTGATCAAATATGATGAAGTATATTCGGACTTTGATGGAGAATTGTGCTTCTGCGAAGATTTGTCGTTAAGCCAATTGGGGTTCAGTGCTGTCGTATCTAAACGTTTGGTGAAACCCTTTCTC
This sequence comes from Kodamaea sagamina, assembly GCA_030556545.1. Classification (NCBI taxonomy): domain Eukaryota; kingdom Fungi; phylum Ascomycota; class Pichiomycetes; order Serinales; family Debaryomycetaceae; genus Kodamaea; species Kodamaea sagamina. Next base: position 189,633 of record JAKTUG010000005.1, read on the forward strand.
GAAGACACCTGATTAGTTACAAATTCATGCTGCTTGTGTATGAGTCTTGTGTGCAGCGGTAAGGACAAGGAGCGTGGAAAATCAGATTTAGAAATCAAGGTTAGGCTACCCCCATTCTTCAATGCAACTGCACTTCCGTTGATCTGACACCCTTTTAGCGATTTAGATCTAATCATATTACTATGTAGACTCAATTTACCTCTATCAGACGGGGAAAGAAGTCTTTGGTTTAGTTGTTGAGGACTCGAAGGTCTACTTAAGGGTTGCACCGTGGATACTGGCGAAAGGCTATTTTGTGATTTAAATGGGTTCATGTTTCCTGGAATTGGGTGCTTGTCCCTGTTTAGTGCCAATCTTGTAAGAGAAAGTTGATTGGATGTAGAAGTATTGAAACCAGGGGAAATCTGAAGTGAAATATTCCCTTGCGGGAAAGCTGGCGTTTGCTTCAGTGAGCCTATTTGTTCATCGACTGCATGGTTTGTGCCAGTAAAAAGGAACAAAGTTGCCAGGATATCCTTCTCGCAATCTAAGTGCGATGGCGCATCAATTGCTGAATAGAATACTTCATTTTGCACTTCAGGAAGGGAAGCTAAAGCTCCAGCGCTTTGAAGACTATTCATTGTGTTATTAGTACAATCTAATTTTTTTGCACCCAATAAAATCCACAAATACATCTCATCACTTAAATAGTATTCTTCAAATAACCAAATTCAGTCCCTCGAATTGGTACGACAGTTTCAAATGTAATTATCTATTAGCTGATCTACTAACCTCTCACCTGGTAACCTTACTTTAATAGTCGTCTTTCAAGCCCCTCCAAGTCTTAAGTGGAAAGTCGTCTGAATGTCGTTTAACTTGAAGGCAAAAAAAAAAACCAGTTTGATCTATCACTCTTACTTTCATTTCGACCATGAGTTCTAGAGCATTGAAAAGACTCGAGAAACAGAAGCTTGAGCAATTGAAAGCTAAGAAAGACGAGTCCCAGCAACTTTCTGATGAAGAAGCAGAAGATTTTGTGGTACTGCAACCTAAACCTAAATTCAATGCTTTTGCTTTTCTAAATGACAATGGGGAAGCTACATCAGACAACGAAGAAAAAAATGAAGAGGCAGACGAAATACAGGAGGAAGGGGAACCTGAAGTAGTGGAAGAAGTAGCAACATCAAAAATACCCAAATCGAAAAAGAAGAAGAACAAGAAGAAGTCAAAGCAGGTTAGTGGATCGAGAAGCGTTGACGATGATGAAGAGTTTGACCAAATCTTAGAAGAAGCTCGCAAAAAAGATGAGTCTCTGAAAACCGATATCTCATTGCTGTCTAATTCCGATAAAAAATTAGAGGAAGAAGATGAGTTTGACTTTGAAGAAGAGTATGATTTGCAACCAACTCCATTGGAAGAATACGATTCAAACTTCAAATTCTTCACAACAAAGAGACTCAAGGCTTCGTTATCACTTTTGTCTATTGGTTCGCCGAAAAATTTGGACCCTGACCAAGAGTTCAAAAATCTTTTTGGTAACCTTTCATTGGAAACTATTGAAGACGCGAATAGCACAAGTTCTCTTGCGATAACCCCAGAAGTTTTGAAACAATTTAAAAGGCTAGCAAGGCTTACGAGAGGTTGGGCTGGCAGAGATCGTCGTAGTGTACCTGAAACCACTAGAAAGTTACTCCTTTCAAGAATCAGAGATGATTGGCTACCAACAGCTCAGAAGCCATTGAGTATGGAAGAAATACTGAGAAAAGACTTGACAAAGTTCTTAGATTATAAGGAAGATGATGTAACTTCAGAGGAACTTGAAATTAAACTAAAACATGAACTCAAATTGGGTGTAAAGTACTTTAGGTACTCTAAGGTAATTACATCCCATGAAGTTGCCGCAACTACAAATTTCTGGTTCTCAGTAGTGATGACACCCAATCCTGACTCTTTGATTCGAATGTTACAACAAAACCCTTACCATGCTGAAACCTTACTCCAAGTAGCCATGATTTTGCTTAGGCAGGGAAGTGAAAAATCAACTAGCAATTCTTTGGTCGAAAGGTGTTTGTTTGTTTTTGACAGAAGTTTTCACAAAAACTTCCACGAGTTGTTATATGAAGGCAAGTCGGAGCTTATAAGATTACCGTATGAAGCTTTCATGAACCGCCAATTCTACTTATGTCTCTTCAGATACATTACGGGACTTGGAGAAAGGAGATTATTTTCAACAGCGTTATCTTATTGTAAGTTCTTGTTGAGTTTGAGCCCCGCAGAGGACCCATTGGGTGTAAGATACTTTATTGATTTTTACATTTTCATGAGTGAGGAATATAAGTATCTAACTGACTTGGTCAAGTCACCCTTAATCACCACATATAAGAGATGGTTAACCCCAGGCTTAGCTTTCACCGCCGTCTTGGCTCATTTGAAACAAAATGACAAGGTAAATGCGAAGAAAGTTTTGAAGATTGCATTTGAGAGGCACCCATTTACTGCCTTAAAGTTGTTAAAAACTGTGGGGTTGAGCACTGCTCCCCATGTTACTTTGAAACCAAGCATCGAGGACGAGATTATATGTGAAACGTACTTGGTCAGAGCTGCTTTAATGTGGAATGAACAAAGCAGCAGACAATTTTTGAGCGAAGAGCTTTCCCAACTCTTTCAGACAGAATTAGAACCACGCGAGCCCGGCTCAATCAAATCTGCTATATTCAACTTATTCGGATACTCATCCGACACTGCAAACACAGACATTCCTGCGAACTTGATAAGATTTGCTGTTGTATCAGGCGAGAACAAAATATTGGCGAAGATACCAGAAAAAGCTTGGGATTCTTCTGAAATGTTAGAGTACGATGTACTTCCCCCTAAAGACAAGGCAGTGGCCTACAACGAATTCACCGGCATTCAACAAGACGACAACAGGATTACGGACTCATTAATAAATTACGTCGACCACCATTTGCTTGGGAATATAGTGACTGCCCATGCGAGAGACATTGATACTATAGACTTTGCTGAGCCAGAGGAGCAGTTGAACCAGTAGCTTATCTTAATTCTATTATAGAAATTCTAAAAATGGTAGCGTAGAAAAAAATGGAGTAAAATATTTGATCTACAACAAGAACCAACGTCTAATCAAGCAAAAGGATATTGGAAACATCATGATTGCAATTGATCTTTGGTTTGAGGAGTGGCAATGGCAGTACCAAATTTCAACAACATTCTTTGTTGGTGTTATTGTGCCATCTCTTTACTACATTTTCTCCAAGTACATAAGCAAGCTGCCTAACAAGTACAACAAGTTGGAAGAGCCAATCAAGTTAGATGTTCCAATTCCTGATGAAGCGAAGCCGCACTGGAAGGGAAAGCGATTGTATGCACCAAATGTGTCTATCAGGGTTCCTGATGAGCCAGACAAGATTCAAAGTTATTGTCCGGCTACAGGTCAGTATTTGGGAACAGTGAAGGCTCATTCCAAAGATGAGATGAACCAGATGATTAACAAAGCCAAGGCTGCGCAGAAGAAATGGGCCAAGTCGAGCTTCACGTTGAGGAGAAGAGTTTTGAAGACACTATGTAGGTTCATACTTGACAACCAGGAAAGTATTGCTCGGACTGCTTGCCGTGACAGTGGTAAAACGAAGTTGGACGCACTGATGGGTGAAATTTTTGTCACGCTAGAGAAATTGAACTGGATAATAGCTCACGGTGAGAAGACATTGAGGCCATCCCAGCGTCCTGGCCCAACTAATTTGTTGCTTGGGTTCATGAAGAATGGAGAAGTAAGATACGAACCCTTGGGTGTTGTTGCGGCGCTAGTTTCTTGGAACTATCCTTTCCATAACTTAATGGGGCCAATTATTGCAGCATTATTTACTGGAAATGCAATAGTAGTCAAGTGCTCTGAACAAGTTGTTTGGTCTTCAAAGTGGTATGTTGCACTCGTGAAAACAGTATTAAAGCTGTTGGATGTTGATGAGGATTTGGTTCAATTAGTCTACTGTTACCCAGAAAATGCTGACTACTTCACATCACATCCTGGCTTATCGCACATAACTTTTATTGGTTCAAAGCCAGTAGCACACAGAGTTGTGGAGAGCGCGGCGAAAGAGTTGACTCCATGTGTGGTAGAGTTGGGTGGTAAGGATTCTTTCATAGTGTTGGACGACGTCAAGAACATAAACGCATTGTCGTCGATTGTTATGAGAGGAACTTTCCAAAGTGCTGGCCAAAACTGCATAGGTATCGAAAGAGTTATTTGTTTGCCGAAGAGTTATGAGAAATTGGTTGAGATTTTAACAGGAAGAATTGGTGATTTGCGCCTTGGTTCTGACATTGATCAACTTGATGAAATCGATATGGGAGCCATGATTTCAGACAACAGATTTAAGGCATTAGAATCATTAATTGAGGATGCTGTTGCAAAAGGTGCTAAATTAGTGTTAGGAGGTAAACCATACCAGCACCCTAACTACCCACAAGGTCATTATTTTGAACCTACATTGTTGATCGATGTCACACCAGAGATGCGCATTTTCAATGAAGAAGTGTTTGGTCCCATTTTGACAATGATAAAGGCAAATAACGTTGATGATGCGATAGAACTTGCAAACGCTACTGAGTTCGGATTGGGCAACTCCATATTTGGGAGTGATTTCAATCAAGTTAACGAAATAGCCAACAGATTAGACAGTGGGAATGTTGCGATTAACGATTTTGCCACCTACTATGTAGCACAGTTACCTTTCGGTGGAGCTAAGAAATCTGGGTATGGGAAGTTTGGTGGAGAGGAAGGGCTCACCGGGTTGTGTGTTACAAAATCCATTGTAATGGACAAACCATTAATCAGACTTTTCGGGATATCAACCGCTATACCTCCTCCTTTGGACTATCCAATTAAGGATGATAAGAAGGCATGGAACTTCATTCGCAGTTTAAATACGGCTGGATATGACTACAGAACTTGGGAGGTTGTGAAAGCTTTCAAAAAATTGGCCAAGGGTGGTGCTTGAGCATACTTGTCACTTGTCCACTCTATACGATAGTCTCTGCCATTTATTAAAAACTGTATATATTTTTATAGTGAAGGTGAGAGAAACAGTTAGATAGAATAAATCTGAATTAAATGTATAGCGTATAGCATGAAGCTTTTAAATTTCTCAAAGAAGTGAACCAGTGCTTACTTTGAAGCGTTGATATGTAATTCTGGAGTTGGAGAGGTAGTGGCTTCAACTAACAACTTGATAACCTCAGACTTCTTAGCAGCATACTTTTCCTTGATGGAAGCCAATTCCTTTTCAACAGTGGCATCTGCTTCCTTGCTAATGGATTCGTTCAAGCCAGTGTGTTCACTTTCGTACTTTTGTAACTCAGCTTCCTTTTGCTTCTTGTATTCGTCCACTTCAGCCTGAGCATCAGACTTGGCAGACTTCAATTGGTTGGCTCTGTACTTTCTGGCTTCATTGACAATCTCAGAAGCTTCCTTCTCGGTCTTTAACAATGATTGGATTCCTGAAGACATGTTTGTTTGATTGGTTATCTGAAAGTCGTTGTATTTCCAAGTTGTGAATTTTTTGTTTTTGAAGATATGGAAATTGTACACGCACGACCCAATATAGATTACTCAACGGGAGTATGACAAACAATCTAAGGTGAACCTAAAACGTTGAGGAGAGACTTCGAAGGTATGGACAAGCGGCGTAGTTCTAAATGTAAATAAACACAGATCAGCAAGCTACCTTATTCTTAAAGACAACTTACGATGAATCAAAAAGCACAAGTACGGTTTGAAATCGAAATTGTAGAGTAAATCCAAATCTATTCAAATACAAACAGACTAATCCCAGTAATACCCATCTGAGATAAATCTTAACATATACTCATCAATGTGGCCTATACCCTGATCAAAATCAACATCAATGTTCTCCTCATCATTCTTTGGACCAGCAGTTAAAGGTTCGCCAACATCAGCAAATGGAGTTTCAGGTCTTGAGCTCGATGAGCCTGCTCCTGGTGCAGGAGTTTGGCCAGGAGTGCCAGTTGCAGATTCGGGTTTATTCTCTTCGTTGAAATCTTCATCATCAATAGCCACTTCCTTCATTGCAGCGTTGGCAGCTGCTCTATCGTCTTCATCTTCAGCCTGTGCCAACAAGTTGCTGTCGCTGCCGAAATCAATCACCTTGTCTGGTACTTCTTCACCCATACCGACATCATTAACAAGGTCTCTGACAGAAAATTTCCCAAAGAAATCTGTCGTGAACTCACCTTCTTGGATGACAACATTGTAAAGTTGTCTCTTCTGGTTTGCCTTTTTCAAAATATTAGACTCAATGGTGTACTCTGATACAAACCGGTAGATGTGGACATCCCTGCTTTGACCGATTCTGTGACAACGATCTTGACATTGCTTATCCATTGCTGGGTTCCAATCCGAGTCGTAGAAGATGACTGTATCGGCACCAGTTAAATTAATACCCAAGCCACCAGAACGAGTGGACAAAATGAACACTGGTATCTTGGGATCTCTGTTGAACCTTTCAGTCATCAATTGACGGTCTTCAATTTTGGTGGCTCCATCCAACCGCATGTATCTATAACCATGAATATTCAAAAATTGTTCAAGGATATCTAAAACCTTTGTCATCTGCGTAAAAATAAGTGCTCTGTGACCTCCGGCTATGAGGTCCTGCATTAACGTTGCCAACTTTTGCAATTTACCGCAATCGTATTGTAACAACTGTTTGTCAGGGAAACCAATAGAAAGCTTAACCTGGGATTTGCAAAATGGATTCTCGATCACATTTTCCGAAACTTGTTCCAAGATGGTCTGCTGCGTTGAGATAGGAATCAATTGATCCTTCATGTCCAATGCAACTACCGCCGGAGTTAGTACCGAATATTTCTCTATTATATCGCTCATCATCTCCACACGACGTGGAATTGACACTTGAAAGTCACGATAAACATCTGTCATCGGAATAGGTTTAGAACGTTTGATGAACCTGAGCAATGATTCACCATAAATTGGGGACCTCTCGCACCTCAATGTATTTAAGTACAAGATATGTTCAAGCTTCTCTTTAAGCTCAATCTGTTTCTTAGTTTTTGTATACTTGTAGTATTCCACATAATTCACCAAGTCTGGTTGTAGATATTGTGAAGTGGTTTCAATCAATTTGTTAAGTTGGGAAACTTGCTGAAGTAATCCTTCAGACGACTGTAAAGATTTCGCTGACTGGCCCACAAAATAGTTCATTTCATCTGCATTAGTGATGTCCAAGTTCAACACATTCAAATTGATTTTATTCTCACTCAAGGCTGAGTCAGTTAATTCTTTCCGTACAGCATTATAGGAACTCTGGAAAGAATTTGCAACAGTCTTCGGCATAGCAAATGAGGTGACAATAGGTCTGACTTCAAACAAATCAGGATGGTTACACACTTTCCTTAATTGCATCAAACAATTAATAATGGATAAGAAATTACCAGATGCCAATGTTTCCTTAGTTTTGGCTCTAGACATGAAGTCATCGTACAAAAAACGTTGTCTTTTCGACAAACGACAGTATACAATGTGTTCAAACTTCCCTGGCATTTGCTTTTCAACATCTTTTTTCAAACGACGAAGTAAGTAAGGTCTTAAAACTTGATGTAAACGAGCAACTGTATTCTTGGTTTCAAAGTCCAAACGTTTGGTAGTTCTGTCATCATCACCAACAATATCAGAGTCATTTCCAGCAGTGGTCTGTTCTAAAATTTTGTCTACTGGTCTTCCAAACCATTGTTGAAAATTATCCAAGTCGGCAAAACCATCAGGCATAGCTTGATTAAGTTTTGAAGATGGCATCAAAAAGTATAACAATGACCACAACTCCATAACATTATTCTGTAACGGTGTACCCGTCAACAATAATCTGTTTTCAGTGTTGAAGTTGAGCAATGCTCTCCAACGTGCAGATCTGAAGTTTTTAATGTTGTGTGCTTCATCTAAAATCATATACTTCCATCTTCTTCTCTTGAAAGACTGATGGTCATGCACAACCAACTGGTAAGAAGTAATGCACACATGAAATGCGTCAGGTTTATTCCACCCCTTTCTCTTCTGAGCTCTTTGTTGAGGAGATCCATAGTAAGTTAATACTTTAAATCCAGGAGCAAACTTTTTGAACTCCATTTCCCAATTGAGCATGACTGAAGTGGGTACAATGATCAAGTGGGGCCCCCAAATATGATGCTCGCATGCTAAGTATGATAAGAGTGAAATAGTCTGAATTGTCTTACCTAAACCCATTTCATCAGCCAAAATTCCATTAGTATTGTTATTGTACAAACTGGCAAGCCAATTCAAACCTTGTTTCTGGTATGGTCTTAATGTTCCTCTCAATAAAGGTGGCAATGGCACATCTTTCACTTTTGTGCCGTTAGCTATCTCTTCTCCCTCATCAGAGCTAGTCGCTTTCTTTAATTCTGAAACCTTTGAATCTCCGTTCAGTTCTTGATTAATTTCCAGTTTTGCATCTTCATCACTCTCACTTCCAGATGTTGGCATGTCTTCATCACTGAAAGCTGTATTACCACTTGAAGTGCTCAAGTGTGCATCTTCGTCCGAATCTTCTGCGTCCGGAATGCTTGAGAACAATGACGACAAGCTTGACTGTTTTGGTTTTACTTCTGTTTCAATCTCAGCAGCTTCTTGTTCGCTCACTTCAGATCCCGAATCAGAGTCACTCATTGAAGTGTCGGAATCGGAATCTTCATCTAACAAAGTATTTGGAAGTTCTTCATTTTGTGACTTCTCAATCAACTGCTTCTCTTTTTCAGTGTACTCAGTAGGCTCTTCTGATTTGACAGAAGTACCACTAGAGCTCCCATATAGAGCAGAGAGGCCCTTGCTGACATCAATGTCATCGTCCGACTCGATTTCACTGGATTCGGAGCTGTTTGATGAAGGTAAAGCCAGATGTGGCTCAACAGACCCTTCTAAATTAGCATACTTTGCGCGCAACTCTTGCACAGAAAGGTTCATATCATTAGACTCTGTTTTGGTTAATTTCGAACCATTTGGTTGTTCAATAACGCCTTCTTCTTCTGATTCATCTGATGATAACTGATCATCAGAATCAACAGTTTCTTCAAACTCTGACTCAGAGTTCTGCATGGATGGGGAAGAAAGGGCAGTACTCGTCTCTCTCGAAGGTCTGCTTAATTGCGCTTCTAATAATTGAGTTGAGTGCTCTAGCATTTGACTCAAATGTTCACGGCCCTTAATTTTCTTTATTTCATCTTCCTTTTGTTGTTGGATGTACGTGTAAACCTTATTAGCTTGAAGCCATCTTTTCTTCACCGCCTGAATGGCAATACGACTAATTCTTCTCAAATTCTGGTCTCTCTCTTTTGCCAATCTATCCTTCTCACCCATCTTCTTTTTGAAGTGTTGTTCCACCATCGTTGCAATTTTTCTTGTTCTCAACTGATGCTGTTTACGCATCTGCTGGTGAATCTTCGAAAAGGAGACACCTTGGTTTATGAAGTGATCATGAAAAGTTAAATTATTAGTGGCACCTTGTATTTTGGGCAACACTGTTCCAGTCGATCTGTACGGGTCCGCAATCTGCCTCATATTTGTTTGGGGAAGAAGCACTTTACGGAGTTCAATCTTATCACCATGTAATTGCATTGAATTCTCCACCATCGTTTTCTGATAGAGCTTATGAAACAAGGATTCTTGTTGGGTCATTATTCGTTCGTACTCCTCTGGAGAGTTATTGTAGTCAAGCGTCACGGATTCATCGATGATTGCCGTTTTGTGGTTGGTGTTCAAGTAGTTTCGCAATTTCATTTGTATATCAGGTTCAGTTTTGTATGATTCTCCAGCCTTAATGATCTTTATTGGTTCCAAATTACTGTCGAGTAGCTTGTGCTCAAACCCATTTAACACATTATCTCCAAGGAGCTCTGGGCGCCATGCAACAATGTGCGAAGGATGCGTAACTTTTGGAGGAGGAATCGAAAACTTTATTGCTTTGATTTTGTAGTTCGTATTTACCTCTTCATCAGAATCTTCTTGGTCTGGCACTTCTTTCTCCTGAGGTTCAGCTTTCAACCGAGAGCTCTTTGGCGCAGCTTTCTGCAACATGCTTTTCAGTGGTGCAGGTTTCTGTATTTTCTTCAGAACATTGTGCTCCTCTTCCTTTGGACGAACGTTGAACGCATTTTCTATTAATTCACGTTCATGTGAGAAACTCCCATCTATCACCAGAGTCTTAAAAGGATACTTTTCAAGAAGCTTTTTTTCAATATCGCTTTTCACTTTCTTCTGTAATCTCATTGGTAATCCATCTAAATCTTGCGAATTCTCGATTTCATCATCCCAAGTCAACTTGTATTTTGGATTAGCCAAGAAAGACTCATAAAGCTCAGGTATGTGGTTCCCTAGGAAAGGTAAAGAGAAATCAGCTGGGTTCCAGTCTACTAACGACTTATACTCTTGTAGTTGGAAAAGTTCATTAATCGCAAGGTTGAATCTAGTCTTAATATCAATCAACTTTTCCTCTTTAGTTGCCTCCTTTGGAGTGTTCTTTGTTGTCGTCTTTCCATTAATCTTTGGCCTTTTAGGCAGGCCTTGATCTCTCGTGTTTGCTCTCTTTTCAGGAATAACTGGCGTGTTTAGAGCTTCTTTTGACAGCACTCGTCTTCGTACACTCCTGGAAACCATTATATCTATGTTTTCATGTATACTGGTTCGATTTTTCCAAGGTCATTCATACGTTTGAAGGCGTTGATTATATATTTTAACGTGAACTTCTTGTTTTGATATTTAAATCTGAAGAGAAAAAAATGGTAGGAAAAGTTATGTGCAGGTGTTACTTGAACTTGAAAATTGAATACAATGAATACTTTGACCTGATGAAAAAGTAGAGTAGTTCTTCTCAGGTTAGATTGAAAAATTTAGCAGACTAACAATTCAGAAAATCTACATTTCTTTATATTATAATGTAGTTTAAAATATAAAAGTACACTCTAGTACCTCATATTCCTTCTCAAGGATGCTTTCAATGTTGAGGCTTAATTTACAGTTTATGCCTTGATGAAGTCAGCATTGGCTTCTTCGTATGACTTTTGGTTTGCAACCGAATCAACATCCCTTTCCAAGAATCCCAATTCCTGTTCAGCGGTGGTGTCAGGTCTAACTCTATAGAAAGGAGCATCTTCGTCATTAGTTGCACCCAAGTCCTTAGCCAAACCGTTAGATGGATACGATCTAGGCATGGCAGGCTTAGCTGGGTTCAATTCGAAGAACCAAATGGTTCCTGCAAAAGCCAAAACCGCAGAAAGGAAAAGAGCATTTTGCAACAAAGCTGTCTTGTCACTGACATACGAGTGGTAGTCTGGAGACCACATATCGTACAAGTCTGCATCGATGTTCAAAGGATCGTTTAAGTTTCTTCTGTTCTGTGGGTCGTCATACTTGGCATTTGGGTCTCTGTGTTGAGAGAATTCAGGTTTGACATTAGGATAGTCAGCAATCTCTGGGTGGTTTGGGTCTGTCAACTTGATAATTCTGCCGTTGCTCTGGTCAGTAATTGTAGTGGCAGTTGTCAAAGTTCTGATAGGTCTGACACGGGTGATGGCCCTTGCACTCAAACCAAGTCTAGACAACATGTTGTAATGTTTAGCTTTGATTTTCAATTAACCAATAAAATTCGGTGTGAAAAAATCTCTGAAATTCGGTAATACCTTATGTAAGCTCTTCAACAGATGTTTCAACACTTCCTTCACTTTCATCGTACAGTGTGCTTCTAGTCAAAAGGCAATTCTACAGGGTGGTTCTAATAGTCCTTAATGCATTATTCTCATGTATAATTTACTTAGTTGAAAGCTGAGGCTCACTAAATGGCACTTCGTTCAATGGTGACTTCTCTTTTTCCTTAAACTCCAACAATCCAGAGTAACCTTCAAAGTTCGAGCCAACAAACTTGGCACCATATGCAACAGCCAAGTATAATGGAACAGCTGCCAATACAACACTGGCATTTCTGAAATTCCAGTATTCGTGGACTGGAGGTGGACTTATGTTGAAATTGTGTTTGTTCTTGAAAGTAGATCCAGCAGATCCGGAGCTAGTGTGCTGGAGTCTCTTGAAGACAATTCTGGTGCTTCTAACAGACTTTGAGAACATCCTTAGTTGTGTATGATGGCTGTTGAAAATCGTTGATGCTTGTTCTGTTTATTTAATTTTCGTTACATCTTCATTGGTTTTGGAAAAAAGTCGTGCAAGACCAGAGAAGACAATTGGAATTTAGCAGCCAAAAGTGAGAGGTATGAGAGAAGGAGAATTGTGTGGAGCTGATTATTTCACAGTTGAGAGAGGTGGTAATAATGTTCAGTATATGAATCCAAATAATTCTGCCAAAAAAAGTATCAATACTTTGAATCCTGGTTCGATTTACAGAGTTGGTAGAAATATTACTTGCAATATATATGTGAATCACCCAGCAACTTCATTGGTTCACTTTATTGTTTGGATAGTTGAATTTGGATCTGGGTTTGATCCAATCACTTACTTGAGGGACGACTCAAAAAATGGCACCACTGTTAACGGTATTGAGGTTGGACCAGGGAATATAGTTATCCTTAAAGATGGTGATTTGATTGAAATCAAACAGGCATTGGTCCTCAGGTTTATCAAGAGACGCGGTAATGTTGAGGTAAATCATAGGATTAATCAATGGAATGTCACTTCAATGAAAGTTGGGTCAGGCTCTTTTGGATCTGTTTTTGTTGCATACAAGTCAAAGAGCAGAAAACCTTTTGCAGTCAAAGTTTTCTCAAATTCCCTCAAAAGTAAAAGGTTGAACGAGACTTTCAGGAACGAGTTCCAAATATTGGCAAGCCTCAGGCACCCAAATATCATTAAAGTAAACGAAATTGTGTCAACTGAAACTGGTTTATTCATTTTTGAAGATTTAGTATGTGGTGGAGATTTATTCTCTTACTTAGTCGAAGGTTCTAGGATGAAATCGGTACCTGAAAAAGAAGCCATTATAATTGTTTATCAGCTTTTGCAAGCTCTTGGGTACTTGCACCAATTGAACATCATACACAGAGATCTTAAGTTGGAAAATATCTTATTGCAAGCTCCTGTTCCTTGCACAAGGATATACATATGTGACTTTGGAATTGCCAAAAGTTTACAGATTAATGAGAGAACAAAATCAGTAATTGGGACTGTTGAATATGGTGCTCCTGAAGTGTTTTCAGAAAATCTGAGCAGTGGCTACGATACCAAGTGCGACATGTGGTCTTTGGGGGTGATTTGTCATATTCTCATGTCTGGTGTGTCGCCATTTTACTGTGAAGGTACAAGAGAGAGAATAATCAAGAAAGCCAGGTCCGGACTCCTTGACTTGGAACTACCACAGTTTAGGAAAGTCACAGACCAGGCAAAAGATTTCATAGCCAATTTGATTAAAGTCAATCCAACTAATAGGATGAACGTACAAATGAGTTTGGAGCACACTTGGATACACTGTAGAAGATCAGTGTTGGATAAAATCTACATCGAAAAGATTTTAAATTGTGATCAAGCATAATCTGTACTTACTCTTAAATAACTGCTCAGCTTAACAAGTTTAAGAATATACTATACCACCATTTTAATATTATAGTTCTTGTTTCCAAATCCTGCTCGCACTCGTGTAAACCTGTTTCGTGATTGTAAAATACTAGTTATCCTTCTTCACGGTCACATTGAAATTTGCAGCTAAAATTCTACTGACTGCACAAAAATAACAAAAAACTGAAGGCATCAAGTCGTTAACTGAACCCACAAGATGTCATTTTACAACTCAGGTGGCAACTATAATAACCGAGGTGGCCACTCAGCTTACAATAAACCTAGACAATACGATAATAAGTCCCGCTTTAATAATGGTGGGGGCCAAAACAGATTCAATGGTGGGCTGACTACTGATGGACAGAACACGCAAGGCAACAGCTACGCAAACGGAAACTATGGAGCATACCAACAACGTAAATCATTCAATAACAGGTCAACACATCAGTCGTCGTTTCAAAACAGGAATACCCAGCCAAAAGGTGAAGGAAATGAGTTATGGATGGGAGACTTGGACCCATCATGGACAGAACGAGCGATAACAAGCATCTGGAACTCAGTTGGTGAACACCCCACGAATGTGAAAATAATACGAGACAAGGTGAACCCTTCGAAGCCGTTATACTGTTTTGTTGCGTTTCCCTCGCCTTCAGAAGCTTCCAATGCTATACTTAAAAATGGCACTTTCATTCCAGGATCGAAGAGTTCATTCAAATTAAATTGGGCATCGGGAGGGTCCTCTAAAGCAGCGGTGGTCCCAGCTAGCATGCTTAAAGGCGATCTGAGAGGACGGAATGAAAACTCATTGTTTATTGGTGACCTTGCAGCAGAGGTTACAGATCAACTACTTTTCCAGAAATTTAACGAACACTACCCCAACCAAGTCAGACAAGTCAAAGTTATGGTTGATACTACTACAGGCGTAAGTAAAGGATTCGGGTTTGTAAGATTTTATTTACCGGAATATCAGAAGAAGGCATTAAGTGAGATGAATGGGTTTATGCTTGGAAGCAGACCAATTAGAGTTGGGTTGGCTGCTGGAGGAATTGCTGCTGGCGGATTTGCGAATATTCCAAATATTTCCAACTCCGGCAACTCGGTCACAAGTGCGTCCACTCAGTCGGAGTTTTCTGAACTTTCGCGAATTAAACTTCACCAAACCCAACCAAGCATGACTCAGTATACTGACCCGAATAATACAACACTAGTGGTGAAAGGTTTGGGGGGAAAGTTAACAAATAAAGAGCTCAAAAATTGCATGATAAGCTTCGGGGATTTAGTTTCACTTAAATTCTCCTTGAACATGGATATAGCTTTTGTAACGTTTTTGCTTCGTACTTCAGCAGAGTCTGCTTTGATATACACGCATGGAACTATAATTAATGGTTGCCATCTAAAAGTTACGTGGGGAAGCGAAACCTCAAAGTATCTAAAGGCACCGGTGCCCCCGTTAGTTTATGGTGCTCATGGTCACATTTTGGAAAACCAGAGTACAGAAAATTGCTACGATCCAAGTGATAGGTTGCCACTGGCACTAATTGATGAAATATATGTCAACTCAATTGTGCATAAGAACAAACTTTTGGATTCGCTAACTTACTGAACTTACTTAAGCACACTCATTCTTCATGATCTTCCTCAAAAATACCAGGACAGTTGTCTGCCATGTCTTCTTTGTCTGCGAATTTCGTCCCACAAAATATACAATATCGATGGACGTTTCTCAAGTATTCTAGGAGTAATTGAAGTTTGTCTTCATCAGGTAGAAAGTCATCAGAACCTTCAAAATCATCTGATTTCACCACTTTAGTTGACTCTTGATCAGACCCAAGACGTCTCTTCTTTTGCAATTTTTCATTTTCATTCTCTCGCAAAAGTCTAACATAACTTCGCCATAATTGGTTTATTTCATTTGGGTCTTTATTGGAGTACCATTTTTCTGAGTCTCCGCTGATATCGAAGCAGTATTTCATGACACGGTTTATAGTAGCTTTTAATTTCAATGACTTCTGTATGGAGCTCCTCCTATTTGTGTATGATTCCTTATTTACCGAAACCTCGTTTACTTTAGGTAGTTTTTGAACTCGAAGTCCAGCCGTATCATTTTTTGCAAAAACTTTTATTGGGGCTTGCTCAGCTTTAGACGACTCTTTCCCTAAACTATCACCCACTCTAAACCCCATCTTTTGCATTATGGACAACCCAATTGAATTATGATTCTCAAAAAGAGACTTGTCAACTGATGCTTTTGTATTCTGTTTGAGTACAGTGGGCGAAGCAACATCGAACAGCATATAATCTTCACTAATGCTTTTTTCATTGGAAGTCTCTGCTGGAGGAGGTGCAAATTTCTTCTTTTTCTTGAAGATTACAGGTGTTTCATCTTCAGAATCTTCACTACCAAAAACATTGTTCTTCATATCGGTTTCTTAACTTTTTTCCAAAACAGAAAACTATTGCGGAACCACCATGTCTTTCATAAGGAATGATTCGCTCAAGTCGGTTCCTGTGTCGCGAGTGAATTCGTCGGCGCGTCTACAACATTTGGCCCAAGAACCTGCCCAAGCGAGCCCCTATGCGTCAATTCCAACAACTCCAAGTGCAAGTAACTCCTACATCACATCCTCGTTGAACCCTAGCAGGCACTTGCCCATTACACCTGTGAACTACAAAAGTAAGATAACCAACAAGGATGAACTAGAGAAATTTGAAAGATTGCCAGTGGTACAGCAGGTTAATGAAATGGAGAACTTGTTGAACGAATTGTCAAATGATATATCTTCGTTCAAGGAAAGCCACCTTGAAAACACAATAGAGCTGTTGATATCTATCAACGATGACTTAAAACTTAAAATAGGCGTTTTAGAACAACACCGACAGCTTGGGAACCAAATAAAAGAGCTTACGGACGAACAGACCGACTTGAATGCGAAGTCCAAACACATATTGAAAGAGTTGATTTCGTATAGAAGTCAGCTAAAACAATTACCCAGATTGCCAGCGGTTTCGGCAGTGAAAGCAGAATCGAAGAAAAAAGTGGAGGTTACCGAGATCTTAAAGTACGCTATGAAATTGGCTAAATTCACAAAGGCTCCTGCCACTGTAGGAAATGTCCAATTCCAGATACATCCAAACAATTATGTTTGGCCAGCAGAAGATGCGTTGAGAAGGGGAATGCTTGCGGCAGCGTCGTTGCAGGAAGCAGAGATAATTAAAAGTGAATTGGGAGAAGAAGAGGAAATTAAGCCGGTTGCGAAAGACGAAACTCCTGTTAGAAAAGAAGAAGTCCTGTCTCCAGATGGTAGAAGAGGATCTTTTGGAGGATACAGTTCGATCACTAATGCCGAAACAGCTGAGAAGAAGTCTGATGAGCCAAATGATTTGAATTTGGATTTGTTTGATCCTGAGGATGAGTTTTCAGATTAAAAAGTGTAATATTTAGGTGTAATAATGAATAGGACGTGCTAATGATGAACTTCTTTGGAAGATTTAAGAGGTTTGACATACGGTGGAGAATTAATTTGCAGAAAATAAACGCTTCTACAAATGAACGAGATTAGTATCCAGTCCCAAAGGCAGAAACAGATGAATTGATCATATCAGTTCCAGAAGTCAAAAATGTATTACAAATTCAAGTCATCGTCATCTATTTCTTTTCACACTACTTTTTTGAATGGTCACCAAACATCTCGCTCGGGTGCTTGAATGTCCCTGTGGCCTTCTCTCCACCTAAAATGCAGTCCAATTCCAACTGCTTGGAGTACAACTCTCCAGATTCCAAATGATCCTTAACTAATTCTGCTAAACCATTGATGAATGTTTTGTTTCCATTCAATGACTCTGCTCTCTTCACCTTTTCTGGATTAGTGCACTCCTCAGCCAATTCGATGTCCAACTCGTGCAAGGTTTCGATGTGGTCAGAAGTGAAAGCAACTGGAACCAACACAATACCCTTGATATCCTCTCTCTTTTCTAATTTGCCTACGATTTTTGCGGTTTGACCTCCAAGCCATGGTTTGGGACCAACTTGAGACTGCCAAACTAACCTGTATGGATTCGAGAAGTTTATCTTCTCCATGATAGCGTAAACACTAGCAGCGACTTCAGCTGGGTAAGAGTCGCCCCTGTTAACAATTTCCATAGGCAAAGAGTGGGCAGAAAACAACACAACAATCTGGTCTCTTACATCGGCTGGAAACTCGTTCAACTTATCCTTGATGTGACCTGCGAACGCCTCCACAAACAACTTCTGCTTTGGCCATCTGTCGATGAAGGACCACTTGATGGAGCGTTCGGGATCCAACTCCAAAGTCTTTCTGTACAATTCGTTCATGGACGAACCGGTCGTTGAGTAGGAAAACTGAGGGTACTGAGAAAAAGCTACTGCCCTTGTGATTCCATCTTTCTTCATTTCCACCAACGTATCTTCAGTCAATGGTTTAGCATAACGGAAAGCAACATAGGGCTTGTGTGGAGCTGTCTCTGGACTGCTCTTGTCCAAAATTTCACATACTTCCTTACATTGGTACTCTGACCAGTGTCTGATAGGTGAACCTCCTCCTATTTCCGCATAATGTTCAGCGATCTGGGGAGTACGGCGTCTTGCAATGAACTTCGCCAATGGATTTTGGAAGATACCAAAAGGAATCAAGTCGCCATCAGAAAAGAGACGGAGCAAGAAGTCGTGCGTTTCCTCCACTTTCGATGGGCCACCCATGTTCATGAACACTACACCAGTACCTTTGTTGGAGGTAGAGTTGAACCTGAAGCTCCAGGTCAATGTTGTTGGTCTTATTCTAGATACAGATGCTTTTAACATGGTCGTTGTCTGAAAGGCTTTCACAATATTTCACTGGATTTATTAACGTCAATGGTACAAGCACACCTTGTGATCGCCAAAGTACAAAATTGACAATGCATTTACGTCATGGTTATGAAGAGCAAATATTTTGTT
This sequence comes from Kodamaea sagamina, assembly GCA_030556545.1. Taxonomy (NCBI): domain Eukaryota; kingdom Fungi; phylum Ascomycota; class Pichiomycetes; order Serinales; family Debaryomycetaceae; genus Kodamaea; species Kodamaea sagamina. The sequence continues at coordinate 208,187 of JAKTUG010000005.1, forward strand.
TGGGCACTTCACAAGACAACGTAGACTTCGTAGACTACCTAGACTCTTTACCTCCCTTGGACTACTGTTATTCTTTGACTATGTGCACTCTTTTGTGTAGTTAGTCTACTAATATAATTCACATTCATCCTATTTTTGAGTATCTCATTTAAATTACTTGCTACTTACTAAAATTAAGAAATATTTTCACACTTATTGTCTCTTATCACTCTACTCTGATTTCTTAGACTTCTCTTTCTCCACAGCTTCCTTTCTGTCGTTAAAAATCTCATTAATTTCGTTGGTGAAGTTATTGTACGCATCTTTCAAACCTTCAAAATCATCATGTTTAATCGAAGTACGACGTTTTCTGAAAGATTTCCAGGCCGCTCCCAATTCCTGTATTTCCTCTTCAATTTCCTCTTTATTCACGGACTCCAAAACCTCGATCGTTGGAACACCTAATGTTGGTATGTCATCATTGTTATCAAATAAAATGTTGACGGCGTTCTTGACACTGTCAGCTTCAGAGTTGGAAAGCTTCTTCTTGGAGTCTTCTTCCCTCTTCTTTTCAGAGTCCAGTAAGGATCTCAAGTATTTGGTAACCTGTTTTGCGTAGGGTCCTCTGAAAATTAAGAATGTGAGAGCAATGATGATGTGAGGATAAAAGTACACCACGGCCCAACTGTAGATTGACTTTTTAAAGTCCAAAATCACAAATGGCTGAACAGCAACACCAAATGCCATCTGCGTCACGAACCACGAAAGGATGTCGTAGTAGATCTTAGTTGGTTTGGCAGTTTTACCATCAGCTTGCAAGAAAATAGGACGGAAGTTCTTCCTGTAGATTCTGCCCATTGTCTGGTACAAAGCACCGAGTACAAACGTCAAGTAGTAGCCTGGTCTGGTGCCGTGCCAGAAAGCACTGGTGGCAAAAGTGAACAAGGTGCTCTTGAAGCCAGGTTTCTTACCCTTTCTTGCGATTCTCAAGTAAACGTAGTTCTTCAACCACTTATTGGTGTTCATATTCCAAGCCTCCAAGCAGGTGTGCACATTCTGTCCTGTTTCAAAGGCCCAGGTGTCAATGTTTTGAACTCTGTTCCACTTGAACTTGCCAGTCTCTGGGTCTGTTCCATTGAACCCAATTCCGCAGAGAATACAAGCACCTTCAGCAATTGACCAAATAGTGTAGTACTTCAATCTGTGCGTGAATCCCAATACCCACATATACAAGACTCGGTAGAAAAAGCCGTGCTCAGCCACCAAGGACCCATCCAAAAGGTACTCAGTTGTTGCTATCTTACCTGACATGAAAAATAAAATTGCCCAAAAGAACCCCTCAAACGTCTTCTTGAAGGACTCTTTGCCACTTCTTGGGATTTTACGCTTCCCACCGTGTGGCAACTTCTCTGGTGGCACATCAAACAAAGTGCAGTGGATGAATTTATCGTAGTCAGCGTAGTCAAATGCTGGACCTGTCAATAAAGACGCATAGAAGAACACGTATCCAATGTATGGTAGCAAGTTAGGGTGCTTTTTGATGACTCTCTCTTTTGCATATGGAGTCAATGATTCCTGGGGTCTTCTTCCGTCGTGGACGTTCCAGCCAAAGGCAGACAATTTCATAACCAACACCATCTGCGATCCAGTGATATCGATCTTTGTAGGGTCGTACTCATTGAAAAACTGGGCGTGGAGGTGATTGTAAGCTAAATGAGACATCACGAATAAAAAGTTGATCCAGGGCATGCTCAGTGTTCTCAAGTATCTAGTGATAAAATAACAGCCTGCACCACTGATCATCAACGTCTGGAACCCCAGGTACAAGTTTAGGATTCCAAACAAGTAGAAAGCCGAGACACTGATGTTGTAAACATTCTTTAACGTGTAGTTGTGATCTGGTAACCGTTTGTAGATAAAGCTGAAAGGGAACGATAACAAGGCACAGATCAATACCTTCAAGTTGGCCTCATCCATTCCAACTACCTCCAGTAATTGAGTGATGCCATTCTGTATTACTGTGATTGCCATCGCTACTGATGATGTTATGTTTGTCTACAAAAAAAAAACAAGTAGAATAAGTGAATCTCGTTTGCTGTGTAGAAGCCCACGCGTTTTTGATTTAATTTAACTATTGACGTTTCCGCCACTTTATTGTCTTGCCAGCACCAACTTGTAACCTTCTTCTAAGGCTGTAGTGATGTTATCATTTTTGTATGGAATCGTGGTCAATGCGAACGCCACATCATTCCACTGTGACTCATTCTGGCATTTTAATAACCTGGCTAGCAACTTCTCCAGCAACTGCTTTTGGTGTTTTTCCTTATCTATGAAGGAAACCAAGAACTTGATAATACGTTTCATGGCATCCTTGTCCAATGAATTATCGGTCGACAACCCACTGAAAATATCAATGAAACCGTTGTAGATGGCATTATCCTTGGTGGCCAATTCTGTGAAGAATAATCTGCACATGTCGCTAATCCCCTGGTCAGGATTTTCCAAGCACTTGGCCATCGATGATAATTGTCCCTTAACTTTGACCTGTCCTGCAAGAATCAAGAACGTGACCGTCATGAGGCACGTTCTCTGTACCATGAGGTTTTCATCCGTAAGTCTTCTGTAGAGGAAGTCCGTGCTTTCGTCTACTATATTGTTAAAGCACACGGCCATGTCTCCCAATCCAAGCACACAATTGCATCTGATAATAGGGTCATCGGACTTTTCCATGATAGTTATCAAGAGTGGCAAATTCTGCTCACAGTATATTGACGAGACGCACATCAACTTGGCCATACAAAGTACTGCACTTCTTTGCAATACTTTGTTATCATAGTTGTTGTTGTTGGCACAAATCTCCTTAACCAAAGGACCAAATCTAGCGAGCAATGAGTTATCTCCATACAATAATTCACGTTCCTTGACATGAATAACAGCATCTGTAAAATCGTCTTCTGAAGTACCTCCTATCATTTCTAACTCTTCTTCTCCTGTTGGATCTTCATCTTGCTTCTTCTCGGAGTTTTCGTCGGGTCCTTTCTTGCTTTCCAGCTCGTGCTTCTTCTTCTTGAACTGAGCCTCAAGCCTTTCAAGATATACAATGGTTTTGATTGCAACATGTCCAACAATAAACAATAACTGCGATAATCCAATGACCTTAGATTCTTCAGTGTTGTTGCTTCTGAAAACAGCAACTGACTTCTTCTTAATAATATCGCTGCAGTCTTGATCTGGATTAAGTGATGCCAGGTAAATGGCCGCGATCGCTTGCTCTGCCACTCCATACCACTCAGGTCTAGAATCGTAGCGGATTATCACATCCTTCGACTTTTCAATTACCTCTTCCCGGACCTTGCCTTTCAACAGTGCTACTGAGGCAACAGCGTCTTTCTTCGAGGAGGCGATTCTCTGTATCGCTACGCATGAGTATCTTGCCAACTTCAAATCGGCAAACCCTTTTTCCCCAAGACCAACCATCAAAATAGAATCGAGATCTCTCACTATAATCAGGTTGTCTTCCAAAGAAAGCATACCTAAGATGATGATAGCGCCACGACGCTGCTCTTTGACATTCTCTTCTTTGTTGGGATCTGTATTTTCGTAGTTGTAAATGTGCCACAACACGTTAATAACTTCCTGGTTTATCAACTTGCCAGCGTGCATCAACCCGAGGAGCTTTTCCAAAGAAGCCAAGTCAGCGATACTGGCATTTAAAGTCAAGGAAATTAAGTTCTTCGCTATGTACGCAGCCTTTTCAGATTTGTTCGCTTCATGTGGTGCTGTTAAAAACAAGTCACGATAGCAGTCAATCAAGTGGGAAGGTACAGATTTTCCTTCCTCAGACGTTCCTTTCAGCCATACCAAATGTAACATACGGCGAATACCTTCAGGAGCTGTTTCTATTCCATATGCGTCAGAGAACACCAAAAAGTCCATGGAGTCAATCGCCTCATTTCTGTTCTTGGAGAATAGAAGTTTGGAGATGATTCTTATTCCATGGTGAATGGCTTCTATGAAATCAACAGCATCCTTGTAATAATTGACTTTAAGCTTTGCTCTGTAAAGCACATTTCTGTCTGGTAAGTTTTCTTCTTGTTCCAACATACTGACCTCAATGTCTATCCCTTCTTCGTCTGTGTCTTGGGTATTATTTTCCTCGTTGATATTCTTATTCTTATTCTCATGTTCTACTTTTTCGCTTTCACTTTCATCGTCTTCGTCATTTTTATCAATTTCATCCAATTCCATATCATCAGGCTTAGGTTTCAGCGGAGAGATCGGCATATATTTCAACAATTCTGCTTCTGCCTCGTCCAATTGTTCCTTCCAGAATGAATAGTTCAATTGAGAGCCGTGTGCTGTGTTAAACTGGTGCGTTAAAACTAATTTCGACATCAACTTTATTGCGTTTCTTCTAACCAATGTGCTTCTATCATCCAAAGATCTAACCGATGAAAGCATTAATTTCTGTCTTCTTTCTGTTAACTTCACACGCAAGCTGATAACTTTGGTGAGGGCCTGAAATGCCTTAGATCTAACATATGGATTCTGGTCCAAGAATCTATCATGAAGTAAATCAAGTAATCCATCAACATGTTGAACGACGTTGGAATTAGAATTAGACTCAGTCTCTTCTGCAGTTTCCACTGTATTATGTTTCAAAATATCTACAACAATATTACCGCAAGTCTCCACAACTGAACATCTCAAAGTTTGGTTGCTGTTGTCTAGTAATTGCGAAATCGAAGACATTTGCTTTAAAATAAGCCTTGGACTCAATTCGGACAATTTAATCAAGAATTCAGAAACAGCCTTGGGGCCATTAGTATCATTTGAATTAAACTGGGTCTGCGAAATTTCTCGTAAAACTTCTTCAGTTAAAACAATATAGTCGTAGCTTTCTGATAACAAGTGGAGAAGTTCAGCCATATAAGGAGGTAAATGGAGGTAATATGTGAGACATTGTATAATCGAATGTTGAATGATTTGTGCATGGCCATGGTACTTTACTGAAACAGCAATTATCTTGAACATAAAGGTTTTGATACCTAAGATCTTCATTCTCTCGGGGCTTTCCATTAAGTTCATTATTGGTCTTGTGAATAGCTCAATGTACAAATCTCTCTCTGGAGTTGTCACAAATATCTTGGAAAGGTCAATTTTCAAGATTGTTATGATGGCCTGAAGACAGTCTTCAACTTGCGCGTTATTTGACTTCCATTTTGCCAAAGCCTGTGAGTTTGCAGCATTCTTGGCCTTCGAATGTGTGTGTTCTTCTTTACTCAAAAATTTGAGCAATACAAAGGTGAGGTAGCCATACTTTTCAAGTGTGGATTTGATGGAATCAATCGAGTCAACAAAATCACCATTTTCGACAACTGTGTAGAAACTATGACCAAGCGTGTTGAATGACGATGAGACCAAATACGTTAACTGTCTTTGGTGTTTGGAGTCCAAAGATCTGCTTCCGTGGACAAGTTCTATCAAGTCCTCAAACAAATCATCATTGAAGTTTATAGAATCTGGATTATTGGCGAGAGAGTCCGTAACAGACTCGATTTTACTATCTAGATCGCTGAATGCAAGTTCGTAGTTCTTATCCACATCAAATGCGTTAAAATAGCTTGATAAGTTGAAGTCCATTGTGCTAAACTAGATAAATTTCAAGATGTGATCTATTTTGTTTATATTTGATTTGTACGCGCGCGGTTGTCAAAACATTTAGCATTTCAAAGTTTCGAAATTTGAGCACCTGAATCAATTTGCTGAAGCAGTGACACTGTCGTGAAATGTTTGAATTTCGCAATCGTTATACTAGGGTCTCTTCAACCACTTTCGCACTTTCCAAGTTCTACAGATTGTCCTACGGAGTTTCCACAACTAGTCCTTTGCTAATCAACAATTTTTTTGTTTATTTAAAAGTATATTCCTAGTCTTTCAACTTAGCATATCCCTTCACAATAGCTTTTTCCGTCCCCATTCTCTCATCTTCTATCGCAGTAAGCAAATCCTTCAATACAATCGAGTTGCCTGAACGTATTTCTCGGTACCTAAGCCCATTATCTCCTCTAACTGATATAAGGCTACTAACCTTACCCTTTTCTTTATCAACAGCACTTTTGTTCAGATCGACCGCATTTGAGTTGGAGGTCATCCACGAATATTTTTTACGCCCTGGATTCATAGTCATCATTGCAGCCGTGGCGTTAGCAGCTCTATGTAATGTTTCTTCAGCACCTGCCTTGCCATCAGCCCCAACTGCTTCTCCACCTTCGTTGGCCAGTTTCTCCAACCCCAATAATACACGTTTGTTGACACGTTTGTCCTCTAAATCTTTTTGTTTGGCTGCCAAATTCCTCAACTCTTTAGACAACTCTGACCTCGGAATGTTAGCAGCCGCTTGAGCTTGAGCGGTCGGTGTCGTGGGACCTCCTTTTTTATTGCCTTTGGCAGTCAAATTAGGTATGCCTCGGCGACGGTGTCTCGATAATATTATCGTTTTTGTGAGAATACCTGCAATCCAGCTCTCGCAGGCTGAAGAAACTAACTCTAGCATCTCAGGATCCATCAAGAAGTTTTGGTTGATTCCGTTTGCCCTTGATATTTTGTTCATGAACGCTGCTACATGGTAATCTGTCAAAAAAGGAGGCTGCTTGACACTCTTGAATTGACGAGCTTCTTTCGATAATTCATTTCTTCTGTTCTGCTGCAGCAACAATAATTCTTCTTCTTGCTGCAAGTTCACACCTGCCGCGAGAATTGCATCATTAAGTGTAGAAGGGTCAAACTTCTTATCACTGCCACCCCCACCAGCTGTTGCAGGATTTTGAGAGAGTGCTGTCAGCACATTTGCTCCAGGAACTGAAGTGACAGTCGGCTGGAAGCTTGGAAATGATGAAAGTGGCGTAGGTGGCCCTGTTCTCCTTGGCTCGGTCTTGTTTATTTGCTTCCTGAAGTCTAGCTTTGGTGCTTCTGTTTTCACTTTCGGATCTTTTGAATCGTACTGATCATCTAGATAGTTTCCCAGTAGGTTGTCAAACCCCACATCTAAACCAGTATTCTGCAGGCCCTGGCCAGCGGGCTTCTGGTTGCTTGAATATGAATCATGAAAAGGCAATGGTGCATTGAATATATCATCAAAGTGAGAGTCAGCCGTTTTTACTCTTTTGTTGTTCTGTACCTGCTGCTCGTCGTTAGCCCTCTTCAAATCCCCGTTATTCGACATATTGGGCACTCAGTACGATCTGTTCTCCTCTTGGTATTGTTTTCTTCAAGCTTCAAATAAGTCGTGCAACTTGAGCGTTTTCTACATCTCATGACTTTTGTCAGCTGATCAATCATCAAGATGAGCATCAGAAAAATTTCAGATCTTCTGGTTAAGTTCCACCTTGAAGCATAAAGATGTCGTCAAAATCAATAGTTACCTTCGAAGGCCACCGTAATCTTAGATTACGCTTGATTCTTTCCACTTTGTCAGGAAAGCCAATAAAAATCACGAAAATCAGATCTAATGATATGAATCCTGGTTTGAAAGATAATGAAGTCTCATTTTTGAGATTATTGGAAGCCGTCACCAACGGTTCACACATCGAAATTTCCTACACAGGTACGACAATTATCTATAGGCCAGGTATTATAATTGGAGGAGAAATTACACACAACTGTCCTACAACCAAACCGGTGGGATACTTTATTGAACCTATGTTGTACTTGGCACCATTCTCGAAGAAGAAGTTCTCAATCATTTTCAAAGGTTTAACTGGTTCAGACAAGACCACAGATGCGGGTGTTGAGGCCATTAAATGGGGTTTGCTCTCATTAATGGAGAAGTTTGGAGTCCGTGAAGTATCCTTGCACGTCTTAAAGAGAGGGTCGCCACCTTTGGGTGGTGGTGAAGTGCACTTGATGTGCAATTCTCTCATTTCACACCCGTTAACTATGCATTGTGTTGACACACCAAAGTTTTCAGCCATTAGAGGTGTTGCGTACTGTACTCGCGTATCTCCGTCAGTGGTAAACAGAATGATAGACTCCGCCAGACAAGTGTTGAGGCCAACAGGTGTTGATGTCAACATCACAGCAGACGTTTGGAGAGGAGAAACCTCTGGGAAATCACCAGGTTTTGGTATTACCTTAGTTGCTGAACTGAAAAAAGGATGGAGAATTTTGACTGAAGGTGTAGGAAGTGCAGGCCTGATGCCTGAAGATTTGGGTGAAAAGGTAGCTTATCAATTGCTCGACGAGTTATCACACAGTTCGACTATCGGTAGAAACCAATTGATGTTGGCCTTAGTTTACATGACTATCGGAAAAGAAGACGTGGGAAGATTGAAATTGCATAAACAACAAGTTGATGATAATTTGGTATGGGTTTTAAGAGATATCAAAGCTGTCTTTGAGACTGAAGTCTTCTTCAAAGATGGCGCAGTTGATGCAATCCCAGGTGAAGAAGACTATGTCACTGCTACCGTCAAGGGTATTGGATTCACCAGTGCTTCCAAGAAAATCGCATAATGAATACTGTATATTTATAACTCTGTACAAAACGTTTGATGTTTACATACGTTTACCAGAAGGAGCACCAACCAATGTAGTGTTGACACAAATTTTCCACCAGTGTAGCTTGTTGAATTAACTTGTCGACTTGGGAAGGAACGTCCAACTCTTTTAGTCTTTTAATATCATTACCTGTTAATTTGTCGGTAATTCGCTTCAAAACCAAGGCAGCTCTAGCATTGCGGATCTCCATTTCGTTTTGTTTAGTAAGTCTAGCAGCTTCCTTTTCGTCAATTTGTCCACGTCTCAACAAATCTGCAGTATTCACTTGAGGAACCTTCAATCCAGTTGCTTCTGCCACTGCTTTAGTTGGGAAATCGAATCCCCAGTTAATCAATGGATCATAAGCAAATGCTTCTAAAATTGCCATCAAAGACTCTTTGTTATCTCTCAACACCCTCATAACATGCTCACATGTGATTCTGAATGAGCCTTCAATACCACTGACTTCCATGGCGTAGTTAAGCATTCTCGTCAATCTGAACGGTACCTTTTCTGGGTATTTCTCTCTCAAGATAGCTGCTTCAAAGCAATCACCAAAATCTATGTGCACAACTTTTCCTGTAATTCGATCAAGCATCAAATTGGAAGGATGTCTATCTCCAAGACCCAATATATAACCAACCATCGACATAACTGCTAATGACCGCGTGTACGTGGTGCGTCTATCAAGCCATGCTTCTGATGATTTGGACTTCAACCATAACACTTTGTACAAGTCTTGGCCTCTAGTGTTGTCTAGAGCTCCTGTAAATACTTCAACTTTTTGGAGTAGGGTCAAACTATCGTAATCTGGGGCCATTTGCAACATAATACGGTGTTCAATGTTAAGCAAGATTCTTCTAGACTCTCTGTACTCTCTGATCAAAACATGGAAAGTGTCACTATTTGGAACCCAACCCAATAGACCCACCTTTGGAGATAATGGGATTGCTGCATACTGTTGAATATCCAAGTGCCTCTTAAAGCATTCTGGGTCATTCACTAACAACGTATTAACCAAACCAAACAATTGCATAACCAAATTGTCTTGTCTAATATCTTCATGACCTTTCAAGATGTAGTCATACGATTTACCATCACTTCCGGAGCAAGTTAATCTTCTTGGTCTTTGCTTGGATGAAATCACACTTAAAACAGGATTAAAGTTCATAATTCTTATAATTGGTTTCCCAGCGGTGTAGGTTCCTGGAGCTGCCAAGTCTAAGTCATGTGCTTCCAACAATTTTGGAGAGACATATTGCAATTCAAGTGTTTGTAATTGCGGTAATTGGCGACTTATGCGACGGAAGACATTGTAGTATATGTCCCATGCTTGATTCAAATTAGTTGCATCTCTCGTACGTCTGAAGTTCAATACCCATTCATAAGCGTCTGCTAACTCTCTTCCAAACGCAGAGGTAAATGCAGACTCTCTCATGGTTTCAGGTCCTTTTTGTAGCATCTGATGTAAAGGCTCCAAAACTGCGTACATCTTCTCTGTATTGTGTTCGCCAAAGAATAAACGAGAAGCATCTTCCAATCCTTCATACCACTGTTCGTGCCACAAGACTGCTACTCTGATCAATTCATGACTAACTAATTCAGCTTGGTCCACCAAATCGGAAGAGTGAACACGCATCTTCTCAATAATAGACTCAGCAGCCTTCTTTCTGTTTAAGGACTCTGTTGTGACTGCAACAGCCAAAGGATAAACCAATGCTTGAGGGTGTGCTTTACCCAAATCTGCCAAAAGACCAAACAAAGATCTACTAACAATTTGGTTTGGCTGGTGGATCCGCGAGATTAACTGGGGTACAACTTGAAGCCAATTGTCAATCTTCACCATATTAAAGCCCTCGGTCATTGCAACTGCGGCTTCAGGAATGCCACCAAATTTGAACCACAATGTAAGTAAACGCAACGTGTCTTGCAAAGAGTTCGAGTTGGATAAAGAAATCGAGTGGAAGAAGCCCTTTATTGAGGGAATGACATGTCTCTGAACTGCTTCCATAGGAACCATGTTTGCAGGTTGTTGTGGTGCAATTGGCTTTGCAATTTCTCCATCATCAGATGGAGTTATCACTTGGTCATTCTGCTCCATTATTTCAGACTTGTTACTTTGACTGGTATACAATGAAATGACTTCAAAGTTTGCCAACGCCCAGTTGTGCCATGCTTTATACCATTTATCATCAAAGTGGGTGGCTAATAAATAAGCACCTAAGATTATTTCTGAAGTTTCCGCTCTCCAGTTACTATTCAAGGCAATTTGCCATTCACCTTGCTTCAAGAAACAACGAGCGAGCAATTTGGTATACTCTTCAACATGTTTTGGAATTCCTGGCCCCTCTGATGGTAATGGTTGTGTAATCAAATCATTCGGATTCAATCCCAAATCCTGTGACATTCTGGTGGTGAAATCGACCAAGTGACGTAATGCTTCTTTCTGTTGGCCCTTTGCCCACATGTATTTTAATTGAGCATAAACAACCTGTGGTGGAGCCCTAGAAGGGTTTTCTGGTGAACCTTCCTCCAACAATGAGTTGAGTGACTTTTCAGCCAAATTAAGTCTTCCAGATTTGCGGCACAAGTTTGCAAACTTAATCCACATGTCCATGTCTTGCTTTGGTTTGATAACCAAGGTTCTCACCTTCAACATTCTTTGCCAAATATCAACATTTCTTTGGCATCCGAGTAATCTTGTGTTCCAAGTTTTTCTCATGACAGCTCTCTTCTCTGAACCTTGGGGTAAACGTTTGTACTTGATGATTTCTTCTAGCTCCGCCAACATTTGCACTCTAACAACTACACCGTAAGCTCTCGTGTAACTTTCACTTACCAATGCAGTCATTTCTGTTACCAACAAATCTCTTGCTCTAACAATGTGTTCAGCAGCAACTGAAAAGTTATTCCTGTGCAAGCTCAAAATAGCATTGAAGAAGGCCTTATCAGGAGATTCTGTTTTCATAACTTTGATACACGAGTCCATTCTATCCCATTGGCCCAAACCCCAGGCGGCAGCAGCAGCCAAAGGAGCAACGTTTCTCTTGATTTCACTCAGTGAGTCGTCCCACTTACTCTTCGCTAATTCAGATAATTGTTCCCACTCACCGAGTGCATGCAAACACCTCATTTTACCCATTGTAATTTCCATGTTGTTAGGTTCGAGGATTTCACGTTTATTATACGCTCTCAAGGCATCATCCCAACGCTGTAACTTTTCATACCACGTTTCCTTCAACTGTAAATCATGGTGCAATTGAGCATGCTTTAAGATACCGATTGCAGCATCAGATTGCTGTAATTGGTTGTTGATGCTGATTAAAGATTCTATAGTTGGGGTAGTTGGCTCTTCATAAAACTCTAATTCTTTGTAATGCAAAGCTTTAGCATAGGCATGACATCTTTGGGCATATTGTCCTAATGTACTGATTGCAATTGGTAAAGACTTGTCGTCGTGCTCCATGAACTCAGCCAAATTCAACAAAATTTGATGGATCTCAGGCGGGTTGTTTGGAGAGCTCAAAGCAATACAAAATGACTGGACTAATTCCTCTTGATGTTGAGAATACAATTCGCTCCAACAACTAGCAAAACTGGAGTTGAACAAGTCCTTGGCTAAAGGATAATAGTCGGAAGCCAAACCTGCACATGCGCGGATTGCATGTGAGGGTGATTGTTTAAGTAACTCTTTACTCAACCTATTGATCCATTCTTGCCAGTCTTCTTTACTTCTTCTTTGACTTGAGTCCCATGCCGCCTTCAATGCTGCTTGGTTAACAGGTAACTTCTTCAGTGGCATATCTACTTCTGGTATGTCCAAGTGATGCAGATGTGAGTCGAACTCTTTGTAGAGATCCAAATGTGGAGGAAGTGGGTCACCACTGATCAATTTACTTACCAATTGTTCGAATTTAGGTGCCACTATCTTTTGCAGAATCAAAACTTTTTTGATCACCGGAATGAATACGCTAAATTCACTGCCCAACTGGAGAAGTAAGTAGCTTAAAGTGTTCATGGCTGCACTTCTAAGCTCCTCGTTACCTTGGCGCAAAACTCTCAAAATTGGATGGATAATTCTGGACGCCATATCATTAAGAAGAACATTTCTCGATAATCTTCCAATAGCTTCTATTGACGCTCTTCTCAAAACCAAAGGACCAACTTCAAACATCTTGACGATGTTAGGCACAATAATGTGCACATATTCTTCGATGTTGCTACCAAAGACAACGAAACTCTTGAGAACGTGCAAAGAAGGTTCTCTTTTGAGCGATTTATCATCTTCGAAAACTTGCAACATAATAGTTAAAACTTCAGGCAAGTACATTTTAAACTCTCCTTCCAATGCACGTGAAATAGACTCGATCAAACTGATTATTATGACCTGGATGTTCAATTGGGTGCTGGAGTTGAAAAATTCCTTGATGACTCCAAAAATAAGGTGTAAGTGAGATCTGATGTGTTGCTTAACTATCAAGATAAGTGCACCCAATTGTTGAAAGTAGAATTTCAACATCGAAGGTTGGCAGGTATGCATGACCTGGATTATGCATGGTATAATCTCATCCAAGAAAGTAACACACCTCAATCCCAAAGTTTGAAAAATGTACATGATGGCTTGAATCACTTTAGTGTGGTGTGCTGATAATGAAGTATCTCTTAAGATTTTTAACAAGTTGGAGATCGCAACAGTAGGGTAGTACTCTTCAGAAGAAGGAGAAGTGCCTTTCATCAACAATGCAACATCAATAGGTGGTTTATTCTGTTCCACTGGAATGCTCTTGGAATGTTGCTCGACTTCTCTATGCTTGTATGGGTCTAGAGCACCAAGAATACCCAACAATCTAACAGTCTCTCTTCTTATTTGAGGGGATGTTTCCAGTTTTAATATTCCCACGAGCATTCCCAATAATTCTGGGTAGTCTAACAATGGTTGAACTACATAACCAGACGAACTCGCCAATTGACCAAGGGTTTTCAATGCAGCATCACGCTTGTAGGACGAAGACTGGTCTTGGAATGTATTCAAGATGAGTGGCATCAAGTCTGGAATAAATGGTTTCATGTCTTCTCCACCAACAACAGACAACTCACCAAGACATATTATAGCACTTGATGCCACCGATGCACTTGGATCCTTGGCCTTTGAAAGCAAAGCCTCAACGATTGGTTTAACATATGGCCTGGTGAGTTCCTTGGAGCTACTTATGAGCAACGAAAGCAACGTTGCACTTTCTTCCTTCTTGCGACTGGTTGACGAGTACTCTAATCTCGATAATAATTGGATGAGAGTCTTTCTCAATGAAGGTACAATGTATGCAGGGTTGATAGAAGAAAGTCGTCCCAAAATTTTAATTGCAGTCTTCCTAATACTGAACACTTCATCATTCAAGGCAATGAAAAGGAGCCTGACATTATCTGCTTGTGATAATTGTGGGTCAAAGTTTCCAGCATTAGCCAAACAATTCAACCCTTCCAATCTGATTTCTGGAACAGGATCAGTGATGGTAATAGATAATAACCTATCTAACACCTCGTTCACAGCATTCAAAGCATTAACACTCGTTTGCAGGCAAATTGGGTCTTTAATGAAAATTTCACAAGAGGTGATTGTGGCAGTTAATCTTACTTTCGCATTGATATGCTCCAAGTAAGTGATAGTACAATATCTGACAAACTCATTCAAAAGGTGATTATCAAACTTGAAGAACGCTAACATTTCCAAAGCTTGAATCAAAATTGCGCTGTCATGAGCTTCGTAACTCTCTTGGTTCAGTACAATGTTGTTGATGCTGTGCCCGGTATCTCTCGAAATCATGATAAGTCTGTAGTCTCTAGCGAGTGCTTCGTTCATTCTGATCAAACCATATGGAGAGCCTGGTGGCTGGAAACTTTTACCTGATAATACCAAACTCAACAAATTGAGTAATTTAATGTTTATCAAGTTTGTCAATGTTGGTATAACAGTTATAAGGATTTGTAAAACATCTTGCATGTGTTTTGAAAGCGAACAGTTTGTGAACATCATGTCCAAGATATCACGTTGTAAGTGCTTAGTTAATGCGGGCCCCACGGCAATCGACAACTTACCAATGCAGTCAAATATGGCCGGTTCTGTGTCCTTTCTACTTGCTCTATACTTTGAAGCACTTGAGGACAGTGAGGCAATTGAGTTCAAGCCAGGTGTATTGGAAATAGGTGAATCACTAATGACTGCGTTTACCAAAATCAGTTGAACGTTTGAGTTCGTTGGATAGGACAACCCCTCTCTTATGTTGTCCAAGATTGCATCCAAATAAGTTGCCATTTGATTTCCGACTTCCAACGAAATGAGACCAATACTTTTAAAAATGGCACTTTTGTCAGAATTTGCCATCTCATTGTGCTGGTTCTTATACTTCTTTAATTGAGACAAATAGTAGTATAAGGTTCTATGCAAATACTTTTCAACAAATAGTTCTGTATTCACTTTGCATAGCAACGGGAAGATATTCGTCAACTCCTGTCTTATTATAGATAATTTGTGGCTCTTGTATAGTATGACGTTTTCGTAAATTTGTTCGAACTTCGAATATATGTACGAATCCTTATAGTACCTGAGGAGCTCACGGTACACCAAAAGCGACCCGTGAATAGCCTCACTTGACTGTGAGGAAGTGGATGCAATTATGTTGTACGCAGAGTTGGCATTTGAGTTCGCTGATCCATTAGTAGTACCGTTCGCCTGATCTTTAGGGTGATCAGAAAGATCATTTTCGTTGAGTGTTTTCGAAGCCATGTCTATTAATCTTTTGATCCAGTACACTCTGGACGTAATGTCTCTGTCGTACATTATCTGCATACATTTCTGCAAGGCAACAGCAGCATCCACGCGAATAACAAGTTTGAGGTCCTTCAAAGGAGTCCAAATGTGCTCCAATATTTGACCTATGAAAGAGAAAAGTAAAGTTGGAGCTTTTTCAGCCAATGCAGTGATAATCAAAATCGCAGCGTGCCTTCTATTCTCATGCTGTTTGTTGTCACTTTGGAGCCATTCAATTGCCCTTTTAGCTTCGAAATCGACAAAGTCTCCTGTCAAGGTGCCACCTGGGGTTGCCAATTTACCCAATGTTTTGGTGGCGGACTTCATAACAACTAAATCACTCGATAAGATTAATGAGCCCAAATAATTTGAGAATCTGGCAGTCTTGGTAGCATTCTCTTCTCCCACCCCAGAGTCGAAATCTATTAAGGCATTCATAGCTGCTATTCCTCCAAGCTTCTCAGCTTGTTCTTTACCGTGCAATAATTCAAAGATGGTTTTATTAATGTCATTGTTGTACCTATTGAACTGCTCGGAAGACAAATCACGAGCAATTGTTTCAAGGTAGTTGCGCAATTCAAGAGCATATCTATTTCGTTCTTCTTCTTTTGATGATTTCAATCCGTTGAAGATCTGGGTTAAGGCTACGCCATCAACCACTTGCACTTGGGTTGTTGACATGTTCCAATTGGTTAATTCGGTAACTTAATCGTTCGTCATCAATATTTGGTGTATATTTCTGAACTACGCACGACTATTCGAAATATGGTGATTTTGTATTTAGTTACAGATCTATGGCACAGAAAACAAAGAGAAGTTTCTAACGATTGAAGGACCGTATTCGTCATAGTCGCTCTTAGTGTAACAGTAGCTCTTAAATTCAGCAGTCTGAGCCAAAAGAGAGCCACCAAACCAGACAGCATTACGTTGTCTCTTGTGAGAGATGACTTGAACGTCAACACCAGTACTTTTTGCTCCACTCAATCTCTCACTCATCTCGACTCTTTCGTTTACCAATCCTTTCAAGTCTCTCTGCAATCTTCTTCCAAAGTCCTTGAACATGGTGGAACCACCAGATAACACAATGTTCTTGTACAACTTCTTACGAACATCTATTGGAGACGATTGGATGACTTGGTCTACTACAGTAGGCAATGGAGTCAAGTAGTCCGAGGAACAGATTTCTGGGTTAAAGAAGACTTCTGGAGCCAAAAATCTTTCGTACCCAATGTCAATGGTGTTGGTCTTGTTCTTGTCAGCATATTCGACAACGTACTGAGCGAACTTTTCTTGTGGATACTGGTCAAACTTGTTAAACTCTTTGACAATGTCTGGACACACATAGCAAAACTGCTGCTTAATTTTTTCAGCAGTTTGTAAACTTGTGTCTACCTCTCCACGGTCTCTCAACAATTGTTGGATGAACAATGTTATATCTCTACCGGCCAATGGAATGTTCTTGATAGCTGTGCCAATAACGTAACCCTCAGCAACAGGGATAACATGGGTGACACCGTCACCAGAGTCAATGACCGTTCCTGTTAAGGACCTATCTTGCACCTTGGATGAGGTCCAAGAAGCTGCCAAGGCTAAGACTGCCTGTACTGCTATGTACAAACCAGCACAGTTGAAAGATTCAAACATGATTTCAGCAGTGCTCTCTCTGTTCTCTGGAGGATTTAAAGGAGGCTCAGTTAACAAAAAGTAGTGGTCTTCTGGTTCACATCTCAAGTACTTGAAGATGGAGTTCTCCCACAATCTCTCCATGTGATCCCAGTCTTCGATTTGACCATGCTTGATGGGGTAAGATAAGTTGTAGTTGGGTCCATTAGCGGCGGCGATCGCCTCGTCACCGATAAAGAAGTCCAAGTCCTCTAATCCTCTCTTTGCAGACAAGAAGTTGGCGGAGCCACCGCTGGTAGCCTTGGTGTTTTTGGATGTGGCGGACGAGGTGGCAATTGCGGTTGGGAATACAAATGAAGGAGAGTCGTTACCTGCGAATCCCAACTTTGTCAAACCGGTACCATTGTCCATGACAACTGCGGGAGTGCCCATAGAAGCCATGATTGCGGAAGTTTCAAGTAGTTTATATGGATAGCTTGCGGCGGAAAGTGGATACTTTGATAGAGAGTCCACTAATTAAAGAATCTTGAATAGGTTGGTTAAATAATGTTAATAGGAGTGTTTTTTGTTCAAGGTTGGATAGTTTGGTACGGGCACGACCGGGCTATGATTTAGTTGGTAGTGTGATTAGTTATGCAAGGGTGGAAGTAAGACGAAAACGGAGAGACATGTTGTCGTTCAAGGTTGGCTTGTTCGTGAGATGTACGCAGATCTAAAAATCAGAAGGCTGGTTTAACTGCAATACTTCTGTTCAATGGGCTACAAATAAGAAGGAGCATAATATTTAATGTGGACTGCCAGCTTTCGAAAAATGAAAGAAGGAAAATTTTGCTGAGTTGCAAATTTCGCTTCCGTAGTTTCGTCATAACTTCACTCTCGCACTCTCTTGTTCACTCTTCGTTTGTTCGTCGAAATTATCTATATAAATTAATATTCATCCTTACCACTGATAATAACATCGTTGATCTTCAAAATCATTCTCGTTAATTGAGTGGCTAACAATAATTGCTGCTTTTTACCGATCAATGGGTCAACAACAAACAATTTCTTCATATCATTAGTACCCTTACCAAGACAGTCGACACCCAATTGCGAGGAGTTTTCATTAGCTTGCTTAGACTTTAAAGAAGACAAGGTTTCGATAGGATCCAAACCAGAATTTTCACTCAAGGTCATAATAATACTGTCCAAAGCGGTAGAAAATGCTCTGAATGCATACTGGTCAATACCCTTTTGCTTGTCAGCAGCGTCAGCAACAGCCAACGAGCAACTCAACTCGGCCGCACCACCTCCGTAGACCACTCTGCTATCTCTAATCAAGTTACGCACAACACAAATAGAGTCGTGCAAGGCTCTGACACCTTCATCTACAATCATCTGGTTAGATCCTCTGATGAAACATGTAACCGCCTTCGAGTTTGAGGTCTCTTCTATCACCAACATGCGGTCTCTGGTGGTACCGAACTCTAACTCTCTGACAGACTTGGCACGGCCCAACTTCTCGGCAGTCAAGTCTTCGAATCTTGGCACTATACGGCCATTGGTGGCAATGGCCAACAATTCCAATTCAGAGCCACCAATCCATCTGATAGCATTCAACCCGTTCGCCAAAAGCAAGTGGTTGGCTTCGTCGTCAAATCCCCACTGGCACGCAACCACGTTGGCTCCACAAGCCTTGATGTGGTCTATCATTTCTTGGAACTTCTTCTGTTCGTATTCCTGTAACACCTTAAATTCCTCTGCGGTCGAGATTTCCAACTTGTGCTTGGTTTTAGGCTTTGGTGGTTCCAATGGGCAAGTCAAAATGGCAATTCTACAGTCTTCCACCTGCTTAGGCATCTGAGGGTGCGAAAAGTCCTTTTCTAACAAAACACCCTTGATCAAAGAAGAGTCTTCAATGGACCCACCAACCTTCTTTTCCATCTTGATCAATTCAAAATCAACGTCCTTTCTTTCGAAGTCAGCAACTGACAAAACGGCGTCTACAGCCATCTGTGCAAAGTGTTCGTGCGACTTGGACACAATCTTGGACCCCAAGGACGTCTTAGCAGCCCTCAACAAGTTGGGGTCACGTTTGTCAGCATTGATTTGGATCTCGTCAGCAATTTTGTCCAAGTTTTCACAAGCAACTTTACATGCCTCATCGAACCCGTTACCAATCTTTATTGGATGGATACCCTTCTCAATCAACTCCAAAGCCTGGTCGAGTAAAGCTCCTGCTAACACAACAACACCAGTGGTCCCGTCACCAATCTCGTCGTCTTGCGACTGCGACAACTCAACCAACAACTTGGCAATTTCATTGTCCAAGTCCATTTGCGACAAGATTGTGGCGCCATCGTTGGTGATGGTGATCTCGCCATCTGGATTGATCAAGATTTTGTCCAAACCACGGGGTCCCAAGGACGTTTTCACAATAGAAGCAACTGATCTGGCAGCCAAAATGTGCGATTTGGTAGCTTCTATTCCGTGTTTTCTCTGTTTTTTACCTTGGTCCCTCACAATGATGAAAGGTCTACCCATTTCATCCTGCGCGACAATCGCGTTAGACAAGTCTGGCATACCTTGAGAAGCTGCCATTTTGAACTATTGTTTAACAGTGTATTTGTATGGGCGGCGTATCAAAAAATTTTCAAACATTGGTAAACGGTTGTAACATGTAAACTCCAACATGCAAAGTAGAATTAACATGTAAAGCGAACAAACGTGTAAATGTTAAAATTCTGTCACTTCCTAAACAGTAACTTAATACACCTTCTATTCATTAAAATAGTCCAACACTGAAGTATGATACCGCGAAATTCAGAGTGTATTCTCTCTTTTGGTGAAGCATCTGATGTAACTGTTGGACCAAAAGCTTACTTTTAATGTTCCAACTTAAATGTCTTCTTCATCAAACTGACATTCTCCCATGCCCTACACTTCCGTACTCTACCTTGCCTACAATCCATCAAGATGACTATACCAATGCCCCACCTATGAACTCATTCCGAGCTGATTCCGAACTCGCACTTGGCTAAATGCCAATTTAAGCAAAAACCTTTTCAGCTCTTGAAACCACCTCATCACTGAAAAAAAATCAGTATCACATCATAACTACAAGTAACCATGACAGACGAAATCAATATTGAAAATGCCTCGTTGGAGCAGTTAAGAGACATCCTCATTAACAAAAGCGGGTCTGTTAACTTGGCCAACAGATTCAGAGCTTTGTTCAACTTAAAGTGTATTGGGGCTGGAGAGAAAGTCGATGGCATCGATGGTACTATCATGTCCAACAAGGAAACCGCTATTGAGTACATATCCGAAGCTTTCAAGGACGACTCTGAGTTGTTGAAGCACGAGGTTGCTTATGTCTTGGGCCAAACCCATAACTTGACTGCTGCCCCATACTTGAGAACTGTGTTGGCGGACCAAAAGCAACAGATAATGGTAAGACATGAAGCTGCTGAAGCTTTGGGTGCTTTGGGCGACAAAGAGTCGATGGAATTATTGCAAAACTACTACAAGAACGACCCTGCAATTGAAATCAGACAAACGTGTGAGTTGGCCATTGAGAGAATCAAGTGGGAGAATTCAGAAAAGGCAAAGACCGAAGTGTTGCAGAAGTCTGCCTACACCTCTATCGACCCGGCTCCTCCCTTAGCCAGCGACCAGGAATCGAAGGTAGAGAAGTTGCAAACTATCTTGAACGACCAGGAAAAGCCTTTGTTTGAGAGATACAGAGCAATGTTCAGATTGAGAGACTTAGGCTCTGACGAAGCATGTTTGGCTTTGGCATCTGGTTTCGCCGACTCTTCCGCGTTGTTCAAGCATGAAATAGCCTACGTTTTTGGTCAGTTGTGTAACCCAGTCACCGTTCCTTCTTTAATTAAGGTCTTGAAGGATGAAAGAGAGGCTGGAATGGTCAGACACGAAGCAGCAGAGGCTCTTGGATCTATTGCTACCGATGAGTGTTTACCTGTCTTGCAGTCTTTCCTTAATGACAAGGAGCAGGTTGTTAGAGACTCGGCTATCGTCGCATTGGACATGTATGAGTATGAAAACTCCAACGATTTGGAGTACGCTGTCAAGGCTTAATGTTTGGGTGGTCAGAGTTATTCAAGTTAGAGTAACTGAAGGTTAAGTAAAATAAAGGATTTTTCTTAATATGTATAATACTGTTTATTTCTAATGTACAATGAACTTGAGTTCTAATGAATTTCTCCGGTGTTGTCTTTTGAGAGTTGCTAATGCTGTTGCATTGAGTGGTGAGCTCTAAGGCATTTTCTGGAAATGCAAGCTATCTCTTGCAATTTCATGCTCCCCGAATGCATTCCCTGGAAACACAGGCGTCTGAAATAAAGATAGATTCTTTTATTAATGCATACTCTGAACCAAATGCACTAGTTATTTGTCCTGAAACGGTGACCACACTCAGGACAAGTGTAGAAAACTGTTGCACCTTCATCTGCAGAACGCAACTGTAAAGTATGGTATTGCATTTCATCGTGCCCACATTTCGGACACTTCTCTTTGATTGTAGCACCTTCTTCTAACTCGTCGGTCTTCAACGAGGTCTTCACCACCGATCTTTTCATTTTCAAACTCGATGGGAACGCATCTTCACTGGATGTAGTTACCACCTTCAAATTGGCAAACTCAGTCTTGGGATAGTGTGCCGAGCAAAGTCCACATGAAATCTTAGACTTTGTGGTGGTCGCCTCAAGCAAGTTACCACAGTATGTGCAAAAGATTAACGATCCAACGGCTGACATCTCTGCTCTTCAATGCTCTTGGTTGAAAAATCAAAAGTAATGAAAATCTCATCGTACGCACGTGAATGATGTTTCGCTACGGGAAAAAATATTGTTCAGGGTAGGGCTTCAACTCATTCAGAAAAGAACCTCCAAACTGTTTTTACAACAGGGTACTGAATAACCGAACAGGGTGTTAAAGTAAACACTCGAGATCTTGATTTACGTTCCAGCAGAGAATTTCTGACTGTTTCTGTATTTCCTTATGCGAATTTGTTGGTTGGCTCAAAGACCTTGTTTTGCGAAACTCCTAAACCCTCACCTAACTTGTGTAAATTGCCATCAGCCAAACCCAACACATGGTCAATAAACGTTATCTAACTAATTCATAAGTCCGTTTATGTTTGTTTAGTATATGTTGCAAGCGAAGGTTGTTCGAAAAATAAAAAATATGTAACCGTTTAATCGTGTTGAAACAATTTTGCAGCCGTTACAGCTGCGAGCTCCGATAAAAACAACCAGCACAAGTATTGATTCTTCTCCAAATGAAGTTCTTCCCATCAAGGTCTACCTGACAACATATCTCTCAGCATCCGATTCTCTTCAGTTCCTCGCAAAATAAAGTTTTGCATTGTTCACATGTGTTGCCTTAAAACACTCTTGCAAGCGATACCTAATTCAAAGCCTCTACCAAGGAACCAGTCTTTCGCCTCGAAGCTGTGTTCAGCCTCATTCCCCTTTTTGTATTTATAGAACAGGAAGTATTATGAGCGTAAGTCAGATCTCTAATCGTCACAAAGTTTTGCTTTTAGAAAACAGAACCACAACTCAATGCTAAACAACAAGCCGTTTTCTTCGTAAAGCGATACACTACATGTGCGAGTCACACTTTACAACTCCCTTACTTCAGCTAACTTTGACTACAAAACCTACCCACATCGCACCCACTACTCACACGATAAAGTCCGATTTAAAATGAAGCGTACAATAATTATAGCGGTACTAACACTACTAGCAGTTGTTCATGCTGCAAATCCACAAATTATACCTGACGGCGCTGTTCATCTCAATTTCGAGGTACTTCACAAGAATGAAGTTCTATCAAGAAGAGACTTGCTGCTCGATTTACCAATAAACGATATAGGCCACTTCTATTTGGCCAACTTCACCTTTGGGAGTGACAAAATCAGCTTATTAGTGGATATATTTTCATCTGATACGTGGGTGCCGACCAAGGATGTTAGATGTAGTCCTCCACTCGATCTGTCGTTTTTAAATGGAACTGATTCAAACTTTTATCCATGGATTCCTCAATTATCTGACACCACTCCACAACCCTTCACAGAAGGTTCTTGCACAGCATTCGGTACTTTTGATTCAGAAAATGCAGATTCTTTCGATACAAACACCTCAGCTGCATTTCAAAGTTGGGACCGTTTTTCAGTTGGATACTGGGGAATGGGAGACGTTGGACTAGGTGATTCAATGGTTTTAACGGGACTACAATTTGGAGTAGTCAACCAAACTATTTACCCCTTTGGAGTGTTAGGTCTAGGTTTGAAAAGTTTTGAAAGCACCAACTTGACAAATTCAAAACATACAACCACGAACTCAGACCTACATAGTTATGTTTATGACAATTTTCCTGTAAAGCTTAAAGACCAGGGATTTGTCAATAGACTCGTGTACTCGATATACATGACCAACGAAACAAACACATTTGGGCTGCTTTTGTTTGGAGCAGTCGACCATGCAAAATACTCAGGAACTTTGACAACCATTCCACTTTTAGATCCACTAGGCACACAAGGAATTAGAGCTGTAGTAGATTCTCTCGTTGTCATTGGTGGGTCTCCTGCAAATGTACTGGTTCTGGACCTGAGACGTACAGCATTGATTGACACTAGCTATGACTTCTCCCGACTTCCGTTCAAAGTCATGGCAAACTTTCAAATAGCCCTTGGAGCCATATATGACAATGGCAATGCAAAATACCGGATCAATTGCCCAGCTCCCAAAACCAACATTAGCATCGAATTCGAATTGAGCGGACAAATAATACTGGTGCCTTTGTCCGACCTTGTTGTAACCATAGATTCGTTTTGCTACCTCACAATTTCTGCTCTGGGTGATGATCTGTACGTTATTGGAAACGATATTTTGAAAAGGGTATATTTAGTGGTTGACTTGGAAAACTTTGAGGCTTCGATAGCTCCAGTGAACCATGTAGACGAAATAGACATTGAGATTGTCAGTTCAACTGTTCCAGGTGCTACTAAAGCTCCCCAATATAGTGCTACACAAATTAGTAGTTACATTCCCGAGCCAACCACCCAAAAGTCAATATCATATGCTTTCACTGGATCTGCTGTACCGAAAGCAGGAACTGTTAACCTCTATTATACAACCCAGCATCAAAATCTTACTCCAATAGAGATCATTTTAATTATCGTGTTCACTGTTATTGGAGGGCTTGCTATATTTGTTATTGTTTTATTATTGGTGAGGAAATATTATTGGCTACCAAGGCATCCTTTAGAGGAGGATGAAGAGTCAGAGAAAG
The DNA here is from genome assembly GCA_030556545.1 of Kodamaea sagamina. Classification (NCBI taxonomy): domain Eukaryota; kingdom Fungi; phylum Ascomycota; class Pichiomycetes; order Serinales; family Debaryomycetaceae; genus Kodamaea; species Kodamaea sagamina. Next base: position 232,431 of record JAKTUG010000005.1, read on the forward strand.
CAGTTGAGCGTGTAATAGGCGAAGAAATGGGAGATGAAAGCAGTTCAGACCTTGAAGTTCTCATAAGATCCGTCCAAATTATGAGAGAACCGTCACCTGAGTTAACGGGATCACCAAAGGAACCAGAGGCAGAGCAACCATTTGAATTCTAGTATATTCGCCAATATCAAAATCACTTGGCCTTTGAAGTAATAACATGTATTATATTATTTTAAATATAGTTCTATAGTCATTTAATGTATAAGTGTAAATTATGAATTCTACTCAACTACAACTCCTCTAAGTACCCTTGTTGTATCAACCTCTCCACATCGGACTTCCTCACATAAAACTGCGAGTCCTTTATCAAATTGAAAGAGCCATATTCTGTTTGAATTTCACCACCATCCTTCAATACACGAACATCTATGAAGATCTGTTTAGGAGGCTCCAAATCTCCCAGTAAATCTATGTCTGGATAGCTCGACTTATAACTCATTAGTAAGTCCCTGTAGTCTCGATAATAGTCTTCCTCTGCATGACTCAAGTTATTGACAGCTAGCAGTGTTGTGTAATTAGTATATATTGGGTTCTCTTTGATCGCACTGTTGGCTGTAGCCGTACTTCCATTTGCTTGTTCTTCTTCAGCTTCAATAGGGTCTATATTTAACCATGCAAATTCATTGATCTTGTTAGCACGGAGCTTCTCATACGCCAAAAGGCATCTTTTGTTCCTTCTCATGCACAAGTGAGTCACAAATAATTGGCATTGTCGTATCTTCAACTCCTCGTCGGATACGTTCTCATCAAGCTGGGATAGTTGAGTCTGTTCTTCTATGAACTGCACATCGTTGTATAATTCGTTTATTTCTTTGACAATGTCTTTATTGAGATCAGCTTGGTATAGTGGTATTTCTGAGAGATTTGAGGTTCTTTTGGCATCAAGCACGAGCTTATTTGCGAGGTCCCCATACATGTTTATAGTTCAGATTCAAAATAAAGGAAAATTCTTTGTGGGCCTGTACGCGACTTTTTTTGAAATCAAAAGCTGCAAATTTTGTACTATTGAGCTCACTAGGAGATATAATATACTAAGTTATGACGTTCCAGTTGTTATGAGATTGTAAAAAATTGAAACCAAAATGAACCGAGGCTCCAACTGTCCAGAGTTTCTGAAAAGTTGTGTAGAGAATTAATTTAACATTTTGTCATTATTGATCAATGTTGTAGAATAATTAGAAAACATAAGCATTTAAGAATAAGACTTTTCCAAAAAGCTGTCTAACAAGGTCACCAGTAGGTAAAACCAGTTTGCTGATTTATTTGCATTTTCACTGGTTTGCACCTCATCCGAACAAGCCGATTAAAAATCGATAGGAGCATGTTCAAAAAGTGGTATCAAAGGAAGAGGGAGCCAGCTTAACGATGTCACAAATTAGTAGAGAAAATGAAAGCCCAATACTCCCCTAGCATCAATACCAATAAAACAACCAAAACACTAATCCCTTCAGCAGTTAAGTATACGAGTGAACGAGAACATCAAAAGTCACTTAATTTCACCAACGCCCGAACTTTTTCGCAGCCGTGCAAACGTCTTCAAAAACCAATTAACGCTAAGCGTTCCAAAATGCCGAAACAGAAAGCAGAAGTGAAGATCAAGCTTTTATTCTTTACTATAAATAAGTTTTGCAACCATTCGCCGGGATTCCCTGACACCTCAGTCTTCAATGAGTGAATCTAAACCACTTTAAGGATCTAGAATCCTCACCAAAGTCACTTATCCAAACCACTTAGCTGCCCCCACACTTTCATCTTAGTTAGATGCTTTCCCAAATAGGTTTACTTATATTATAAATCACACGCAAGGAACAGAGAGAGCACAAACCAAAGCCTCTTCAAAAATTGGGCAGCTTCGCTTTCCAGTTGACGAAGAAGTTCCCTCGACGTACAAACTTCAGAAGCAAATAATTCACTGTAAATTATGTCACCACAAACTTTTGGGACCAAATCTCCACCTTCGCTAATTTGTCTCATGCATTTTGGCGATGCAATAAATGTCGTAACCTGTCAATCTCCAGTAAGATCTCGCAGATAAAGAAGACATACGGAAGCAGTCCAGAGCACATTTAACCTCCTTTCGCCTTGTAGAAGATCTTCTGGCACTTTTTTACACCACCACCTTTCGAATGAATCACCTCTGACTTCTGTGGACATCTAGTCCTTGTAATGTTTGGTCGCTCGCCAAATTTAGTAATTTTCTGAAGTGCAATTCAACTAAATCGAAAGAACAACACTTTTTAAATTAGCACGAACACATCAATATGCTGGTACGAAGCAGAGGCACGGGCCGCACGGTGAGTTTGGCCCTGTCGGTCAACTCGGTTCCCGACACTTTGGGATACGAGAATGTTGATACGACCAAATTATATGAGTGTTTGATAAAATTGTTGATCTTAGATTACAATAACGAGGCACGATTCAAGACTCCGATACAGAGCAAGCCTAAATCGATGTTGGCGGTAAATGCGCCCTCGACGTCGTCTGGTAATGGTGCCAGTAGTTACATTAAGGGGTACAGATCGTCTAGGTATATGGAAGGCACGGATCCCAAAATCCCATCCTACTTGTTATCATCATTGGAATCGCATTTGAATCTCATTGCACTCAAGAAAAAGGGAAACAACATGGATGATTTGACAAGAAGGTCCTTGTTGAGGTTCTACACAGAACTTCTAGACCCAGAGATCAAAAACACAATAGTTAGGGGGAACTCCCCAGACTTTTTGGTGATGAGATTTGTTGCCTGTGCGAACAGAGAATTGACCAAGTTGGGAACCATTCCTTCACTGGACATCAGTGAGGTTGTGTTCAAGCAGGCTGACTCGTTTGTGACAATCTTGATAGGATTGATTAAGAAAGATAAGGATGAATCGGAAGCGATTATTGCGAAGTTGAAGGAAAACAAGGAGTCCTTGAAGCCAAAGAAACCCTCAGCTGAGAAAGAAGTTGATGCTCCCGATGCAAATACTGAGTATCCGAAACCATCCTACAGATTGTCGGACATGGACAAATCACATGTTACGCTTGTTCAAGAACTTTTCAAAGTCGACTCTGTTAAGGTTCAAGCGGACATCTTTAAATATAAAGACCATTCGCTGCTAAAGGCGTTGAATAAAGACCTCACTCAACTTCAGTTCTACTTGAACAGAGACTTTGGTTTGTACAACCCCTCCAATTTCAAGACCGCAAAGGACTATCAGTTCTGGAAATTAAGAGAGTCTGAGGCAATCGCAGTCCTTCTTGAAAAATATAAAATCCCCCCACATTTGAAATTGTTGCCCATCACAGACATACCCCAAGGATACGACTTTTACATCTTACCTTCATCAAGAGATATGAGGTCTTATTACATTCAGTTGGTCAAAATGTGTTTGGAGTACTCTAATACGTTGACAGTTGATGACGAAGACTCATTACTTTTTCTGAGCCAATGTAAATCATTACTTCAATTGGTTGGCAATGTTTGGAGAGTGCATTTCACCACCAAAGCTGTATCTGTATACACTGCTGCTCATTTATCTGGGCTGTTAACACAAAATTCCCCTGCTTCAGATACTCAAATAATTAACTTGACAAGATCCATTAAGTTATATCATTATGAAAAGTTTGTTGTCGAACGTGAAAACTTTGACTGGGGCAGAAAGGATTCATGGCCTATAATTGACCAAGAAGAATTCACGACGAACTTGTCATTGTCATACACACATTTAATGTACGCATTAAGGGAGAACTTACTGTTGATCTTCAACAAAACGAACAACAAACCGTCATTTGGGCCTTATTTGCAATTTTTGGGTGAGTTCATTGAGTCAGATTCCTTATTTGATAACTTGTCTGGGCTTGTGAAAAAATGGGAAAAGCGTTTATCAAAGGCCTTGTTAAGAATAGCAGAGGTTAGGTACGCTGAACTTTTGTCCAATTTACCCAGAGATGACACTTTAGATTTGCTCCACATCCTAGACATTTGTAATGCTATTGTTGGCGATCTCAAGCATTTGCAGAAGAAGTACAAATCACCACTTTTGGGATTTTTAAATGTACCCAGAACCATTGGTTCGGTTACTACAGCCATGTTCTCTTCGGATGCTAAGAATATTTTGAAGCATATTGCAAATTACACAAGGAGTAAGGGCGAATATTTGTCGTACAGTGACGCTATAGAAACATACAAATCTTTACATGAAATCCGAGATATACACCGTCAAGTTGCTGCACATGACTCTTCACTGAAGTTCATATTTGACCTCGAATCATTTTTCTTTCCTTACTTACAAGAGTGGATTAATGAAAGCGGTGAAAAGATTGTCAACATAGTGAGAGAATCCATAAAAAATGACGAGTACAAAGCTATCGATTTGCTGAATGACGAAAAGAAGTTTAGCTCTTCGGTTTTAGATATCTTCAGTCTTGTTAAGCAATACCTCATGATTTTGAATGAGCTTAACTGGGATAACGAGTTTCAGTTGGCTCAAGTTTATACTACTATGCTCAAAAGCATATCTGATGGTGTTGTCATCTACTCATCCTTCATAGCCGAAAAGGTTATCAAGGAGTTAGATGAAGAGACTCAAATTGCTATGGATCCAAATATTCCTGGCGAAGCAACTCAAGGAGAAATCGAAGAATCCAACTTCAAGTTTGCTGGATCTAAATGGTTTGATGGTGTTAAGAACGCAGTTGTGAATAATATTCAAGGCAACAAAGACTTGGCCTTCTTAACCCAACCTTATAATTTTAGACCAGAAACGTGCATTGCTTTGAATAACTTATCAGCAATGATGAACCAACTTACTAAATTGGAGGACTTGTTGGATCCAGAGTTGATTTCGAATTCAGTTAACACCTACAACCCTAAGGCGTCACAACATTACCTCAGTCACTTGTTTTCCATTAGGTTAATAAAGGCTGAAAACTTGAAGTCTTCTTCATCTTCAAGTTCCTTGCAGCCATATGTCACCTTAATTGATCCTAAGGCAAAAAGAACAATAGGTAAATCGAGAAGTATTAAGAATTCCGCAAATCCAGAGTGGGACGAAGAGTTTGAAATTAATCTTACTCCAAATAGCACCCTGACCCTTTCATTAACAGTTTGGGATGAAAAGGCAGGAACTCATTTGATTTGCGGTCGCTCTTTTTTACAATTGGACCCTAGAAGATTCAAGCATGATGGTATACCACAGGAAGTATTCTTGGACTTGGACTCTCAGGGTAGAGTTTTGGTCGAAATTGCGGTAGAAAGTGAGCGCGACGACGCAATTTTTGTTGTAGGGCGAGCGCACCGTACTTTGAAAAGGTGTCAAGACCGTTTAATCAAATTAGTTGTTGAAAAGTTCTCCAGATGTATTCAATACTGTTTCTCGAGAAATAACTTGAAGTCAGTTTGTGGAAACAATGGCCTCACAAGACCAACACAAGAGCAGGTGGATGATGCAATGGTACCTTTGTACAATTATTTGAATATGAATTTGCAAGTTCTTGCAGAATATTTGACGAAGGAATTATTGATCAAAGTTATGGTTGCTGCTTGGAATGTTATTATTTCGAGTGCAGATGAACTTTTGTTACCAAAGTTACAGAGTGCTAAAACTTTTAATTTGAATTTATCGAATATAAACGGTGCGAGTCCAAGTGACAAATCATGGCAGTCGGCCGTGAGTTCAGCAGTTGCAAATGTCACGAATTCTATTGGGATATCTGGATATGGTAAAAAGTTAACCACTAACGAGATGGAAACAGTTTTCTCATGGCTAAACTTTTTATGTTATGATTTCTTCCATAACAATGGAAATGGCCCTCCAATTAAGGACTTGAAAAATGAACAGTACAACGCTTTGTTACTTCTCACAGCATACTATGACAGTGAAGTATATGACTTGACCCAAGAAGTTGAGAAGTTGGCTCCTGCTTTTATCCAAAACGTCCGTGACCGAAACAATTTTGATATTGATATGCCAAAAATTGGGAACTTGAAGATTTCTCAAGGAACCAAAAAGAAACTTGCCTCGCGTTTTGGCAGTATATATCGTAACAAAACCGTCATGGCAAACGCAACTGCTAAATCACGAGCTAAAGCTGCTAAGGAGGTAGAGGCAGCGAGGTCAGATCCAACGGCTGCCCAGACATTAGCTGAAGATATCATTTTGCGTATTTTGATTTTACGTGATGAGAAGGTGTTCGTAGCTCGCAGACTAGAACAAAGAGAGAGGTTGGCTCTCAGCATCGCAACAGAGAGAATAGCACGCGCAGCAGCAGAGGGAAGAGTTAATTGACACACTACTTTAGGTAATTTCAAATACACATTATTATAAACATCTAAAATACATAGAAAGAGTTGCACCTTATTCCTCATCTTTTTTGGTTTGTTCAGACAGCACAGCTGTTTGTTCATTACTTTCTGCCTGAGGATCGGCTATAATGGTTCCGTCATCGTGGTTAACGGTTGTTTCATCAGCAGTAGTATCGTTCGCATCTTGTTGGATTGTGGTATCATTCACTTCTTGAACAACAGTAGAGTCAGCATCTGCTTTAACTGGCTCATCAGTTCTTTCAGATCCAACAGAGTGTTCCTTTGCGCTTCCAATTATTTGGACCTTTGCAGTCTTTGCTTCTTCCAAAGTAGATAGAAGATCAACAGAAGGTTTCTCCTCTGCAACTACACCAAGGTTCGAAACTTCTGGCGAGGCATTCAAAGTCAGTTTTACTGCATTGATACTGAAAGCTGCTGGATCTGCCTTTTGCTCACCATTTTCCACTTCTCTTGGAGTCTCAGAAGATTCTGCAGTAAGTTCTTTGGCAGCCTCTGCTGCGTTAACGCTTGAAGTTTGCTCCACAGTAATCTCAGAATCTGTTCCATTCTTTGCTTCTTCTGTTTCTGCAACTTCTGGCTTCATGTCGACATCTTCACCGTTGGGGCCATTCTTTTCATTGACCTTTTCTTCATTATATACAACAACTTCGGTAGTAGCATCTGCTTCAACAGTAGTTGCTTCATCAGAAGCACGAGTGAATTCATTGTAAGCCTTTGCTCCTTTTTCAAGTAAAGTCTTGATTTGTTCTTCTGAAGTGGAAGCATCTTTCTCGTCTGATAAAGTCAGCTTCCAGCCGATAGCTTCCTCGTCGAGAAGCTGTTTCAAGCTGCTGAGCTTTTCCTCCTTCTTTTTGGTGTCTTCTGGCTGTGTGGAGTACACAAAGTTTGCAGTAAACTCATCTTGAGTGTTTGGTTCGAAAAACAAGCGGTAAGAATTTTCACAAACTGACACCTTTAAGCCAGCTTGAGCATGACCTTCACATTGTTCTTCATCAACATTCTCAATGAAAGGTCTAGAAAATGGCATATTGATCTTGGAAGCCGGAACACCCTCAGTTGGATGAGACATGACGTAAGATGTGACATAATAGTTGTACTTCTCTTCCGCATTTTCCTGGTCATTGATTGTCAAGTCATCAAGCAGAACAAATTGAATGTTAACGTCATTTTCCTTTTCATTGAAAGAGATCTTGAACATGTTTTCGTCGGTTGCCATTAAGCTGCGTACTTGCATCCTGTACAATATCTGGTCTTTGACAGTCGATATAGGGTTGGTACGATCACTTTCAAACAAGAGTATCATTTCGCAGGCTTTGGAATCGGTAACAATTGCATGCATATGTTTGACCATTGCCTGTACAACCTTATCAATAGTGTAGATTTTGTAAGCTTTGTTTCTGTATCCTTGACGTAATGCTTCCTCAAACCACTGTTGTTCAATTTCTCCCTCGATCAATTTTTCGGACAAGTCCAATAACTGCAAATAACAGTCCTTGTTCCCTGTAATCTGCACACCCATATCTTCAAGCTGATGCGAAAGTAAATTTAAGTCTTTTGCAAATTGTGGGTACGTGCGGCTTCTAATTTCTTTCGCTACAGCCTCATTCATTCCCTTAATTTCTTCCAAACGTTCGTACAACGTTCTCAAATGACGGAAGAAGACATAAATAGTAGTGTTGCAAAACAAGTTGTACTTGAAACGTTTTGTTGTGGAGTTCTCATCTTTCAAACTGAACTTGGTGTTTGCTGTTTTAATCCACAACTCACTTGACTTTTCGAGATCATCTTGGTCATCGGATTCATTCGAAGTGCTGGCAGCGCTCGAAGGTGCCTCATCGCTGTCTTCTTTCTTGCTCTTGGATTGTTTCTTCAAGACATCGCGCAACAAGTCATTTTCACGGCTACGTTTCTTAGAAGAAGTTTCAGCTTCGGAAGCTTCAACATTAGCGTTAGAAGTTTCATTGGTCTCAGAATTGTTTCTATCGTTCAAAGCTTTGGTAATCGCATCTGTAGGAATTCCAAAGAACAAGGAAACGAAGGATTGGAAGAACTGGCACAATTTCTCTCTATCACTAGCAGAGTAATTGGAGGAGCGGTTGATAAAAACATCTGCCAAGTTCAACACATCCATAAGAACATCATTATCGTTGAATTGGTAGTTCAACTGTTCTTGAGGCTTTGGAGTCAAAGGATGTAATCTCTTGTTTTGCTGCTCAGTCTTAACGGTGCTGATTCCACTGACCAATTGTTTAACTGTCAACAATTTTTTGTCAGCTTGCTTGAAAGTCAAACCCAAATGGTCCAAGGATTTGTGGAAAACTTTTTGTTCCATTTCTCTCCAGACCTTGTTCCACTCTCTTTGGGCTCTCTTCCATTCTTCGTCTTTTTGCTTCAATCTCTTTAAAACAATAGGTACAGCAACGGAAGGATTCTCATGTAAAGCATCAATAACCTCAAATCCACGATCCTTATCGTAAATTTTTCTTATAACCTTTTTGTAAATAGTAGTAGAATTATGACCCAATCCTGGAGGCAACTTAAAGTTGGCCTTTTGTTCAGGAGTCATGTTGGCTATTCTGTTTGCAATGGTTTCAAGAGTTTGAATGGTTCTCAAATTAGATTCCATGTAGTAGTCAAACTCTAATCTTTCTTCTTCTATCTTGAACAAGATCTCTTCGTACTGGTTCTTACGGTGAGCAATGAATCCCGAGTCTTCAGATGCCCAAGTTGGATGGCCAACCCACTCATCGTTCAACACCTCCCAGCACATTTCATCTCTACCAGAGCAAGGCATGAAAGTTTCCGACTTAGGCAATTGTCTGTAAGATGGTCCAAATGCCTTACATAAAGACAACTCCAATTGGTGCTTTTTAAAGGTGATATTTTCGATGTTGAGTGGTTTTTCTTCGTATCCAACAAACAGCTTAAACCAGAGGAACAAATCAGGGTGGTTGTCACCAATAAAACTGTCAACTCTCTCCACCAAAGTGTTCTTGTCAATGATATCTTGTGAGAACAAGTTCAACAATTTTAAGAAGTCATTGTAACTTTGTTTACTACCAATTGCCTTCTTCACCTTATCAAAAAATGAAATTTCTTCCAGTAAGGACGAGCTCTTGGCAGATGCCGAAGGTGGAACTGGCTCTGGGATACCTGGTACCAAGGTTGGGTTTATAGCAGCTACCGCGACCGTACCAACAGGAGTTGGAGACCCGACATTGTTAGCAGGGGCTGCATTCTGAGGACCTCCCACAATAGTACCATTCCTTCCGTATCTTGCCTTAGGCTGGTTGACACCTGAACGTACACTCGACACTTGAGCTTCCTGGTTGTAGTTGCTCTCATAAGGGTACGACTCAGATATCGACTTCTTAAGTCTAGGGTCTTGAGGAGAAGCATTTGCTATTTGTGCTTGCGCAGCAGCCTCAGCTGCAACATAGTTGTTTTGAGCCTGGTGGATTTGCTGTTGCTGCTGGTGCTGTTGCTGGGCATACTGCTGCTGTTGAGCAGCACTATTTGGGCTCAAGCCAGCAGCCCCGGTAGGTGGCTGGAAGTTGCCTACAGGTGGCAACTGCGAAGGTGGGTTAGCCGTATAGTATACTTCTTGCACTTGATGTGGAGGTTGGGTCTGCTGGGTTGGCTGTGCAGGGTTCTGCAATTGTTGTTGCTGCTGCTGCACATACGCCTGGTTGCTGGTGTCAGGCAAAAATTGCTTGAAGTCATCCAACAAGTCGGGGGTCTGGGCAAATAAAACCGTCACTTGCTCATAAACCTCAGCAATCGGTCTTTGTTCCCTTTGGTACGTTTGCAAGATTTCTAAAAACTGCTTATAGCTGTCAGGCTGGCTTGCAAATCTAGTTTTAACCTTGTTCACATAAGAGATCGCATGGTTGAATTCTATTTGAGCACCACCATTCAATTGCTGCTGCTGCTGTTGCTGTTGCTGTTGCTGTTGCTGAAGTGCTTGGGGATCATGCTGCTGTTGCAAGCCCTGCTGGTGCTCTTCATTGCCCCATCTTTGGTTGTACGAAGCATTACTAACACTTGGTCTCGTTGTTGTTGTCCCTGTTGGCGTAGTCACGCGGATTGGATTTGGATCAGATGGGTCCAAAGAACACTCAATTCTGTACCCAGGAGGTAAGAACGTGTTGAATCCCTGGATCAAATTAGGGTGTCCTCTGAACAATGAAGAAACTCTATCGATAACTCCCGGAGTATCAATGCTAAAGCTGTTAGTACTATGCTATAAGAGCACGTGATTGCAAACACGTTCAGTGTTAATTCGTTATCAGAATAAGACATACCTTTGAGACTTGAAGTCTTTCATGATATCAAGGAAGTTATTGTAAACGTCAGCCTGGTTGCTGAACTGGATCTTCACCTGGTCCAAATACGACAAGGCATCCCTCACATTCAAAGGTCTGTAAATGGCCGAGGTGGATGATCTGTTTGGAAACCCTTGCTGGATCTGCAGCGTCACCAGTGCAGCCGACGCAGCGGTACTTGCTGGGGTAGGCTCGGCATGGGGCACCACTGCAGTTTGCTGCGCGCTCGAGTTGGCACTGTTCGCCGAAGAGCCTCCCACCATGGCCAGTGCGACTGGCTGTGCAACAGGCTGCTGTATAGAAATCTGCTGTGAGGTTGGCTGTTGCTGCTGCTGATGTTGTTGAGACGGCTGTTGGTGGGGGTGGTGCTGTTGGTTCTGTTGCTCTGCACTTATCGAGCCTGGCAACGGTAACTGACCAGTGGCCTGGCTTATTCCAACAGCAGAAGTCCTTCTCATCTCCTGGTTTTGTCTCGCAGAGTCATTCTGATGTGGTTAGTACTGAAAATTGATGGTTTTAGCTAAGCGATAACATACTTGGTTGATTTGTTGGTTGGTGGGGTTGATGGAAGGGATACTAAATGTGTGTCCTGGGGTGTGGCTGGAGCTATTGCCCAAGCTGGGCAAGCTCGGCAACGGGTAGTAGGACTGGCCGCCTAGAATATTGTTAGTGACTGTAAACACGTACTCAGTTGCCACACCACGCGGTGGGTGGACAATCGTCAAAACATACCTGTTTCCAAAGTTGCTGGAGGAGGCAACACGGGAGGGTGCTGGCGCCCGCTATTATGGTTAGTATTAAACGTCAGAAGCAAAAATGGAGTTCGGGGCCTGTGAACCCCGCCATCGTCGATTCCTGGCACACGGGTACTTGGACGGGCGAGTCCCGCGAACACCACTCAAAAACTGAACATACTTGTACTGCTGGCCTAGCGGACGCAGTTGGTTGTTCCAAGGGTCCTGCTGGTTCGACATTTCGTTTTTCGTGTACGTTGTGGTGGTTGGAACGATACAAGACTAGCCGTTGAGTTGGGCTGTTTTGATCCAAGGTAACTGTGATTCGCGCTAGATTGTGTTCCTTCTCAAGTCGGGGTAACTCAAGCGTTGTTTTAGCCTAGGAGTGATGAATTTCTCTTGTCGGACTCGTTCCCAGCTATAAACACAATTCTATAGACTGTAATGTTTCGGAAACCTGCCAATTAAAAAAACACTGGCTATAAGGCGTCCGGGTAACGTTTTGCCAGAAATGCCTAAAGCGTTCACTTCCACGAAAAGAAAGAAAAAAACAAATTCACGTGTTGAAATATTCACTTACAAAAGTTGGCAGGGGAAAACACTTAGAGAGAGTACGATGAACGCCCCAGACAGATTTGAGCTATTTATCTTGCCCGATGGCGTGGACAAGATAAAGATCACGCCGGACACGAAGGTGCCTAATGCTGCGATAATCAAAATTGAGAGGGAGGACCACACGTTAGCCAACTTGTTGAGAGCACAGTTGTTGAAAGACGAGAAGGTTCTTTTTGCTGCTTACAAGGTTGAGCACCCTTTGTTCGCCAACTTTGTATTGCGTATCCAGACGGAGGACGATTACACTCCTAAGGATGCTTTGAGGAATGCTTGTTCTGGGTTGATCAGTGAGTTGGATATTATTAAGACGAGGTTTAAGGATGAGTGGGCCTTGAAGAGTTTGTTGAATGCGAAGGAGGAGGATTATTAAAGATGACCACTTGGAGAGTAATTTACTAAGAGGGGTTAACAGGGTGCTAAAAAGGAGGTTAGTTAGAAAAGTTTGAGAGATTAAAGGATTATTAGAGTGCCACTCTTGATGTGTTGGTTAGTGAGTGACTATTGAGAGTGGCTCTGATTAATAACCTGGGTATTTCTTTACCCGGATAGAGATCAAAATGAAGATCTTCAAGAGAACATTCACTGAGTGGGTTCTCATGTGTACATTATTCATTTCAATACACTGTATTAGGTATACTGAGTAGGAACTGTGGATTGGAGTCTTTTGCATTTTATTTAAGACTCAAATGTACTATTTCATTTGAAAGCAACTCTGGTTAACGGTTCTTGGAATCCTGTGCGAACATGTATAAACTTCACTGTGTGTAAAATACTCCACAACATACTAACTGGATACTAAACCTCAACACAAGTCTCAAATTCAGCAGATTTGTCTTCCCCTCATTCTTGGACAATCATATCCTTGACAACAGTCAAATTGTACCTTTACCAACTTAACAACCAACTACAAAACAATTACAAGGTGAATATTCAAAACTAAAAACAATATTAAGATTCGATTCGAAATAAAAGAGCTACTTCTATGCAAATTTTCCTTAAATACTTCTTACAAAGTAATATTCAACTACAAACAATATTATGATGCGATTCGAAATAAATAATGCTACTTTTATGCTAATTTTCCTTGAAGGCCTTTCTCTTAATGGCTTCCTTAATTACCGTGATCTTATCCAAACAATCTGGAACATCATCACTAGGAAAGTTGCCTTGCTTCAAGATAAGAATCAAAGGGTGTGTTTGGGTGATGCGGTTTGGCGAGATATGCGTAATCGCCAACCCGGACTTGGAAACACACACCTTATGGTGGTCCTTGAAATTAAACTGGAAGTTCCCGTTTGTCATCTCAAACATGATGTAGTCTGCGGTTCTAGTGTAGCGTCTCAAAAAGACGGTTTCTTTTCTTTCTTCGTTCTCGCTCACCTTGGACAAGTTGCTGTTCATGTACTTGGCAAAGAAGTCGACAATCTCCAACTGTCTCTTTGTTTGTGCAGGTGGGTGGCTGGCCAGGTTCTCGATGCACGACCAGCCCTCGTTTTCGTGGTATATCAACTCCAAGAATCTATCCGAGTTGTGTAGTTTCAACAAGGTGTTGTCGTCATTGAACAAGACGCCGATGTCGTCGTTGTTCAACTGGTAGGAAAAGCCGTACTTGTTCAGGTAGTCCACCCACTTGCTGATGAGGATGGGGTTTTCGCAGCGCGGCAACTCAAGGGCATCTATGGTTTCGTGTTTCAGGTACTCCAACCTGCGCATATTCTGGTAGGTCTCGAAGCAGATCTGGTTGAGGCGCTTGATGGTGGCCGAGTAGTTGCTGTTGAAGTTGACGCGGCGCGTGGACCTGCCCAAGGCCGCGGGGTCGACCTCCTGGTACTTGCTGCGGGTGTCGTTCGGCGACAACGACTTGGGCAACATCGCCTTCGGCTGCTCCAGGTGCAAGTCCGACCGGAGAATCTCCACCGGGTTCTTGCTCTTGGGTGTGTAGATGCCTGCGCTGGTCTTGGTGTGCGCAAAGTTCAACGCAGACTGCTGTTTCGAGATCATGTCCAACCCCAGTGGGGCCTCGCTCAAACTCACCTCGTGCGTTTTGTCAGGGAACGCGCCCTTGAACCAGTCGTAGTTCAAGATCTCGTTGATTGTGGGTCTGTTCAACGGGTTCAAGCTCAACAAGTCCTTGATCAAGATCTTGGCCTCGTCACTGATGGGTTTGTCGACGGGGAAGCAATATTCTGTCTTCTTGATTCTCTCGTAGATCACCTGCACGTCTTTGGCCTGGAACGGTGGTTTCCCCACCAACAAGGCGTACATCATGATTCCGATGGCCCATATATCCACTTCGAACGAGTGGCCCGTCTGCTTCCCCCCCAACACCTCGGGCGCAATGTAGTTGGGTGTGCCGCAAATGGTGTACTTTCTCGAGTCCGTGCTGGGCAACACCGACGCCAACCCAAAGTCACCAATCTTGAGGTTCATGTTGGGGTCGAAGAAAATGTTTCCCAACTTCAAGTCTCTGTGTATTACTCTTCTCGAATGCAAGTACTTGATGGCACCGACAATCTGGACCATGAAAAAACGAACTTCGGGCTCGGTGACTCTCTTTCTGTTCTTGAGCAACTCCATCAATGACTGGTTCGGGCAGATTTCCAACAAAATATAGACATTCACGTCGTCTTCAAAACAGTCGACAAAGTTGACAATGTTGGAGTGCTTCAACGACTTGTGGATTTTGATTTCCGACAACAACTTTGTCTTTGTCTTTTCGTTTTTGATGGACGCCTTGGCGACGGTTTTTGCGGCGTAGACTTGGCCGTTGGAGTCTTTCATCTGGAAGCACCTGGCAAAGCCGCCCTCGCCCAAAAAGTTCATTCGGCGGTAATCCCTGCCGTTTCGTGTGCGGACGATGGACGGCGGCGTTTTGCACAAGGCCAGGAGCTTCTCCTTCTTCTTCTTGACGGGCTTGGCCTCGATTGGCTGCTGCTGCTGCTGGGCTTGTGTCTGTGTCTGTGCCAGCGCCTGGTAGTGCTGCTGGTACATCTGGTACTGGTTTTCCTTGGAGCGTCTGAGCGGCTTGATGGGCGTGATGTTCTTGGGCGAGCCGTTGGCGCCAGCGCTGACAGCATTGGACCTGGCGCTGACCTGGCCGCTGTTCAACGGCTGCAATGGGTTGGAACGGTGCGTGGACATCCTAGTATCTGTGTCCGGTTCGTACGATGGCAAAGGGTATCCCTGGTAAACAGTCGTGAGTGGTGTCGTGAGTGAATGGTCGTCTTACAATGAGATTCTCAAAACTATTTATATGGGTGGCCTTTTTATTAATTATCTCTTGAAAGAGATGTTTTTGTTTTCCACTTTCCTCTTTCTGTGTGTTATTGAATTCGAAAAGAGGAAACAATAATAAATACAAATGGGCTCCAGCTCAATTTCATCGCAGCAAGCGCGCGACCAGCAAGCTTGCACCGGCCGTGTGCCGTGTGTTCTTGCAGCCTTTCGATCTCCACACTGCAGCACTTCGTGCTGCGCTCACGTTTTGGCTGCAATTCTCGACAATGGCCACCGATGCTTCTACTACGCAGTGCCCGGCCTACATTCGTGTACCTCCAACTTGAATTTGTCTCTAGAATCCTACACTAAAGCCTCCGCTAGAATACACCACTAACTGAAATATTCGACAACTGCATCTTTACTGAGATGAGTTGATATTTACGTTTCCCAAATGGGTGTTTTGTAAACATTGATTTGTGTCGGATTTATATACACTCTATGTATTCACGTGCGATAAAGCGACAAGCCGTAGGATAAGTTATGGATTGGTGTTCTTGTCTCTATTACACCTTGGTGCTACTAGCATCTCTTCTCTCACCTCTCTTCTCACCTCTCTTTTCTCAACTCTCTTTTCTCAACTCTCTTTTCTCAACTCTCTTTTCTCAACTCTCTTTTCTCAACTCTCTTTTCTCATCTGCTCTCTTATCACCACTCTCCAATATTCAGACTAATCTTTATCCACACCATTCCAAACTAACACTCATATCAATCAACACACTTTATGTTTTCAATTTTCCAATTTCGCAACCATTTGACCATCAGAGTATTCCCAAAAATAGTCTGCCCACTTGCGTCTCAACTGTTTAGCACTTGTTTCAGCTACATGCTGTTGTGAAACATGTTAGCTACAACAGCTCGTAAAATACGAGTGCTGGGGTGACTTTTAACGGGTTATTGTTAGCACTTAGTCCCCACAAGTGGTCTTGCATACTTCTATAATTAGTTTAGCCATCATGGGTTGAGGTGAAACATCCTCTGTGAGCGTTCTTAGAGATAGTGTCACCAACACGAAGCTTTGGGATCGCTTATATTAAAAAAGATATTTTACATGAGGTCTGGTTTACTTTAAAAAATGTATTTGAACTTAATCGTCATTATTAGCGACTCTGCAACAATACTTAACCTAGCGACACCACGTACAATAATACTAACTAAACTTAATCTCATTAGAAATAGTCTTTCTCTAGCCAAGGGTTAATCATTCCCACAATGAACTAACCAAACATAATAGGCGAATAATGTCCGTAAAAGCCAAACATAATCACTTCATTACATATTATATTACATTACATGCTATTCTATTAATTAAGGTAGCCCTTACATCCAGGGGCCCCACAAAGACACCGGATTCGCTCTTCGTCATTCGTCTCGCGCTCAAACTTGTAATCGTACGTCAACTCCTCGTTTGCATCAATGTCTCGCAACGCGTATATAACAATCCTCTTCTTGCCCTCAACCTTGATGATTTTGGCCGTGCAGCTCGGGTTGCAGCAGTGGTTGATGAACCGCGCAATTCCGCCCTTCTTGGTAGCGTCAATCACCGTGCTCTCGTCCACTCTGAACAAGTACGACGACCCGATTCCCGTTTTCAAATAACTCCTCTCGCGGTTCTCAGACACTTGCTGTCTGATGCTCTCCCCCACGTACTCGATGATCATCTCCTTCGCAGCAATAGGCTCCAACGCGTAGAGTCCCCAGTTGTGGATCGCAGACCGGGCAAACGTCACCGGCTTCTTACGTTTGGTCAACGCGTTCAAACTAAGTGCTTCCGTCTCAGTGCCCAACAGCGCAGTGATATCTGCCGCAAACCTTCTATTGTTAGCTCTGTTGACACGAGAACTCTGGACTCCGCCATTGTTGTTCGCATTACCGTTATCTTTGCTCTCTTCAACAGGAGTCCCATCTCTTTCGTCATCCTCCCATTCATGTTGGATGGTCTTGAGTGGTTTGTGGATTTTGCGTCTGTGCGGTAAGTACTCTGTTTTATCTGAGTCGGGGATCTTCTTGTACCCATCACTTCTGAAGGATCCTGTTTTCGATTCCAACCGAGCGTCCAAGTTTTCAATCAACTCCACATCTTCGGCGATTTCTTCAAGCAGTCTCGTTGCATCCTTCTGTTTCCATGCCCAATAGTTTAGGTTCTTGTGAGCTGTAGGCACAACACCTTCTAAAGCCCTGCGCGCCAACATCAAATCCTCGTCGTCTTTCAAAATGTTCTGAATGGTATCCAAATCGAACGGATCAGTTGGCAAAATCTTGGGCTCTGAGTAAACGGTCGTTGGTTTGATTTCGGTGGGTTGATATTTTGCATCCACCTTGGAGTAGTCAATCTCGTCTTCGTCAAGCGGCTTACTCTCAACTTCCATTGGTTCAGCCTTCTCATCATCTTCCACTTCCTCCTCTGATGATTCTTCATACAAGAATGATCTATGCAACTTCCTTTGTTTGGCCGAAGGCTCCTCATACTCTTCACCAGCACTAGTCAAATCTGAGCTACGATCTCTCTTGTTACTTGGACTTTGGGACCTACTTGTGTCGTCCTCTTCCTCGTCTTCGTCCTCTTCGTCCTCTTCATCGGAATTCGCAAAGTTAAGTGCATGCTGCATTGGAATCAAGTTCTTCTTAGACTGAAGACTCTTTCTACGGAGATCATCCTTCTTTTTGAACAGACTCATTTTAATCATTTGTTGCTGTCTTTGCTTAGCCAAGAGAGTTATGGCATTTTGTTTCAATTGGTCTGTTGTGTTAACCAACGATGCTGATGCTGCTTTGTTTGCCTCGTCTTTGCGCTTTAATTCTTCTGCTAGTTCAGGATAGTTTTCATGGCTCAACAAATCAAGAATCACAGGTGCGATTACCCTTTCTTGGATATCCTTCGCCAAAAAGGACTGGAAATCTTTCACTAATATGTTGACTGCCTCGTCGATGACATCCAGTTCGTTTTTCGCCTTTCCTACTCTACTCTGGAACTCAGAGCCATTTTCTTCAGCCACCTCATCCACTGTCGGATCGTATCCTTCTGGCACATTCAATTCCATGAACATCCTGAAATCAAAAAATCTTCTTCCATCTTCCTTGAGGAAACACTTCTCGCATTCCTTTAAAGAGTTAAAAACAACATAAAAACCAGTTTTATCAGTCAAAACTCTGGTCCAATTGTACTTGCTTAGAAAACGTTTGATGTCCTGTGATGGAATCCTCCTAGTAGACACATACTTATCACGAATCACAATGTAAGGTCGATCTTTGATGAATCTTGCCAAATCTTTGGGCAAAAATATACCTTTAAGGACTTTGTGGTTGTGTCTAATCGAAGAAGTGGTAGTATTTGGTTTGTATTTCTTGGTAATGCTAGAATGCTTTTGCTTTTCGATTAATTTCTCCCTTTCTTCTCTCTCCTTTTGAGCCTTTTCTTCTTTACGCTTTTTCTCTTCTAATTCCATTTGTTGCCTTTTCAACTTCTTCTTTTTCTCTTCTTCCTCTTCGAGCTTATGCTTGAACACTCTCAATTTTTCTATCGAGGAATCCACCTTACGGTTCAACAAGTCGTTATTATGGTCGTTAAGCCCAATTCTCATGTCAACACCGTCAATTTTAATACGTTCAGACTTGATTCGCAGTATCAATAACTTCGCCAAATTCATGGCTTTTTCTGAACTTCCCTGGAATTTGAAGGTTGCGACACCAAGAGGAACCGCATTGATTGGGTCGTTCATGTATTTCATATCTTTGATTGGATTGCCAAAACTTTTGATGAAATTTGAAAGGTACACCTCGCTGACAGTTGGAGGTAAATCCCACACAACCAATTCCGTTTGTGGGGGAGGTCCCAATGAATCTTTATCAAATGCCCATTTGGCTTGTGGAAGCTGCTTGAACGGGAACTTTTTCGATACCTTGTTCGGTTTCTGGAAGTAATGTGTGATGTTTGACTTACGAGGGTCCCGAACTTGTGCAGAATCCAACCCTTCACCATTGAATCGTATCTTCTTCTGTTTGGATTTACGTTCGTGCTTTGATAATGACAGGTCGAGTTCTGGATCGTACAATACTCTGTAATTTTTCAGTTTCAGGTGCTCAATTTGCAGGGTAGTTCCTCTGAGTTCAATATGATGGAGTAACTTGGGAAACTTAGAGTCGTGTGGGTTTTCCCCAGTGCGTGGGTTTGTCCCCGTGGGGGTTGCTGGTGTATTATTACCATTTTCATTTGGAGTAGTGTTTTGGGATCCATGATTTGGTCTGCTCGACGGATGGTTTACATTAGTAGGACTTCCGTTCGAGTGGCTCGACTCCGAGTTCTGCGACCATGGTCTATCTTGTGACGGATTTGTATAGTCAGAGTTGTGACCACTACCATGACTGCCACCGCTTCCATACTTAGATCCACCACCCCTTCTGCGGTCTCTATCTTTGCGACGCCGGTACTTACTCCCCTCGCGATACCCACCAGAGTACCCTTGATAGCCTCTGTTATATGACATTTAATTCTCCGCTCTTCACGCTTCTGAAACTCTAACTATATGCTTTCCTGGAAAAAGTATGCTCCCTGTATAATTCTGGTTGAGGTTTGAATTAGCCACCACAAGAAGCCAGGTTCTAGTGCACGTATAACTGCTGTAGGTTCACTCTTCAGATGAAGTTTTTGTTTTGGGTGTTTAAAAGTTTTGTGCAGGTTGATTTAAAGAACGATATGATTTAGTCCAATTTTTTTGGGAGTAGGTAGAGTTTACTTGGTCGCTCCACGATCTGTTACTGCTTAGGTGGTATAAATTCCCAGAAAGCAAAAGTGATTACAAGCTCTGTCTCGAACAAAATTAAGTTCATATTTCGCTCAATGAATTCTCAACTAAATTATCAGATCCTAAAGCTCTCAATGTCTAACATCCTCCCTAGCATATTCTGTTCCACAGTCACTACTGTCTACAATCTCTTTTTACACTTTTATTATGTCGTCTCACAATGAAGTGAAAATGCATGGTCTTCATTGTAAGTAAAGTACAGGAATCATTTGGTTCTAATATGCTTTAATGGGCCAGCAGAATGCACAAAGTTGTTAGCGTACTCCTTCTTTCTGAAATGTCTGGTTTTTGGTTCCTGGACGTAGTGATCCCAGCCTTGGCCTTCTGCGAACTTGATGGCAGCATCCTTGGTGTCAAACTTCATGATGGTTCCTTGCATGTAGTCGGCAGTTCCCTGGTATCCAATCAAATCGTTTTCCCATCTGTTTCCCTTGCCTAAAACATCCCAGTCCAATTTCCAGTGGTCTCCGTTGTGGTTTCCCGACTGTGTTGCGGGTTTTGATTCTCTGTAGATTCTGACTACTCTGGAAGTGGTCAACTCAGAAGGTGCACCTGAGACAATTTCCTTTGCACTTTGGGTTTGGCCGGTGTGCTGTGACACCTGAGATTGTCTGAGGAGTGCTGTCGACGTGAACGAGCGAATACAGCTTCTGTTAATGGTTCTGGACAACATGTTTGATATTACTCTATGAATTTAACTTTGTTCTGGTTGGTCAAAAGTGAAAAAACCAATAGTGTTACCCGGACAAAAAGATAGTACGTAAACTGTCCTAGTGTTTTTGAGAGAGGACAATGAACACACAGTTGAAGAAGTCATTTCTGGATGTCATTCCCACGCACCAGGGCCAATTACCACTGGAGGTTATTTCCTGTGCAGACTCGCTCTATAAACTCAGCTTGCAGGCCAAGCCGAGTCTCCCCAAAGGTGCAGACATCGCACGATACCATATATGCGCGTACTTGGCAGCTGAAAAGTACCAGAACCAGCATGACTTGCCACAGCCAGTGTCCACCACTATTCCGGTGGCACCAAAGATACTATTCAAGTTATTGGACGACTTCAGGGAAGATTTATTGAACCAGATCAGGTCTGCTACCTCGACTCCGAGGTCATCGCCTAAGAAGCGGCAGCAGATGTCCCAAAACTCAACTCCATACGCTTCCCCTACCAAGAAAAGTTCACCATTGAAAAGATTACAGCAGTTGCGGGACGACGAAACCCCAAAGAAACGCAAGATTGACGGAATCAGCGACGTAGACTCGCCTTTCAACCCCAAGTCGGTGCTTGAGAGTCCCAAAAGTCCCACAGTATACAAATACGATCGTAAACACGTCAGCATCAGCGATTTCATATCGTTTGCAAACAACTTCTACATACCTAGCACTATTACGCCACGCATGGTGGAAACGTTTCTCATCCACAAGCACAAGTTTGTCAAGAAATCCGAGTGGTTGCTTGCATGCGGAATGATCCACGCCGCGTATCTCAGAATCAACAACAGGCTCCTCAAAAGCAAGATGGGTGCCACCTCCGAGTTCAACGATCAGTTGTTCCACTACCAAAAGGGAGGGTTGATGAAGTGGAACATTCAGCTTTGGTGTGACATTGTCGACGACTGGATCAAAGACGAGCCTTGGGTGCTAGAGATGGAGAAAAAGTACATGTACCAGAACCAGAACTTGGAGGATCTGAAATTATTACAAGAAACCGAAGGAAGAATAGGCTTGGGTTGGCCCCTTTTCGAGAGGTTTGGGGCCATGTTACACGGCGAGGTGTTGTTTGAATCAGAAACTCAGAACAGCTATCAAAGTACGTGGATCAATAACGCGTTGAAGGACCTCAAACAGTGACTGCAAATTGCAACCTGCAAAACTCTATAGTTCATACGAAACCTGTAAAACTCAAACCTGTAGAAAAACTCAAACCTGCAAAATCGGCATGCTAAAGTGCCACTAAATTTTTAGTACGGTACCACTCTTCTCGTAGTAATTTTCACACAATCTCGCACGATAGTAGAGAGGCAAACATGGTCAAGAGAAAGCTATCCGATGACACAGAGTCAAGCAGTAAAAGGCATGAAATCGACATGGCCGAGATTAGCGAAAGCGAGCTGGAGTACCTGTCTGTGCTGAGTGGAGCGGTCTTTGATACACCAAACAATTCAAATGCCTGGCAAGAGACCATCACCAAGGTTGTGAATGCTGTGGTATCGATCCATTTTTCGCATGTAAGCAACTTTGACACCGACAGCGCAGTCGTGAGTGAGGCGACCGGGTTTGTTGTTGACGTCGAGCGAGGCTTGATTTTGACTAACAGACATGTTGTTGGCACCGGCCCGTTCACAGGCTATGTTGTCTTCGACAACCACGAGGAGGCTGTAGTGTGCCCCATTTACCGTGATCCCTTGCACGACTTTGGTTTCTTGAAATTCGACCCTAAATGCGTAAAGTACCTTCAGTTGTCGCAGCTCGAACTCCGTCCTGAGTTGGCTAAGGTTGGGACTGAAATCAGGGTTGTTGGTAATGACGCTGGTGAAAAGTTGTCCATTTTGGCTGGTTTCATTTCGAGGGTCGACAGAAATGCCCCTCACTATGGTGAGTTGACCTACAATGACTTCAACACAGAGTATATTCAGGCAGCTGCGTCTGCATCTGGAGGTTCTTCTGGTTCGCCTGTTGTGAACGAAGACGGCTATGCAGTTGCGTTACAGGCAGGAGGCTCGACTGAAGCCTCAACCGACTTCTTCTTACCTGTATACAGGCCGTTGAGAGCTTTGAAGTGCATCCAGGAAGACAGTCCAATCACTCGTGGTGATATCCAGGTGGAGTGGCAGTTGAAACCTTTTGAATTTTGTCGTAGATTGGGACTTACTCCAGAAGCTGAGGAGAAGGCGAGGGGATTGTTCCCTGACAAGATTGGTTTGCTAGTCGCAGAGCTCGTTTTGCCTGAGGGTTCTGCATCTCTGCTAATTAAGGAGGGAGACGCCTTAATTCTGATCAACGGAGAGGCCATATCAACTTTTATCCGTGTGGATGAGATATTGGACGAGAATGTGGGCCGTGAGTTGGAGTTTGTAGTGCAGCGTGGAGGTAGGGAAGTCAAGCACACGATCAAAGTCACAGACTTGCACTCAATCACCCCAGATCGCTACGTTGAAGTTGCGGGTGCCTCTTTCAATAATGTTTCCTACCAGGTGGCACGCAGTTTCTGCATTCCTATGCGAGGAGTGTTTGTGAACAACGCATCTGGGTCGTTTGAGCATCCTGATAAAACTGGCTGGATCATACACTCGGTCGACGATAAACCTACTCCAGACTTGGACGCCTTCGCCGAGGTTATAAAGACCATTCCTGACTGCCAAAAGGTGACGATTTCATACAGACATGTCTACGAGTTGAACAAAGAGGTGTTTCACGTAATTGTCTTGGAACGCCATTGGAACTCTACCTTCCGCATGGCTGTGCGCAACGACAAAACAGGTTTGTGGGACTTCACCACTATTCAAGAAAAATCGTTGCCCTCCAAGACGTTAATCCCTCAGAACGCAAAATACATCGACATTCCTTGGAAAGATCTGGAAAAGAAGGGTTGTTCCAAGTTGGTGAGAGCGTTTGTACTGGTGAGAATGTCGGCTCCGATCCCCGTGGACAAGTTCCCGTTCAAAGAGGACGTTGGCTACGGTGTGGTTGTCGACTCAACAAACGGGTACGTTTTGGTGTCAAGACGGTATGTTCCGCACGACATGTGTGACGTCACCGTCATCTTTGCAGAGTCGATCGAGGTTCCCGCAAAGGTTGTCTTTTTGCACCCAACCCTAAACTACTCCATCGTCAAGTACGACCCTTCGCTCGTGTTGGCTGAAGTGATTTCTCCAGAGTTCTCTACAGAGCCTTTAAAGCGTGGAGATAGGGTCAACTTCATTGGCTACAATTATAACTTGCGTCTAGTGACCGACGATGTCACCGTGAGCGGAATCATGTCATTAAATATTCCTCTGGTGTCGTACAACCCTCGCTACCGTGCGACCAACATGGTATCCATTTTGATCGACAGCAAAGTGAGCAGTGAGTGTGACACTGGTATCATGGCCGACAACGACGGAACCGTGCGTTCGTTCTGGTTGACATACCTCGGTGAAATCAACGAACAGAGCACCAACAGAATGTACAGAATGGGGTTGGATGTCACAGACGTTTTGGATGTGATCAATTTGCTCAAAGAAAACCGTGTACCTGACAAGTTGCATATCTTGGACGCAGAAGTGCTTTCGACGACGTTGTTGGGGGCTAGAGTTAAAGGCGTTACACAGAGCTGGATTGACCAGATGGAGCAGCTGTCGGAAGACGACCTCAAGTTCTTGAATGTTGAGCGTGTGGCGGCGCCAGCAGCGGGCGAGAACTCCAACCCGTTGAAAATCGGCGATGTGGTGTTGACGGTGGATGGAACACTCGTGAAAACAATGAGAGACTTGTACGTGCACGATAAAGAGCGTGTAACGTTCAAGGTTGTGAGACAGAAGAAGGAGATGGACATCGAAGTGCCAACGTTGGACACAACTAGCATTGAGACGAACCATGTAGTATTCTGGGCAGGCGCAGTGATCCAGGCACCGCACTTTAGCGTTCGCCAGTTGATGGAGAAGATCCCGAGCGGTGTGTACGTGACTACCACCAGCAATGGTGGGCCAGTCAGCATGTACGGGCTCTCTGCAAACAACTTCATCTCGCATGTCAACGATGTGGAAACAAACGACGTGGAAACGTTCATGAAAGTGGTGAAGGAGATTCCAGATAATACCTACATCAAGCTCAGAACTGTTACCTTTGATCACGTTCCTGTTGCGATATCTTTGAAAACAAATTACCATTACTTTCCTACTTCTGAGTTGAAAAAGGATGCAAATGGAGAGTGGCAGAAGGTTGAGTATGATTAATTGATAGATTTTGAAAAGAGTTAAGTCAGGTATATAGTTAAATAGTAGATAAAAGATTTGAGAGTGAGTGATTATTTGTATCTATTGTGATTAAAGTAGTTGGATTATTTGTATCTTTTGAAAGAAAAGTAGGTTTGCGCTCAGCATCAACCTGAGGTGTTATTCTGATTTGAATTCCGAACGGAAAGTAATGCTATCCAAAAGTTCTGTCCAAAAATGTAATCAATACACCTTCTGTACCACCCAAACGATCCATCTTTCAGATCCAAACTCATCTGTCACATTCCCTCGAAACACATCTGCCCTCGTCTCCAGCTTTTCTTACAAACATTCGACCATTAATATCATTCATTATATACAAGACACAGATCCCTAAACATACCTCTCCAACCACTTCAAATGCTTTCCCTTGTTAGTCACCTTAACCCAGGTGTCCAAATGCGACAAGGAACGGGAACTAAATCCACCATTTCCATGGTTTCTGCCTGCCAGCTTTCTCTTGAATCCGTCCGCATTCTTGATGAAACGTTTAGCAGCAGTCTTGTTCGTCTTCATCTTGTTGCGTGTCTGCATGAGCAAAATGTTGGTTGGCTTGGGGAATGCCCTGGCAAACAGGAATAACGAAAGCATGTTGGTGTTGACTGAAAAATTATCGTTGGTTTAATTTTGCACGACTTAATTTTGGTGATGGTGAGGAATGAAAATGAAGAGAAACTGAAAGCTTAACAGACAACATTCGCGAGAGAAGACAGAGAGAAGTGTACGGATGATTTTTCTGTATTTTCTATAAATTCCTCGTAAACATTTTTATTCCGATTCCTCAGAAGAGGAATATCCTGTCAAATTTGGAGGAGGTACTTTTGATGTTTCTTCAACTTCTGCCTTTACTGCGTGTCTTTGGGCATTACTTTGTATTATACGCTTGCCCACAGGCACTTTTCGTGGTATTATTGTTTCTACTTTATCCAGTTTCAACCTCTTTGGTGCTCGGGCTGACTTTTCAGAAACCATCTGTAACTCTCTAAATCTATCCAACTGCTTTTTATCTTCTTCTTTCTGCGAACGTTCCTTCTCCTCTTGGCGCTCATTCAACTCTTCGTAAAATCGTTTTGACTTGGGATCCATCTTGTAGGTGGAGTTCTGTTTTTGAATTAGCTCCTGGTACTCCCTATCCTTTTGTTCTACAATCGTCAGTATGGACCAAAAAGAGTTACTTCAACGTACTTACCTTTATTTCGTTTGAGTTGTTGGTGTAAAGACTTTCTCTCGCCCTTCTTGGAGTAATCCTCATCCTCCTCAGGTTGATCTGTTTCCTTAACAAAGTTAGGCATTGTATGTTTTGGAAAAAAACCACCAATTTTGAAATTATAGTGATGAAAATGATAAAAACAATGAAGTACCACCGTATGCGAGAGAACTAACTCTATGTCTTAATTACACATCCATTTCACATTACTTTGACTTTAAAAAATGCCTTGCAAGTAAGTTTAGATCAGATTTGATTAAAGTTCAAATAATCCTAAATGTATCTTTTGGCTACATCATGTGTTCCAAATGTTTGACAATAGGCTCAGAAGGCCTATTTCAACGCCGGCGAACAATTCGGTGCAGATAAATTACCAAGGCGTTTACAGACTCGCCGAGGCGCCCCCCATACTGAACGCTAGTCAAACTCTTATTACCCATGTAAAAAGACAGTTGCTAACGATTCAGAACCTAAAATCCAGGCCCAATGTAAGGCGACCATCTCATAACCTTGTAATCACCGAAAACCTCCAGGTCATTCTCAAACGTTAAACTAGATGAAGAAACAACGAGCGGCTTGCCCAATCTGGCTTGCCCAATCTGGCGTTCCCCGCCAACATCGAATGTTGAAATGCAGCCGCCCCAAATGTCACTTTTAATGCAAAGCTCTAAAACATGCACCCCACTCGGTTCTAAGTTTAAAAAACTGGTGTGCAACGGTATGATCTAGTCGCGTAAAATTTCGGCCAATTTCACGACTCAAGCTCTCCACATTTGCAGCCGTGGTGACGAGAATCGGAAACTTTTTTCTTTGATTGTGGTCTTGCGCTGATTAACATTTGCCGTCAGTGGGCACATACTCCCGTCACTAGTGTTTCTGCATCAGAGAAGTCTTGTTTGAGGGGTATTTCCCCAGCTGGAAGATCGCTTCGGAAGTGCCTTGTAGAGATCTGTGAGGGTGGATTATTACCTCTCATGAGTCACGATGATCTCCTCCTCACATGATTCAGTTGGCCATTAGAGCAGGATCGGGTCATTGCAGATGTCTATTTATTGCGAGAAAGTTTACTGATCGACAAAGCCTTACTGAGGGTTTAGAAACGTAGAGTTCGCAATTTTATTTTAATTGCTCATTCAATCGACGAGTCATCCTTGCGTTCTCGTTACTCGTTTACATTGCCCGGACGTTGGTTGATGTAGGATTGTGCTCCGTTCATTTGACTTTACAGTTTCTCCATTTTTCTCTATTTGTCTATTAGTGGGCTCTACATTTTTTAGATTTGCAGCCACCTGAGAAGAGGTGAACAACTTGTCCATTTCTCTGGCATTCACTAATTGCTATCATTCGTTCAATATCTGTAAATTAGATTTGCAGCCACCGGAAAACAAACGAATAAACAATTTACTGAAACAACTGGTTCATTTTACTAATCATTCTCATTTGTTCATTATCTATAACTTCTTTAAACTACTCATATTTGAAGCCACCGGAAAACAGATGAATAAATTGTCCATTTTTCTGATATTCTCATTCGTTATCTACAATTTCTCTATTAATTAATTTGCAACCAGAAAACATAACTATACCATTTTTCTCATTCACAAAATTCTCCTTCGTTCATTATCTATAAATTAATTTACAACCACCAGAAAACAGATCAACACTACCATTTTTCTCATCACAATCATTCGTTCATTATCTATAAGTATCTATAAATCACTCAACAATGTAAACACGACCTTCATAAGGAGTGAAAGTGGCCTCGTCAACATTCTCAACATTAGCATGAACCAAGCTAAACTTACCCTCAAGGTGCTTCTCAAACTTGGCAGGCTTGTCAGAAAAGTTCAACGCAATGTAAGCCTTCTGCTTGGTGTCTGGGTTCGTCTTGACGAAAGTGAAAACCTGCTCATTGTCGTAGTCCAAAATCTCAAACTTACCATAGATGATCAAATCCTTGTGCTCCTTTCTAATCTTCAACAGCTTCTTGTAGAAGTTGAGGACCGAGTTGGGGTCCTTGACCTGGGACGCAACGTTGATTTCCTTGTAGTTGTCGTTGACCTTGGTCCATGGCTCGACAGTGGAGAACCCACCGTAGGCAGAGTCGTCCCACTGGACAGGCGAACGCGCGTGGTCTCTGGCCAAAAGATGCAAGTTGTCCAACACAACCTTTTCTCTCTCCTTGAAGTCTGGAGCATCTCCCCAGATCTCCTTGAACTCGTCATAGTACCCGATTGTGTGGATATCCTTGTACTCCTTGAGCGGCCACTCCTTTGGAAGGTTGGTCATGGCGATTTCCTGGCCCTGGTATATGAAAAGCGTACCGGTCAAGGTGGTCTGGAACAAGGAGACCAACTTGGCGGACTTGACTCTGTGCTCTGGGGATGGGTTACCGAAACGGGTGACAGATCTGGGCTGGTCGTGGTTCTCAATGAAGACGGTTGACCACGCATCGGAGTCTCCAACAAAGTCACACTGCTGCTTGACAGCAGCCTTCAAGTCGGTCAACTTCCAAGGAACTGCCTTGAATCTGTCACCATAGGTGGTACCAACATCAACAACATTGAAAAGGAAAACCATGTTCATCTCCTTCTCCTTGGCACTGACGTACTTGAGAGCCTCTTCACGAGGAGCGAAACCAACTTCTCCGACAGTCATGACATCGTACTTGGAGGTGACCTTGGCGTACATTTCCTTGTGGAACTCGTGGATACGAGGGCCGTTCGAAGCCAATGGGATGGTAGGCTGGAATGGCTGGTCTGGGAACACAATTGGGGCGTCCTCAAAGGTTTGAACTTTAGAGTACAAGTTTGCAGTGTCAATTCTGAAACCGTCAATTCCCTTGTCAAACCAGAACTTCAAGGCCTCGTCGTAGATGGCGTTTCTGGTGACCTCGTTTTCCCAGTTCAAGTCAGGCTGGGACGCGGCGAAAAGATGCAAGTAGTACTCGTCAGTTTTCTCGTCGTAGGTCCACGCAGAACCCGAAAAGTGCGAGATCCAGTTGTTGGGTGGGTGTCTCTTGCCCTCGGCGTCGTATCTGGGCTTCTTCCAGATGTACCAGTCTCTCTTGGGGTTGTCCAACGAAGAACGCGACTCCTCAAACCACCTGTGCTCGTTGGACGTGTGGTTGATGACTAAGTCCAAGACCAACTTCATGCCGCGCTTGTGCAACTCGTCGATCAACTGGTCCATGTCCTTCATGGTGCCGTACGCATCGTGAATATCCTGATAGTCGCTGATGTCGTAGCCCATGTCGTCCTGGGGCGACTTGTACATTGGCGACAACCACACAATGTCGATGCCCAAGTCCTTCAAGTAGTCCAAAGTAGAGATGATGCCCTGCAAGTCGCCAAGACCATCCCCGTTGGAGTCCTTGTAGGATGCAGGCCAGATTTGGTAAATCGAAGCGTCCTTCCACCACTTGTAGTCAACCATGATTATAGAGTTTTGAGTAAGAAATTAAGTCGAATTGAGTGAGAGCTAATTGACAATGACGGGTGAAGTCCTGGGTGGGAGGACGCAATTTATATGGGGTCTGGGGAAAAGTGCCATTTTGAGCCCCCGAGTGGGGTTGAGTGGATCAGCACCGCATTTTGGAGTGGATTCCCGGGATGGCATAACAAAGGGCGAACGAAGTTCGTGCTGTTTGGCCAATCGAAGTGCGTGGGTGTCAGCTGAGCTGATGTCAGAGCAGGAACCTCACGGTCATTCCAAGTCCTGCTGCGTTTTGAGGGGTTGTCCAACCCTATGGGACGCAGCGAGAGACTTTGCGAAGATTACCGCGACGAGTTTCTCGCAAAGATTTACGCAATTGCAGACACAGCGAGTTTAACCGAGAATCCTCCCAAACGCTTTGTGCCACACTGCAACACAGCAATTCGCCCGAGTAACATTGCTAAGAACCAAGGAAAAACATTATCGCGAGTGGACGCTGGTGGGGCCGCTTTAGCTTTTTCGGTAGACGCAGTGCGGTGCCAGCGTTAATTCTGCCAATTTCATCCTGGAAAGCTGCTTTTTTTTAGCTGAAACGGCGGCGTCCCCAGCCAAGGCGCCACCACCAGACGTAAAACCGCAACCTCTCTCGCAACAAAGGGTCTCAGCAAACAGCTCGTCGCGATCACTGTGAATGCTCGGGGTAATTCTCCACCTTTACCCCAGCTTTCGTTGCGAGCCCCGAGTGAGCGAGAAGAACAAGGTGGGCTTGCGCCAGAGATCTACCCTGCGGCCCCAGTCCTCACGCGTGTTTCAAGACGGCGCGCGCGATATTTTCGCAGCATTGTCCCATTTCGCTGCAGACGTGAACGGGACATCGTTACAACTTTCGGAAAGTAGGTCAGATCACTCGGCTTTGTGTCCCGCGCTAAGGCTGAAAAATAGCTTATTGCCAAAGACAAAATCCTTCCGTATTTTCTTTTTGTGGGGAAGGAGGGGGACCACACTATGACCGCTATAGCAATAACTTCTCTCTCGTAAATTTTCGTATACAGGCCTGACGATCTTTATATATAAAGCATCCTTGTTTCCTCTTCAATTCTCTCTTCAGTCAATAAGAATACAATAATATACAATGCCTACCCAGTTTGTCGAGGACGTTAACTCTCCTGAAAAGCTGATGATGAAAAACGAGCCTTTGATCTCCAAGGTCGAGTCGGGACTGTCCTTGGATGTCACTGACGGTGTCAACGACTATGTCTCCAAGTTCTTGGACATGTCCAACAACGCCAAGGCCAACGAAAGCGAGGAAAAGGCCATGGGCTTCAAGCAGTCCATCAAGACCTTCCCCAAGGCCGTCGCCTGGTCCGTTATTCTTTCCTTGGCCATTATCATGGAGGGTTACGACACTAACTTGTTGAGTTCCATGTACGGTTTCGATGCCTTCAATAGAAAGTTCGGTGACTACTACCCCAAGACCAACACCTACCAGGTGCCTGCCAAGTGGCAGACTGCCATTTCCATGGCCTTTTCGTCTTCTATGATTATCGGTTTGTTCATCGCAGGTCTTGTTGCCGACAGAGTCGGTTACAGAAGAACCATGATGTTCAACTTGGCTGCTTCCATTGGTTTGTACTT
This sequence comes from Kodamaea sagamina, assembly GCA_030556545.1. Taxonomy (NCBI): domain Eukaryota; kingdom Fungi; phylum Ascomycota; class Pichiomycetes; order Serinales; family Debaryomycetaceae; genus Kodamaea; species Kodamaea sagamina. The sequence continues at coordinate 263,779 of JAKTUG010000005.1, forward strand.
TATCCAGTTTTTCGCCCCAAACAGAGGTGTTTTGTTGACCGCCTATGTCTTGTTGGGTCTTAACTGGGGTGCCTACCAGACTTTGACTGTTACCTACGCCTCTGAAGTCGCGCCTGTCAACTTACGTTTGTACTTGACCACCTTTGTTAATGCTTGTTGGGTTATTGGCCAGTTGATCTCGTCCTGTGTGTTGAAGGGTGTGACTTCCGCCGCGCTGAGCTCGAAGCACGCTTGGCGTATTCCTTATGCCATCCAGTGGATCTGGCCCATCCCATTGTTCCTCGGTGTCTACTTTGCCCCAGAGTCACCATGGTACTTGGTCAAGAAGAACAGACTCGACGAGGCCAAGCACTCCTTGGAGAGATTGTTGACCGAGCACGACAACATGCCAGACAAGAGACTCTTGGCCGAGGCCATGTTGAACAAGATCCAGATGACCATCAAGGAAGAAGAGGCTGCAAACAACGCTAAGGGTTCGTTCATGGAATGCTTCAAGGGCACCAACTTCAGAAGAACCAGAATTGCAGCTTTGACTTGGTTATTCCAAAACATCACCGGTTCGTCTTTGATGGGTTACTCCACCTACTTCTACATCCAGGCCGGTTTGTCTCCAAGTAACGCCTTCACCTTCTCCATTGTCATGTACATCTTGGGTCTTCTCGGTACCGTCAGCTCGTGGTTCTTGTCGCAGAAGGTTGGCAGATTCAACATCTACTTTGGAGGTTTGTGCACGCAGTTCCTTCTCTTGATTGTCGTCGGTGCCTTGGGCTTCAAGGACGGAAGCGGTCCTTCCTGGGCTATCGGTTCGCTCTTGTTGATCTACACGTTCATCTACGATTTGTCGGTCGGCCCAATCTGTTACTGTATCGTCACCGAGCTTGCCTCCTCGAGTTTGAGAATCAACACCGTCATGTTGGCAAGAAACTTGTACAACCTTTCGGGTATCGTGACCGGTATCATCATGCCATACATGTTGAACCCCACCGCGTGGAACTGGAAGGCCAAGACTGGTTTGTTCTGGGCTGGCTTCTGTTTACTTGCTATCATCTGGGCCTGGTTTGAGTTGCCTGAGACCAAGGGCAGAACTTACGCTGAAATGGACGCTTTGTTCGCCCAGAAGATCAAGGCCCGTGACTTTGCCAAGACTGAGGTCAGTGTTTTCGATGCCGGTGAGTTGATGGAGAAGGTTGGTGAAACCGAAATTAAGAGGTTGGTTGAAACCAAGGAGGATGTTAACGAGGGAGTTTAAGTTTTTTTGTCATAATAGTTTAGTTCTAGTCGAGATTGATTTTCGCATTTGTTTTCAATGAAAATAATAGGTATTCTTTGTAGTGAAAGAAATGAGCATGATTGTCTAGATGAGCTCACTTTATTATTTTGTGAAGTGCTGGTGGCTTTGTATGGAGTCTTGTGTTGTAGCCTTATCTTGGTTGATATTGTGTCACCAATTTGGGTGCAAAAAGCATAGATGCAGGTGTACATCCTCCTTGACATCTGGGGCCGGCTATTCGAGAACCGAGTAACAAGAACGGAAAAATGATTAAATTGTCTATTCACAGTGGTTCGGTATAAATAGTTTAATCAACATGTGAAACTCTGCCAAATCACACAAGACTTTTAAGTCATACGTTTCTTCAATATTAAGAGTTCCGTAATGAGAGACTTAATCCATAGGTTTAATTGATTGAGCCTTCCTTAAGAATTCAATCATACTTTTAATAAAGTCGTAATAATACTCATACGTTTAATAAAGTCTTAAAAACACTCATACATTTAATAAAGTCGTAATAACACTCATATATTTAATAAAGTCCTATTAACACTCATACATTTAATCAAACTCAATAACACTCATACATTCAATCAAAGCCATCAAGAACGTTATCATTTCCAACCACACTCCTGAATCTCTAACCGTCGTCTCCGACAATATCTGTAATTCAAAGGTAACCCAATTAGGGGCCCCCTATCAGACAAGGCATGCGACAGAAATGGCCCAGTTCGGTGCTGTCGCACCCATTTTAGCCTTTCAGTCAAATGTTCGAGGCTCGTAGCGCGGCACCTCGCTACAAAACATGAACACAGTTTCACCATCATTTGAGCTCAACGCTGCACAGAAACATCACCGAAAATCCGTCCTCCCCTGAAAGTTTGTCGTCCCCTGAAACACTTTCTCCCTGAAACATCCTCTGCACCTATCTTCGCTCAATTAGTCTTTCCTCGCTACAGCGTTCAAAACAGGCCTAGATTACTCCCTTAAAACGTGTTCCACGTGACAAACAGAGTCAAGTAATACTAGCTAATTTTTCAATTTTTCGCAGCCTTACTTATCAGTAGCCGATAACTCCTGGAAATCATTCGTTGTGGATATTTCATGAAAAATTGAATTGGTTTGTCTTCACTACCATTGCACTTTGCTACATTCGTGTTCTCCACTAGTCATGCTCCGTAGGATTCCAATCAATAGCAGGTTACAAACCGATCCAGCGATCACCAACATCAATCCCAGGCACAACCCACCAGTCCTCACAGCTCTCCATACGTGTACCAATCCCTTCAGTAATAACTATCTCTCCGCCGAATCTGCTCCTCTGACATCACTATCCCGCCTTGCCATCTCCACGCGCTCACAACAGCACTTGCTATCTTCCCCGGTATAGGAGTCTGAAACAATAGAGTGGACTTGACATATTCTCTTGCTGTAGCGTCTCCCTGTTTTGGTTTATGGCAGCACTGCGCGACCGCCCGCCCACCAAATATCCTCCACTTCCACCTTATGTAACAATCAGTCCCCAATACTAGCGAGCATTATGTAAAAGTAATGATCACGGATAAAAAAAAATTTTAAGCGCCCGTTCCACTAAAACACAAAGCAGTATAAGGGAAGGTCATTCTCTGTTGGCGTGGAAAGATTAAAAAGTGTTGATGCCCATCGTCGCACGAGCAGCTTCTGAGTATCTTTAGGTTTGCCTCGCACGAGAACGCACACACACACAAGACACGAAGCATCCAATCCGTGACTGAGATTACAGGTTTTTCAGTGGGAGCGGATCGAAAATTTTAGGTTCCAGCCAATTCACTATACGAGGCGAAGGCTATCAGCGAAAGAACCCACAGCCTGTGATCTGCCTGGACCCGCAAGAAAGCTGAAACACTGCGACCATCGGCACACACCCGATGACAGCATGGGATCGATAGAGATTACCTTCCAGTACGACACACTCCAGCCCGACCAGAGTCTTTTTCAGCTCTGGCGGTTGACTCGCAACGACTTTGTAGCGTCCAAGTACACATCCACACAGCGGCTCAACAACCGTCTGTGGCGCCTCTTGGGCAAACGGTTTCTTCTCCGCCACGCGGTAAGCGCGAACGGCGTCACGTCACTCGAGAGCTGCGACACGAGCAACAACAAAACACTCATCAGCAAGGCGCTGTGTAGCAGTAGCAGCAGCAACGACAGCAGCATGCACCAGTCGTCTTCCTCGCGCGCAGGCACAAGCCTGTCCTTGACGGACTTGTCGCGCGACCTGCTTTCCGACTTCAAGCCCAAACAGTCCCAGTTCTTGACCGACAGACCCTCCTTGTTTTCACAGAGCCTGAACTTGTCCTTACTCAGCAATAGAAAGAGCACACACAGCAGTATCGATTCGTATGGTGCGAAGAGAGGCATTCCAGACTCGGAGGAGGACGAGGAGTACGACTCGGAGGACGATTTCGAGGACTCTGAAATATCGGACATTTCCGAAGTGGATGAAGAGGATCTGCTGGAGGAAGAGGAGACGGAGATTGTCGAAGTACCCGAGAATGCAAAGACGAGAACGTCGTTTGTGCGTGGCTTTTCGCCAAATCTGGTGTCGATAGCTTTTACAGGTGGAGACTCAAAAGCAGAAGAGAAGGAGAAAAACGAATCGAAGGAAGTAGCAAACGCGCCAAAAAACATATTCTACATAGGAAACACACCTTCTCCACCGGAAAAGGAGGAAAAAAACAAAGTATCCCGATTCGATGAACAGAAAAAACGCTTGGACTCGCAATTCGATCAAGAGAAGAATTCTCGATTCGAAGAACTGAAAAACTTCTTGGGCGTGTCAAGGTTCGACGACAATGACAACACATCCCCCAAATCTACAAACAAATATACTCCTTCACCTCCAACAGAGCAACTAAAGGTGCCACACAAAACACCGCCTCAGACGAAACCCAGACAAGACTCTCTCTTTAGCAACTTCCAGTTGAACTTTGAGGAGAAAAAGGAGAAGCCAGTGGAGAAAGAAAAAGTAGATGGTTACTCCTCGACAGACATTAGCGAGGACGAATACTCGGATGACGAAGAAGAAGAGGCAGACACGAAGCCGAAAATGAGGATAGACAGGGCCAACTCCACCGCGACAGGTAACGAAAACGACAGCGAATGGGTCTCTGTGTCCTCGTCAGACGACGACTCGAGACCTAACCCACTTGAGTTCAACAAAATACAGATCCAGCCCTCCTCAAACACGACGTCCGTGGCCAGCTCGAGCTACTCGACTGCAAACCCCAGCTTGATAAGCCAGGCTGAACCCCATCCTCGTCAACACATCCAGAATTCGGAAAAACGGTATTCCTCGCCTGCCTTGCAGAAGAGGTCGTTACTATCCGGATTGTTTGTGAACGATCAGATCAGTGGTGATGTCATCACGAAGCCGATTCTCAAGCGTTCTTCGACAACCGGGGTCATCACTTTTGACCAGGTGAGAAGTTACAGCACGGGTAGTTATTCGCACGTTAGCCTGCACCAACCACAGCTGCCTTCGAACTTGAAACCTAAGCGGCCCTACATGGTTCTAGCGAAGAGGTTCAGTTCGTCATTGGAAAACAAAAAAGACTACTCGGACGCAGACAGTGCCAAGTCTTCTCAGGTTGAAGACGAGAGCGCTGAAAATGAGGATGGTAGTTTGTTAGGTAAGCAGCGGTCGGTGGTAGGCATATCTGACTTCAACGTAACAGCCAACCTGTTTGACAATACGCAACACTCAACACTGCGCTCTGTCGGCTCAACGACATCCTCGGACTTATTAAAGGTGAACCAAACTAACCTCAACCAAACAAACTCCAAATCATCTACAAGCATACACGAAACACTTTCAGTTAGTTTGTCAAGGTTAACAGGATCTTCGTCTTACAACCCTAGAAGAAAGAAACTTTCCAGAAGCTCACTCAGCTTGACCAAATTGTACAATAACTCAAAATTCATATTCAGCAAGTCTGAATCAAACTTTCAAGGCCATGAAAGAAATAAACCAAGCGAAACAGAAGACGAATCTCCTCTAGTAGTGCAAGAAGAAGAGGAAACAACGGCAGCGCCAATATCTGCGCCGCTTGCCAAGTCGCCAATCGAACCAGAAAACACGATGTCCATGAACTCGGACCACCCAGTGAAGTTATCACCCAAAAGCACAAAAAAGTTTATGCTCTCAAGCGAGTTAAGCGACTCGCTAAAACAGTCCATCATGATAGACTACACACTCGGAAAAATTCCAATCCCATCAAAAGTTATTGACAATGAGCAGTTGATGCACGCCGTCAGGAAACATGGGTTGGTTATTGGTGCAAACGACGACCAGGACTTGGACGATTACCACTCAAAGGGATGGTAGTTTTTACATCTCAAAAAGTTCACTTCATTTGGGTTTTTGTTATATTTATTATAAAATAGTACAGTTTGATTTATCATGGGTTTAAGATCATTACGCAAAATCTTCATTGCAGGTCTGTATTCCCATTGGCAAATATTTAGTTCGTTTATACTCCGGTTGGTAGTATCTAGTTAATTTATAGTGTAAAACACTGGATTGGCTTTTTTTAATTGTAATTTTTTTTTTCTGAAGTGAACTGAAATGAAGACCTGCTACTATGAGTTGTTGGGAGTTGAGGCCACGGCTACTGACACTGAGTTGAAGAAAGCATACCGTAAAAAGGCTCTTTTACTTCACCCTGATAAAAACCCCGACGATGTTGAAGGTGCTAACCAGAGATTTGGTCTTGTTAGAGCTGCTTATGAAGTTCTTTCTGACCCACAAGAGAGATCCTGGTACGATTCCCACAAATCGTCCATCTTAAGAGATGATGACGAATTCGATGACGTGATACGAGAGGAAATGGTTATACCGTCCATCTCAGTTGATGAAATTATGAGATATTTCAATCCATCGTTGTACTCAAGAATCGATGACTCTAAACTTGGAATTTACAGTGTTGCTTCTCAGCTATTTGAGAGGTTAGCATCGGAAGAAGTTGTGCATGGGAAAGCTCAAGGTTTACCAAAGTTTGACAAGTATAAAGATGACGATTTGACGAACATTAGTGCCATAGACTCATCATTTCTCTTGTTTCCAAGATTGGGTGGCAGCAAGTCTGACTACGCTACGGATATTAGAAAGTTCTACCAAGCATGGTCGTCATTTCTGAGTGTCAAATCATTCAACTGGAAGGATGAGTATAGGTATTCCACTGCACCAGATCGTCGAACCAGAAGATTAATGGAACGTGAGAACAAGAAGGCTCGTGATACTGCTAGGAAAGAATACAATGAAGCAGTACGCAGCTTTGTTCAGTTCATAAAGAAAAGAGACGACCGTGTTAAAGTAGGTTTGGAAAAGTATGAGAAGCTGAAGAAGAAACAGCAGCAACAAGAATTAGAGGCTCAAGCAAAGATTGTCGAGCAACAGAAGCGTGTTCGCCGGCTTATGGAAAACAATCAGTACTTGGAGCAAGATTGGCAGCAGTTATCTGTTGACGAGTTGGCTGATCTAGAACAGATGATCAATGAGGAGTACGACTTGAGTGATTCCGCGTCCTCAAACAGCGAATTTGACGAGTTTGAGGTTCCTGAAGAAGAAGTTTTGAACGAATATGAGTGTATCATATGCAACAAGACGTTTAAGAACGAGAAACAGTTTGAAGTGCATGAAAACTCTAATAAACATAAGAAATTGCTCAAGCAAATGCGATGGGAGATGAAGAAAGAGGGTATAGAATTGGGGATAGACAAACATGACATAGATTTGGATGAGTTTGAGACCGCCAGTGAATTTGATGAGAAGGAGAGTGAGGATAATAGCGAAGAAGAGGGTAAGGAAGAAAGGAAGGAAGAAAGGAAGGAAAAAGATCTGGAATTGGAAGGAGAGGAGATGGAGCAATCCGAAGTTGAAACCAAAGGCAACGAAAAGCTAAAAAACAAGGAACCTGTAATTTCTGATTTCGAGGTTGACGACGTAATAGAGAGTGATGAGGAAATATTGAGCGACCCTGATATAGACTCTGAATTGGAAGCACTACAATCAAAGAAAAAATCAAAGAAGAAGTCAAAGAAAACGCAAAGTGCCTTTGTTCTAAACGTTGACGATGATATTGACGTTGAGCTATCCAAATTGGCAAAAGGTATGAAGCTAGAAGACAGCGACGATGACTGGTCGCTATCCAACAAGAAAAAGGACAAAAAAGACAAGAAGAAAAAGAAGAAAGATGGTAAAGAATCAGAAGTATCTTCCCCAGCACCAGAGAGTATATCAACATCCAAAAAGACCCCTGAGCCACCAGTTAAAATACCTAACGGAGCAGAAATGTGTGCTGTGTGCAATGAGGTATTCGGCTCAAGAAACAAACTTTTCCAACACGTTAAAACAACTGGTCATGCAGCTCCTGTTAAGGAGACCAAGAAGAAGGGTAAAAAGAAGAAATAAATTTATAGAACCATAATGACTTCCGAATTACTCTAAATTGTCTATTGTAAACCAGTTTTAGTAGTCTTAACCACAGCCATAATTGGTACACTGATACCTTTATTTCCATGGACTCCCAAACCCTCTCCACGTATCCATCCCATTTTCTCCAACATTTGCCTGCCAAAGTTATTTGCAGCTATTTCTGGGGCATTGGCCCCAATGACATCACCGTCCTTGTGCCTGGCTCCAGAGGAGTTACCAAATTTGTTGCGTCCACGTAAAGCATCCTTCTTTGCGTTACCATCGGTACCCAAAATCTCTTCAGCAATACGTTTGACATCAGACCTTATGTAAACTGATTTCTTCTTGACCATGTGGCCAATATCGTTGTACCTGGGTAAGTTACGCATCGTGCCACGAGCTTTTACAGCCTGGATATAGTGTCTCAAGCCAGCACCTCCGCACTTTTGGATCTTCATGTTGTAGAACTTGGACATTTTCATAACCATCTTATTGCCATCTTTGTTGAGCGGAGGGAAACTTAAGGTATCTCTTTTTCTATCATGTAAAAATGTCTCCAACTCGTTTTTGATTTCTTTGATTGTGATATGGAAGGGATACAAAACTCTCAAATCGTGCTTCTGAGTCCCTTCCAAAATTTTGGAGTCTTTGGATGCTTGTTTTTTGTTCTTTTTCTTGTCTCTCATGTACTGATATTGTTCTTGAAGTGATATCAAAAGATCTGTTTCCAAATCCATTCTCGCGAGATCCAACTCTTTCTTTCTCCCTTTTCCTTTACTTCTGAGTGTTTGCGTAGGAGCAAAGTCGTCGTTCGAGAGGAAACTTTCTTGCTGCTTTTTGGAAAAGGAAACAAGGTCGTACAAACCATCTTTTTCTTCATCACTTTCCTTCGGTTCATCCTGAAATTCTTCGTCGCTATCAGAGAACCAAACCTCTGAGTCTTGGTCCTCTTGAGGTTGATCATCAAGCATACCATTGGTGATGTGCTTCATAAAGCTTTTCAACCTGTGGTCTTTAACACCCTTCAGTAGCACAAACTCATACAATTCGTCTTCCTCAACCCATATAAAGTCATCAGGAGAACCATTCAACTCAAGACTTCTCACATAATATTGGTTTTTGATTCCAAGTCTGACATTTGTGACTTCGATTTGTGAAGTGTCAAACTCGAAATCTTCTTCAAGAAATCCGTACTCAGGATCATCACTTTCGATAATATCAGAGTCTTCTTGGATATCGTCTTCAATCTCAATATCTGGATTATCAATATCAAACTCTTCACTATCTGATTCAGCCATAGAATCCGAATCGTTGTCGTGCATATTTTTCATTACACCTGCAATATAAGCCCTGTAGCCTTCAAAGTTAGCCTCATCTGAGTCAGAGTCTGTCATTTCATGCTCATACTCGTCTTCTGCAAAGGGAATCGGAAACTTTCCTCTGCTACCGAAAAACTCTGCAGAGGTGCTGCCGGTGGAATCCGTATAGGTGTTCAACTGGATTTTGCCAATAGTGAGTACTGGGTCATGTTCGATGTTATTTTGTTGGATTATCTTTGGTCTGGTTGGATTTAATACTGCTGGTTTGCCAAAGTCCTCGCGAGCCAAGTTTAAGTCACCGTCTGTGTCGATAATGAATTCATCGTCACTTTGTGAAATATCAGATTCGGGTTCCTCTGATTGCTGGAAAATTTCTTTAGTTTGTTCAATTTTAGGGTTCTTGAAGCGGTCTAATTCAACAGTTCTATTTTGCAGTTCCACAGATTTATTTTCCTTCTGATATTCGTTCAGACCATTTTGATTTTGAGGTTTCACTGCTTCTTGTTCATTTCCTAGTATAGGCTCTGCTTCTTCCGAGCTCTCAGCTTCCACCTCTAAGTCGTTCAAACTAATAGTCTCTGCTTGCTTAATAATGGTTTCGTCTTCAGTTAGAGTGTTGGCACCTGCATTTTTCAGGTTCGCTAAATCATTAACTTCAGTAGCATCACTTATACTAAGACTACTAACTGAAAGTTCTCCAGTCACAGAAGTCTCTTCTACCCTTCTAATTCCTTCGTTTCCATCGCCATGTTTATCTTGATTCCCATAGTCATGACCCACTTTTTCTGCATCATCTTTCTCTTCCTCAGAATTACTAAACCCAACTTCGTCAATTAAAGCATCAACTTCTTCGAAATCAATAATAGATTCCTTTATCTCATTCACTCCAGATTCATCTACCTCAGGCTTCGGCACCTTAGCTGGCACTACCTTCTTGAAAAGTATAGCACTAGGGTCATAAACCTGCTTAGCCTTTATAAACACCACGGGGTTCGATCTCAAGGTCCTGGAAAACAAATCTTGCTTACGCTGCTCAGCAGATTCACCAGGAAGTTTAGCTAAACTCCGCATACTTCTTGGCGCAGGTTCATCTAGATTGTCCAACTCTGGATATGCCTGCCCAACGACGTTGTTGGGTTTCTTGTTCTTTTTCTTCAGATGGAAAAACCGACCTCCTTTTGAAGTGGTAGTGGTGCCGTTACTCCCGGTATAGGAAGCTCCACCGCTGTTCCCACCGCCACGGCCACCTCCTTTATTTCCTTTTCTCTTGGGCATTGTCTGATGGATATGATTCGCCGCCACTCACTCTGAAATGGCTGTGAAAGATACTTCTGTCTGCAGGACACAATATGTATACAGAAAGGATCTTATCTCTTAAAATGTAAATTGTACGCCCCACGCTATACGCAATAGTGAATATGCCTGAAGAAACTGCAATCGATGAAAGTAAAGCCACGACAATCGAGGGCAGAGCAGGTACAACTGCTTCTGAGGAAGACAAGACTGAAAACACCTTTAGTTTGTCTAACTTGTGGCAGCAAATAGTGTCTCCTACGAATGACTCTCAGCGCCACGAGGAGTCAGAATTGGACCAAAGTGTGACTATTCTTGGAGAAGAATACAAGACACTCTCCAGCTATGAATCCGTCATTCTCTCTAAGATTTGGTTAACATATCGCTTTGGATTTGAACCTATCCCTAAGGCACAGGATGGTCCTAGTCCCTTGTCATACGTTCACTCATTACTATTCAACAAGAGCGTTTTCTCGAATTTCCACTCGTTGGTGGACAATGAGCACTTCACCAATGATATTGGCTGGGGGTGTATGATCCGCACGTCACAGAACTTGTTGGCAAACACCTACTTGCAATTGCTTGAGACACGCGGGACGGAGGCAAGTACCGCCAAGATAGTAGAGTTGTTCCAAGATATACTGGACGCACCATTTTCGATACACAATTTCATCAAGGTAGCCACGGAGCTGCCTTTGAAGGTGAAACCGGGCGAGTGGTTTGGTCCAAATGCGGCGTCCGTGTCTATAAAACGTTTATGCGACAGGAACACCGCAGGCACTGGCTTGCCAAAGTTGAGGGTCCTCATTAGCGAGAGCTGCGACTTATACGACAACCAGATCAAAGACCAATTCAGCCTGTCCGATCAGGCGTTGTTGATCTTACTTCCGGTTAGACTTGGAATCGACAAGATCAGCTCCTATTACCATCTGAGTTTGACAAAATTGCTAGCTTTGAAACAATCTACAGGGATCGCGGGAGGAAAGCCGTCGTCGAGCTTCTACTTTTTGGGATTCAAAGGTGAAAATTTAATATACTTGAACCCCCACAACCCTCAGCCGTACCTTTCCCAAATTGACCAGAAAACATACCACACCTTAAACTACCAATTCTTACACATAAACAACTTGGATCCGTCGATGTTGATTGGTGTCTTGATCAAAGATTTGAATGATTACAATGAGTTCAAGCTGCTGTGCCTTGAATCTAAGAACAAAATCGTCCACTTCCACGAATCAGCTAGTATAGTCACTTCCGAAAGAACCAGAAAGAATTCTGAGTTTGTCAACATTCAACATGGCGATTTGCCAGAAGAAGACGACTTTGTAGAATTGCTGAAGGGGACTGATGATTTCGTGGACTTGGCTGACGAGATGGAGTACGCTCAGGAAAAAGATGAAGATGAGGTATTGGTTTCGCGTGATCAGCCTCTTGAAGAGTCGATTGAACATGTATCTACCCATCCTGATGCAGAATAGCACTTGCAGGTCAAGTCTAAGTAGTAGAACTTTAGCTGCAAACTTTAGTCGTGCAGCTTTACCAATATATAGCCATAGAAAAAATGTGCAAGTAGAATAATAGTAGATTCCAATCAGCGATATGAGTGTAGACAACAGTCTCAAGATATGTACAGTATGCGCTTCGAATAACAATCGTTCGATGGAGTCGCACAAACAGTTGAAAGATGCCGGCTACAACGTAAAATCCTTTGGTACCGGATCTGCCGTAAGGTTGCCAGGTCCTTCCATAGATAAACCCAATGTGTACGAATTTGGCACTCCCTACGAGAACATATATAACGACTTGATATCGCAGAGCAGCAGAAAGATGTACGAAGCCAACGGATTGATACATATGTTGGATAGGAACAGACATGTGAAGCCTGCTCCGGAGAAGTGGCAGAATAATGCTTATGCGGGCAAATTTGACTTAGTCATAACTTGCGAGGAGAGGTGTTTTGACTCCGTGGTGGACGATTTGATGATGAGAATGTACAGCAGAGATGATCCCAATGACGTCAAGCAGATTGTTCACATTGTCAACTTTGACATTAAGGATGACAATGAAAACGCCATCATTGGAGGTAGAGGCATCTTGAAATTGGTGAATATGATTCATGATTTCAAGAAGAAAAGGAAAGAGGACTACGAAGACGAGTCAGATGTGTTGTTAGAGGACCAAATGATGGCCATTCTTACTGAATGGCAAAAGGATCATGTACATTTGCCAACCTTATATAGTGTAGCATACTATTAGTTTAATGAAAAAAAAAAAAGAGAAAATCACCGTATGTCACTTCCATCGAAGCCAAACTTCAATGCCAAAAAGGCAAAGTTGTACAACAGCCGAAAGATCAGGACTCAACTCGATGATTCAAGTTTTGTCGAACGTGAAAAGCTCAAAATTCCAGAATTCTTGCAAGCCAGGAGCTTTGAGATTAAGTCGTTTGAAGCATCTCAATTGAATTCTAAAAATGCTTCAGCAAACAGAGTATTCCAGAGTTTACCTCGTGTTTTGCGTAGGAGAGCGGCTTCTCACAACGTCAAAAGAGTACCAAAGAGGTTAAGAAAGCGTGCTTTAAGAGAGATGAAGAATACTTTAAATGGTGTTCCTCCAAAGAAGAAGCATCTTCGTGGACGTGAGTTATACAGGTTAAAAATGTCCAAGCGTCTTTTAAAGCTTGCAGCAAAGTTAAAGCTCTTGAGGAGTTTACCAAAGACTGATATTTATGGCAAGAAACTCAACTTGAGATCAAGAATCAAATTGTTGACTGAACAGATTGAAGATAACAAAGACAAACCAAAATTAAATAACAAGGTGGGATCTTATGACAATACTGGAGTTAATTCACTCGCATCAAGGCCTCGAGGCAACATGAAATACTTTAAACGTCAAAACCATTTTGTATGGCTTCCAACTCATATCTGGCATGCTAAACGGTTTCACATGGTTAAGAAGCATGGATACCAAATTCCTTTGTCTCCCACTCAAAAATGTTTTAGACTAATGAACCGGCAGTCGAGGTTTGCTTCAACTCTTTATGATACTTCGTATTACGGGTCAATTATCGTTGAAGCTAATAATGATGATCAATTTAAAAGTTTCCTAATTGAACTTACAAAGTACAACACGATACCAGAGAGGTTTTTAAATGGTTCCAAATCTTACAACGATTGGGTTTTCTTGGACGGAGTGAAATGTGGGAAAGCGTTTGTGTATGCAAACATACATTGCAAGAAAGTCTTGGTCAGAGTATATCCCACGCAATTTCCTCAATTTTTTGAGAGTTTCTGTGTGAGGTACCCAGACCTTAATATTTATGACTGCAGATACTCTTTGGGGGGCTTACAGGTATCAGGACCATCGGCTATAAACTCGATAAGTAAAGTTTTGCATCTTTTCAAAAACCAAAACGAAGATATTACAAAAACTTGGAGTAAGTTAGCTAGTATTAATGACTCCAAATTGGTTCCTGTTGGCACTGCTTTTGCATTTGAGATTCAGGACCCCAGATTCTGGAAAAGGCCTGTGAACTTTCCCCCACAGCATGACGAGGAACTGGTGAACGACTTGATTATCCGCTTATCTACAAATTCATTCGTTAACCCTGAGGCTGTCAACGCGTTATTGAGTGGAGAAGGTAGAAGCGCTTCCTATGCGGAGCAAATGTCTATCAAAGAAGTCAGTAGGAAATTCGGAGAAGCAAAAGACTCAAAGAACTCCATTCATTCAAGTCTCTTGAACCACTCAAGAATCCCGTTACTAGTTTCAAAAGTTTCTGAGAACGGTTGGAGCATTGTAGTCCCATGGTACTGGACGCTCGCTGTGTGGATCAAGTTGATAGGCGTTCGTGGAACTAAAGTAGGTGGCCTCAAGCAATTGCACCAGTACAATTTTGAGAACAATATCCTGACTTTCCCTCGTGACTTCCCTTGGACCAGTGATGGGTGGGCCTATAACGAAAGTACCGGAATCCTTACCAAGGACAAATTCGACAAACTCCCTTCCAGTATGAAGAATAAAGGAAGACCAGATTATAGATCACTGAATATAGCCAGCCCGTTTAAGTGTGACTGGACAACTTTGAGAGATGTCTACTTTACCAAAGTTCACTCTGGCTTAACTGACGACGAGTTTTCCACAACTAAACCTACGCTTGGTAGTTTTGACGAAACGTCCAAGTTTCTTTCAAGGAACATCAAAACGTATCATGACGTGGAGCAAGTAGTAAAGTCTATGCAGAACAGAAGGGGTGACAAGGAGGCTGTATCAATTGAGCTTTTCGACAAGAAAAATGAAAAGCACCAGAAGATCATCAGTGATACTTTAGAGGTAGTAGATCTCGCACAAATCTCAAGTTTGAAGTTGCCAGTAGTTCATGTTGCGTTCAAACTTGTTGAAAACGGAACTATCAAAGATGGTGCTAGAGTTTATTCTGCTACTCACCGAGAAGAGCATATAAATTTCTCTACTATTTCGTTGATTGGGTTCGTATCCTCAGGTACTTTTAACTTAAGTGAAGGACGGGATACAGGAATTGGAATGATTACTGCAAAGTTCCAAGGAGAAGAAGTTTTTGTGAGAAACATAGGAACTACTTCTTTTTACAAAGCTAAATTGGTTCGAGAATAGTAGATATTTATAGAATGAAGAAGAAGTAGTTGTGAGTTGCGACGTAAGAGTAGACGCCGGAGGCAAAAAAGGTCAACAATATTGAAATATTGGGCATGGGGTATCTCATAAGTTCGATTACTCAATCCAAACTGAAGGTGAATTCAAATTTCGCAGCCGTTTATTTTCCTATACATAAATTTGCATCTTAAGATAGTAATTGAGTATCCAAAAAGTACAATTGCAGTCTATAGGTCCCCTCCTTCTGAAGCTTTAGAAACAAGAGACAACATATTTCTCATCATAATTTTCTACAAGAGTTCCAGGCCTTTCAGCGCACAGCCATATCCAACCATTCACTCAAGGCCCTTTGTAAAATCCCCTACCTGAGTACTTAATCCAAAATGGCCCTCTTGCTCTCCATAAAATTCTACTTAGACTTCGGTGGAAATCAACGACCAGAAAGTGGGAGACTTCTTAATCAATACCATGAGACACGTAACTCTAAATATGTTACCCGGATTCCAAAGAAGTATAAATACAACTAAACACCCTTTGAAATTTGAAAAATTTCTTTTCCTTTTTTCTTCATACTTACCTGGAGATGTTATAGGAGATCAAGAAGTTCTATAACAGTAATTCTTTAGAGGCATTGCACAGCGCCATAGAGGATTTCTCCAACCTTCCGCTTTTCTGCATCTATGTCTGTGGACTGGATGTGGATTGGAAGGTGTGGATCTTTTAATTTTTGATTTCTATAAACTAAGCTTCTTTGAGGTTTACATGTTTATTTTATTCTTTGTTTGTTAGGTGATGAATTGAGAATAAAATTTGTGTGTCAAGATTGAGTTTTTTAGTTCTTAGTAGAGTAAGAGGTACGTAAGCTTTAGAGTTTGGGGTGCAAGAAGTGAGGCAAGCTAAATCCAAATTAATCAGAGGTAGATAATATTGGTTGAGTTGTGTACGAATGGTTACCTATAATAGTCTTGTACGCACACTCTTTACGGGTGTAGAATGCAGTTTTAGACCTTCACGTAGGTGAGGACTAAAGCTTAATTTTCTCACATATCCATCTATTCTCTAAGTATTATTCAGAGAGTGCACACTCGTCGAGTTGCTGTGGAAGTCCAAGTCATTCGGTGTATTAATACCACTTGCAACTTCAGCAGCCAGAACTAATCTCGAGTTAACCCACATTTTCATAAGAGATTGCTTAAATAAATTCACATTGTAATCGATGATAGTCAACGATTTATCATGTTTTCCTGTGCTTGCAATTGGCTTGTCTTGTTGACTATTATCTTCATTTCTAATCAACGCAACCAAAGCCAACCCTCTAATCATTTGCTTCAAGTACAAGGTGGTACCATTCGACAAGTGACTGATCGACTTCAACTCTTTGGGCAGCACCTTGTTGGATCTATTACTCGACTGATTTTGGTTATAGTCGCCTGTGTCATTTTCAATGTACAAGTCGTCCAAGTCGATGGTGATGTCGATGAACTCTGCACACACTTCGTACGTCTGGATGTCCACGGGTGTCGAATCCGTAGCTACATAAATCTTGGAATTCACATCAAACAAAAACACCTTGTCGATTGACGAATGCTCAACAAGGTTGTCCAACATATTCTCCAACGAAGGCAACTCCGGTATCAACTTTTGTACAATTCGAGAAAAGGCCTCGTATATGGAGTGATCGAAGATGGATGTCAAATAAAAGGAAACCTGAACCCCCTCCAACCCTAAGTCCAACAACTCATCTCCGGTTCTCTGCATGATATCTCTCTGGGCATCTATTCTATAATCTTCGGACAACCCGTCAATCTTGTGGATTAACACCTCGATGTTTATCCTGGGGTTGACTTTGTATGCAAATTCGACAATCATCGATAAGTTCGTCAAGGCGTTCAAATACTCGTCTTGTGAGTCAATCACATAGACCAAAGCGCCAACGCTCGAAAATAACCTCTCACTGTCGTAGTTTGGCTCAAAGTAGTTGAGCTGCCCAGGGAGCTCCATAACTGACAAATCTATCAAGGAGGAAAACTGTTCTGTTGTGGGCTTGGAGGTGGACTCCAAATATAACGTATCCAAAGGCTTCATATTGTGGAAAACAACCTTACATATCGAGGACTTCCCACCTCTCCGTAATCCCATAAGCAATATGGTAGCATTGGAGTCCTTGGGGTTGGGTATTAACGCTGCTTCCATTCTGTCGTTTGAATTCTGTCAAAGTGTACCCAGAAGACATTTCTGGAGTTTCTCATTTGCGGTACTTGAGCAAGAGTCCTGCACATAGACTACATACCGGTCTGAAATATTTCACTTACTAGATAAGACATATACAACTAAGGTCTCAAACGCCTTGGGTCTCTTGGGAACAAGGAAGCACGACGAATGTTCTTCAAGTCCAAGAAGAACATGACAACTCTCTCCATACCAATACCACCACCAGCATGTGGAGGACATCCGTAAGTGAAAGCATCGACGTAGTCGTTCAAACCAGGCTGGTTAGGGTCAACTTCGTGAGCTCTCATTCTCTCCTTTAACAAGACTGGGTCGTGGATACGCTGGGCACCAGACAAGATTTCTTCTCCTCTCATAAAGAAATCGTAGGAGTTGGAGTAGTTGGGGTCTTCTGGGTCTGGCATAGTGTAGAACGGTCTAATGGCCAACGGGAACTTGTCCAAGATGTAAAAGTCGGTGTCGTACTTTTCTCTAACCAACTTACCTAACAACCTTTCGTCTTCCGTCGACAAGTCGTCATAGTCTCCGACCTCCTTGCCAGCAGCTCTCAACATAGCAATACCTTCCTTGTAGTGAAGCTTGACCATCTTTCCGTCCTTTGGCAACTTGAACTCCTCAACTGGGAACTGTCTTCTCACGACACTAATCTCCTTTCCGAATCTCTTCTTCAATTCGCTGAAAATGAAGACAAACAAGTCTCCCAAGACGTCCAAGACTTCGTCGTAGTGCTCTTCAAAAGCCATTTCCAAGTCCAACCCTGTGAATTCGGTCATGTGACGGTGAGTGTTGGAGTTCTCGGCTCTAAAGACTGGCGCAACTTCAAAGACTCTTTCAAAGTCGGCTGCAATCAACTGCTGCTTGTACAATTGAGGAGATTGGGCCAAGTAGGCACTACCCTTGAAATAGTTGATTTCAAAAACGTTAGATCCTCCTTCGGAGGCTGCAGCAATGATCTTAGGGGTGTGTATTTCGGTGAATCCCTTGTTGGTCAAGAATTCTCTGAAAAGTTGACACACTCCAGATTGGATCTTGAAAATCGCATTGTTGGTTGGGGTTCTCAAGTCAATGACTCTGCTGTCCAATCTGGTGTCCAAGTTGACCAGAGGCAATCCTGAAGCTTCAGCTTCGGCCTCAGATCTCGAAGCATCTTCAATCAACATTGGCAACTGTTCTGGGGTTTCTTGAATGGTGTAGATCTTAGTAACTTGGATCTCCACTTGAACAGTGGCAGATTTGATTTCAACGTCGGACTTCTTAACGATGCCGTGAACCAATACAATAGATTCCAAAGAGATGGAAGAAACCCACTTGACCATCTGCTTCGAGATGGCATTCGAGTCTGTCTCGGTGTTGGCTCTGACGATGGCTTGAACCAATTCAGTCTGCTGTCTCAAAGACAAGAACACCATGGTGGCACCAGGCTGTCTACTGGTGTGGACACGGGCTCTGAAAACGACTTCATTGTCGACGTCGGCTTCGCTCAAATCCTTAATATTGATTCTCTGGATTCCAGTTCTAACTGAGGAGTTGACAAGTGGCAACTTACCGTAGTTTGGTCTTGCTGGATCGTTAGCGGCCTTGGCTTCTCTGTCAGCCTTCTCTTGGGCTAATTGGGCCTCTCTTTCGGCCTTCTTTTGGGCCTTTTCTCTTTCCTTAGCCAACTTCTTGAGCGCTTTCTTAGACAATGGTTGACCGTCTTCGCCCAAAACAACCTCTTCGCCTTCTGCTGTGGCAGCAACAGCGTCCTCGGCTGGCTTGGTCTCCTTAATGCTTAACTTTTCTACCGATTCTTGTGCAGACATGATGTTCAGTTTTCTGATTTTCGTTTTTCAAAACGTCCTATATATAAAAATTTTCAAGAATTTGTGAGTCAAAGTTTGAACTACTACTTTAATGACCTTTCAAAAGATTTCAACTATTTAAAGATGTCTCAGGTGATGATTGAGATTTGGCCTTTGTTTCCTCCTCCTTCCTTTTCTGTTCTTTCAATGCTCTAACGCCTTCTCGTCTGGCCATACCTTCTCGTATTTTTCTGTCTCTTCTTTCTTCTTTGGTCTCGACTTTATCAACCACTTTTGTAGGCTGGTTGACCAACCTGCTCACGGACTCGAATAAAACATTGAGTTTTTTGAAATTCTCCTTGAATCTGTCTAGAGAGAGCTTGGTGATAAGTTCTAAATAGTCCTCACTGACAAAACTAACTAGCTTTTCACCGTCTGCAAACCCAATTGGGATATCCAACTTGATGGAGATTCTGATAGCTACAATATTGTTACTGCCTATCCCCAGTTCACGGAATCCGCAATTCATTGCAGTTGTGTATAAAGAGTTTGCCATATGAATGTCACGACACTTTACGTGCAAAATCAAGGGTTCAAACTTGAAAAGTATGTATCTAGTGTTGACTCCCACTTTGAAAGCAAACTCTCCATGCTCAAACTGCACAGCCTTGAACCATTTGTCAAGAGTGTCAGGAGAGTGAGTTACAAATATCCACCGGCCCTCGTTTCCCTTCGCGCCTATCTTCATGTCGTCTTCGCTGACTTTCTTAATCCCTTCAAGGAACACAGATACTCTGCCTGAGCAAGACAGTGTGGTCACCATGTCTGTGTGGGAGTTGATAAGATTGATTATGGGTATGCACTCCTCGTCGATACTCCCCTTGGGAGACAAGTCGGGAATTCCGCCGTTAGTGGCCCCAATCTCAGCAAGTATACTCTGTTTCTTCTGGTCAAAAGGATCTTGCATCTTACAATCTACATTTTTTTGATCTTCAAAATTTTATGGATGCGAAATTATTTCAATGCCTGCAAAAACTTCCTCTCATCCTCTTGAGAGAAGGTGAATATTGTTTTCACAACTGGAAGAAGCATTTCCCTTTGCTCCTTGTGCTCGAAGAATCCTAGTAAAACATTCTTGAGGTATGCTACGTTGACCTTTTCTTCTTCAGGTCTAGCAGTGTCAGATGAAGATCTAGGTGATACCTCGATAGGAGTAACAGCAGAGGATTCATTTTGTAGCTTCTTATATTGCAGCGTCAATATTTTATAGTTCTTCGAAAGTCTTTCAAATTTCATATTCAGTTCTTCGTTGAGTTTCTTGAGCACACTGTTCAAGTTTTGGGATTCTCTTTGCTTGGTTGACGCATCATGCAAAGATTCCCGTAACGTTTCAATGGTTTTTTGGGCCTCGTTGAAGTTTAATCCATCATTATCATTAGGTGAAGACTGTTCTAATTTTTCCTTTTGATTTTTCAATTCCTCCAACTGTTTCTCCAAGTCTTGCAATCTCAATAAATAAGATTCATTTGTCGACTTGATTTCTTCAAGTTCTCTTTGTTTCCTCTTTACAATTAGTTGACAGCTGTTCTCGAGCTCCTCCTTCTCTTGTTGTATCTTCTTCAACTCAGATTTCAGGTCATTATCCTTATTCTTTAACAGCTCTTCATTTTCAATTAATAGTCTTCTTATTGTAGTTGCTTCTCTGATTCTTTCTTGGAGCATGTTTCTAGCTTCAGCCAACTCATCTTCCAAATCTTCAATCTTATTCTGTGATTCTTTCGATTTCATAGACAACTCTTCGTATTGTTGTTTGAACGATTGGATTTCATCGCTAGAGTTGGATTTCTCCTTTACCAAGGTTTCATACCTGTTCTTAAGCTTCTCGAGCTCATCGACAACTGCCTGCTTACTCGTTTGCAATTTGTGCATTTCGTTGTTGAGTGATTTAGTTTGCTCAAAAGATAACTCCTGTTTCGTTAACATGTCACTCTTTTCCTGGAACAAGGACTTGTTAGAGCTTTGTAATTCATTATTGCTTAATTGCAACTTTGAAATGCTTTCATTTAACTTGTCCTTTTGGCTTGAAAAATCAGCGATTGATTTCTTCTGTTCCTCGATTTGTTGGTCCTTGTGAGATAATGATGTTTTTATTGAAGCAATCTCTAACTTCAAAGAAGTGTCATTGCTCTTGAATTTAGATAATTCCTTGATTCTTGCATTCAAGTTCTCCTTTACCTCCTTCAAGTTGGCAACTTCTTTAGAAAGGCTATCTATTTCGGATTGCAATGTTTGATTCTTGGATTTTACTAAATCATGGTCTTTCGTCTTCGATTTTTCTGACTCTTTGAGGGTTGCTATGGTTTCATTATGCTTCGAAATTTCCACTTCAAGATTTTCTGACTTTTTGTTGAACTCAGACAATGCTGAAGCTAGTTCAGCTGTCTTGGACTCTAAAGATTTCTTTAACGTAATAAATTCACTTTCTTTCACTGAAAGTTCATCTTTTAAAGTGTCTTTGGAATCAATTAATTTCTTGATGTCTTGAGTTAACTTTTCAATTTCCTTTTTATCACCTCCATTTTGCTTTAATTCCTTTATTTCGTCCCTAGCTTGGACCAAGTCATCTCCAACATCTCTTAAACTGTCACGCAAATTTTCAACATCTTCAGACTTCAGTTCCAAATCTTCTTTAAAGCTTTTGTTTTTCTTTATTAACTCAGAATTCACGCTTAAAATACTTTCGTATTTAGTTTTGACTTCTTCCAACTCTTTGAAAAGACTCTCCTTCTCACCTGAGACCAGTTTAAGTTCAAATTCAAGTTTTTCAAGATCATCCAGTAATTCAGATTTGTCAGGAATCGATTCAGGTGTACCAGGTGTGACGTCTTCGTTTTTCTTGTTCTTTCTGTTCTTCTTCTTGGCTGATTTAGATATCTGAGGTGAAGGAGCCAACGTTGACTTCCCATTCAGTTCTAGCAGTTTAATCTTTTCTGTCAACTTTTCAGACTCTGACTTTAGGTTTTCAATTGTAGTCTTTGATTCATCGATTGTTTTCGTCAAGTCGGATTTTTCTTTAAGCGCAGTCTCATGAGATTCTTCCAAAGTTTTGTACTCTTTCTTTTCCATTTCGATTTCGTTGTTTAATCTCTTGATGATTTCTGAAACCTCGTTGTTACTCAATTTAGCTTTTAACTGTTCAATTTCCTTTTCGGCAATTTCATTATTGGATTTGGTCTCAGACATGGTTTTCTTTGTGGATTCCATTTCCATTTTTAAAGCGGATGAATGTAAAAGTTCCGTTTCCAAGTCACCTTTGTACTTTGTTAACTCTTGTGACGTCAGTTCAAATTTGGATTGAAGTGTTGATAACTCTCTCTGTTGTTCTTCCCCCTTCTTCTGCAATTCAGTGTTCTTTTCAATTTCTTTGTCAAACTTCTCTTTAAGTTCAACTAAGTCTGCTTTACACTTTTCTAAACCACTTTCGTCATTCCCGTTTACCTGGGTATTTTTCTCTGCTTCCAATTCATCAATTCTCTTCTTTAAAGTGTCGATTTCGCCATCATTCGCATCAGACTTTTCCACTTCTTTTAACTTCTCCTCTGAAAGCTTTAATTTATCCTCCAATTCTTCAATTCTCGTTTCATTCTCCTCTAAAGCTTTCACTTTTCCTGTTGATTCCTTCAATTTCATCTCTAAGGTTTGAACTTTGGAAGCTACTTCCTCTTTTGACTTTTTCAATGTCAGAACATCTTTAACATATGTTCTCAATTCATTGTTCAACATAGTAGTTTTCTCGTTGAGGCCGTTCAAATACTCCACCAACGACCCTGCATCAGCTATGCTTGATATGGGAGTGATTTCCTGAAGGACCTTTTCAAAACTTCCAATCAACTCAGATTTACGTTTTTCAACTTTGTACGCTTCAAGTAGGATAGGGTACTTTTCTTCGTACTTTGCAAACTTCTTCATTTTAGAACGTACTGCTGGAGCCAATTCGTTAATATCAATACCACTGATAATGGTTGGAGTTGGTGTGGTGGTAGTGTTGGGGTTTGCTGCTGTGGCATTAGTTTCATTTGAGCTTGAATTTACATTACTTTCAGCAGGATTCTCAGTCTTGACGGCTTTATCGGCAGTTTCGGTATCCCCATTTCCCTGTTCTTCAAGTTCATCCTCTGGTTGAGTCAACTCCCCAGCCTCTGGCGTCTTCTTGTACAACGTTGCCGATTCGTTTTTCAATTCATTGATCTGGGAGGCTGTGCGTTTTGTCCCCGAGTTTGCACCATTGTTCAAATGCAACTCGTTATTGAACGATTTGGCCACATCCTCTGAAAAACTCTTGAGCTTCGTGAACATCCTTCCACGTAATGAACAAATCGATTTGGTTAACTTTTTTGGTGAGGTGTAGTAAAGAGTTAAGTCACGTGTAGATAGTATCGTATTATTTACAGGTCACTTTAGATCTTTTTGCGCCTTCATTACAGGAAAAAGGGACAGGCATGGCACCTTCAGCTAAGGAAGTAAGGAGTACCCTCGGCAGGCTACATGTCTACCTTGAAGAGATCGAGTCCACTTTGGAAGAGAGAGACCGCTTGATCAAGGTGTTGAAACTCTCGCCTTCGAACAACGACAACTATGAGTTGACGAATCAGATCCAAAAAGCCCTCAAATACATGAACTACTGCCAGGATGACTTGGCAGCGTTGAGTTTGCCAGTGAGTGACGAGCTTATTGCTCAGTTTAAGAGTATAGTCTCGCGGTACGAGACTATTGTGCACGAACTTACGGATGAGCCAGATTTATTTATAGATATTGAAGAGTATGAGTTCCACACACGGGAGATTGCACGCACACAGTCCAAAGAAACGGTGCTGAAGTCTGTGCGGTTCAAGGATGAGGAAGATGCGCAGGAGGAGCACTTGAGAACAGAGTTAATGGGCACGCGGTCGATGAAGCCGTACACCGACGAGGAGTCTGAGGCCGAAACATATGCAGAGTCGTTCGATAACGAAACAAACCAGCAGATGTTTGCACAGCACCAGCAACAGCTCTTGGAACAGGACCACGACTTGGACACGTTGCACGAGTCCATCCGTAGACAGAACCAAATGGGGCACACCATTAACTCTGAACTAGACGACCACTTAATTCTCCTTAACGACCTAGAACAGGGGGTCGACAACTCCACCTTTAGACTTAACACAGCCACTAATAGACTCAACGACTTCCGGCGCAAATGCAAAGAGAACGGAAGCATGGTCACCATCGTGTTGCTTACGGTGATTCTAATTGTGTTATTGGTAGTATTAAACTGAATGTTCATAAATGTATATCTATTCATGTTACTAGACTTTTAAAAGTTGAAATCATCGTTTTCCTCGTCGCCCTCGCTGAAGAACCATATGAACACGATGATATCCGCGTAGACAATTGACCCCCCCAAAATACTCATAATCATTGAGCCTGCCTGTATCATGTGGTTGTGGTAGAAAATCAACGGCAACGCCACACCGCTGACTATTAAGAACCCAGTGAGGAACTTGCAGAACTCCAGGAAGCCCAGAGGCGAGTTGTCGTCGTTGTTATTGAACGTAAGGAAGTCGTCACGGGCTCTATCCACTGACGAACCCACTATGTTGGGGAGGGGCGCAAGTAAAAAGATTAATATGACCCAGAGTGGGAGGTAGTTGTTATAAAGCGCGCATGAAAGGAGGATGAGCAAGAATCCGGACGCTAATACCGCGGCAAGGAAGATTATTTGGTTCAATGGATTCATGGTGGATGTTTTTTAGAAATGGTAGGCAAAGTTGTTTTTGGTACTTTGGGCACGTGATGGAATTTGCAGCTTTCCTGCTCTGTGTGGGGGCAAAATGGTGTGTGTTAGTGGACCAAGATAAGTGTGTTATTACAAGACTAAGAGAGCCTGAGAGTGAATGTGGTAATGAGCTAGTCAATTGAATGTGTGGAAACATGAAAGAATTTAGCTGGTGACATTTACGGAAAATGTAGTAGCAGCTGAAGTGTTCGTAAAAAGAGGAATCAAAAGTTGGTGGTCAACGTGTGAATAACTTTTGGTTTACCGTGTTGGGTTTCAAATTAGTATTGTATAGATCAATTGAAATTGCAAAGTAAGACTCATTTAACACTGCTCTATACCCGCCTAGACTATGAGATTCCATTGAAAAACCGAAAGCTTTTGCTAAATTTTCCGTTTTACCGTAAATTCAACCTTTCCCTAATTCTCTGATCCTGAGTTTACTTTCCCACAAGAAACACTCATCCCTTTCGTAAGCCAGATAATTCTTTCCTCCTCAGTTTAACTGTTTAAGAACGTGGTGACTTGTATACTGCTTGAGATCCAAGTAAAAGCATCTGCTATCTCCCTAGTCAATATAGTTTGATGAATTGAAATCCACTCTTCTTGATACGGCAGTAGAGAATCATCAAGAGTCAGATACCTCTTTACTTTGACTTGAAGAACCTATTAGTGGAGTATACTAAAGCACTTAGATGGTTAGAATTGGGAAGGAAATTTTCAAGACAGTAAAATCATCTCAAATCAAGAATCCGAACTATTTTCGCTCAACTCTGAACTATTTACCAGGAAACATAGATATATTCTCAACGCTAGCCTGGTACTCATTTTCTACTTCTCAGAGTTTAGTGTTCTAAATAAGATTGGCTGCAAATTTATTCACATGCCAATAGAATTTGCTTGAGATCAGCAAATGAGCTAGGGGATGTTAAAGAATTCATTTCCATTCTCAAATTTCTTCTCAAAAGTCCAAACTCCTCAGCTTCAAACTTGCTTATCTTCAAACGTCTTAAATATTTAAATCAATAACCCAAATACACTACACATAGTTCATAAAGTTTGTCGTACTCAATCGTTAATATTTACAAGAATTTCATATTCACTTCCAAAACCATCCAGATCTCCCAGAAACCTCGTTGTTTGAAACGGGGTCCCTTGGGGTAACATCTCTCTTGACCTCCTCAGTTACGTCAACCCACTCTTTGGCGCCAACAGGCTTGGTCTTTCTCACAACCTTTGTCACAAAACTACCATTGTCAAGGTACTCGGTTCTAGCTTCGCTCCACTCAACCTGGTTTGAGGTCAGACTCATATTGTAAGTAGATTCAACCGAGGTGGAAACTACCTTAGGCTCAGTGTGCTTCACCTTTGCCACCTCCTTGGGTTGTTTCTCCTCGGAGTACTTCTTTGAAGTCCAACGCATGTAATCATCAAACTGCTTGTAAAAGATACCTTGTTTACCAAAGTCGTACTTTCCATTTTCTCCAGTCGAGAATTCTTTGGTGGCCTTGTTGAAGTCTTCCTTGGTCAATATGAATTCAGGTATGTGCTTTTCCTTCAAATTCAAAAGCTTTACAGGAACCTCACTGTTTGGAAATAAGCATCTCCAATGACCCCTTTCATCATAAACAGATGCACCGTTCTTCTCCATACAATCAGAAAACTTTCTAACTGAGGGTCTGTGGCGGGAATAGTATCCAAAAGCGTGTTTACCATGGAACCAGTCATGAATCATACTGTGGCCCAAACCATGACCAAATCCCCAGCCTTCATCCGCACGGCCAATCCCCCAGCCTTCGTCCATGCGGCCAAACCAACCACATCTTTTCAAGTCCGGATCACGAGTCTCGTACGCAGCTGGGTACTGCGACTCGGCTCTCGCAGCTTCGAATTCTTTGTTTCTCTGGTTCCAATACGAACCTTCGGAGCTAAAATCAGAAACATTTGCATACTCCTTGTCATTTCTCCAGCTGGTAGCCGTGCCATTTGCAGCCTCCCAGCTTCTATTACCGTTTGCAGCAGTTTTGTTCCCTTCATTTGCCTTGTCTTCCCACAGGCTACCTCTAGTCTCATCATCCCACCAACCCTTACTTTCTCCACTGGAAGTCCATTTCAATTCGTCTCTTGCCATTGTTTTTTTTTTTGGAGAGGTCAAGTAGTCACCTTTTCATCTTTTATATGATCTTTCCCCTGAATTTTAAATTTTGCCACCAAAGTAAAAATCTCAATTAATGGCCGTGTGTCGGTTCCGCGCGCCTTTGCCGTTTGCCTTCGTTACTCTTGTTGCCTTCATCAGTTACAAAATAGTTGTTTAAAGTTCTTGTATTATACCTTTTGAGTAAATGCATAACATAATGTACTAGAGTATGACTATAATAATAATACCGTGAAGTTAGGTATCATAGAGTGAATTGCTGAGTTTATTGAGAAATTGGAATTAAAGACTGTTCAGGTTGGCTTGAGATAGATAACAATTTTAAAGTCATGTTCAAGTTGTAGTGTTCAAGATAAGACTGAGTTTGGATCACGTTTGTGATTCAAACGAGAACTTAACACTGTTAACACTCACATTCAAATACTAGTACGTCAGATTGAAGTGACACTTGCGTAAATATCAACAACAAACTTCGCCTAGTATCAAACTAAAAACTTCTATCAACCTCGTTGATAAGCCACATAGTTCAACAATTCTAATTCTCTCTGCTCATTCAAAACACCCTTGCTGGAACCAAAGTTCTATGAAAACACCAATGAAAAATTAAAAAATGGTAGTAATAGTTTGAGGAAATAAAGACATGATAATCACCAGTTTCTATTGGTAAACTGGGTGACGCGGTTTTGCATTAAATAGGACTGGTCGTAATTGGCATTAGGGTACTGGGATGATGCATGCATGGACATGTTTGGCGCGTTAGAGTTGCTCGTGACTCTTCTTCCGCCTCTTACAGGTGCGGTGTTAGGGTTTGGTGGAGTTCTCCGGGGCGACAACTGTGAGTTGAGGTACGCCATTCTGCTCCGTGGGGTTGTCGACACCTCGTTCGCAAACCCGTTGGGCATATGGTGGTGGTGGTTGCCTCCTTGGTGCATGCCACTGTTCCCGTTCATCATAGATCCACCGTAGTAGTCGGTAGATCGGTATTGGAAGCTGGGCGACACATTGGGGCTGTTCAACTGCGATGCTCCACTGTTCTCGTATGGGAGCGCTGGCAAAAATTCCATGTCTGACAGTGGGTCAAATGACTTATGCAAGTAAAATTTCGTCTTGATTGATTTGTACATGTGCAATCTCTGCGGATCGTAGTTACCGGGGTTGACCGACAAGTTGTTCACAGAATTCAAGCTTTGGCTTGTCTGGATACTAGTTCCGCCTGCAACGTCGCCTTGACTGTTGCCTGCGTTCATGCTTCTGTTGTTCATTTAAGACGTCTCGCTGTGCCTGAAGAAGAAAATGTTGGCACTAATTTTTTATTGCGAGATTTTTCCATTTAAAAAGCATTGAAATTTTGTGAAGCTTAGACAATGGAACATGCTTAAGCAGCTGATATTCAGGAGGTTATATTCCACCAAGTTCAGTCTCAAGAAAGCCAAGAAGGTGGAGAATGCCTTGGATTTGGTTCGACAACCCAAACCTGTAAGAACCAGGTTCGCACCGTCTCCAACCGGATATCTTCATTTAGGTTCTTTGAGAACTGCATTGTACAATTACTTACTAGCTAAAAACACTGGCGGCCAATTTTTGTTGAGGTTGGAGGACACAGACCGCACACGATTGGTAGCGGACGCTGAGCAAAATATTTACAACACCTTGAAATGGTGCAACATCAACTTTGATGAAGGTCCTACGGTAGGTGGACCCTTTGGTCCTTATAGACAATCAGATCGCAAGAAAATTTATAAAGAGTATGCTCAGGTATTGATAGACAAGGGTCATGCCTACAGGTGTACGTGTTCAAAGGAAAGGTTGAACGATTTACGAGAGTCTGCGATGCAGCTTAAACCACCAACAACAGTCACCTATGATAGAAAATGTTTCCACTCTCCAACGCAAGAAGAAGGTGGAGTCATCAGGTTCAAATCTCCAGACGCATACCCGGCTTTTGAAGACTTTCTCCATGGGAAGCTCAATTTACAACCTCAGTACAACATTAATGACAGAAGGTACGACGATTTTGTAATAATGAAGTCTGACGGTTTACCTACGTACCATTTTGCCAATGTTGTAGATGACCATTTGATGCAAATAACCCATGTTATTAGAGGTGAAGAATGGCTTCCTTCAACACCAAAACACTTGGCCATGTATTCTGCATTTGGCTGGGAACCACCCACTTTTGTACATATTCCTTTGTTGACTTCACTTAATGAGAAGAAATTATCAAAAAGGCTGGGAGATTTGAACATTTTTACTTTGAAAGACCAAGGTGTGCTTCCTGAGGCGTTAGTAAATTTTGTTGCTTTGTTTGGTTGGTTTCCTCCTAGAGATTCTTTTGGAAAACGTTTCGATGAGTCCTTAACAATGGATCAGTTGATATCCCTTTTTTCTTTGGATGGTCTCTCCAGGGGAAATGCCAAAGTTAACGACTCAAAACTTTACTTCTTCAACAAGTTTCACTTGCATGCAGCTGCAAAAGATCCTCAAAAGTTGGATTTGTTGGTCAATAACTTTTATCCTCGTTTCAGTGCTTTCATCAAGAAAAAGAACGGAAATACTAATTTCTACAACAAAGAGTACTTGAAAAAACTAGTGAAATATCTTGTACCTAGTGTATCTACGCTTTCAGAAATTGAATCCACGCACTCCTACTTTTTCGGTGATATTGAATACTCTTCAATCTCGAAACTCCCTCCAAATGGGTTGGAAATATTGGAGTCTTTTGACCTTGCACAGGGTTTTGATTCAGCTGTTACTAGCTTAATTGATTTGAACACACATATCACTAAAAAAGATGTCTTCCAGACATTACGATTTGCATTGGCTGGTGGTGTTCCAGGATTGACTATTCCATTATTAATTGAAGTGTTGGGTCCCAAGGAAGTTCAAGAAAGGTTCGCCAACGCTAAAAAGTTTTTAATCTAATCTTGTATATACCTGTATTATAAAGTTTAATCTCACATATTCGTATTTTGTAAATTCTTGTTCACTATACACTCACAAGCTATACCTCAATTTTTCCCACCAAATCTAGGAAACCTTTTCTATCCTTTTCAAAAGGATCTATTAATGGCCCTGTGTAAATGCAGTGGACTACCATTCTAGGATGATAATACAATCCTGTGAGTAACTTAGGAGTGACCAAGAAGTACTGTGAGTTATTGCTCTGGCAGGCAGTATGCACCAAGTAGCGATGAGCCATCTTCTCATTCTTTGGATCCATACCTTGGTTTATCTCATCAACAACTCTAAAGGGAGCGTCAGTTAGTCCTTGCAATGACATTATGAAAAAAATTGTAGACACAGCTCTCTCTCCTCCCGATTGAGATTGGTGATCTAAAATCTTTAATTCTGATTCCTGTCTGAACTTTACCAAAATGTTAAGTTTCCAGTCTTGAAATCGTTCTGCTTTATGCAACTCGATTCTCCCATCGCTAGCAACCTTTGTAAAGTATTTGTTAAATTGTATGGATACTTCGTTGACCAAGTTGCTTAATTCGGGTTCCCAAGAACCCCTTATATTCAGAATCTTATCTTGGAACTCTCGTTTCTTTCTCTCCAACAGTGGCAATTCCTTTTCAAGTTTTTCTATTTCTGCCAATTTTCTCTGTAATATTGCCTGGGCACTTTGATCTGCTGTTGATTTAAGAGCTCTCTCTTCTTCAAGAAGCTTAATCTTGTTTCTAATGAATAATTCATTAAAATTGTCTTCTGCTCTGTACTCTTCTACCAATTCAGCCAATTGTTCTCTTTCCTGAGGAGTATAGTTTTGATTTTGTCTTCTCAATGTTTGAGCGGCTTCACCATTTTTAATTTCATCGTAAGCCTTTTTTGCTTCTTCATACTCTTCTTGAACTTCTCTCTTTTGAGTTTCAAATTCTTCCTTCAAGTTCACCAAGGTTATCTGCTTGTTTTTATTTTGTAATTTTGACAAACCTAACAAAGATCTTTCGATTTCAATCACTGCAAGTTCTGAAATAATATGTGATGTTTCATTGACCAAATTTGCATGTTTCAATTGATCTTTTCCAATTTCAATTTTTATATTTGCAATCTTTTCTGTGTAATCTTTCTGAGACTCTCTCTCCAAAGCTCGCATGGACTGCTCTGTATTCTTTATTTGCCCATCTAAAATAGATAAGGAGTTTCGTTTTTTAAACAAATCTGAAAGAGTCATCTCGATATCCTTGATTTTGTTCATGAAAAGCTTTTTTGATGAATCTACTTTTTCAATCTCAGCTTGAAGCTGTAGAAGGGTTGTTTTTGTCGTAGATTGTTGCTCTTCAAGATTGGTGATGGTTTTCTGTAAATCCAGTTTAGCTTCTGGGGTCAATCCCAGGGAAGCGAAGTAAAATGACTTTGCTCTTATCGAATCGGTAGAGTAAAACACTTGCTTTGATGCGTATTTTGATTTACCCAAGATGTACAATGTATCTCCTGCAATAAATTTTTGAAAACGAATTGGTTTCGAAGAGTCTGTGAGTTTGTCGACTTGTGCTTGTGTGAATTCTCTTTTCGATACAGGAATTGCATGAAGTTTTGAAATGTCGCACAACATACTGAGAACTTCAACAGGACCTCTGATGAAATCCAATAAATATCCGTCAAATCCAAGACTCTTGACTTCTGTTATTGGTACAGGTGGTTTCGGAGGGTATGAGTTTGGCCTGAAGTCCACCTTTCTAATAGGAAAGTTTGTCGTACGAAACACTAGATCAGTGATCCTTTTGTAATTCTCTGAAGTAGTCACAGTTAATGCAAAAAGTGTGTTGTCATCAATGAGTTTTTCCAAGTAGTGTGCATAAGACTTGTCTGGCGTTTCACAGCAGACTACTGGTGCCTCAAAATACAAGTCTTTAAACTCAACCTTCTGTCTAAGCAAGGTATGAGCATTAAATGCAGATTCTTTGGTTCGATTGTGGTAGTTACGCGTCGGCTCTAGTACCTGAATTCTATCCTTGCTGTTGAGCTTTTGCAATAATTTTTTGATCTGTTCTTTCGAGTTGACGAGTTCATTCCGTGGTTCAATTTGTTCGTCATGGAACTGTTCAAGGGTTCTATCAATTTCGGCAATCTTGTCTTTATTCGCTTCGATTTGGCTGTTCAAATGAGCTATTTGTACCTCATCAACAATTGGGGCTGACTCTTGCTTTTGTTTCAAAGCTGTCCTCCTCAATTTCAAATCTTCCAATTCCTTTAACTTGTTTTTTGATTTGTCAAACAAGGTCTTGATTGTTGCTTTTGAGCCATCAATCTCATCTTTGAGTTTAGTACAATCTTTTTGTATGCTTTCCAATCTGGAATTTAGATTGAACTCTTTCTTGTCACATTCTTCTATCCCACATCTAAGTTCGTTCGAATCATATTCCTCAACAGCATCAATTTCCCTTTCCATTGGTTCAAATGATGATTCAAACTCTTTAAGCTTTTCCTTGAGCTCATTTCTCCTGAGTTTTAATGACTCTTGCAGCTTCTTCAAGTCTGAAAGCTGGGCAAATGGAACCAATTTCTCGTGGTAACTCAAGTTCTCGACAACTTTTTTGTACTCTTCAAATCTCTGAGCTTCTTCTTCTATGTCCTCTTTTTCCTTGGATATAATTTCAAGCCTTTCTTCCACTTGTTTTATGCGCTCATTCAAGACAAATGCTTCGTTATCTTGTTTGATCAACTTTTCGTGTGCTATTCTTAGGTGGCCGTTTCCAAGCGTACGCTCAAACTCCAAGAGCAATTTGTCAGGAGAAAGACCAGCAAATTCTGCTACTCTTTCTTGTGGTAAAAAGTGACATAAGTTGTCTAGCTGGATATTGAGCTCTCTCACCGCCTCCTTCACTTCCTTTTCTTTGGCAGGCAGCTTATTAATAAACCATTTCGTCTCGGACTCAGTGAATTCTCGCTTTACCACAAGTGGTGGCTTACTAGGGAAATTCTGTAATGTTATTTCAATAGTCGCAGCAGTCTTCCCCGACTTGATCATCGACTTGAGTGTTTTTCTCTTGATGAGTTCTAGCTTCCCACCAAGTCCTAGGCAAATGGCGGAAACCAAAGTACTTTTCCCTGTTCCATTAGGTCCAATGATCATGTTAAGTGAGGGCGACAAATTGAACTCAGCAAATGAGTAAGTTGTGAAGTTCTGGATAATCACTTTGACAATGTACCCTGGTTTAAAATCAGACACCTTACGTCGTTTGCGAGCGCTTCCGTTTGATTGTCTAGTGCTGTTGGAAGTGGCGTGCAACAACGCAGCACTTATATCTATGGATTGTTCAGACATTGTTACAGTTATTTATCAAAACGCGTGAAATTATTTATCAGGGATTTGATTCATAGTAAAAGGTAAAATACGAAAGCAAGACACAGGGGACTAAAAGTGCAATCTCAAAACTCCTGTTGTAGTTATGCTGAAGGGATATGCAGTGAGAGTGCAAGCAATTGAGTTGGTGAAGTGCAAGTGCATACGTCCAGTGTGCTTGCTGTTACAAATTTCCATGAAATGGATAAAACTGAAGAACAAATTCAACTGTTCGAAAATCATTAGCACAAATCCATACTTAATCTCCCTGCCTTCTTCCAACACCCAGTTGTCTACCCCTCCCTCTTCTCATCAGTGCCCTCATAAACATGAAACATTCTCTTCACTTTCACGTGACTGCCAGATCAGTATTTACATTTCAAGAAAAAACCACGACGTAAACAACACCTCCATACATACAGAATGGTAAGTGAATGAAAAGTCCAAACCCTCTACTCGCATATACTAACCGGCAGTCCCAAAACACGAAAACCTTGAAAGACGCTTTCGCCCTTTTCGATAAGAAAGGCACTGGAAAGATCCCCGTCGAGCACTTGGGCGACTTATTGAGAGCTGTTGGCCAAAACCCTACTTTAGCCGAAATCTCTGACTTGCAAGCCTCGATCAAATCTAACGTTTTCGACTTTGACACCTACTCCAAGATTGTCAACAGACCTGACGGGTTCAAGCCATTGGGCTTGCCAGAAGACTACATCAAGGGCTTCCAGGTCTTTGACAAGCAGCAAACCGGTTACATTGGCGTCGGTGAATTGAGATACATTTTGACCTCGATCGGTGAGAAGTTGTCTGACTCTGAGGTGGACGAATTGTTGAAGGGTGTGAACGTTACGTCTGACGGTAATGTTGACTACGTTGAGTTTGTCAAGTCGATTTTGGACCAATGATTGGATGATTTATAGTTTTTGAATTAAATACCCTTGGATTATGTGTAGAGAAGCTAAGTGATCTGAAATTGGTGCTTACTGAATAGTGTTTGCAGAAACGAATGGTGTACTTTAAGTGAGATCGTAAAAAAAAATAGTGGTGAAAGTGAAGATGGACGAACGCATAAACGAAAGATTCCACTTGTATCCTCTGGATAGGATAAAAGCTTTGAGTATTACAAGTGCCACTGTTGGAGGCCTTGCTGGGTTTTACGATGGAATCAAGTCAAGTTCCTTGAGGTACTTGACTGAGAACAGTCACAGGCTTCCCACTACTGTTGGAGGTTGGTACTTTTACCACAAGAAGAAGAACTACGTGATGATTTTGAGTGGAGTGAAGAATGGGATACGCCAGGGTACCAAGTATTCTGCAATCGTTGGACTGTTTTTCGGTATAGAGTATGCCGTGGACTGGGCCAGAGGGACTACGGATATGTTCAGTACGATGGCTGCAGCCACCACCTTTTCCGCGATTTATGGAGTTTACAATAACTTGAGCAGAGTCCAGATGAGGTCATATATAATGAAAGGTGTTGGATTAGGGTTGAGTTTGGGGTTTGCACAGGATATGTTAATTTTCACAAGAGGAGGCTATGTGTGGTATTTGGAGAGAATGGGGGTTAGGAATCCAAAGCTTCATTCTGAGGGCACTGAGAGGTTATTGTAAATGTGAGGTATATGAATATTTTTGAGTTTTCTGCGCGACTTCGGAAGGTATACTTTCGAAGACTACCCAAGGTGTATTTTATCAATATTGCTCCATGATAAACTGAAAGATTTAGTGTTGTTGAGAAGAAAAACAACCTCTCACAACCAAACCACCCAAAAATTCATTCCCTTATTCCAAATCTAAGTGAAGTTACTGTCCGATTTATCCACGTCAAGACGTTGACTCGACAAAGGTTGTCAAATAAAAAATGCACTGACAAATCAACCAAAAAGCCAGAGCCACAACCAATCTACACATCCACTAGATAAAGCAACCGAATTAACCTCTCACTCAAACACTTCACAGACAAATCATAACAAAATCATCAGCATACAAATTACATCAAAGCTTTGTACATATATAAATAAAAGGAACCAAAGTCCATGTGTCTATAAAAACCACTATTCCTCCTCATCATCAAGATCAGGCACCGGATACTTCAACAAAGCAGCAATACCAGTCAATTGGTTCAATTGCTCTCCAGTTTCATGCAAACTCGAGAAAATAAACACTTCAGCACCATTGTTCTTTGCAAGTTCAGTCAACGCAATGAACTCTCTTCTTGACTCGACATCATCACTTCTGAATAACTTATCGGAAATCATCAAGTAGCGTACCGCGTCCATTTCAACAGCTCTCTTTACTTCTTCTTCACCATACCATGCTCTGTCATCGTCATCGTTCAATGCCTGCTGAAACTGTTCGAGAACTTGCAGCTCCTTGGCAAACTTGGTGTCGCTCAACTTCTTTTTGGTGGTAGGGTCGTTCAAGACGTCTTGCAAGCCCTGTAAGTACCCAGTCAGTGTGTGTGCTATCACAAACTTACTCTTGTTCTTCAATATAGTGTGGTACACAGTGCTGTTTCCGCTGCTGTTGGACACTTCTTTTGTGCAGAAATCAATAATAAAGTCATAGAGCGACCTGGCAATGAACCCCGGCGATGCCAAAAGAACAACCTTCAATTTGTTCAAATCAAAGTTCCGCACCATCGTGTCCGTGATCATCTTGTAGAAGGTCTGTAATGCCTTCTCCATGTCCTTAGTACCGTTCACACGGTTCTTACGCGGTATCGACTTTTCTACCTTGTTCTGCAACACAGTCATTGTCTCAGTCACAAAGCACAAGTGTGCAACTCCCTCTTCCAACACAATAGCACCGATATCTGCCTTCTTCTCGACCGAACACAAGTCATTCAACACTCCTATGTCGTATGCATCCCAGTTCTCCTTCAAAATCGTCAAGTCTTTGTTCAACTCGACTTCGGCCGTGTGGTAACTGTTCAATGGAACATGCTCGTTTGCTGCGATCGACTTACCACTGAGTCTCATTCCATCATCTGAAGCAACGTAGTCGATTTCCTCTACCTGCAACTTCAACTTTAACGTGACCTTCTCCATCTTGCTCTTACCCTTCTGTACCTGGGCTACACCACCCTTTTTCACGTTTCTGGTGGTGACCACATACACTATATCCCCTTTGGAGAGTAAGTTGTACAAGTACCACAAATCCTCTGCGTCTTGAGGCACGAAAGTCACAGCGACATTCTTATCCTTCAACTTTACTTTGTTTTTGACTAACATGACTGTGGTCTGTGATTCTGATTACGTTCGGTGATGAAGTGATTGGAGCAATTTTTGAAATAGAATTTTTTACTCAATAGATATACGAGTTTCCTTTGAACTGTTTAAAAGGTTAACAGATTCAATATAGAGATTGTATGTATTTTCTTCCACAAGAGATTGTGTGCGATTGTTTACTTTTATAGTCTAGGGGGTGTATAACTCCTGATAGCCTTTTCAAAAAAGTTTTATCATTGTAACTGAACTGACTCATATAGTTTATATTCCTTCGAATCGCAGATTGTTACAATCGTATCTAAAGATAGCGAATCACCAACAGAGATACCCACCATAGTACAGTATATTGTTTCACTTGATTTCATACATCAAACACTTTTCACTTTTGTTCTACACCCTCCATTTCTAACATTAATATTGTAGGTACTCGTTATTTAAGTGGCTGCAAATTTAACTAACCTTAGCAGCAACAATGGTAGAGTTCTTCACAACTTCTCCCTTGGCATTCACCAATCTCTTTGGCTCTTTACCCTCCTCAGTATAAGTCACCTCGAACTTGTCGTTGGTAGAGAAGAATGGCTGGACAGATTCCCAGACCTTCTTCTTTGGGTTCAACTGCTTCTCTGGAACACCGTCAAAGTCCTCAAAGAAAAGCTTGTCACCAGGCTTGGCGCCCGCAGGTGGGTTACAGAACTCAACAGTCTCTTCATTGGATGCACACAACACCATGGCTGCCGACTTGACACCTCTCATGGTGACAGGCTTGAAGTTGGCAATGACAATGACGTATCTCTCCTGCATGTCTTCAATAGGCACGTACTTGACCAAACCGGAGCAAACGGTTCTTGGTTCTTCCTCGCCGACGTCAATGGTGGAAACGTAGAGCGAGTCTGCGTTAGGGTGCTTGACGGCCTTTTGAATGAAACCAACCTTAAATGAAACCAATCCTGGGGATGGGGGTTGGGTTGGGGCAGTAGCAGCAGCCTGTTTGGCGTTCTGTTCAGCCTTGGCCTTGGCCTTGGCTTCCTTCTTAGCCTTCTGGATCTCAGCTGACTTCTTCTTGTCCTCCTCAGACAATTCTTTTCTTGGACCCTTCTCACCCTTGGCTTCTTCCTTCTTAGGTTCTTCCTTCTTTGTGTTGGCACTCTTGTCATCCTTCTTAGCCTCTGGCTTCTTCTTCTCCTTGATTTCTCTGGCTGCTGGCGCATCAAGGTCAATAGAAACCTTCTCTGGAACAGTAACCAAAGTGTTCTGCAACAAGTCAACCCATCTCAAAATGTGTCTGAATTTGGCAACATCCTTCAATGAACTTGCAATTGGGTAAACGGCTCCAAAAACAGTCAAGTCGGCCTTGGATGGAGTGTTTCCACTGATAAACGTCTTGGTTCTCAAGTTGTCATTTAAGGCAACCAATTGTTCTGGTTCAGAGGCGAATCTACCTGACAAGGTTTCAAACTGGGCAGCCAAAGCGCTTTGCTCGGTATTCAAGACTGGGAACGCAGACTCCTCGACGTTGGAAACTTCTTTCAAAGAGATCTGTTGGAATTTGGCAGTGATATGAGACATGGTGTACGCTATTCTTTTCATAAAATTTTTCGTCTTGTATGAGTAGTCACGTGAGGGGTTTAAGGCAGAAAGTATAGATAATGGTTTGAAATCTAGCTATGGGCTGGGTTATAGGTTACTTATGAGTCACTTTACTTATGATTTTAATGGTTGTGTTCTATCTTTTCGACTTTCTTCTTCTTTCCTTGTTTTTATTGTGAAAGGAACTTAAATAAGCTAAACATTTGGGTAAATCTTGAACCAAAATCGGAAAATACTCCCAAATGTAAAGATTAGATCAAATCCCTTGACAAGTTCATTTAATGAAACGGCTTCTATTTAATGTGAACTTCGTGCTACTCTCAACAAATTCATTCTAAATTTAAGCTGCAAAATGTGACTCAAAGTGGATTTCCAAAGCTGTAGAAGAGTCACTTCATAGCACACCAGAGAAAAGTCAGACCAAAAGAAAACTACTGTAAAACAACAAACCACTTCTCGCTATTGAACAGATCATCAAACAAAGTGCGTCAAACAAGCAGACATCACCCCGTTTAGTCCAATGCACACAATAAGCGAACTTAAGCCAATGAACAACGGTTGTTCTCTGGTAGCGCGCTCATTTACTAAAAAACGTTCGGCCTCGGAGCACTAACGATCTTGTGTGAATCTACAGGCCGATGAGTGACAACATCGATACAAACGCAGACCCTCTGGCGTCCAGACCGGTACGTAACCTCCCACTCACGTCTATTGGTCCCATACTAACCCCAGAAGAAAAGGAAGAAAACTAATAGAGCATGTAATCACTGTCATAAAGCGCACATGACTTGCGACGCAGGCCGTCCCTGCAAACGCTGTGTCCACAGAGGCCTCTCTTCAACCTGTGAAGATGCTCCTCGAAAACGTAAGAAGTATTTGGCTGATGTTCCGCAAGTGGCTCTCTTGTCTTCGCAGTCAACTCCACAACCAAATCAACAATCACATTCACAAGCATCTGATGGAACAAATGACGGCAGAGTGCCGAGTTCATCACCGCTCCCTACCTTCCAATACGGAGACAAACAATACCAGGCGTCTTTACTTGGACACACCACATCAACGCCCGATTTTCCAATCAAACAGGAGGAGCTTCTGAACTCACATCTAATGAATCCACTTGTAAACAATGGTGCAACTCCCTTGTTCCCGTCTCATTCCGCAGTGGCATACACCTACCAGCAGAATAACTTCACTGGCCAAAACCAGCAAATGAACAATATCCACATGGGGTATAATAACATACAAGCCCCAATGCAACGGCCATACAGAAGTAAACGTACAAACTTTCTCTCTCTGGCCGCAGATATGGAGTACCTGACCTTGTCTGGAATACTACAAGACAGCTTCAACCACTCGACGTCGAACGAAGGCACACCCAACTCAATCACGTTGTCGCCTGCGGTGTCGCCGCAAACGTACGGAAAGCTGCAGCCTTCACACCACTCGAAGTTGGGGGCCAGATCGGGCTCGGGAACTGCCGCCACTAACTCGTTGTCGCCGTACGTCTCAGGATCGGGGCAATCGCAGACTCCGTCTCCCCACAACCACCAGACCAACAACTCGCACAACATTTACGACTACTCTCGCTACCCCAAGTGCGACGATTCGATCAACCAGTACTTTTTAGGGCCCGGTGATGGTGACCATGTGCTGATGTTCCCCGACGTGATAACGGCAATAGAGACGATGAAGCACGACGACCCAGCTGTGTACCACGAGCGCAACTCGAGGAAACTGGCACTTTCGTTCACCGTGGGCATAATACCGGAAGACCACCACCTGTCGAAGCTCGTAGACAGTGAGTACGATCTTTTCTACAAAGAACCTGAAGAAATATACGCAAAGGTAGACAAGCCTTTTTCATATACTCCGGGCTACCATCTGCTTATTGCGTACTTGAGAAACAGGTTCCCGAAGAATATGCTTGTACAGATGGCAGAATCAATGGCTGCATACAGGCCGAGCTTCATTGCTTGTACAAATTCTTTAAAAGAAGGTGATTTGATCTTCATGGAGCAGTGTTTCCAAAGGACTCTTCTTACGTACGATAATTTCATTCGGGTTAGTGGGACACCTACGATAGTGTGGAGACGTACGGGCGAGATTGCCTACGTGGGAACTGAGTTTTGCATTCTCACCGGGTGGCTGAAGCTCGACTTAATGGGTGGAGACAAAAAGAAGTTCATCGTGGAGTTACTAGATGATAAGAGTGTGGTTGAGTACTTTCAGTTGTTCTCGAGGATAGCGTTTGGGGACTTTTTGGGAGCGACAATGACGGAGTGTACATTACTTACGCCGAAGGAGGGGGTGAAGATTCGAACTGGGTGTATGTGGACATTGAAGAGGGATGTTTTTGGGATTCCGATGATGATAATAGGGAATTTTCTCCCGATTGTTTGAGCGAATTATGAGTAATAATTAGTAGTTTGTCTTTTAGAGTAAAAGAACCTAATAATTTAAAGTGATCATAGAAGACCAAAGTCACTACAAAGTTACTTCACGAGTTGAGGAGAGTAGCAGTATGACTTTGGCGTGAAATAAGTATCTAATGGTAAGATAGAAAGCCTTTCAAACTTTCAAGGATTTTATGTTACAGTGATAGTAAACATCTCAGGAAAGTACTTTTCCAGCCTTTGCACTAATCAACTGTTGTAACTTGTTTTCACCGGACTTTACTTGATTTTCGTGCTCAAAAGCTATATGTTAGGGACAGTGGTAACTGATTAGACAACTTTACTATCTTCTGTTGAACTGTGGAGCTAACACATGGCCATTTATATAGACATCCCCATATTAGTAAGAAATGACCTCAGTCATTACTTATCAAGGGGTGCAATAGAATAAGACTTATTACAGCAGTAGCACACGTGTTAGTCGTCACGTAGTCCTGTAGCTCAACAATGGTGGTCCTTTAGAACCACTACTGGCCTGAGCCTAACACTATATTAAGAAAAGAGACTATCAAAGTATCTCCAACAAGCTACAAGTAAAATGTGATTTACCTTGTGTACATCTAATATTACAAACTGCCTCAACATTCTTGTTCAAGATGTTAGCGTTCCTGGTGTGTTTGAATTCCTTCAGGTCCACATTAGAACTTACAAGAAGAGTATACAAGCTAACATCTAGTCAAGTTGGCCCAATTCTACGTACGTGTAGATATTTTGTCTATCATTATCAAACCAGATCGTTTCGTGGTCTTACCATAAGTCTCTTTCCACTGTCAGCGAGAAACGTCCTACTTATCAAAATTTCAATTTGCAGCCATTGTTTTTTTTAGTGAAGATCTCCTTATCAGTTAACAGAGAGTTCTGCGGTAATTCTTACTGAACAATGGTGTGGGGTAGATCTTCGCTTAAAAGCTTACAATTACTTAACCAACCACTCTCCATATCACTTTGCTAGTTCATTTTCGCTTCAATTGTTCGGGAGTTTCCCGCATTTCGGAGTACAAATTAAATAGCCCCATTCAAAAAAAAAAAGGAGAACTAACATGCCCCAGACACACATTACCGCTAACCTAGCGGCCACTGTCGCCATCATATGCATTGGATCTCTCCAGTTCGGTTACCACATGGGTGAATTGAACTCCCCTGAAGGAATTATGTCGTGCAGAACTTCAGTCCCCGTTGACGGAGTCCCCTACAATGAAAGCTCCTGGGGTAAACGTGGGTACGCCCAGTGTATTCCCATGGATACCAAACAAATTGGGCTTGTAACGTCTATCTACAGTATTGGAGGCCTTCTCGGCTCACTCTACGTCGGACGTGTTGCCGATAAATGGGGCCGCAAGTTGACACTGCTTGCCCATAATGTGTTGTTCTTGATTGGCTCGGTTTTGAACGCAACCAGCAACCAGTACTCTCAATTGTTGGTTGGTCGTTTCATTAGTGGTATTGGCGCTGGTTCCGCTATTGTCATCACGTCGTTGATCATCAACGAGTTGACTCCCAACGAGTTCAAAGGGTTCATGGGATCCATGAACCAGCTTTCTATCAACCTCGGGATTTTGTTGATCCAGGTATTGTCATTGGTATTTTGTAATGACAATCAATGGAGATGGTTATTGCTCAATGCGGGAGGAGTGGCTTCGCTCGGGTTTTTATTGACTTTATTTTACGTAGACGAGTCGCCTGTTTGGTTGGTTCACAATGGAGAGTCAAACAAGGCGTTCACGGTGCTCCACAAATTGCGCGGCGGCGACTACAACTTTGCGATGGACGAAGTAAACAGCTGGAAGGTGCACCTGGACGAGGCATTGCTTGAATCTCAAACTGAAGCCAAACCACCTGTAGTGGACATTACTACGTATTTGAGGGCACCAGAGTACGCAAAGTCGAGGTTTGTGACCACAAGTATCTTGGTTTTGCAGCAATTGGACGGTATCAACTCGATCATCTTCTACGGAGTTTCAGTGTTGGTGTCGATTTTCCCCAACTCTGCAATTATCATTAATGTGATTATTTCTTTAGTGAATGTGGTGATCACATACTTTGCTGCGAACTTGGTGGACAAGTTGGGCCGCAAGCCCTTGTTGCTCACTTCAGTAACGTTTTTAGGTGTGGCGACCTTCTTGATGGGAGTTGGGATCATATACACCAACCTGATCTTGTGTATTGTGGGTACATTCACATATATTACCTTCTTTGCGATTGGTATGGGTCCAATTCCGTTTTTACTTGTGGGTGAGGTT
This sequence comes from Kodamaea sagamina, assembly GCA_030556545.1. Lineage (NCBI taxonomy): Eukaryota > Fungi > Ascomycota > Pichiomycetes > Serinales > Debaryomycetaceae > Kodamaea > Kodamaea sagamina. The sequence goes on from JAKTUG010000005.1 coordinate 306,523, forward strand.
ACGCAACCACATGCGAAGGCGCTGGCGCAAAGTTGGGGGACAACCATGAATTGGCTTGCTACGTTTTTGGTTGGGTTTGTGTTTCCAATATTGAAGGGCTCTTGGTTAGGTGGAGGAACCTATTTTATATTTACCGTGATGTGTGTCGTGAGTTATTTTGTGATCAGCAAGTATCCTGAAACGAAGGGCAAGGGAAGTTATGAGGAAGTGTGGGGTTAGCGTGTGATGTGAGTTCAGTACCTGAGCTCTGCGATTTGAATTCAAAACTTAATAGGCTTAGTTTTGTATGCATTGATTGTTTTTATTATAATGTCTATAGAGTTGAGAGCGAATCGTAAGGAAAATTGAAAGTTTGAGTGAGTTTTCCGGTTGGTTTAATTGTGACGAGAGAGGAGGGCCGGTTTCAGTACCTCATACTTTAGGAATACTCATACTTTGCCAGTTGGAGTAAGATAAATGCATACTTTCAATAAAGATTCCTCAAGATTTTTGACCTTTATGTTAAGAGGAGAGATCCTTACAACTATAGTCCTAAATTTGCAGCCAAACACAAACACGTGCCGTAAAATAGGGCTAACCCTAAGTTCGGTATTTGCACGAACATTTTCGGATTCTCTATATGCAAGACAATGAGATCATGTGACCTGTCTCACGTCTCTGGAGACTCGCGAGTCGCACCGCTATCGACAAAAAAATTTTCATTATATCAACGTACTTTTCTCGTTCGTACTGAAACATTAATCTACAACTATGCCTACTAGATTAACTAAGACCAGAAAGCACAGAGGTAACGTTTCTGGTATGTATTAAATGAATCCAACACGAATCGTTAATTCAAGAAAATGAGCTTTGAAGTTGAAAGAATCCTTTGCAGAAGATTGAAGTCCTTGAAGATGAAAGAAATTAATGACAAATTCTCAAGTCAGTACTAACATCATATAGCCGGTAAGGGTAGAATCGGTAAGCACAGAAAGCACCCAGGTGGTCGTGGTAAGGCTGGTGGTCAACACCACCACAGAACCAACTTGGACAAGTACCACCCTGGTTACTTCGGTAAGGTTGGTATGAGATACTTCCACAAGCAAGGTAACCACTTCTGGAGACCAGAACTCAACTTGGACAAGTTGTGGACCTTGGTTGACGCTGAGAAGAAGGACGAGTACTTGAAGTCTGCTTCTGCTTCTGCTGCTCCAGTCATCGACACCTTGGCTCACGGTTACGGTAAGGTCTTGGGTAAGGGTGACTTGCCAAACGTTCCAGTCATTGTCAAGGCCAGATTTGTCTCCAAGTTGGCTGAAGAAAAGATCAGGGCTGTTGGCGGTGTTGTTGAGTTGATTGCCTAAATGTAATACATTGATCATAATAAATATTTACGTTGTACAATAGTGTAGAATTTAGATAAAGGTGGTTGGGATTTAGTCGAGAAATAAAAGTCATCGCAAATAATTTTGTTTTTATCATACCAATGTGGACGCCCGAAGCAGCAGTACCAGAGCATATTAAGGCATTGCTTACTGGCGATGACAAAACCAACTACATCCTTGCATTTTTCCAGATTGTCAGGCTTTTGAAGACGCAGCCTCGCACTGGTTGGGTAGACCATGGCATTCCCAATCCTGAGTCCATCAGTGACCACATGTACCGCATGTCGATCATGTCGATGTGTATTCCCAACGCGAATCTCGACATAAACAAGTGTGTGAAGATTGCATTGGTGCATGACATTGCAGAGACTCTTGTTGGTGATATCACTCCATATGGTGGAGTTGACAAAAGTGAAAAGTCTCGTAGAGAATTCGAAACCATCAAGTATTTGAGTGGCATAATTAAGCCATACAATGAATTATTTTCGACTGAGATTGTCGAGTTGTGGTTGGACTACGAGGAGATCAGAACCATCGAAGCTAGGTATGTCAAAGACATCGATAAGTTTGAGATGATCCAGCAGGCGTGGGATTATGAGCAGGAGCATGGAATTAAGCATGATTTAGATCAATTCTATAGAGCGCAGAGTGCGATAAAGACAGAGGAGATCAAGGAGTTATGTGCTGCACTTATCAAGCTGAGAGAAGCTTGGAAGGCTAAGATCGTCTCTTAAACATAGATATATATTTTTCATACACTTATTTATTGAGTGGATTGAGTGGACTCTTTTGGTTATGAATTCAACTATAGCTGAACAATCCGAATTGATAGCCGGATTGATAGCATTTGATTTGTTGAGAAAGTTTTCAATGATACGTGAACTGAACGGTTTAAAGATCAGTCTGAATCATTCAATCTAATCCTTTCAACGGAATTTATACCAAAATGACATTTTTTTGCAATTTGTAATACAAGCAAAATGACAGAGAAACCTGAGTTTGGAGTTACAGGGAGAAAGATTATATACGATAAGGATGGAAAACCGTAAGTACGCACTCAGATCGATTCACTTCATGGAATAATCAATAGTTTAAGTCGACTAACAATAAAGTTGCCGTTCATGTAACACACTTTTAGATTTCCAAATGGTGACTGGGAAGGCGACAAAGAGTGCTGTGGTTGGAGCAGCCGCCGGGGCTGCAACAACTTCGAGAAAAACAGAAATAGAGCTGCCTCCAGATGTAGAACAATTGGGGAGATCCTCGTGGACGCTTCTCCACTCAATCGCGGCAACTTACCCAGCAACCCCGGCTAATAAGCAGCAGCTGGACCTCAAGCAGTTCCTCAAATTGTTTGGCAGCTTTTACCCATGCTGGTACTGTGCGGACGATTTCAAGGACTACATGGTCCGCAATGAGCCAAAGGTGGCAACACAGGATGAGTTTGGCAAGTGGCTCTGCGATGCCCACAACGAAGTGAATGTCAAGTTGGGAAAACCAAAATTTGACTGCAACTTGTGGAAGAAAAGATGGGCAGATAAAGATGCGTAATGTGAGAAACTTCAAGCCAATTATAAGTGATGAGTTTGTATCTTCACTTTAAATAGAAAAAGGTAGAACAAAGTCAAACAAAATGTATATAGTCCGACTTGTAAATAAATTAGCAACCAAAATGAACACTCTAATTCAAAGACGTACCTTCTTCAACATCTTTGGGTTCAAAACAACACAGTTGGTGTATCCACCCAAACCAAGCAGCTTCACCACAGGTAACCGCATATTTGAGAACTACGTTACCAATTTGAATGAGTTGCACGACTACTTGTTGTTCAAGCAACCAACCATTCTCAACTTGACTATATGCGATGAAAAATGCACCCAGTACACCAAGTACTTGTACGACGTCTTGAGCGATAGCTCAAAGTACCCCAACAAGGTCGACGTCAATTTGGTTAACGTTTTGATTGACTATACGCTGGATAGCAATGAGATATTGCATAAGTTCAGCGTCAAGGGTCCATGCTTGCTATTGATGAAAAGTCAGTTGGTGCAGGACAAATTGGAAGTGCTGAGCGAGGAGGAGTTATTGGAGTGGATAAAGAGAATTGAGTAGGAGCTCGATTCATGATAACGCGGATGTATGTAGGTTTGGAGTGATGGCCCTTTATGTTCGGCTGAATAAAATCGTTTGTTAGAGAAAGAAGAATGTATTTAACCGTTATCACTAGAGCATACTTTAAGTTACTACCTTCAACTAGTACAACCTCAAACATCTCACATCTCTACAACCTCAAAACACCTCTTCAACCTCAAATATCAAATATTTTGACAACTTCACTCATCAGATAACTCGCAGCCTGGATTACCCCCTACTTCCTCCCTTCTCATCTTGTGTTCTCATCCTAAATTTCCACCAACAGCATTTCATATGTCATCCAATTTAGTAATTTTTGCTAATTTTCACAGCCCAAAAAAATCGTTATACCGCCATTACAAATCATCAAACGTATATAAACTGGTTGAGCCACCAAACTAGCAAAACCAAATAAGGAGAGTTAATATTAAGATGAAACAGGCAGACATATCTAGAATCCCGTTGGTTTCTCCTCCTCTCAGTGCGAGAGAGGTGGAAGGTCAAATCGATGATATACAGACACAGGTTGCTCCGGAGCTGGCTACAGCGGTAAGGAAACAGCTCCCCAGCAAGCTCCCGATCGTGAAGTGCCTTGCACGCGCGAGAATACCAACAACGCAAGGACCAGAGATATTCTTGCACCTCTACGAAAACAACGTAGACAACAAGGAGCACTTGGCCATAGTTTTTGGCGAAGACATCAGATCAAAGACGCTTTTCAAGCGCCATGCCAACGAGACCCAGCAGGACAGGATGATCAGAGGCGCATATATCGGCAAGTTGTCGCCGGGACGGAACACGGCGGACGTGGATCCGGTTCTGGGACAGCAGTTGCAGTTTACAAAGGATGGCGAGTTGATCCGAAACGGCACCACGTACGACGGATCGGCGTTGGTGAGAATACACTCTGAGTGCTACACTGGCGAGACCGCATGGAGTGCGCGCTGCGACTGTGGTGAGCAGTTTGACGAAGCAGGAAGGATCATGGGAGCCAAGGGTCACGGCTGCATAGTGTATTTGCGCCAGGAGGGCCGTGGAATTGGGTTGGGCGAGAAGCTCAAGGCATACAACTTGCAGGACTTGGGTGCGGACACTGTCGAGGCCAATTTGTTGTTGAGGCACCCGGCGGATGCTCGCGACTTTTCGTTGGCCACGGCCATTTTAATGGATTTGGGGTTGGCTGAAATCAAGTTGTTGACCAACAACCCGGACAAGATTGCTGCTGTGGAGGGAAAGAACCAGGAGGTAAGAGTGGTGGAACGGGTGCCAATGGTGCCTTTGGCTTGGGGAAACGAGCAGAATGGAATTAAATCGAAGGAAATTGAGGGTTATTTGAGTACCAAGATTGAGAGGATGGGTCATTTGTTAGAGAAGCCTATAAAGATATAGTAACGTTTAATGTATTTTATGGAATGCATTTTTGTAGAGGGTACTTGCATTGTCGTGCATATTTTAGGTATCAACCCGTACATTGGTTGCAGGATACAGCTGGTTTGACCTTCTCCAGCTTTCAAATATTTGTTAAATTTCGCTAATAATTCACCAGAAGTTGCATAGTCACCAAAATTGACTCTTTTGCCAACAACTTTAAACCTCTAATCTTTTACATCATTCCAAAGAACAAACACAGATTCACTCATAACAACTAAAACACGACACCAAAATTTGTTCTACGAAGCAGTTAATGCAACCTAAAATCATTTATCTCAGAACGCACTCTGGAATCCACGGATATTTTGGACTTTTTTCACGAATATCTTCAACTACACCAACGATCAAGTCGGCTGCCAGCAGTTACCTTATTTTTAAAAGTAGAGAGAAGTGGTACTGTGATAACAAAAGTAACCCCTCTTGCACTCTCATTAATTACGACCCCAATTGCAAATTCATCGCTGACTAAAACTTAAAACAATATCTTCCTCAATAAGGTGGAGAGTCAAAAAAAAACGTTACCAATAGAGTTCAGCAATGCCCAAGAGAGACATTGATACACTCGAAAGCCTTACCGGCTCTCTGAATCTGATAGGCGAAGGCAACAACGACATCCTCACCGAGACCAAGAACTTGTTCGAGTACAATGGAAATGGTCTGCGGAACACGACGAACGAGAAACCTTTTCCCGCAAACGCCAGTAAAATAATTATAACGTCGTCGCAAGCATACGATAGCACGACCAAGAATCCAGAAATCAAGAGGAAAAGAGTCACGAGAGCCTGCGACAACTGCCGTTCCAAAAAGGTCAAATGTGATGGCAAACAGCCGTGCATCCACTGCACTGTATACTCATACAAATGTACTTATGACCAGCCCAACATCAGAAACAAGAAGAAGTCGGGAATTCCGGTTCCCTCGTCTGATCCATTCCTCCAGGCCGCGGCGACGGCGGCAGCAACCCTACTGTCGTTGTCGCCCCCTGACCACACCAACAAAATCACCATTCCCCCTAGCGTGTTAGCGTCGTTATCAGGAAACTCTAAGGAAAACGATGATTCGCCGAGTAACCCGTCGAATAACGCTCCAAATGGTTCAAACATCATATACAACTTGATCCAATGCCAAAACATACTCACCGTTCTTTTGCCGAAATTGAAATTAAATGTGCTAGATGAATCCAAGCCATTGGACCTCAATTTCGATAAGCTCCACACTATAGTAGAGCGTAACAAAAACTTGAAGTTACTGGAAATCAACGATGCATACGTGCAAGACAGTGTTCCATCCCAAGAGGTCGACAACCGACAGCTGTTTTCTCTTACGACTTTAAATGAAGATTCTCCAATAAACCATGAAATCAAGTTAATAATTCCTTCTAAGGAGGTTGCTTTAGAATTGATTTACATTACATGGTACAAAGCCTGTGTTCTTTTTAGGTTCTACCACAGACCTTCCTTGCTTGAGGAGGTGGATTTGCTATACTCTTTAGATCCATCGAATTATGGCGATAGGCAGCAAAAGTTCTTACCTTTCTTGTACTCGTTGCTAGCATGTGGTTCATTGTTTCTGAGAAACCCAGGTCAAAACTCAGAATTCAATGAAATGTTGGAAGATGATGGGTACAAGTACTTTGTGGAGGCAAGAAAGTTGATCGATATCAGTAATGTTGGAGATATCCACTCAATTCAGACAGTCGTTATGATGATTATGTACCTCCAGTGCTCTGCCAGATTGACAACATGTTATTCTTACATTGGAATAGCTATGAGAAGTGCCTTGAAAGAAGGCTTGCACAGAAATTTGTCCATATTCCAAAATTCAAGACGCAAGTTGGACCCTATTGAAATCGACACACGCAAGCGTCTCTTTTACACAATCTATAAGATGGATATCTACATCAATTGTTTGCTAGGATTACCTAGATCGATTAATGAAGACGAGTTTGACCAGGAATTACCTGAAGAACTTGATGACGAAAATGTCACTCGCAAAGGATACAACCAAGAACAACAAGGCGGTAGACTATCTTCCCTGGGATGTGCAAACCAGCATACAAAATTAATGTTTATTTTGTCGCACATTGTAAAGAAGATTTATCCAGTAAAAGTGAAAAATAAGAGAAACGCAGACGGCCTGAGCACTCCTTTGACACCAGACCACATCCACTCCAAAGTCACTGAGTTGGAAATCGAATTGAAAGCCTGGTTGGACAATTTACCTATTGAATTGAGACCTACAGACCCTAATGATCCAAAATCAATTTCGCACATCCCAGAGAAATTCTTAACAGCAAACTACTACTTACATCTTGCATTTTTGAACTGTCAGATCATGTTATACCGTCCATTTATCCATTTCATATCCAATGGGTCAGCCACCCCCAAAACCTCAGACCCAAGATCTTTAATTCGTGGCAGAAACTGCATCAAGGTGGCACGTATGGTTGTCAAGTTGGCTAATAAAATGATTGACCAAAACTTGTTGATGGGGACGTACTGGTTTTCCATGTACACAATTTTTTTTTCGATAGCCTGTCTCATTTACTACTTTCATTTTGCCAACTACAGCAACTCCCAAAATTCGGCTACGTCGCCTTCTGCTGGAGCAAATTATGCCGGTGTCTTGTTTGATGACGACTTGAACATTGATATGATCAAGAAAGACATTGAGATTGGAAAGAAGGTATTAGACAATCTCAAGAATAACTCAATTGCTTCATTACGTATTTACAACATATTGAACGCATTGTTTGAGCACTTAAACAGGAGAACGGCTACATCTTCAAAGCAATTCAAGAATGAACATATCGGTGCGTCAACTTTACCTCCAAAAGCATATGACACTCCAAATGCACAAACTACTTTCAGGTCCTTCGACAGCATCAACAAGTTTGAGAAGAACAAAGAGCTCAAGGAAGAAAACGATAAGCGAAAAGACGATGCAAAATTTGATTTTAACAAGGTTGAGCTCACTGACGTCAAACTGGATTTGGAACCATTCATGAGTAACATATCCTCTCTTGGAACGAGAAACATTGATGAACCCCGGATTCATCCTGTTCAGCCTAATGAACCAAAATTGCACCCAGAATTTGCGTATCTCGACCCCACATCACGAACCTCGACTGCGTTGAACTCCTCAGAATCCACAGCATCTGAGGCTGTGGACTATTTGCCTGGTGTGTTCGATACTTTGGACGCGCAAATTTTTGAGAAACTCTTGCCTCCATATATGATGCAAAACAAACACGGGTTAGACAGTGATGGAAGCAGTGTCTTACCCTTTGATGGCAATTCTAATCCCAACGTTAACGCATTTCAATTTAGCCCAAGTAATTTCGATTTTTTGGGCACCGGAGATAACGAGAATTTAGAATACTTGGACGAGTTGAATAAAGGGTTGAGTTGATAACGATATCTTGAAGCTCTTACTAGAGCCAAGCTGACGACTGATGAATATTTATATGTACGAGTATTATGCAAAGTAAAATCGGTAGCGCAACTTTAATGTATACTGAACTTGAAAAAAACTTTAAGTCATCACTGAGACTACAATGAGTGAAAGAAGAAGACTATTTGGGCCAGTGAACACCATAATACCCTCTTCTGGGATTACCAGCGCGCAGGATACAAAGAAAGAGGTTACAGCTGATAGAAGTAGCAATGAGATCAGAAAATTTTTCCTCAAAACTAGGGTTAGTGAGAACGCGAATGGTTCATCGTACTTGGAAGTTGGAAACACCATAATTGAGGTGTCAGTCTTTGGACCAAGACCAATACGTGGGTCTTTCATCGAACGTGCATCCTTCTCAGTTTCCACTAAATTTTTACCACACATCACACAATCAAATGAAAGTGTATTCAATAGCTCAAACAATAGCAGTGGAAGATCCAACCACGCAGGCCCAAGAACTGGTTTGACCAATATTGAACAAAAGGTTTCGTCCTACGTAGAGACCGCTTTATTGCCTTCTATCATACTACAAAAATATCCGAAGTCTACAATTGATGTTTTCATAACAGTCATATCAAGAGATGAATCTAATCAAGATTCCTCAAGTGTCAAGAATGGTGATTTACTTAATTTGATAAATTGGATTGTGAATTGCTCCTCGTTGGCATTGGTTGACTCTGGAATAGAATTAAAAGACATAGTGACGAGCGGACAAGTGAGATTAACAAAGTGTGGTGATATATTGATGGATCCTTCATCAACCAACGAAGAAGCGGTGCATTGTCTTGTAAGCTACATGAATTTGAGAAGTGATGAGATTGTGGGATTCTGGGTCGATGGTGATGAAAATGTTGACGAAGACAAGTTGAATGAATTGATAGATGGCTGCAACACAATGTCCAAAAGGATCAGGTCTAACATTAACTCTTATTTGTTAGACAGCATTAATGAATAGATATGTACATTCCACTGAACTAGGTACCTAAAACTTATGCGAGGTATGGTAATACATTATAGAAAAATGTTACAAGAATAATTAGACATGTACTTCCCATTTAACTTTATGTACAAGTTTTCTATACAACCTTCTTCTCGTCTATACTGGACAATTCCTCTAAAACCCTTTTAAATTCAATCAACTTCTTTGAAAGCTTTTTGATACTCAAAGACTCTGAAGTGTCCTTACTATTCAAGAATATTTTGGAGGTGATCTTGATATGCGTAGCTTTAGAGACTAAGTTGCTCAATAAGTTGAAGCTTTCCAAGATACTGTCAGAGTCTTTCGCTGCCAACGAAATGGAGTCATCGACAGTGTCAATTTTTAATACCTTATCAAAAATACTCAGTTTAACCTTTTGAGCAAACTCATCCAACTCAACTTCATCAATTGGGACGGAAAGTCTCTCCACAGTAATTTCGAATGGTTCTGAGACGTAAGCAACCTCATGACCAGCACCAGAGTGGTATCTGAATTCATATAAGCCTTCTTCCCAGAACAATTTCCGGCCTTCAAAAGTCATTGTACCTTCTGCGGCAGAACACCAATCCCAGCGACCAGACGACGAAATTAAAGTCTTAGTTCTAGAATACGAAGTCTGAGCAATTTTATATAACCCGATCCAATCTGAAGTAGTGTATGATTCACTTGGGGCGACCCAAGATACTTCAATTGGAGTACCAACAGTGATATGTTTTGGCAAAAAGGAATTGTCGTTGACTGCGTCCGAATCTTGCAAGCCTAAAACATTCAACTTGTACCTGGAGTTGTTGAAAGTTAAGTTGTTGGACAATTCAACCAAATGTTGTCTAGTCAATTTGGCACTCGAGTTTCTCAAGTCTCTGATGAAGCTATCCACAGATTCAGTGATAGAACTAGTTCTTCTTTCTTTTCTAACAGCTGCATTTCCCAAATTTTCAGACTCATTCAATTTTCTTTGGATGATATCAGGAATCAAGTGCTTCTTGATAGTCTTAGTTACTCCAGAATCCTTGGCAACTTCTTGCTCTCCATAAATTCTAATCATATGGAACTTTTCAATGAAGTTGATTCTAACAAAGTTGTTTGCAACCCACAAGGATGTGCAGATCAAGTTTTCAATGGAAGGAGAAATAACAAAGACTCCCATGACACCACACACTCCGAAAATGTGCTCTGGGTTGTTTAAGTAACGGTAAACACCAGCCTTTGTCAAGTTAGTCATCGACCTTTGAGACTTTGGAATGAAAAAGTCTCCGTAGAACCAGCCAAAGTAGCCAAGCAGGTCTATGATCGAGGAATTGATCCACACTTGGGTAACAATCAACAAGGCACCAACAAACCATCTCAAATACGTCCAGTCGCTAAATAAAAGAGCAGGAGCGCCATTTATCAAGTTGTATACCTGGAGACCAAACAAACCAGAGTACGTAAGGTTGGTTAAAGTGTTGTACAATACAGACCAGTTCTGCAAGGATTGTTCAACAGGAGCATCGACTGAGAGGTACCATTTTGTGAAAATCTTGAAGTGACTTTGCGAGAAAAGTAAGATGTTGATTGAGAACGACTCAAGTAACTTAATACCTACAGTCAAGATGAAGAAGTAACTGATGTTGAGTGGTCCGATCGGGAACAGCTCGAGGTTCGAGTTGGCTGCGAAAAATGGAACCACAAACCCATAGGTTATTGAAATCAACAAGTTAAAAACATCAGTACTTCTCAACAAGTTAAAATTGTACAAGCCTACTAATGGCTTAACATTGTTGAAGTTTTTCAAGTCCTTCATTTTCAACAAAGTCTGCCAGTTGATTTCGTTCTTCGAAGGCCCGTAAATCCTGTCAATGTGTGGGTTTTCAATGAAATGCAAGAATATCATTTGCAAAAAGTGGCCAAAAATGGCCACACTCAAAACTGTGTACGACTTGGCTATTATGGCAAAGCCATAGTACCCGATATATCCGACCGAGTACATTGGGTGGGGAAACATCTCGAACACACCGTCGAAAATCAAGTCCTCATTGTTAATTTGGCGGAAGAAAAAATCACCCCAGTACCAAGCATAATCTTTGATGGTGTTGTGAGCGTTCACCTTCACCCAAAAGTTGAAGACAATAAGAATGGCCCCTGTCACGAGTCTTGTCGTAACCAACCACACAGGCTGGTTGCGAATAAATTGGTAATCATCCTTAATAGCGGATACTATCACAAGACAAAGAAATGTAGTGAAATCCAGCATCAAGATCAAATCAACTAGTTTTCTGAAAATCAACCAAGTGTTGAACTCAATTGGATACTCAGAAATCTTGTAGTCTTTACCTCTCTGAGACTTTATTTCGGACTGGACGAATCTAGCAGACGCGGAGCTACCCGAAAACAATTCAAACTTCTTGAACAAGCCAACCAATTTGTTGGACTGCGACTGGTTGCGCAATATGTATCCAATACCAAAGTTATAAGACAATCTCCAAAATATGTAGAGCCCAATAAAGATGTTGGTTCTCAACTGGTTCGACTGTGTAAACTGGAAAACCAAGTAGTTCGCCGCAAGAACTCCCAACACTATTATCTCAAAGTTAGACTTGCGGATAGTAGGGTTGAATAAGGTCTCAAGCATATCGTGAGTCTCAGGAACAGCAAAAGTCTCACCTGAGAAGGTGATCCCTTTAACCCTGTTCTCTACTTTTGAAGTCATCTTCACTTTCAAATATTTCGGGAGTGTTTTTCCAAAGATTTGGGAATTCCTCCTATTTATATGCTGCACTTCACCTACTTTATTTGTAATTTTGTTTCTGGGGTTGTAGTCCAGGCATTTTTTCGTCCACCCTGTCCGGCGGTTCTGTGACGTTGTGATTCCTGACCCAACATTTGCGCTTTTTAGAGTAAGAGCAGGCTGTATGTGCTGTAACGATCGTGTACTGGCGCATTTTAAGAGGAGACTATTTTGTGTGGAGCATTTTGCTTACATATTCCACACAATTTTATAACAAACCTTATAACCTTAATAGAAGTTCCTTTTCTCGACCTGGCTCTTTTCATGAATAGGTGTCGTTATTTTCACTACTCGCCGAATGAAAATCAGTGAACCTGTGTGCAAGACTACTCTGGAAAACGTCTTTTTTATCACATGCATTTTTGAATGTTGGGGAAAGTTGATCTTATCGTGTGCAAGGACATTTGCGATGAACAATTTTTCACCTCACAAGATTCATGGGGAGCGTACAAAGGGAGGAAGTGCTTTAACGAACGTCGAAGTACGTGGTACATGTTTGGTGTGAGTTAGTCGGGGGGTTGGGAAACGTATGGGCCTGTTGACTGATAAAATAGAAAACACTGGTCACTGTAGCACGCACAAGAGTTTTGGCAATTAATTTACGCAACTAGGCACTTAACAATGAAGATTTTATGAGACAAAATCGTCCGTTCAAAGACGAGTGTTGTTAAGGACACTTTGCCGAAGTATGTAAAAAACTGAGCAGAATCGGAGAATTGAGGTAAAGGTATGGAATTTTGAAATTATAGTAGCCACTTGTACATAGAGATGGAATTCTGCGCTCGCACCTGAGGGATGAAATTAGCACCCACTTCATTCGAGTGGGTGAGACACGGTTTCGTAACACATAACTGATTATCCTCATCGAGGAAACGAATCTTTAGTTATGCAAAAATTATCCATTCTTCACTAACATTTTTATCATACTCGTTACCGACAAGGTCAGACACACAAACGGTGTATTTTCTACAACATAGCTTTTAACTTCATCCGTTCTTTGGGATACTCATATTTCTGAGAGAGTGTTAATTCAAACGGTTTTCTGATCTTTGTAATGGGTGAAAATTCCGCTCTCCTAATTCACATTGATTAGTTGATCATCTACATCAATTCTTTAAATCTTTATTAGCATACCTCTATAATCTTGACTAAAAATACAGCTTAAAACCTACGGTTCGACAATGGTGCGGTGTTGGACCCAGAAGAGTATCCTCCGTATCCACCTCTACCTCTTCCGCCTCTTCCACCTCTTCCTCTTCCGCCTCTGCCACCTCTGCCACCTCCATATCTAATATGCGAGCCCCAAGACCTTCTGTCGTATCTCTGCAACTCCTCTGGAACAACCTGGTTGGCTTCTCTCATAATCTTACACAAGTCACCACCCATCTTCGAGTTGGCTTCGGTGAAGAAAGAAACAGCAGTACCTGTGGCACCACCTCTCCCGGTTCTACCAATTCTGTGCACATAGTCTTCAATGTTACCTGGCATGTCCAAGTTGATAACAGTAGAAATACCCTTAACATCTATATTTTGTTAGTATAATCCTAAAACCTTCTCTTTCCTGTTCACTACGGGATACTACACTCTCGACTAGAATAGTCAGTTATTTATTAGAAAAAAAGCATTCATACACAAATCTCTTCAATACACAGTTCCTCGTTAAAGTAACCTTTCCGTTTCTCGAAAAGTAATCTCGTAACTGCGTGCTTGGCAAGTGTCTCCTGCGAGAACCATTAGATTTGACAGACTAGTTGTCTAGTAAAATTGCTTTTCCCCTATATGACAATAACCTCTACTCAATATGCTGTTTTGTTAGGAAGATAACAATGTGTGTCCAGCACACGCTGCTCTAGCTCCACCTATTATGCGTTTTTTTGTTCGTTCAGTCATAATTGTCGTTAGTATAATCAGTTCGTCAACGAATTCTTCTCAAAACTGAACTTTCGTTATCCCAGTAAACTATTTTGTTGGTGGTGACCACCAGTTAGTAGAAAAGAGCCCACAATTAAAAATACATACCAATACCTCTAGCAGCAACGTCGGTTGCCACCATAATAGGAGACTTACCAGCCTTGAATTCCTTCAAGACCCAGTCTCTTTCACTTTGTGCCTTGTCACCGTGAATAGCCAAAGCAGGCCAGCCATCAGCTCTCAAGTAACTAGTAATCTCGTCACACATTCTCTTGGTAGAAGCAAAAATCAAAATCTTAGCTTCCTTGTCGGCAGTAGCGGTTTCCAAGTGCTTAACTAATCTCAGTTGCTTCTCGTATTCCGTGACAACTTCGACAATTTGAGTAATGGTGTGCGAGGCAGACAATTCCAAAGAACCAATAGTAACCTGAATTGGGTCAACCAAGTAGTCTCTGGTCAAGGATTGCACCTCCTTAGGCCAGGTGGCGGACCACATCAAGGTCTGTCTGTCTGGTCTAATCTGGTCGACAATCTTTCTAATTTGTGGTTCGAAACCCATATCCAACATTCTGTCAGCTTCGTCCAAAACCAAGTATGTGACTCTCTTCAAGTTAGTCTTGCCCATTTCCAACATATCAATCAATCTACCTGGAGTGGCAATACAGATTTCGACACCTCTGGCCAAGTCTCTAATTTGCTGACCCTTTGGAGCACCTCCGTAAACACAGGTGTTTCTGATTCTCGAAGAAGATCCAAACTTGGAGCACTCCTGCTGGATCTGCACAGCCAATTCTCTGGTTGGAGCCAACACGAGAACAATAGGACCGTCGCCTGGGCTCAACAATGGTTGGGCATTGATGTGCACAATAGCTGGCAAACAGTAAGACAAAGTCTTACCGGAACCAGTGGCGGCAATACCGATCATATCTCTACCGCTGGAAGCCATAGGCCAACCTTGACACTGGATGGCGGTAGGCTTAGGGAAACCCTGCGACTCAACCTCCTTCAACACGTAGTCTGGGAAACCAGCCTCCTTGAAAGTTGTGATTGGCTTAGGGATGTCTGTACCGATACAGCTCATCTCGTTCTCTCTTCTAAATTGCTTAACATCTTGTTCAGAACGGGCAGTAACTTCTGGGTGCTCATTGTAAAAGTTCTTCTCGAACTTTGGCAACGACTCCAAGTCCCATTCTGGAGTAGTCAATTCAATTCTCTCATCGTAACGGCTACCGCCACGGAAACCGCCGCGACCGCCTCTGCCACCACCGTAGCCACCGCCACCGTATCCACCGTTTCCGCCTCCGTAGCCACCATTTCCACCACCGTAGCCTCCGCTGCTGTAACCGCTATTGCTGTAACTGTTGTTGTACGACATGCTTTCTAAATAGTTTTCTTACAAATTTGTTTATGGGATTTGCAGGGTTTATATATGCAAAAATTTTCTGTATTTCTTTTGTGAAGGATTTTCAGGGATTTTTGCGATGGATGTAGACTTCCTAGACAGGAAGGATATTTGGGATGGCGCGTCTTCAGCTTTTACAACGAGAGCATGAGAGTTTAAGTTGAGTGAAAGTTAGAAGTCTCGTCGGTGCGCACTAGAATCTGAAATTCACGTACTGGTTTTTGGAGTCAGTGGAGAAGCATTCTGAGTCACGGATGCTTTGGTTATTGAAGCTGTAAACTTTAAAACTCGATTGGCTTGCTAAGGCGTTACTTTTAAACTAAAGGCAGAACTCACTAGTTCTCTCTTTTAAAATGCTCAAACTAGTATTGTCTATTGCAAATATTGATTTAAACGCCATAACACTCTCCGATCAATTGCACTACATTTGTCTCATCTATAATTTATTACATGCTAAGCATTGGTCGTTAAACATACTAATATACAAGAATTCAAATGCAATTTGCACTGAATAATGAAGACTAACGCCTATTTTAAAGTCCTTTTAAGCTTCTCTACACCTCAGCGGTCTTGTATCCGCCAGCTTCAATCTTCTCACTGAACTTGTTCTCAACAACAGTGCACAATTCGGCCAAATTGTCCAAACCCTGGTGCAAAGCCTCAACAGCAGATATATTACCATATGTCTGGATTCTGATGTGCAATTTGTTCTCAGAAGGATGAGGAATCGAGTAACCACAGAACTCAACCTCGGGGTTCTTCATGATCATATATCTTAATGCATTTCCAAGAGTGTGGTCCTCGTCGAGAATCTGGAATGAAGCTGCACTTCCATCCTCTGCAGCACCAGGTAACATCTTGATCTTGTCAAGATCAAAGTCCTGTTGTTCGGACTCCTCCATGTGGATATCAGCAGTTTCGTCGGCCATCTCGTCGTTGTACTTGAAAAAATTTGAAATTACTAAAAAAGTTATATCAAAGAATTACGTAACACAGAGAGAAATCGCGTACTAAAGGTTGTTTACAAACAAATTTCAATTGTATCTGTACCTAGTAGAATGGCCGAAATAGCAAGCAGGATCCAGGACGACCTCACTCAGGATACAGAATCGTTTGCTTATCAGTCACCTGAGAACAATACAGACTTTTATCGAGACAGTATTGCTCTAAGTGACGGCCCTGACTCAACCAAACACACCATTGAGAATACAACCGAGATTAGTGAGATTAGTGCGCATGATGTGAGTGATGTTAGTGAGGTGACCAGAAACAAGGTATTAGAGAAGTTTTTGTTACTATCTCGTGCTGTTGACAAAGAGAGGTTGAAGTCCACAAACTCATCGAGCACAATTAGCCATGTTGAAGAAGAACAACAGAGCCAGCAGCATAACACCACCGAGAGCACTGTTAAAAATGAGTCAGTTAAGAGTGCCGAAGACCCAGATGTTGTCGAGGAACCAGAAAAATTCAACAAGGCAGTGAGTTTAAGTCCACACAATGGGACTACCATAATACCAGAAAGATCCACGAGAGGACTCCGGCCTAAACTTCAAAATAGTCCTCCGGCATTGTTGTACTCGCACTCTACACCACTCAGCAAGACATTGGGGTCCTCGCTGAAAGGTTCGAGGTGGGCAACTTTCACAGCCAACGATGAGGGTATAGACGAATCGAGAAATGACGAAACGACTTTCAATGATATTTTCAGACCGACTTCAGTGCCTATGAGGAATATAGGTAAACAGCATAGTCGCGTAGGCAGTATTGCGAGGAACTTGAAAGACATGAAAGGAGAATTTAGAGACGAAGATACATTTATCAATCAACCTGCACAGCCCTTCCACCGTCCCATTGGTGTTACTGGGTTTCAGATTCCATACCAGCAGCCATACCAGCAGACCAAAAACCAACACTCTGAAGCGTCCGAAGTGAGTCAATCTCACGAAGCGGACTCTCGTCAGGTTCATAGTCCTCGTGCAGAAGCAAAGTTCACACTTGGTGAGTTTATGCTGGAGGTATTTCCACAGTTGACTAAGGGGATAAGTGAGCAGCTTAGTCAACAGATCACGCAAAATATAGTTGGCATGTTGAAAGAGCAGAATGAAGTTGAAATACAAGAAGAACCTACAAGACAATTTAACCGTGAGGATTTGGTCACGCCTGTGCGGCACAGTGCGACTGAATCTGACAGTTCTGATGAAGAGAGTCTTAGCCTTGAGAGAAGCGATGTCAAAGGCGAACCTTTGAAGAATGCTGGGTCTCCGACTACTACACCTCCACATTCGCTGGAATTTGACAAGCCTTTAAATTTTCTTGACAACCACCGAGAGATTGTGAATTTGAAGAGAGAATTGACTGAATCACGGAGGAAGAATGTGGATTTGCAATTGAAGTTGAACAAATTGGAGTTGGTTGCAAATTTAGACAATACTGAGGAGGAAATTAGACCTGAGTCTGGTAACGAAATACGACTTGAAAACACCCAACTCAAGAAGGACAATTTTTTGTTGAAGAAATCTGTTGATAAGACTGGAGAGAGGTTATGTGAGTTAGAGAATGAGATTACGTGGTTACGATTTGAGAATGAGAAGTACAGAAAAGTGGGCGAGTTGGGAGAACCAGATGAGGCAGCTAGTAGGCTGACCAAGAAGACTTTAACAGATCAACTTAACACAAACCTGGCAGGCCAATTTGAAGTAGCAACTAATAACCTGGCTAGCCAAATTAATCACCCACTGAGCTTGGACAACCAGCACCATTCAACGAAAGAAAATACCTTGGCTGAAAGCTCCGAACTCTCCAGAGTAAAAACAGAGTGTAAACAGCTCAGACAACAAAACCAGCACCTACAGAAACAGTTCCAGCAGATACACTCTTACAACGAAACACTCAAACAGCAAATTGGTGAAACTAGCGATAGCCTCACCAAAGACAAGCTTTCCTCTAACTTTCAGAGATTCTACGACCGCCTTCAGCTCGGCAAGATGGACGGGCTTCTGAAGGTGGAGATCACAAACCTGTTGAAGAAGGTCATGTTAACGTTGTTGATCAGCGACTATGACAATTTGCAGGCAAACAGCACCAAGTACGCACGCTTCGTTTGCACGGCGATGATATTTATGGACCGCGTACACAGCTCGCTCTACGCGGACACGACTGTGAAGCCATCATACTACATAAAAAACAATGATGGAGCTGATGGAGATTTGAGTAGGTTACAAGAGTGTTTGGAGGGTATGATTAGTAAGGTTGAATTGAAGAGTGGAATGAACTAATATATTTGGTTTTTATTGACTGTCATGAATATTGGTTTAAACTTTACTAGTATGATGACATTAGTTTAAACTTGACTAGTATGACAAAAGTTTAAACTTGACTAGTATGATGACATTAGTTTAAACTTGACTAGTATGATGCACATTAGTTAAAACTTGAATGGTAAATGAACATTAGTTTTTTAATCTTACTGTCATGAACATTATTATGTTTAAATTTGACTCTCATGAACATTAATACATTTAAACTTGACTATTATATGAACATTATACGTTTGGGTGGTATGAACATTAATTTAAACATGACTAGAATCAAGAACTTTACTACGTTTATACATGACTTATGGGCTTTAACACATTCAAAAACATCATACGTTTAAACTTGAATGGTATATGAACATATACGTTTAATCTTGAATGGAAAATGAACATTGAGAATTTAAACTGACTGGTATATGAATATGTGTTAAACTTGAGTAGTATACGTCTAAACTGGCCCAGAAGTCAAACTAATATTAACCAATAATGAAAAGTTTAATACTGAATGTAAAATCATGAACAAAGAATAGCATAAATATCACAACGAACAATAGTTAAGGGAACTTTAAAATACGAAGAGTGAGTATTACCGATACAACTGAATGGTAGTTAACAACAGAGTACTGAACATATAAATACTTGTGATCAATTAAGAATAAACTACCCCGAACAGTAGTATACTACAACACACTGAACATCAAAGTCACCTCCAATGAACCAAGATACACCACCAACACCCAGCACTCAACAAACACATCTCCCCTCAAAAGTGTTGCTCCGCAATTGTGTTCGATTGTGTTCAGACATATTTCATCTCTCAACCCTTCTCGCTCCCACGACTCCCAAACCGACAATAAACACCACGCCTAACCTACGTAGCCGATTACATCATCCGCTCGCCCAGCCCCTCCTCGCGCATCACACCATTCTCCCCCATATACGTTTCACCTCAGACGTTTCACTTTCCAGCACCCAGATATTCGTACGCATGCCTCCGCCACTTCTCCACCCAATTACACGACATTTTCCCTGATCCTCCTAAGCCCACGCCGACATGCGACACAGCTAGTCACGTCAGGTTGCTTCGGAATTTACCTCGTCCCACAGCTTCCGCGCCGTCATTGTATTAGCAAGCACAATCGTAGCAACCCTCCGCAGACTGCACCAGCGAGTATTTATGTGTCCCCGTGACAACTTTGGCACAGCATTTTCTCCCTCTGCTCCACATCATCACTTTTTTTCTATCCTCCAGCCAAATTCTCAGAGATTTTTGCTGAAGCCTTTTTCTTTCTTTTTCAGGTTTTTACGACAAAAAGAAGAAACCACAACAAGCAAGACCAAATAGACCTGAACAAAGTGCTTACAGCGACACCCTAGAGCCAGAAACCAGACAGCATTAATCAGACGACTGATTATCTACGGACACGTGCAATTCAATTGAGCTCAGAGCGACAGAACGTCCTTGCCAAGAGGACCGCAAACCAGCAACAGAAAACGAGATAGCGTCTTTGATTTGTGTTGCTCACCACAAGTGCACTGGACTCAAGAGTACTGTCTAGAGTATTGTCAAACATTGGCAGGAGTAGTAGCAGTAGGACTATTGCGGAAGAAAGACGACTTTGTATTTGTCATCGACCATGGAGAACACAGCGTACCCCAACTACTACTTGAACCGAAGTGAGTCGGGCAATGCTGCGGGTGCTCGTGGCGGTGCCTCTGCCACCGGAACTCAACAGCAGTCGACCGCCATACCGGCCCAGCAGCCTCGCACAGCTCCAGGCACCGCTCTGAATTCGAAGCCCCCAGTGAAGGGAAAACCCACGTCTGCCGACAACATGCCCAACACAAGACCAAGGGGCGACAGCATCTTTCTCCCGCCGCCGATAAGCAACGTAAACGCAAACACAAACGGCTCGGGTGGCTTCTCCCGCTCCAACAGTATCTTCAGCTCCATCATCCAGATGCCCGGTTCGGGAGGCAATTCCATCTCTGACTCGAGCAAGAATCCAGGCTCAAGCCGCTCGAGACAGGTGTCGGGGTACCCCAACAATCTGGCCAATAACGAGCTACTCATCGAAGACTTGGAGAACTTGCTCAGCAAGGAAAACAATCTTATCGGGCTCCAGAACCAGCAGCAGGACAAGAACTTGACGCCGTCGAGATCGAAGTTCGGCCTGATAGACTTGTCCATGTGGAATGACACCATCAACAACCACAACAACTCGATATCCAACTTGAGCAACGGGTTCCCAGGCTCCATTTCGGGCTACAATGGCTCGCTCCAGGATTTCTTGCAGGGAATGATATCCAACGGCTCCATCGATTTCTCCAACATGAGCAACGAGCAGCGGCGCGACTCGATATTGAAGATTATCAACGACCAGCAGTCCATGCGCGGCCAACGGTTGCCTGGTGACGGCACAAATAATACAATCAAAAGACCCCTGGTAAACCAAAGAGCGACTTTAAGAGAAGATATATTTGATAAGGACAAGAAGGAAGAGATCAAGAACGACCCCAAGAACTTGAGTCTTCCGACGAACGACAAAAGCCATCTTAATCACCTTTCACCGGCTTCGTCCATGTCCTCACGTCTGTCTGCAAAGTACCAGGACGATCCACAGAGCCCCAAAACGTCGCCTAGTGTTTTCCATGCTTCCTTGAATGTTCCACAGAGAAATACCCAAATACCCGGCCAATACCAGCAGCAACCTCTGCAGAAGCACTACCAGCAGCAGCAGCAACAAAGACAACAAAGACAGCAGTACTCGAGGCAACAACAGCAGCAGCTACAACAGCAGCAGCAGCAGCAACAGCAGCAGCAACAGCAGCAGCAACAACAGCAACAACACACGTTACCTCAGCCCCCACAAATGCCCCAGAGATTGTTCCAAAACTACCAGTCCATGGCACCGAATCAGTACCAGTATGCAAACTACCCCAACCAAGCAAACAATTTCAACTACAACAATTTGTCGCCGGGGATGATCAGGAATCAGCAACAACAGCCGTCCAACCAGCAGAGACAGCCCCAGCAACAGACTCAGCAACCTGCCTACTTGAACCCACAATCACAGCAATACCAGCAGTACTTGCAACAGGGATACGATCTTCCTTTACAAATGCAACAGCAACCACAGCAGCAGCAACAACAACAACTGCAATCGCCCAAACTTGATCCCAAGAAGCAAGCTGCTATAGCCAGCACTTCTTCGCGCAAGGGCCGCCAGCAGCGTAAAACTAAGGAAACGGGTAATGTAATCTCAGGCATGGTGACACCATTGGAGACAAGCACCAACACCTCGACCGATAAGAATTTGGTTCCTGCTCAACAGTACGTGAAATCTGAAGATGGAAGGCCTTTGTTGGGAGCGACCAAGATCGACCAGTTGATGTTGGTGATCCAGGCTCGTGAGAAAGGAATCACCAACGCAATCCAACAGGCTCCAGACGGAAGTATTTTGGGGTCGCCGAACTTCAATCTTTCACGAGACAAGAGCGACTTGAATAATGGGGTATTGCCTGCGCCTGTTTCGCTAGTGGGTGGGGTTGATAAGCCTATCAAGGGCAGAAAGGACAAGCGCGATTTGGATGACGATGACAACTCGGACGACGGTGCTGCAGCCAAGAGAAGAAGACAGAAAAACCAACAATGCCCTTACTGTTTTAAGTACTTTACACAGTCGACGCACTTGGAAGTGCACATCAGATCTCATATTGGCTACAAGCCATTTGAGTGTAACTACTGCCACAAGAAGTTCACGCAAGGAGGTAACTTGCGCACGCACTTGCGTTTGCACACGGGTGAGAAACCTTTCACTTGTGATGTGTGCAACAGATCGTTCAGTAGAAAGGGTAACTTGGCAGCACACAAGTTGACACACGACAACTTGAAACCCTACGAGTGTAAGCTAGACGGATGTGATAAATCCTTCACGCAATTGGGTAACCTCAAGTCGCACCAGAACAGGTTCCACTTGACCACTTTGAATGAGTTGACTCACAAATTGGCAGAGTTGTCGGGACCGGCTTTGAACAGGTTGCCCGAGGAAGAAAAACAGTTGTTGGACTACTTCAAGGAATTGTACAAGAACTCTAACAAGGGTATACGTGGTAGAGGTAAGCTGAATAAGGAAGGGACGTCAGGTTCCAATGTTGCAGGTGGGGTTCCTGCTGGCGGAGTGCTTGCTGGCTCACCACCTGCACAAGCTGTAACTGGGGGTGCTGCTGGAAATGCACTTACGGATCCTACGAGAAACAACCAGTTTGATTATCAAACCCACCAGCAACTTCAGCAGCCTGTTTCTGGACAATTCCTGAAGCAGCAGCAACAACAACAGATGCAACAACTTCACCAGCAGCAGTTACAACAGCACCAGCAACATCACTCTTCTCAACAACAGCAACCCTCACTCGACTTCATGAACAACAATTTTAGGGACCCCAACCAGTTGAGTGGTTGAGGTTGACGGCAAGTTTGTCTTTCTTTTCTTTTTGTTTTAGGCTTGGTTTAGGTATTGGAGATATATACTAGTGTAAAATGTATTATAATTTCTAATCGATGTAGAGTAGTAGCAGAAGGGTGCGTGTGCGTTCTATTCGATTTCATTAAATGACTATTTCAACCTTGAGAGGAAAATGATACTTTTAATGAGACTGGAAAATGGAAGGAGCTTATGGAGGGTTGAGAATTGAGAAACAAAGTTAGCACACACAGTTAATATGCTGGATTATTGATCAACTATGAGCTTAAAAGCTTCCTTGACGTTAATATCTCATATGGTGAAAGTCTTTCGAAGATTGATCCAAGGACTCGGGAAGTGATTATAATGCCAGTTATGAACATTTTAATTCCAAGCAAACGCTGCTAAGAATTGTAAAAAGCGTATTGAGGAGTTAGATTTTTGGGTGCAAAAACCGTAATATTAAAATTCAGCACAGCCATGGTGATTTGCAGCAATTTAATCAAGATCAGCTATAAGGGGATTTGAAGTGTGACCTCCATGGTTTATTGCAATAGCAAAGTGGCGCGGTTCAATAAAAGTGGAGAACGTATAGGGAGATCTGCAAATAATGTCATTGGTTTTGAGAGATCAGCGATGGGATTAAGCTATTTTGGTTCGGTGTGGTTGGTGTTTGAGTAGCATAATTGAATGGTCTAGATTTCGAACATAAAAGGTCTCTAACTCAGAGGTAGTCCTTCAAAATTCAAAGATGGTGAGGAGAAGTGTTTGTTTGAGCACAAGCTTGAGTAACTCCAAAGTAACTGTAGATCGTAGAGCTACAAACGTAGGACTTGAGATATGAAGTAGCATTGGAAAAGTAGAACCGTTGGCAGCTTGGTTGAAACATTTCCTACAGCGGAGCCTTTGAGAATCACCGTGTGTGTATATGACCATAAATGATTAATGCTACAGTTGACTTATGATCAATACTCTTCAGTACATCGTTCGATGAGTCTATTGTTTGAGGTAGTTTGATAATGTGATACACATGAAAATCAATGAAATTTGGCCAGGTTAATACAGGAAGGTGTATTGGTATTACCATGCAAAACTCTACGGCAGAGTCAGTGTATAGGTTAATTCAAATTTTGGCTGCGAAATTTGTGTACGTAGAAGTTGATTGAGAACCTCAAATCATAGAAAACTTGAACATGGTGCATTCGCTTTCTTTAAGGGTGATTTTAGTTGTGTCAATACCAGTTCGGAAGTTAGTTCCTGTATTTGTAAACATCATTTGTCTTCTTCAGTCTCTATTGGTTCCTCTCAACCATGTTTTTGCCTTAACATTAACAATCAATAGTAAATCAAAAAAAATAGCCGGACTCTATCTAGCAATAAACTACGCTGGCGTGTTAGCATTGAGTATTTGTAAGTATTCTGTAGACATAAACCAACTTTGAAACAGCACACTCCAACCCTCAGAGCTCTCTAACAAACGTAAAAGAGTCCCATAAATCTGTGACTGGAAGTCATATTCTTTATTAATCCTACACCGTGTAATTCTTTTTTTGCAACCTCGAATCAAAATTTTACGCGTAGAAACTTTGATTTAAACAACACACAAACTGATAAGAAAGAACAAGGCCACTGATGAACTTCTTGTCCAAGACCTTCTCCTCGTTGACAGGAACGTCATTTCCATATGTGATCAAAGATAAGGTTGTAGACCCAGCGTCAGCAACTCCAGGATTGGTTGATCAGAACTCAGTGTGGACCATCTACGAAGGCATGAATCCAAAGAACGATGCGGCACCAGTCACCATCTTTGAGTTCAACTTGAAGGATCCTAAGTTCTCATTATATGAGCCGTTGGCTAGAAATGCGTTTAAAAAGTTGAAGTTGATGCGTTTGCCTGGGATCATTAACGTTGTTGATTTTGTTGAGAGTGATGATTACTTGTACATTGTCACCGAACCCGTGGAGCCGTTACTTTTGTATTTGCGTGAGCACGGCGATAAGATATCGAAGGACGTAAAATTATACGGTATCTTCGAAGTGGCCTCGAGTTTGGATTTTATCACCAAAAAAGCAAACTGCCTTCATGGCAACTTGAACATTTACAACTCTGTGTTTGTGAACTCGCTGGGAGATTGGAAGTTGTTTGGGTTTGAAGTTTTGACTAATTTGCTGTCGGATCCAGATCAACCAGTGTATCGTAACTCCAGACTGATGCCAACATTCACTCCTACGTTGCCAGACAGTTTATCTCAAGGAGGGTTAGGTTTAGATACCCAGGCCGTTCAGTCTAACCCAATGAGAATCGACTCGTTCAAGTTGGGATTGTTTATTTTTCAATTGCTCACGGACGATATTAATTCGTCTCCACATAATCAGATACAAACATTACCTAGATCCAAGTACGCCGCCGAGTTGTGTGACGTGGTTACAAAGTTGCGCGACAATGATAAGTTCACAGTTTCGCATATGTTGAACAAGTTGGACAACTTGTTTAACAGGAAGAACCAGATTATCAAGTTAAACAAGAGAATCAATGACTTGAAGTTGATGAATGAGGAAGAAAAGTTGCTCTTTTTGACAGAGGAATTGGACAAATACTTGGAAGAGGAGTTGTTGTATCCACCGGGGTTCATCGAGAACAAGTTGTTGCCCGAATTGGTTACGCAGTACAATATTTTATCCAAAAGAGCGACTGAGGCCCCATCCGAAAACAACGACAAAGCATTTCTGATTGTCTTAAACTACATTCTCAAGTTTGGTACTGGATTGGGCGAGGAAGACTTCAAGAAGCAAGTCAAGCCGATAATTTTAGGGAACTTTGGGCTGCCCAACCGGGCAGTGAGAATGCTTTACCTCAACTACTTGCCTCAGTATGAGAAATTCTTGCTGAACTACGAAGTTGAACTGAAGATCTTCAGCGATCTCGTTTCTGGCTTGTACGACTCCAATTTCATCATCAGAGAGACCTCTTTGACATCGATTAACATAATTATTGATAAAATTTCGCAGAAACAGATTAACCAAGATTTGTTGCGTATTTTGGCCAAATCGCAGATGGACCCACAGCCGACAATCAGAGTCAATACATTGGTGCTTATCATCAAGATCTCGTCTAAGATTTACAAGTCATCACGAAACAATGTCTTGATTACAGCCTTGTCGAAATCATTGAAAGACACATTTACTCCGTGCAAGATGGTTGCATTGTCAGGGTTCGAGACGCTACGTGAGCAGTTTTCCTTGGAAGAAATCTGCACCAAGATCTTGGGACAATTGGCCATCTCGCTCATGGATGGCAAATCGGTCAAGGTGAGAAAGGAGGCCAAGCGTATTTTCGAATTGTACTTGTCTTCCGTAGAAGAGCATGCGTCGACACTCCCACAGGAAGAAGAAGAGGACGAGGAACAGGAGGTTGCGGACTTTTTGGAAAATGCAACCAAAAAGCAAGAAGAAGCGGCAAGTACAGCCGCGTCAGGGTTTGGAGGAACGTTTGCAATGGGATGGGGCGTAGTCAACAAGTTGTTGGCGAGCTCAGAGACCGAAGGCCCATTGAACCGCGAGTTCAACGCGTCGACGCCGGAGTTGAGCAAGGCACCTACGCCGACCCCGAGGGCCGAGGCGCCCGCCAAAACCGCCGACTTGGGCTGGGACGACGACTTTGGCGACGACGACGGCTGGGGCATGGACGACACAGAGCAAACGGCAACCACGTCGGTTTCTGCGGCAACCCACAACGTAGCAAGGCCAACTACAAGGGCCGCTACTGGCAAGTCCACCGCTAGGGTGCCCACGGTGAGCAAGTTGACGCTTGGGGCTAAAACAAAAACACCCTCGAGAGCACTCAAGTTGGGACAAACACAGCCGAAGAAACCGTCCACCTTGAAGCTCGACATCTCTGATGACGAAGACGGTTGGGGAAACGAGTGGTAATTTTTCATTGTGAAGATTATGTCCAAAATAGTATAGAATACCCCATACTACGGTGCACCTGTGCATTGTACCCCATACTCTAGAGCACTTTGTCCGAAGGCTGTAACAATCCACGTACCCTGCTCTGGTTACTCTACTTATAATACAACATAGCACAATGCACAACACACAAATAGAGCCATAACACTAAATACCACTCGGGCCGTACTCGATCTCTCGCTACAATACAAGCATCGAGGTCTGCACACAACCCCCCGCAGTTTTAATCACCGTTTGCGTGTTGATCATTAGATACAAGGATATTACCTAATCTTTATATAGGAGAAGATAAAGGATTTTTTTTTATCGCAAAAGACTTAAAACTTTGAAATAGTTACCAGACTTAAAACTTTGAATAGTTACAAGAATACTTTGGAATAGTTTTAAAGGACGGAGTATAAGGTTGAAGTAGATACTCATAATAGGCAACAATTATAGTACATACAAAGTGCATACTGGTTGTGAAGCTACTTTTATAGAAGCGTGTTCTAGGCATACACGATTACTCCTCAAGAACCACGAGAAGAGTAGTCCAAGAGTAATCCAAGAGTCGAGAAGTGATGTTTAACTCAGATTTGAACAAGAAGTTTGACACTTTATCGTTGATGGAGACGGACGGGTACCAGCAGGCGAGTATGGAGAATTCGCTGGCGTCAAAACAGGGAACCGGCGGGCCATTCACGAAGAAATCTCTCCTCTCGTCGTCCTTGGCGGGAGAAAAGGCGTCCTCCAAAATGAACTTTTCAAGCAGCGTGCAGCGACAGCTCTCGCCCAAACAGCCGTTTTTCACGTTGGAGGACACCCATGTGCACGTCCAGGCACACGCCTTGGTGAGCGCGCAGCCGATTCCCAGCCGCAACTACACGGACGACCACCCCGAGCCCGAGTTGCTCGCGAGCTCGGTCGGCAAGGAGATTGGCGGCCGCTTGGTGCCCTCGTCGCTGGCGATCTCGCTCCTCTCGCTCAACGACCACCAGAACGACGTGGACACGGCGTCGAGCACATTGAAGCACCCGTCGCAGTTGTCTTCGCCCAAATTCATGCAGATGTCTGCAAACGAACAGCCTTTTATGGACCGCAAGAACTCGGTCGGCAATATGGCGCTGATGTTGGCGAGTCGTAGCTCCATCAAGCAACAAAGGCTACAGCCGTACCACAAGTTCGCCACGCCTCCACAGCCGCACACCGCGATGTCGACCACGCAGGCGTCGAGTTTTGGCGTGGGCTCGAGCAGCAGCATATCGCCGTCCGTCCAGCAGCAGGAGTTCTACCACTCGCAAAGCATACCCATTTCGATCGACCGGTTGGTGGTGCCCGACTCGCCGAGCTTGGACCCGACGTCCTTGGGCGGCCTGCCGTCCAAGTTCTGGCTCGCATCGCACACGCCGCCGCGCTCGGTCGTGGGCTCGCTCAGCAGAAACTCGCGTGCCTACTTCCAGCAGCAGCACCAGCAGAACCCCCTACAACCGCCACAGGACAACGCACAGCCGGAAATGGTGCAGGTGCAGTCGGTGCGACCCATGTACATTTCGCTCGGCGAAACGGGCAACTACACCACGGCCGTCTCGCCGCCAGTGGCCCAGGGCAACAACTCGCCGAACTTGCTCCCGGTGCAGACGCCCTTGGAGGACCTCCCCATGACCCCGTTGTACTTGAGCAAGCACAGGGGGTTTAGTATGAATGGCGTGGACTCGTATTTTGGCAATTTTGAGTCCAGGGGATTGTTATCACCTGAGCCGCAAATGAATATGAATGTTCATTTGGAGGGAATACTTGAGCATAAGAGGAGTGATGAGGAGAGAGACCAGGATGATGATGATCAGTAAATATTAATATAGGTTGGGTTTTAAAGTGTAGGTTTTTTTGGCTTTTGAGGCGAAGAGAATAAGCATAGCATATCACAGTTCAAAGTAAGTTGAATTAACTTGGAAATAGAGGGAACGAAGTGAAATTGTTAATATCCACCTAGAAGTTTACGCGTTTTACCAAGTTTAAATTACCAATTCCAGCAATTTACTTGTTTCTTGGAAAACTTATTTAGGTCTAAATTAGATGGCTGCAAATCTGGATTTTCCCTTGAAATATCTCCACTTTACATTTTCAAACCAATCGAAAAACTCATATCCTACTTTAACCGTGCCCAATAGTCCTACATCCTATCTAGCTATACAAAACCTCAAACTATCTAACACTCAAAACTAGATTGGGTGCCATAAATCTTACAATTTGCCATAATTTACCATAATTCACTATATTCACCAATTTACGTATATAAATTGTGGTAGCGCTCAAATCTTAATGGCAAATCAACCATGTCCAACTATGAAAGTAAGCACTAACAACACCATTAAGATGAAGTACTAACCAACAGGCGACCACAATATAGGCACCCAAACCAGAAGAGAGAATAACAGACGGCAGCACCAGACTCTCAGCAGTGCCATTGAATCCTTTATGACCAACCGAGCCCAAGCTCCACAAAGCGGAGATCAGGCAGGATTGGAAAGCCAGATGGCTGCGTTCACCAACGCGTTGCGCGTCTTGAGTGCCGAAGAAGGGTCGCAGTTGGCCACGCTGTTGATCGAGTCTTTGGAGAACGACAACTTGGAGACGGGTGGTAAAACAAAGGGTGTATCACAAGAGACGATAGATGGATTGCAGCGTGTGAAGATTGCCGACATTCCAGACCATGAGACTGCCGACTGTCCGATTTGCACCAACAAGTTTGTTGACGACGAGTACCCTTTAATTGTCAAGTTACCGTGCCACTTGAAGAAGGGAGGTAAACCACATATATTTGATTTGGAGTGTATTGGGCCGTGGCTCGAGGTGAATTCAACATGTCCCTTGTGTAGGTTTGATTTGTTGGAGGCTGACAAGTTGAGGAAGGAAAAGTTGGAGGAGGAGTTAAAGAAGGCCAGGGAGGAGGATGAAGATGAGGAGGAAGATGACTGGGATATTTATGGGTGAGGATTGGTAGGTAGTGGAGTTTTAGAAGTATTGAAGTTATTTTGAGTTGAATAGAGGATGGTATAACGGTAATTTGATATGAGTTAATCAGTAATTAGGTAATTAGTGGGTTATTGAAATCAGTTTAAATATCAGCTATATTTAAATTATTCCTATCTTAATTCAACACTTGTTGTTGGTTTTATCTTCAATAGATACTCAATAGCTGTGTTTCACAATAACGATCATTATCTACAATGACTGACATCTGAATATCTTTCACTTGCAAACATTCTTACATTTTCATTGATATACATTCTCACGTACGTTCTTAAAAGTCTCTATTCTTTAATGATACGCACAAAAACTGCAACCCATAGCTGTTTAAAGGTTCATTTAGAGTGTGGCTTGATAGTGAGGTCAACTACTCTTCAATAAACCATTCTCTTCAATAAAAGTGCACAACAAAGAATAACCGTTTTTCGAATTCCTCTATAATTAAGATTACCTTAAAGTTTGCATTAAACGTGAGATTCACAAACCTAAGATAAGATCACTGCGCAAACACTCTGCTCACTTCACTCGCAATACTCAAACACTCTACTCACCTCGTTCACAACACTCAGAAAATCAATGCACTTCGTTCGCATTCATTTATAATTTAATACTATTTACACTACTCCTTTATCAACTCCTTGAAAGTATCAGTATTCAACAATTCCTGTACCTTCTTAGCAATTGGATCCTCCACATCCGAGTACGCCTCAGGAAGCCTGACTTTTTCAGCAGTAAGGCTGTCCAACTCCTTGTTAAAGTCTAAAGACTCCAAAACCAGAATCTTGGCCTTGTAGTCCACCCCCAGAAACGCATACTTGTTCACAAACGACAACCACAAATCAACAACCTCTGCATTGGCATCGTAGGCTACCAATTCCTTGTGGTACGTTACTCTGTGGAAATTCTGTTTCGTTTTAGCCATCACAAAAGGTGCCTTGATGACCGTATACAATCTCTTTTGCGTCTTCTTGGTTGCAATTCTGGAGGTTGGAATGCCCAAGTAAAAGGCAGCTCTGCTGGCAAACTCGGCAGCCCTGAGCAAGTTGTCTTCGTCGTAGCCCTTGAAGTCCATCTGTGCCACTTCGTGCCCGTGTGTGGTCGCGAGATTCATCGGCTTGTACTTCAAGATCTCAACGTTCACCGGAATCGGTCTGTTGGTGATAGGGTCTACCTTGTCTTCGCCTATCCACTTGGGATCATACTTGAATTCACCGCTGGAGAGGGCCTGCTGGTACGCGGCATGCTCTTCCTTTTCCGCGCTCTTCTTCTCAAGCAACTGCTTTGGAGTCATGAAATTTTTATCGCCATTTCTGAGGAGCGCAGACTGCGAGAAGCAGCGAACTCTGGCTGCTCCGCCATACGCTAAACGACGTGCCAACATGGTGTGCTCGTTAGTTGGTGAATTTTTTTTCAGTATCGAATTTAGTGTTGCACGACCAAGTATCAAAAGATTTTGAGATGGTCAATCAGCTGAACTAGAATGGGAAAAGCGAGCAAGGACAAAAGAGATATTTACTACCGCAGAGCCAAGGAGGAAGGGTGGAGAGCACGTTCTGCTTTCAAGTTGTTGCAGTTGAACGAAGAGTTCCATCTTTTTGATGGCATCAAGAGGGTGGTTGACTTGTGCGCGGCGCCCGGCTCGTGGTCGCAGGTGCTCAGCAGAGAGGTCTACAAAAACTCCCCGGATGCAACGTTGGTTGCCGTGGACTTGCAGCCCATGACCCCGATCGAAGGTGTGACGACCCTCCAGGCGGATATCACGCACCCAAAGACGCTCACCAAGATCCTCGATATCTTTGGCGGAGAGCCCGCAGACTTTGTGTGTTCTGACGGTGCGCCAGATGTGACCGGCTTGCACGACTTGGATGAGTACATTCAAGCGCAGTTAGTTTTGGCCGCATTGCAGCTTGCTACCTGTATTTTGAAGCCTGGTGGAGCCTTTGTAGCGAAGATTTTCAGAGGCCGTGACATAGATTTGCTCTATTCGCAATGTTCGTATTTGTTTGAGAAGGTGATATGCGCGAAGCCCAGGTCTTCGAGAGGAACGTCCCTCGAGGCGTTTATCGTGTGTTTGGGATACACCCCCCGGCCTGGGTGGGACCCGAAGTTGGAGTTGAACAGGTCCACAGAGGAGTTTTTCGAGGGAAGTGGTATAGGGAAGGCTGGCAACTTGGATTATCTAGAGTTACCGGAGGAGGAGAGGCGGATAGCCCCATTTGTTGCGTGTGGTGATTTGAATGATGTGGATTCCGATGCAACGTACACGTTAGACAGCGAAGGAAGGAAGCCCACTTTGGAGCCGGTTCAGATGCCTACTGCACCGCCTTATAAGAAGGCTTTAGAGTTGAAGAGGAGGGGAGATTTGGTGAGGAGATGAGTTTTCTATTCAAATTGGGAGTATTTCGATACTTGACATTGTACACGAGTATCCGGTTCTCGTCTAAAAATAAGCCGGCTCATTTATAGAATAAATGTATTATCTACATTTAAAATGAATACAGCACTTTAGTTATACCTCCAACTTGGTTCTTTATTAGAGTATCTCATCTTTTCAGAAAATGATACTGAACAATCTCAGACCCAAATTTTGAAAGCCATTAAAATACAAAGAATTTTTGAAAAGTTTCATAAAGTTATCTCTTTAATTAAATCATTCTTCATACTGAATACAAGTCGATACAAATATAAATTCGCTCTAAACTCACCATACAACTCGCAAACAACTCGCTTCGCTCGTGGTTTGCTCATTGTATTCATCAGTTCTCACCCTTAACCAAAGCATCCGGCTTCAAGGTTGGGAACAACAAAACTTCCCTAATAGTGTTGGAGTTAGTCAAGAACATAACAATTCTGTCAATACCACAACCCCAGCCACCGGTAGGAGGCAAACCGTACTCCAAAGCATTGCAGAAGGTCTCGTCAACCATCTGAGCCTCGTCATCACCTTGGCTCTTTTGTCTAGCCTGCTCTTCAAATCTCATTCTCTGGTCGAATGGGTCGTTCAACTCGGTGTAGGCGTTACAAATCTCCTTGGTGGCAACGAAAACCTCGAAACGCTCACACAAACCTGGGATGTCTCTGTCCTTCTTGGCCAATGGAGACATCATCTGTGGGTGGCCAAAGATGAAGGTAGGGTTGATGCAGCTGTCTTCCAAGTCGCCAACCAACTTGTCCAACATTCTGGCGTTGGTCAATGGTGGTGGGCAGTCCAACTTGTTGTCGATCAAGATCTGCTTCAAGAACTTGCCAGTTTCCTCCGTGTGCAACTCGGTTCCTGGTGGGAATTTGACGTTGTAGAGCTTCTCCAACTCTTCAATCATGTTGATTCTCTTCCAAGGTCTCGAGAAGTCCAAGGTCAACTCCTTGCCGGTAGGGCCTTCAGGGTGGTAGGTGACCTTGTAATCGCCGGTGATCTCCTTGACCATCTCGGAGAACAACAACTCGGTCATGTCCATCAAGTCGTACACATCAGCATACGCCTGGTAGAACTCACAGGTGGTGAACTCAGGGTTGTGGGTCATGTCGATGCCCTCGTTTCTAAATTGACGGCCAATCTCGTAGACTCTGTCCATACCACCGACAACCAACTCCTTCAAGAACAATTCCGGAGCGATTCTCATGTACATGTCCAAATCCAAGTCGTTGTGGTGCGTGATGAATGGCTTGGCAGTGGCACCACCAGCAATGACGTTCATCATTGGGGTCTCCACCTCGATAAAGTCTCTGCTGTCGAAAAACTTTCTAATGTACGAAATCACCTTGGATCTGGCCTTGAAGCGGTCTCTGACCGAGTCGTTCATAATCAAGTCCAAGTAACGCTTTCTGTATCTGGCCTCCTGGTCCTTGAAACCGTAGTGCTCGGTTGGCAACATGTGCAAACATGGAGTCAACAACTGCACACTGGTTGCAAAAACAGAAATCTCACCTTCACCACCCTTGGCTGGCGAGGTTCTGCCCGGGTAACCGGTGACACCAATGATATCGCCTCTTCCCAAGTGCTCGTGCATCTTCTCGTAGTCAGCAATGTCAGCAACGTCCTGGGCCTGCGCCATCACTTGCACCTGGACACCGTCTCCCTTCAACACATAGAACTTCAACTTGGAGCCAGACTCTCTCTTGGTCATAATTCTACCGGTGATCTTGACTTCGACATCCGTCAAGGTCTCACCCCTCTTCAATCCACCGTACTTGGCCAAGTACTCGGGGATGGTGAGGTCTCTGGAGAACTTGTGTGGGTATGGGTTGAAAGCCTTGGGGTCGGCATTGTTGGCTTCTCTCAATTCGTTGATCTGACGCGATCTGATCTCGAAATACTGCGTGGGGTTCAAGTCTCCCAACTTGTCCTTCTTCTTGCTCACCTTTGGTGGGGCAGCGGCAGCCTTCTCGGCCTTCTTGGCCTCAATCTGTCTCTGCTTCTGTCTCTTCTTTAACTCGGACTTGGATACTTGCTCGCCGGTGACATCATCCAAGTAGGTCTTCTGGACCTGCTCGGCAACTTGGTTAACTGCTTCTTCAGACATGGTTTTGTTGGTGAGAACTTTTTCAGTTTCTCATCTTATCTACAAAAATTTTTCGCGTAGCAAATTTTTGATTAAGTAATCATGACTCAACGGTGGAGGGTGTTAGCTTAAAGTGGAGGTTTTGAGAATGTAGAGTTGCAGTGACTCACTAGTGTGGGTTACAGAGTGGCAGGATTTGCCTCCATTTGTTTGACTAGTGGTCTTTTGTAGTGTAATGGAGTCCCTCTTGAATTACGTAACCCTTTTTTCGTCCATGAAAATTTTCAGAACAAAGAAGAATCATAGTGAAGACACGATGAGTACGAAGCAAAGGTATGTAAGAAGGTTGAATAGAATGATCTGAATGGTTCATCAACGAGAATACTTAATCAACGAGAATACTAACACCACAGCAAAAAGTACCAGGCTCCAACAGCCACCTCAATCAATGTTCAATCTAGTGTCTTATTGTCATTGATCAGACACACATCAGAGAACTACCCATCTTTGTTCTCTGGAACCTTGTTAGGGTTCGAAGATGACGAAGGATCTATTGACATCACACACGTGTACCCATTCCCATACCCCGACCAGTACGAAGGTGGGTCTCTCAAATCAAGAAGTGGTGCCAAGTACCAACAGGAGATCTTGGAGAGCTTGAAGAAGTTGGGCTATGGGTTAGAGTTCCAAGGGTGGTTCCAG
Organism: Kodamaea sagamina; assembly: GCA_030556545.1. NCBI lineage: Eukaryota > Fungi > Ascomycota > Pichiomycetes > Serinales > Debaryomycetaceae > Kodamaea > Kodamaea sagamina. Next base: position 341,920 of record JAKTUG010000005.1, read on the forward strand.
AGCACGATTTCCGGCAACTTTGCCACGTCGCAGTTGGTTGACGGGTTGGCGCAGCAGCAGTTGACCAACAAGAACGCCTTCATCATCGTGCACAACATGTCGTCCATCGGCAAGGAAGTCGAGTTGAGAGCGTTGAGGTTGTCTGAGAACTTCATGAATGCATTCATCGACGGCAAGTGGAAGTCGCGTGACTTGGAGCAGCACAAGTTGTCGTTTTTGAACATCTTTGACGAGTTGCCCATCAAGGTGCACAACCAGTCGTTGGTCAACTTGTACTTGGCCGAGGCCGACGCCGCCGTGACCGACGAGCAGAACGAGTTTGACGTGCTCAACTTGTCGTCCAACCAGAACGTCACCGCACAGTTGTTGGAGTCCTTGTACAGCCAGGTGGACTCGTACAACTACGACCAAACCAACTTTAACTACTACCAGAGACTGTTCCAGAAGGAGCAGTCCAAGATCTCGCAGTGGAAGCAGCAGAGAAAGTTAGAGAACTTGGAGAGAGCAAAGAAGGGAGAGAAGGAGTTGGACACCGACGAATGGAGATCCCAGTTCAGATTGCCAAACGAGCCTTCCAGATATAATAACATGTTGCACAGTCACACCATTGATGTTTTGGCTGATGATATTTTGAAGAAGTGTGATGAGGAGTTGACCAAGAGTTTTTCGATTGAAAGAAAGCTTACTATTTAGGATGTTGATCTACGTTTCTTAGGATATAAGAGTCAAGTATTGATATAACGGAGTACTTCAAGTTTGATATTGGTATAAAGGAGAATATCAAGTTTGATATTGATATAAAGGGGAATGTCAAGTTTGATATTGAATAAAGGAGAATCTCAAGTTTGGTATTGACAGACGAATCACTCATTTGTCATGTCAGTTTGTAGAGCATACAATTTTATGTAAAAATGTCGCGTTTCGCAGCCGTTCCGGTTGCGATTTCTGAAATGTCGCATCCATGTCGTATCGGATGATAATAGGCGCACACTGATTTGCACAAAAGTTTCAGAAACTACTTACTAATATCACAAATGGGAAGACCTAAAGTACGTAAATTACCCTCAGAATGAACTATACAAGTCCTTAAACTCGATACTAACATACCCAGTACATCTTACTAGTCAGACACGGGGAATCCGAAGGCAACTGCGACAAATCAGTCAACCGGTTTACACCCAATCACAAGGTTGCCCTTACGCAGCAGGGAGTTGACCAAGCAACGGAGGCCGGGGTGGTATTACGCGACTTTTTGCAGCAGCCGTGCTTTGGTGGGTCCGCTGGGACCGGCACCAACGCCCGATCGGTGCTCTTCTACACATCGCCGTACCTCAGAGCCAGGCAGACGTGCAACGCCATAGTGGAGGGCATCAAAGACATCCCGGGCGCCGAATACCAGATCAACGAGGAACCGCGCATGAGGGAGCAGGATTTCGGCAACTTCCAGAGCACCCCCGAGGAGATGGAGCGAATCTGGGAAGAGAGAGCGCACTATGGGCATTTTTTCTACAGAATTCCCCACGGCGAAAGTGCGGCAGACGTTTACGACAGGGTGTCGAGCTTCAACGAGTCGTTGTTCCGCCAGTTTGAGCAGGACGATTTCCCGAACGTGCTAGTGTTGGTGACGCACGGGATCTGGGCCCGTGTTTTCTTGATGAAGTGGTTCAGGTGGAGCTACGAGGAGTTTGAGTCGCTCAAGAACATCCCACACTGCCAGTACTTGATCATGAAACGGGACGATTCGAACAAGTACCATCTCAAAACCAGGTTACTCACATGGGACGATATGCCTGAGGATGTGATTGACGAGGAAATCAAGAAGGAGGTTGGGAAAGAGGTTCGTTTCAACTCGAAAAACAAACTTCTTACGCCCAATGACTTGGACTTGCACAGTATAATCGAAGCGCAACGCGATGCCATTAAACAGAACAGAAAGAAGAACAATATTATCAAAGAGGCTTATGACAAGTTCCATAGGAACGAAGATCATGAAGCGTTTGCTCAAAGAAACGGTGACAAGAACGAGAAGAACGAAGAAAACAAGAAAGGAAAAAACATCTCCATTGAATAAACTGGACAGAAGTAGCATGTTGAAATTTTTATATTAAGAGTGAAAATGGGACTTTATTAGATTCATGAATCATGGTAAGAATGAGGGAATAAATAGAACTCAGGTACATTAAATACATAGATTTTTTGGAACGGCTTCGTAGGCTACTCAAAATTGGTTTTACTAGCTCGGTGTTCTCACCTGATAGACAATTACAGGTGCACGCACGAGTACCAATGATCTTCATCACACCACTTGCGCTCATACTCGGGCTTAAGGTCACAATCACCAGACTCCCGGCTTGTTTCCCAGCCCGTGATTTTTCGGAACAAAGACGTCCTTTTTTCCAGAACTATATAAGCTTCAAATTGTCCACAATTTTGAATTTCACACTAATAATCATTAACAATGTCTCGTGTTTTCTTCGTTGGTGGTAACTTTAAAATGAACGGTACCAAAGAGTCCGTGGCCCTGATCATTGACAACTTGAACAATGCTGAATTGCCGGCTTCTGTTGAGGTTGTCATTGCCCCACCAGCCCCATACCTTGCCTTGGCCGTTGCCGAGAACAAGCAAAAGACTGTTGCTGTGTCTGCCCAGAACGTTTTCGACAAGTCCTCGGGTGCCTACACCGGTGAAATCTCGCCAAACCAGGTCTTGGACTTGGGTGCTCACTGGACCTTGACTGGCCACTCTGAGAGAAGAACCATCATCAAGGAGTCTGACGAGTTTGTCGCTGAAAAGACCAAGTTTGCTTTGGAGCAGGGTTTGTCCGTTATCTTGTGTATCGGTGAGACCTTGGAAGAGCGTAAGGCCAACATCACCTTGGAGGTCACCGCCAGACAATTGGACGCTGTTTCCAAGATTGTTTCTGACTGGTCCAAGATTGTTGTTGCCTACGAGCCAGTTTGGGCTATTGGTACCGGTTTGGCTGCCACCCCACAGGACGCTCAAGACACCCACAAGGGTATCAGAGCTCACTTGGCCAAGACTATCGGTGAGGAACAGGCTTCCAAGGTGAGAATCTTGTACGGTGGTTCTGTTAACGGTAAGAACGCCCCAGAGTTCAAGGACAAACCAGATGTTGACGGTTTCTTGGTTGGCGGTGCTTCTTTGAAGCCAGAGTTTGTTGATATTATTAAGTCTAGATTGTAAGTTCAATTGGATGAGGAGTTATGATTGTCTCCATGAGTTTTTAAATTGTAGTGATGTAAGTGGGAAGTAGGATGATGGTTGAGCTAGTTTATTACTATAAAAGGTACGAAAATAGAGACTTATAGTTGGACTATACAAGAACTGAAAGTTTCTAAAATGAGAGGTTGGTGACTACCGAGCTTGGCCTCAAATGTTGCTGGTTAAATTTTCACCGGTTTATGGAAACTATATCATGTGACTTACCCCAGATTAAAGAGACTCTATCATATTCTCATGGACATCAAAATCTCCAGTTAGTGTAGCCAAAACCTTGTATATCAGCTCCAAATGAGTGAAATACTCCTCCGGTTTTTCAACCAAGTACTCATCGATTGGTAAATCAGATTCCGTCAACAATTGGTCCTTCTCCAAACTCGACGTCAAACCAAGAAGCAACTTCCTTCTCGATTCAACGCCATTGATCCAATTCGAGAGTGAAAAGTATAACTTTGTCTCAACTCCTTTGTAGTGGCGGATCCATATCTTGGCTTGCTCCACCGAGCCACTGTAGGAATGCAAAATAACGCTCGAGATGTTGGTGTATTTCTTGACTATCTCGTAGAGCAGGCCATGCGACTTGACGCAGTGGATCGAAACCTGCTTGCCCAACCTGTCTGCTAGTGCCAAAAGTGTCTCGAACACTTTCATCTGGTGCAGCATGTCGATACGGCTCAATGAAAGAGTGGCTGCTGCGTCCGCCTCGCTGCCTATATATCCATTCAACGGCACTCGTATGTACTTGTCGATCCCGATCTCGCCGATTCCAAAGCCAAACTTGTGCTTGTGTTTTTCTATAAGTGCTTCGATGCGCTCCATGTATGAGTATATGTTTATTGGTACTGGTAGATTATCAAGTAACTGCTCGGTGGGAGCGGGCTGTAGGATATTCTTGTAGTGTTTAGCTTTGAATTCGTCTGTGTCATCGTCTTCTATTGAGTCGAATGTGAATAAGTGCGAGTACCATGGATGTACGCCAAAGTATGGGACTACGGTTGGTTTTTCCAACTGGTCCAAGAGCTCATCGATTAATTGCAAGTCGACATGGTAGGTTGACATCAAATGAAAAAAGGAGTTTTCAATGTTGATGGAGTTGATCTTGGCCGCTAAAGCAGTTACGTTTTGTGAGTTGCTGCCGGGTTTTAGGTGGCAGTGACTATCTGGTATTACAATTGTCATTGTATGTAATTTTTAAGATAAAAGATGATTTTTGAAAACCAGTGATAGTAGTAGAATAAAAAACTGATTAGAATGTAAGAGACAATAACGTTGGGTAATTGAATGGAGGTAAGATAGAATAACGAAACTAAACAGAATTGTTAGATGAATGAAGTTGTTAAGGATTCAAGAATTGAAAGCTTAATAATTTGATTATTGGCTTGCGATATTAGGATCTGAGGTTTAATGATTCATTAAATAGATAAGAGCCTCGACTATCTTCTTACTACGTGGAAAGTTTCAACAAAAGAAGCAATTGACTTTGGCTCACAAATATACCAGACATTCAGACAAACTTTCGGTTTACTTCAAAAACTCTAGTATGTCAGTGCAATTCAATACAAATGCCACAGATTACTGCTGTCCAAATAGTGTCCTAAATGCAGCAACGTGAAATCCGTGGATTGAGAAGAACATTACAGTTCCGTTCTAAATACAGTATTGTGAAATCTGTGAAGAAGAACATTACCGTTCCCATTGATCTTCACTTTGATCCAGGTAAATCCAGTACAAAAGTAAAACAGCAACCTTGCCATCCAGTAGCAAAAACAATGCGGTTTGTGTGGATCGAACACACGACCTTCAGATTTCTATGACTGGATCTCTTCAGTCTGACGCTCTCCCAACTGAGCTAAAACCGCAAGAAACAATACTGGGAACCAGTGAGCTACTCAGGCATTTTCTGAAAAAAAAAACTGTGTCGTAACTAGATTTTAGTTTCTCCACCAATTCTTTTTTTTTGTAATAGTCAAACCAGAGAGAAATCAAAACATAAGTAAATCAGCTACAAATATACAAGAAAACGAAGTTTACATCTCGAATTGTACTGTTTTCCATCTCAGCGAAATATACAGGTTCACGCTTAGAGGAGTACAGATAATACGAATACACTGTCTTCCATCAATTGAAGAACAAGTACAGAATGTCACAACTGACTTCCATCAAATTACCACAGTCTGTGCCATTTCCGGTAACGATCACGTCGATCATGTGCCGCACCGGCCAGTCTGTCCCGAAGCACGAAACCATCTTCAAATACAAGTACTGGGACTTCCAGGACGACCCACTGTCGAAGGAAGCTGAGCCGCCAAAAATCAGAGTGGAGCAAATCGGCACTTTCGAGTCGCCTGTGGAGGGCGTTGTGGAGACCATTTACGTCAAGTTGAACGAGGAGATCTACCACAGCGACATGGAGCTCTGCTTGATAAAGGAAGCGTGCACACACACGGTGCAGTACGGCGGATTGTGCGCCTTGTGTGGACGCGCGGTTGGCGACGACAAGGACTACACAGGATACGACTACGAAGACCGTGCGACAATCCTGATGTCGTACGACAACACAGGGTTGAAAATCAGCCTTGACGAGGCGAAGAAGATCGAGGAGAGCACCACGTCGAGGCTCTCCAAAGAGAGGAAGTTGATTCTCGTCGTAGACTTGGACCAGACGGTCATACATGCCACATTTGACCCGACGGTGCGCGAATGGCAGCTGGACCCGCTGAACCCCAACTACCGCGCGGTCAAGGACGTCAAGAGCTTCTGTCTCGAGGAGGAGATTGTGTTGCGAGGCGCGTTGGAGCCGTCCAAGTGCTGGTACTACGTGAAAATGCGCCCGGGCCTCGCGGAGTTTCTAGCGGACGTCAGTTCCAAGTACGAGTTGCACATCTATACCATGGCCACGCGTAACTACGCGCTTGCCATAGCCAAAATCATCGATCCGGACGGTAAGTTTTTTGGCGATCGTATCTTGAGTAGAGACGAGAGTGGATCGCTCACGCACAAGAATTTGAAGCGTTTGTTCCCCGTAGACCAACTGATGGTGGTCATTATTGATGACAGAGGCGATGTCTGGCAGTGGGAATCAAACTTGATCAAGGTTGTGCCGTACGACTTTTTTGTGGGCATTGGAGACATCAACTCGAGCTTCTTGCCTAAGAAAAATGGACAGTTGACTGGACCCACCAAGAAACGTAAGACTATTGCGCGTTTGGAACAGGAGTTGGAAGAGGCGAAAGAGGAGGAGAAGGTTGACGAGAAAATGGAAGAGGACGTTGAGAATGGTGATCTGGCTGCTTCTCCTGTTGACCGTATTTTGGAACTAGCTGGAGGAGAGGGCAATACGAGTTTGTTGCAGGAACAAGCCATCACTAGAAGCGCATCGATTGAGCAGCAGCAGCACGACAGACCTTTGGCCAAATTGCAGAAGAACTTGGACAGGTTGCACTCACACACTAGTGCCGAGTCGAGAGAAGCCTCTGAGGCCGAAGACGAAGAGGAGGACGAAGAAAACTTGCTCCAGGACGACGACACCGAGTTGTACTCGTTGAACAAAGTATTGCTGAACATCCATTCGGAATACTACCGACATAAGGAGGTCGAGGACAAGCCGGACCTCACTAAAATCATCCCACAGATGAAAAGCAAGTGCTTGCGTGGAATCACCATATTGTTTTCTGGTATTATCCCGTTGGGGATCAACTTTGAGAAGGCGGACATTGTGATTTGGTGCAAGCAGTTTGGAGTTGAGGTTGTCAACGAGGTGTTCCCGCACGTCACGCATGTCATTTGCCGCGACCCGCAACTTGGGTTCGGGCCTACGTTCAAGGCCCGCGTGGCGAAGCAGATCTTGCCAAGCGTGAAGATTGTCAACCCGGACTGGTTGTTTGCATGCTTGAGCAACTGGGCACAAGTCGAAGAGAAAGACTACGCAATCAGCTACAACGATGAGCAGGAATGGACGGTGAAGCAGGAGGATGTTGAAAAGTACCAGAAAGCGCTTGAACACCAAAAGGAGCTCAGTGGGAGGACTAGTGCAGGAACTCCGACCTTGGCGGACGAGGAAAGTGAGGCACACATAGAGTATGAGTACGATGAGGCTAATCAGGAGGTGGATGATTTCTTGGCTGGTATAAGCGATGACGAAGAAGATGATGAAGATGAGAATGAAGAGGATGAGAAGTCGAATCCAATGGATTCGTTTATTAAAGACGCTTATAAGAATATCAAGAAGAGAAAGAATGAGGAGGAGGAAGAGGAGGATGCAGGACCGGAGAGGAAGAGGGTTAACGGGAATGCAGAGAAGGAAGAGGAAATGGACGAGCTTGAGAAGGAGTTGTTTGACGTTTTGGATGATTTTGAAGAATCGACTTGATTTCGATTAAAGCAGTGAGATTGAGAATGTGAAAGACAAAGAATGAGAATGTTACTGAAGTACTGAGATAAACAAAAGGGACAAAATGAGGAAGAATGAGAATGTTACTGAATTACTGAGATTGATATCAAAGGGACAAATTGATGAAGATTGAGAATGTTACTGTACTGAGATTGAATCGATTAGAAATCAAAAGGAACAAATTGATGGAAATGCATCTGAATTCAGACCTTGAAACAGACAGAATTAAAAATGGAAACACTGCTGAATGAGTTAAAACTTAGGGTGTTGTGTGAAAACGATTAAATTGAGTGATTGTCTTGGTACGCTACCACAGACACCACAATTCCTTGTAACGGCACAATGCATTGTTTTAACGATTTGCAAAACCAAAGTTTCATGCCAGTATTTTGTGTCCTTCAAAGGTACGATAGCATCAAATCATGTCACTCTAATCATTTCTATCTGGCTGTTTCCAATTCAGTCCGTTGCTACCCTATCACCCCTGTACCATAGAATTGTATAATAGTATAATATATCAGCCTCATTGTAAATTCGCAACCACCAAGCAACTTTGCAACGGGGGAAAAATTAGTACGTATAACCAGCCATTTCGTGAATCTGGGCACAAAAACTCCCCTCACCCAGGCACCCGGACACTCGGATGGTGGGTGTGCGTGTGTACAACACTGCGAACAATCGGCCTTCCATGGGGCAGTGCACAGAAGACAATTGTAGGAGAGAACAACAGGAAGCCTTCCCATTCACCTCTGATCAGCACCAAATTTATCCAGGCCGGCGACACAAAAATCCCTAATTCTCTCTATTTTGTGGGAATTAACTTTTATCATCTTAGCGACGGCGTACCTCGTTTTTTTTATCGCTGCGGAATGCAGGACATCATGTTACCGATTTGTACGATGGACCAGCAAGTTCAGGAGGTGATTTGACTAAAATGGCCTTCCCAAGCACGATATGCTGGAGTATATAAAGAGTTGGATCTGCAACCATTAGAGCTGGTGAGAAAGAAACAATATCTATTCGTGATATTCTACCATCACGACTGCATTTCCAGGGGACTATAAAAGAGACTCATAATCAAGAGACTCAGTTAGTTTGGTTTTATTAAGGAGAGTATTAGGGGTATTTGGGATATAATAGGTGTTCCTAGCCCGTGGTAAGAGATCAATTACATAGTGATCGATTGCAAAGAGATTACAAGAGTTAGAGATCAAGAGTTGAGGTAAGAGTCGAGGTTTATTCACAAGTTAAGGTATACCTCAAAAGACGTAAAGGCAAGCATTGGAGTTACGGTACAAGCATTCATAAATACGTATAATCACACACACAACCACACACAACCACGAACCATGCTTTTCGGTATCTTTAGAGCAATTATCTTGTTCTTCACCCTCGTCTTAGCATTATTGACTATTTTTGCAGTCACTGGCTCATACAAAAACCAGAAATACTTAACAAACACATACTTGGTTGATTTTCAGTTGACACACTTGAATTTATCGTCCATTCTTAACCCATCACAGTTCCCTGGCGGAACTTCCAAGAGAAGTGTGTTTTTAGAAGAGCTTGACCCCGAATTCAAGAGGTACTTTGACGAGTACTCCAGCTACGAGGTTGTGTCAGACGACGATTTGGACGACCACAAGAGGGATGTGACTGTCACCAGCATTGTGGGCGGGATCGGCCAGAACACGGCGTTGGCGCCTGCGGCCACTGTTGTGGGCGTCACTGTTGCCGGCGCAGGCCCAAACACAGTCACCGTGACCGGAGTTGCAACCGGCGTTGCCACCGCTCCCGGCGGCCTCACCACCACGGTGCTCACTGGGCCAGGCCAGTCCACCGTCACTGGCGCCGCAACCACTCTCACCACAACCACTTCCACCGCAAACATGCCCACTGGAGGCTACTTGACCACAGTGCAGGCTGTTATCCAGGACATTGTGGACCGTTTCACGTACCAGGACTTGGGCCTTGCTGACGTTTACTCGATTGGGTACTGGGGGTACTGTCGAGGATCCGTCACCCAGAGGCCCGATGGCACGACTACGGAGATCAACCTGGGATTTGACAACAACCACCTCAACTTCACCTTCTGTTCCAAGCCAAAGGCCGGATACAAGTTCGACCCATTGGAGCTTATCAAACACGAGTTGAACAACACCGTCATGGGCAAGCTGGACGGAGCAAACTTGACTCCTCCTCTCACCACGGCCGCAAAGTCGGAGATCAAGGTCTTGCTCGACAACATCTCCTACGACAACTTGAACTTGCCTGGCTCGCTCGAGAAGGACTTGGGCACCTTGCACAATGTGTCCTACGGCAGTTTCATCTTGTTGCTTATTGTCGCCATCATGGGCATTATTTCTGTCGTGATCCAGTTGCTTGCCTTCTGCTTCACGCCAAACAACTGCTGTCTCTCGTTCCTCAACTTCTTGTTCTTGTTCACCACTTTCATGTTGTCACTCATTGGCGCAGCCATGGCCACGGGGACGTACTTGTTTGTCAGAAAGGAGGTGAACAACCAAACACTCAAGTACGGTGCAAAGGCGTTCTTGTCCACAAACTTCTATGCGTTTGCATGGTCGGCCACGGTCGCTGGGTTGCTCGCGGTCATCTTCCACTTGTTGGGCCACTGTGTAGGTTTGTTTGCTACCGGTAGAAGGAGATACAGAACGGTTCACCACCACGATGTTCACCATGACCACCATAGTGAAGCGGAGGCTGCGTTTGAGCACAAGCATAGAATTTCTACAAGCAGCAGTGACAGTGATTAGGTTTTGGGTTTAAATGTATAATAAATAGAGTATTGAGAATAATTGAGGTGAATGTAGTGAAGCATATTAGGGTATAGTTGGGACAAGCATATTAGGGTATAGCTGAGAAAAGCATATTAGGGTATAGCCGAGAAAAGCATATTATGGAAGTTTACAACAAGAAGACATTATCTAGTTCAGTCATTTTGTATATCTGGGTGAACAGAATTATGTTCTACACGTTAATATACCTGGAAATACGTTTCACAACTTGAACAATAGGAGACTATCCTTTACCTCTTAATCATTTTCAAGATAAAACATTTTTGTATTTTCACTTTTCAAACAAATCCATCATGCTCTGCTCGATATCTGGAGAACAACCCGAGGACCCAGTGGTTTCTCCTGTCAGCGGTGCCATATTCGACAGAAAGAATGTTGTAAACTATCTCGCCACCTCGAGTACAGACCCTGTTCTGAACCAACCGCTCACAGCGAACCAACTTATATCTATAAAGGCCGATCCAGTGTTTGTGCCGCCGAAGCCTGCTACACTGACATCTATTCCGTCCTTGTTGGCGACATTCCAGAACGAATGGGATGCGCTTGCCTTGGAGGTGTTCTCCTTGAGAAAACAGCTTTATTCCGCTCGAGAAGAGCTCAGCTCAGCGCTTTACCACCAAGACGCCGCAGTTAGGGTTGCTGCAAACGCAATTAGAGAAAGAGACGAGGCTAGAAATGCACTCGAGCAGCTCACCACTCTGTTGGCACTGAACTCCAACGAGTTGGACGCAGAGATCCCTATCGACGCCATCGAAACTGCCCGTGAGGAGTTGTTCCAGTTGCATAAGTCGTCCAAACCGGTGTATTCTGTAAAACCAGACCAATCTTTGTCTTTGATACTTGGTGAAAATATCGTGGAAACTTCTGTGGAGCTTGTTCTGGCTGTGGCATACAACAGCAGCACCCAGCAGTATATTATAGGCTCCACTACTGGCCAAATTGTTGACTCGCAAAACGACGTCAAGTTCGACATTGAAGGTGCAGTGGGCAGTGTGGTCACATCAGGGGATACATATATTGCCGCAAATGCAGACTGTATCAAGATGTATACAGGCGGGAAGCTCACGAAATTCTCCGATCAACAGCATGTAATCCTGCTTTTGGTGCATCCAGCCATTCAGGACTTGTTTATTGCAGTGTCCAAGGACACATGGACGATCAATTCTTTGTCTAACACATTATACACGCACAAAGAAACTGGTTACGGCATTCTAAGCGGAGATATACACGTTGACGGAGCCCTTTTTGCAGTAGGATCAAACGCGAAGCTGGTTGAATTGTTCAGTGTGACGAACGGTGCGCCACTTTTCAAAACCGACTCTGCGCACGAGTACGTTTCGCAGTTGAAGTTTGCGTTGAATGGGTACTGGTTGTTTGCCGCGTCTCACTCGGACTCGCGCTCCTCCATAGAGATTATTGACTTGAGGAAGCACACTATAGCGCACACGATTACCTTCTCCGAGCCAGACGTGAAGTTTTCAGTTGATCCTTCGTCGAGTGTGTTGGTTGTATATTCTGGGAATACGCTTAGCTTGCACAGGTACATCAAGAAGGGTAAGAAGTGGGCGGAGAATGTTGCGACGACGGTACATGATGATGTGTTTGATATTGAGATAGTGCAGGACTACGACGATACGGATTTTGTGGAGGAGAATAAGCTAGAGGTGGGTGTTGTTGAAAGTAAGGGTAAGGTTATAAAGTATAATGTAAGTATAGTGTAATACGATAATAGTACGAATGAGTAAGGGTGAGAAATAAGTTTTGGAATGAGTTAGAAGTGGTGGCGTCGCTGAATGGATTAGTGTTTCAATACAACATATAATTAGGTATTTGCAACCATTCTAGAAGTCATATTCTTCCAGTTTTCCGCCTTGTACTTTCAATGTTCGCCCTATTGATTTCTACTTGCTAATTTATTGGAGCTGTATTTGACATCCAAAACTATCCAACATTCTTTTACACTCTTTTCAGGAAATGTTCTCAAAATTTGCACCCAAAATCCAAGTATAAACGAATGTATAATTCAACTAGTGAGCTTGAAGTTTGGCAACCTTCAAATGTACTCTATCCATATCATTGAGAAACTAATTACTCTTTTTCACTTTTTTATCTTTTCACCTTTTAACTTTTCACTAGCTGCCACAATATAACATCCCACTCAAATCGTCTCTATAGTTCTCAGCATCAAAATTACCGAGGATATCTTCCATTGTAGCATTATACTACCTAAGTTACTTCTGCCAAGAATAAACGGAGAAGCGGTTTGTCAAAACTTTGTGTCGCGCTTTTCCGGTCTCCACTATAAAGATGATCTCCACAAATCAATTATCTTCAATCCTTAAACATGACTTACAACACTGCTGAAATAGACAAACTTGTGGAAGAATGGTGTGCAATTGACATCAACACTTCCTCAGTAAAGGAGATTCGCGACCTTCAAGCCGCTAAAGACTACAAAGCCTTGGACCTGAAACTCTCCAACCGTATAGCTTTCGGTACCGCAGGGTTACGCTCAGAGATGAGCTCAGGTTTTGCTCACATGAACGATGTTACCATCTTGCAAGCATCGCAAGGCTTGGTTCTGTACTTGCTTGAGCACGGTGAAGCCAGTTCTACTTCAATAGCGGTTGGCTACGACCATCGTTACAACTCACAACGTTTCGCAGAGATAACAGCCAGTGTAGCACTTTCCCGTGGAGTGAAGGTTTACTACTTGGGAGAGGTCAACAACTTGTCTGCGGAGTCGGTGGAATTGGCGTCGGACAAGTACGAGGCGACCACCGGAGAAAGAGGTTTATGTCACACCCCGTTGGTGCCGTTCACCATCGACAGGTTCGGTGCTTCTGCGGGTGTGATGGTCACTGCGTCCCACAACCCTGCAAAGGACAACGGTTATAAGGTTTACTACGGTAATGGGTGCCAGATTATCCCTCCGCATGACGATGGCATCGCTGCTTCAATCGACTCTAACTTGAAGCCCTGGGCTGGGGTATGGGATGTTGTCAAGAACTTTAAAGATGGATTGGAAAACAAGTTGCTTGTTCCTGTGAGGGACCAGATGACGAAGGAATACGTTGCTACCACCAAGGAAATGTTGGTCACCGACGAAGACGTTGACTTCAAGTTTGTGTACACACCTGTTCATGGGGTAGGCTTGAGTATCTTGGATGAGTGCTTGTCGAATGCGTTCAAAGGCTACGAAATGACCGTGGTTAAAGAACAGGCGCAACCAGACCCAGACTTTCCTACGGTATCGTTTCCCAACCCTGAAGAAAAGGGTGCGTTGGACTTGGCCATCTCCACGGCAGACAAGTTGGGCTACAAGTTGGTTATTGCCAACGATCCAGACGCAGACAGATTCAGCACTGCAATCAAAACAAACAAGGGCAAATGGCAGCAGTTGACCGGTAACGAAATCGGCTTTTTGTTTGCCATGTACATCATAGAAGAGGTGGTGCCTAAGCAAGACGTTGAAACGACATGGTTGTTGAACTCGACAGTTTCACTGCAAGTTTTAAGCTCTATTGCAACCAAAAACGGCTGCCACTTCCAAGACACTTTGACGGGATTCAAGTGGATCGGCAACAAGGCCATAGACTTGAAGCAGGAGGGATTCAAAGTCCCTTTTGCGTACGAGGAGGCCATTGGGTTTATGTTTAATGTCGTCAATGATAAGGACGGTGTTTCTGCTGCAATGGTGTGGTTACAGCTCTACCTAAAGTGGTTTGCCCATAGCGACATAGATGCTATAGACAAGTTAGAACAGGGGTACCGCAAGTATGGGTGGTACAAGGAGTGCAATGGGTACTATAAGTTGAACGACTTGAACAAGACCAAGGAAATCTTCACCGAAGTGCGTGCGTCATATGCTCTGAGCAAGTACCCGTCTGAAATCGGTGACTTCAAGGTGACCTACTGGAGAGATTTGACGGTTGGTTTTGAAACGGGAACGTCAGACGGAACCCCTACGTTACCTGTGGATCCCAAGTCGCAGATGGTCACTGCAATTCTTAAGAAAAGTTTAGACTCACGAGAGCAAGTGAGGTTTACCTGCAGAGGTTCTGGAACAGAACCAAAATTGAAGGTCTACATTGAAGGAAATGCTTCCACTGAGCAAGAAGCTGTTGGTATTGCAAAGCAGTGTTGGGATACTCTCAAGAAGGAATGGTTTAAACCAGAAATCAATAACTTGCAAGAAGTTGTTTAACCATAGATTATAACTTGCAAGAAGTTGTTTAACCCACAGACTATAACATGTAGGAAGTTGTTTAACCCATAGAGATTAATAACTTGCAAAAAGTTGTTTACCCACAGAATATAACTAGTAAGTTGTTCAACCCACAGAATTTAATAAATAGCAAGTTGTTCAATCCACAGAATTAATAACTAGCAAGTTGTTTGTCACACAGAGTTTATTAACTTGCTAGAAGTGATTAGATAGTGCACAGAACTCAACAGGTTGTTTGGATAATACACAGTATAAACAGATTACGTAGAATTATGAGGCTATCCATAGTAAAGAACCACCCCCAAGAAACTCAAAATGAAGATATATCAATTCCTAAAACCAGAAATCGATGTGTAACCATAGAAAAATAGAAGCCAAAAATTGACAGCGGATGAAAAACACTTTTGAATAGTGCTGGTAAAAAAAAGTTTAACAACGAACGAGCTGCCTCTGTTCTGATCTACCTGATTGTACACAGATTGTTACCTAAAGGAGTAAGATTTCAGACCTGACTGCGATCTGAATCAAATAGGCTGAGTCCAAGAAACATTGTTATGATTAAAAACACGTATGGCAAGAAGTCAGACTTGCCTGTTTTTAATAAGCTCTCGCCCAAGAAGGGAAGGAGGCCGTCGAAACGTAAACTTCTTGTTGCATTTCTACTGCTTATAGCGGTATGGCTCATCTATTCCAGATCTTTCGGTGGATCTAGTGTTCCAGTGAACCACTCAAGCCAGCAGTTGCAGGATGACGATGATTTTGAGTTGTACAAGGTGACCAAGGAGGGTGTGCAGCAAGTGGACGTGGCCAACACAGACTTGTCTGACTTGGCAGATTTGCTGTCAGGAGCGACCGGTACTGCCGATCAGACTGCTGACGAGCAGTACAAGGAAGTCGTGGACTACTTCGACTTGAACGACTATAAGGGGTCGGCCGACGGAGCCAGCCAGGGCGACGTGGTGCTCTTCCTCATGCCGTTGAGAAACGCAGAGGCAGTTTTGCCCATGGCCTTTTACAACTTGATGAACTTGACGTACGACCACTCGCTCATCGACATTGCCTTCTTGGTGTCGGACTGCTCGCCAGACGACCGTACTTTGGAGACAGTGTTTGAGTACTCCGTGGCGTTGCAAAATGGCACCTTGGTGGATAAGTTGCAGCATGAAGAAGCGGACAGACAGGTCAAGGGCTCCAAAAACAACTTGTACCAGCTATACATGGACCAGGCGTACATGGACAATGTTAGAAAGGCGTACCTGAACAATCCAGAGTCGCACCACCCAGGATACAGGAAACCGTTCCGCTCTGTTTCGATCTTCAAGAAGGACTTTGGCCAAATTATCGGGCAAGGGTTCTCAGACAGACATGCGGTCAAGGTGCAAGGGATCCGTCGTAAGTTGATGGGCCGTGCACGCAACTGGTTGACGTCGTCGTCGTTGAAGGCATACCACTCGTGGGTGTACTGGAGAGACGTTGACATCGAGACGTGCCCCGGCAACGTCATCGAGCTGTTGATGAAGCACGACTACGACGTCATGGTGCCCAATGTGTGGAGGCCTTTGCCCACCTTTTTGGGCAACGAGCAGGCGTACGACTTGAACTCGTGGATAGAGTCGGAGCCTGCGGTCGAGTTGGCCCAAACCTTGGACGAGGACGATGTGATTGTGGAGGGCTATGCCGAGTACCCAACGTGGAGATTCCATTTGGCGTACGCAAGAGACGCCAACGGGAACCCAGACGAGGTGATAGACTTGGACGGTGTCGGCGGTGTGCTGATCTTGGCGAGAGCACAAATTTTTAGGCAAGGTGTGCATTTCCCAGCCTTCACCTTCTTGAACCATGCCGAGACAGAAGCCTTTGGCAAAATGGCAAAGTTAATGGGATTCAGAGTTGGTGGCTTGCCGCACTACACGATCTGGCACATATATGAGCCGAGTGAGGATGATTTGCAAGAAATTGCAAAGAAGGAGAGGAAAAAGAGGAGGAAGGGCCATTAATACGTGTTTAGGAAACGTTAATATCAAATAAATGTAGTAGAACCAACATCGAAAAAAGTAGAACACTCTATATTCTCAGTAGGAAGGCAGGTTTTGTAATCTACGTGTGGCCGTTTGGACACACTCAGAGATTGTTCACATCCATGTTATTCATCCTTAAATATGGTGTGTTCCCATTGCGACTCGAACCTGGGGAAGAACTGCAAATTACCTAACTCGCTTTTCTTCCTTAGGTTTTGGCGACTGCGCCACCAAGTGCAATATACCAAGAAAAAAACTCGTGTGTTTTTCTGGGGGAGAAGGGGAGTATGAAAGCGTTTGAATTGAAGAATTTGGAAGGTTATGTAGTCAGGTTGAGTTTTCCGAGACCATTGTAGTGGATTCAGTTCAATTGAGGATGTACCTGTCCACTGGAAGCTTATTTTTAAGATCGGGAATTTTGTTCAAGGTACAAATCCTTATTTTTGCAGCCCTCATTCTCCTCCGGTTCACAGCAGTCTAGAAAGTCGCTAAAGCTTCATTTCCATCAATCTCTACAAGTACCTCGGGCATCTAAAGCCTTAATTTAAATTGGGGACACTTTTATAGTCTTGTGAACAAAAAGGTACACCCTGATTGGGTGCACATATTACGTTAACCTCCAATGTACCTCTTCGGATCTGGAGGTATTACAGCTCACCAGGTATGAGTTTATTGAGTGAGCACTGATCTGGTGAATTCCCTCCATCAATATCAATCAGCCTCACTAGTATTTCAAATCAAAAAAACATAGCCTCTCTTTTACGATTGTTTTGCAGCCGCATCAGTGACCATCCAAATTCGTATCGCACTAGAAACGTGGGGGTGATATAATTAAACCATTTATAGATATGGAGTCAGTGCTCTGACCAACTAAAACACCATGGATGGGTTACCTCTGTATGCCAATGTGGTGAACGAAAGTCCACCAACAGAAAAGGTTTTGGAGAAAAATTTGGATGAAGCACCAGCATTTGTGAAATCGCTTCTATCAGCTCCAGAAAACCTGTTCGCCAGCTTCCGCTACACAAACAACTATGCGGATACCTCCCATTTCCCGAACTTGCCGGACACAATTGCACACTTGAAGCTCCTCAAAGCGTTCCTGGTGTTGAAGGATAAGGTCAATGCTAAGTTTACAGTTGGCGGTGGTGACGTGAATTGGAACACCTTCGTTACCAATGCAGTACGCCGCTTCATTGTACTTGTCAGTTGTTTGCGTAATATCTTGGAACCTAACTACAAGAAAGACAGTCCTATAGATGAGGCAGTTGCTTACCAGAACGCATTGGACACCAGAGAAAAGACATCGCAGTTTCTTGCTGACTTTTTACCACCTTTGGATGTAGTTATGGTTTGGCATTCATTCCTACTCAACCCCAAATCTTTTTACGACACCTTCATGCGTATGGGCTTCATAAAGTTTGCGTTGTTTCCTTTGCCATTATTTGAGATTAACAAATCAATTGATAACGAAACCTTTGAGTATAATCCGGAGGAAAGATTAAAAGATTCTTATTTCAGGATAATTGAAAAGTTCTTGACCAAAGAATCAACATCTGATTTACACCGCTTTGATTTGGCCAAAGATTTTGTCCTGCTAGAGTACCGTTTAGAGGTTAGATGTCCTATCTGTAACCAGGTACTTTTGAAAGACGTTCCATATGAGACTGCTCAAAGGACTGGATTTGCGCAGCTCTACTTTGAAGGAGATTCCGAGAATTGTGAGTGCAGATTCGACCCTCATATCACTCATGAAGAATTGAGGAAACGACAAATTCAAGCAGATATTACAAAACCGTACCCCATTCCAGCAGTCTACAAGTTCTACTCGAGTGAAATGGCCACCAATGAGTACAGAAACAGAGATTGTAGCGCAATCAATAAAGTGGTAGTTGACGCATTCAAGTACTTGGGTCTCCGATACCTAAGAACAAAAAACTTGATATACACTATAAGCTACAGCACTAGAAAGAAGAAACTAAGAGATATTTCCAAGTTACTCTTCCGAAATTACCTTGAAATGAACTTGATCCAATTGACAGTGAGAGATCCCAATGAAGAGGTTGAAATTATGGAGATGTCAGAAAATTTGGTAGGATGTGTGCTCAGGCAGGAACGGTTTGTTGAGAAGATGAGCAGGATCGACTGGCTACATTCTCCAGTAATGGTGGAGACTTTGGCCGAGAGTAGCAAGCGCTACTTTCGTTTTTTCGACATGCTTACATCTAATGACGATAGAAGGTTCTTGGTGCCAACGTTGGATATCGACTTGATCTGGCACACGCACCAGCTCTCAATGTATTACTACTTTGGCAGCTGCAAGGAATCCGCCCTCGGAAGAGTAATAGACCACAATGACAAGGTGGACCAAGCACAGCTCGACGACTCGTTCCACGAAACGGCCAAGATTTACAAATCAAAGTATGGCCTTGACTATGTTACATGCTTGTGTGCATACTGTGTTCTAGTCAGGGCCAGGTCACAGTCCAAGGTGGTGAAGCTTTTCAAACGAAACAAACTCAGCACTACAATACAACCTCAGGAATTGACACACATTAGCGTGCACAACTCCACTTTCGTGCCATTGAGAAAGTTATCCGAAAGAAGAGTTATTTTGCACAAAAGGTATGGAGATATGGAGCTACCCTGGAGAATTAAGGATTACCATGTTGGATGGACTGTTATAGCACCCTTTGAAATATCCTACCTATTCAGTCAATTCTACAACGAGAGGATCGACACTTTGGATAATGGTAATGGTGTGCCTCGTGCTGGGTTAACGACCACCAGTTGTTTGGGAGGAGGTTGTGGCGGAGGGGTTTGTGGAGAAGGCGGATGTGGGAGCGGATGTTTTGGGTGTGCTGGATTTGGGGGTAATGACAATGGAAATTGTGGAAGTGGAGGTGGATGTGGAAGTGGAGGAGGTTGTGGTGGTGGATGTGGAGGAGGATGTGGAGGATGATCGATTTATTGTACTTTAGTTAGAATAGGTAGCTTTAAATCTCTACCTTAGACTTTGATTTGACAGAAAAGAATAAATATTAAGAATTAGGTTAATTGTCCTCTACTAATTCAATCTGTACTCTTTTGCATAGTAGTCAAGATATCACACTCCCTCAACCCATCACTTATATTCTTATGTAATTATTACAAGCCAACTCAAAACAGAATACATCAACCCAACAGGATAAATCGCAAGTAATACCCTCCCAGGTAATACACCAGAACACTTTAAACTCATCACTCCAGCGTAAATACTCCAAATGTTCAAAGCACTCATGAGGATCAACCGAATAAACTTCCACTTGATAAAAAGCGCACACACAAGCTCACCCACAGCTATAGGGAACATCGAGTACCCAACCGCACTGATGGCCGACATGAATGAGATCGTTCCCCCCAACAATTGGATATTCAACCCAATCACCACAAAAAACAACCAAATCAACGAAAACGAGCCTGAGAAAACCAGGTTCGCTTGTGATCCTGGCGACGTAAGACCCAAGGTCACCGCATACAAGAGCGAAAACACAAGAGGACCCCACAAATCCCAGTCCAAATTACCTTTGTTCAACATCTGGGCCGATCCTCCTTCGATTCCGATGCTCTGCTCCTGTTCGTAGTTGTTCGCCTCCTGGTCCTCAACTGAGATTCTGCGGTTGTTAACAATCAGCTGCGGCAATTGGATCCCGTTGAGCAGCGCAAAGTCTATGAGTTTCAGCTGTTGCTTGAGTGCGAGTTTATGGAGCGACGCCGGCCATACCACCACAAACAATCGCTGGCCTATTTGCAGCAAGTCTCTGTGCAAAGTGGCCCAAACGGGCTCGTCCAAGGTGTCGCCACCCGTGAACTGGCGTTCCTTGATTTTGTTGGGCCCCTGGGACGACGCAAATGGCGCAAACGTCGACGAAAGGTCGACCCTGGGAACAAACTGTGAAAAGAGTCCTCCGCCACCACTGGTGGCATTGGAGCTGTCAGCAGCAGTATTCACGCTAGGGCCAGCAGCGTTTCTGGAATTGTTGCCGTTGCCCCCCTCGTCCTCGTCGGGTATAATAAACTCGTCAATGTCGTCAATCGTATACGAGGGCTTGCTCCATTCAGACATACTTGTAGTTTTTCTATACACGTACTTTAGATTTTGTATATTGGATTTTAGTGATACTTAAAAAAAATGCTTATCTAATCACAACGCCTGCTTCAAGAGCGTCTTTAGCTTTGTCACCAACGGTTTTGATGACCCTGGCAGGGACACCGACTGCCACCGAGTTTGATGGAATGTCTCTGGTGACGACGGCACCGGCACCAATGACAACGTTGTCGCCAATAGTGACACCCGGCATAACACTGCAATTCGACCCAAACCAGCAGTTGTTACCGATGTTGATGGGGATGGCCCACTCGACGGCATTTGCTCTCTGGACTGGATCCGTTGGGTGGGTGGCGGTGGTGAACACCACGCCAGGACCCACAAGACAGTTGTCGCCAAAGGTGATCAACGTGCAGTCCAAGAAGGTAATGTTGAAGTTGCCGTAGAAGCCCTTGCCAAACTTGATGTTGCACCCGTAGTCAACGAAAAACGGAGGCTCGATGAAGAAGGTCCTGTCGATCTTGCCAAAGATCTTGTCCAAGTACTGGAAACGCGCCTCCTTATGCTTTTCCACGTTCCACTCGTAGTCCTTCAAGCGGACGTCTGCATAGTCAAGTGCCCTCTCGTGGGCCAAGTTTCTTGCCGTGCACAAGTCCTTTTCGAAGCAGTCGTACGGCGCCGACGAGATCATCTTCTCGTACTCGATGCCCTTGGGCAAGTTCTTCAAGTTGGCGTACGCCCAGTCGACGAGCTCCCTGTTGATTCCTGTGTTTTCTGACATGGTTTGATGGATTTTTCTGGTTTTGGTGGGGAAATCTCTTCTTATTTATTCGGCTCTGGAGTAAGTGCGCCGAATCAGGAAGTGGTTCCAGGTTCCAAGGTTACCGAAAATGGCCATGCCTTTGTGTTTTTATGCCCTGGTTGAAAGGAAGTAGGTTTGGCGATGGCTGGGTTTTTTTAGCTTGGTGGATAGCCATCTGTGAGGGTATGGCTGTGTAGATTATTATTCCGTAGATCTTATTCATCTGTAAGAGTCAGCATTTACTTTTTTTTAACCTCTACATACCTCTTACAACCGCCTCCTTCTGAAATTTTGCACCCAACTTCACCCAACTTAAAGCGATTTGTGGGGAAAACGTTTCATAAGTCAAGCCCGGGTGCATACCTGAAAACTACAATCTTAACGAAATAAACATTAATTTCAGTCACTCAAATCCATAAGCCGTACAGTATAATTGCCTTTTTTCTTGTGGAGCCCCCTCTTCTCGTGTTTTTCACATTCCTCTTCCTTCTCTCCTTGGGCAATTTCACAGTCTCTTTGAAGGATCTTAGAGAAGGGAAATGGTTAGAGAATAGCACTTCCTAGACTCCCAAAGTCTTAAGCAACTACTTTTCAGTACTTGAAAATTTACAGAGATAGGACCCTTGGAGTCAATATCGAGAAACTCACTTTCTCCGTCAAACCCCCTCCTTTTGGTGTACAATCCTGGCACTTGAAAGAGCACCTCGATTTACAGTAAAATTCTAACTTTAATTCACCTAACTTCCCCAATATTTCAACATCTCTACATGAATCAATGAATAAATATACTTCAATATAAACTTTTAAGCTCTCTTCATGCCGAAAAAAACATGCTTTCGTTTATCCAGCTGCTTGCTCGTAGCCGAGCTCAAACTATCTGATTGGGAGCGAGTTCTAACCAAAGAGTTTGAATCGATAATCTCCACCGGAGTCCCACTGAAAGAAACAGTGTCCAGCTTTTTCTTTCCCTTGTGGAAGAATCCGTACACTTTGGAGTGTGAGTTGGACGTCATGCTGAGTTCTGACAAGTTGGCCTTCGATGAGCTCCGCAGGAGATTTGGTCTGCTCGAGACGCTCGACACACTCTGTCCACCCACTGGGGTAGTAGATCCACTACCTGCCGTGCTCGCGCTCAACGTTCCACTAGACCGCTTCTTCTCACGCTTCTCCAACTTTTCATCCTTCAACTTCTGCTTCGTGTCCTGCTTTACCATCTTTGTAATTCTCTTGTCTAGTTCCTTGTTGCTGATCTTAGGATCGTACTTTTGCTTGAATGGTGTGAACCCAGTGATGCTCCGGAATCCAGAATTGGTGCGTAATTTTTCCGACGAGATTTGCAGGAGCGAGGTACTCAGCGCGCTCGTCTTAAGCGCCTTGATGTCTGCAGTGGACGCCTGGTGGTTCAATGCGTCCGTGGGCGAAACAGCAGTAGGACTCACGGGACCTGAATTGCTATTGCTTCTGTAGAGTTTGGTGGTGGTGATATCAGTAGCACTCCTATGTGATTGTATTTTGGGTGCGGCTGTCGCAGAGGCCTGCAGTCCGCCTATGGTTTTGACAGGAACGGTACTTAGTTCGGGTAATTGAGCAATGGTTGGTGTGGTTTGAGGTGTGGCTTGCTTCGATTGCTGTTGCTGTTTCTTCTTCTGAAGTTTTTGTTCCTCGTACTTCTTTTCCAACTCATCTATCGACCGCCCAACGTCTATTCTGGTCTGAACCAAAATTCTACTCATCTGTCGTACGTTCAGTGCACGCAACATCAACTTCATGTCGACCACAATCGCTGCTGTTTCGTAAATGTGGTCGATTATAACATCACTTGGAATAGGAGAGTCAGGAGAAACCAACTCTTCTAACATCAAAGTAACACTATCCTTTTCTTCGTCATTGCCTTCTTCTTCTGCTTTGCCTGTGCTCTCGGTAATTGGAGTGGTCTTATCGAAAATGGATTTCGTGCGAAAATCGGCGCTAGCGTTGTTGTCTTTGCGGAACTCCAAGAACCCCAACGCAAAGTCCCACTCCTCCTCGCTCTTTTTGTCCGATGAATCGTCAGTGGAGTCGGTCAGTTTGTGAGGTTCTTGATCGTCGCCAACGTATTCCTGTGGATGTGTGCTTTTTTCTTCTTCTCCATCAGTTTTCTTAACCTCCTCAGGAACAGTTTTCACTTCTTTCTTTTCCCCAGTAGTGTCTTTCTTCTCTTCAATTGTCTCCGCATCCTTCTTTTCGTCTATAGTGTCAACATCCTTCTTTTCTTCAATGGTATCAACATCCTTCTTTTCTTCAATGGTATCAACATCCTTCTTTTCTTCAATGGTATCAACATCCTTCTTTTCTCCACTTGAATCCTTCCTTTCAGGATACTCATAATCATCAGTCTGTGTCAGCGACCGTTGGCTAGAAAATGATTTCTTCTTACGGTTACTGAAGATGGAGCTGTTCTTATAATGGTTCGACAGTTTCTTTAATAAAGCCACATCTAAGAACCCATCGTCAACCGTATCCATGAAGCCCTCATACTCATCCAAAGGAAAAGCAGAGTCCATGTCTACTTGTGTGTTGGTCAACTCAATTAGATGCCAGTACTGCTTCTTCAATTTGTTGCCCTCTTTGATAATATAAGCTTCTTTGCGTCCAATAATTCCAAACAACACTTCACTGATCAAGTCGTATAACAAGGGAGCCTCAAAAAACTTGGCAATAGCCAAGTTGTCTAAAGCCGTTGGCACCAAAAGCCATTTGTTTCCAATTTGGCCCGTGTACAAGTACTCGCAAAATGCCTTCAAAGTTACGCTCAGAAAGGGCATGTACAACTTTCTAGGAATCAACAGTGGCTCCATGAGGAACTTCCTGCTCTCGATGTTATCGAAATTGAGCAAAGCGTTACCAAAAAGTCCTTCTTCATCGTCATTCTCTCCAAAATCATTGAAAGATGTAGAATCGTTCACGTTTGAATCGTCGTCGTCATAGCCATCACTTGAAGAGAGAGATTGTTTCTTGGTTTGCAGTGATGAGGTGTACTCTTCAGAGCTGACAGAAGTGAAACTTGACAACTTTGACAACCCAGGCTTTTTATCAGTCAACGAAGGAGGTTTATCTTCACTATCGCTTTTACCCAAGTGCAGTGATGCTGGACTCAAGCGGCCAGGACGAATGTTAGGGACATTAATGAGCATGTCGCCAATTTGGGTTGGTGGGTTAGCATTGCTAGGGCCCGACAACGACGCTCTTGGCGAAGCGAAAGGAGAGTCTCTTGGGGACTTTGCAGGGTTGATGTTTCTCAACTGACTCAACGTATGCATCAAGGAGGCACGCGGAGATCCTAGGTCGCTGGAATTCTTTCTCAGTGAGCTTTGTCTGAAAGAAGTTGGAGTAGCAGGCACGGCCGGGATTTGTTCAAGCGGCAACGGGAGCTGCGGAGGAATGTCCTGGAGGTGCGACGTAAGGAGCGACGTGCCACTTGAAAATGAACTGACAGAGTCTCTACGAGGAGCGTCGGGGTTCTGTATAGTAGCCTGTGATACTGTTTGCAAAGATGGAGAGGATTCCGATTCTGATGTTGGCACCGTGCTCGGATCTTTCAATTCTTCTTCGGGGGTAGTGACTTCAGTGAATGTTTTACCTTCGTCAGACTGAATCAAATCGATTTTAAACTTCTGTTCATTCAGAGATGCTGTGCTCGTTGAGTTCAGAGGGGAGGCCTTTTCCTCTTGAAAAGGGAGTCTGAACTGTGGGGCCTCCAGAGGAGGAACTTTTGAAGCTGGAATAGGAAGTGAAATGTAGAATGAGTTCCTATTGTTCGCTTTTTCTTCCTTGGAGGTTCCGCTGTTGACACTACTGGCAGACAGTTTCGGAGCCGAAGGTCTTGTATTCTTCTTAGGGCTGCCAACAGCAGGCTCACCTTCCAGCATGCTGCTAAGCGACAGCTTTTGGGTTTTCTTGGAGCTTGCGTTCGATGGCGTGCGCAAGCCCTTGTTTTCCAACTCGCGTTGTGCTGCAAACTTCAACTGGTTGGTCTCAAACTTTTCCACAGCTTGCACATACGCACGAGCAAGAAGGTTGATAAAGTAGCCTCCCCAGCGCTCCATCAATACAACCATCGAGATGGGAAT
The DNA here is from genome assembly GCA_030556545.1 of Kodamaea sagamina. Lineage (NCBI taxonomy): Eukaryota > Fungi > Ascomycota > Pichiomycetes > Serinales > Debaryomycetaceae > Kodamaea > Kodamaea sagamina. Next base: position 367,611 of record JAKTUG010000005.1, read on the forward strand.
CCTGTCACCATTCAGCGACACAATCTCAAAGTCAGATATCAAGTCACCGTATCTGTCAAAGGCATTTCTTCCCAAGGTGATGGCCGCCGGAGGGAAAACCGATCTGATTTTGGTAAAGTTGATCTTGGGCGCGGCGTAGTGCACGTACTCGCTGAAACTTATTGTCGTTGGAGATGTCTTGTTGCTCGTCACAGACAGCTTGCGCTGCGTGTGCGGCTTCTTGACCACTTCCTCGTCCGAGTCACAGTACTTTTCCTCGTCAGTGGTAGTTTTCTCCACCAAGATGGAGCTGCAGGTGCTTTCGTCAGTCACCGACTCCTCGTTGTGGCCGCTTTGGACGGTCTCCGGCTTGGAGGCCATGGAAACCGACGCCTGGTGGTGGTAAACGCGCTTGCCGTCCGGGCCGTGGTGGTGGCCGCCCGCAATTTCTGAGCTCGCCAAGATGTTAGTGATGGGGAGACTGACGGTGAGCATCAGAGTGAAAAATCTGATGCTGCTGGTGGTCCTCGAGGTGAGAAAGTTGCCCAAAAGAACAACCTTGTGGTGGGACTGCCAGACAAACCCACCCCAGAAACGGTGGGAGCCGTAGTCGTGGCTGCAAAAGATGTTGAGTCTCGACCACTTGCCGGTAGGTTTGTTGTATATGAAGATGGAGATGTCGTACTCGTTAGGTAAAAAGCCCGTGATGACCACATTCTGGCCAAAAATGCCACCCGTCGGGTACCTCAAGTTGAAGGGTATTGTATGTGCGACCGTCTGTGTTTCTCTTTTGTTGTGTGCGGTTTTCTTGACGGTCTTCTTACGGTGGATCGGCAACTGCCTTCCATTCCGGATACTTTTTCCCAACTTGAAGGTGGTGAGCGGATTGTCTATTCGCATCGAAGAGTTTGTTCGGCTGGGGGTGTATATTATTATCAGCTCCTCCTGCCTGGTGTTGGCGTGGTTGGGTTTTCCTCCTCTCGAGGGCAAAAACTGCTGTGGGGAGAGGTTCTGCATGTTCAAGTTCTGGTTGGTGAGGCCGGGCGTGGACGGCTTCTTGTGTAAGTGCTCCACTTCCTCCTGGAATGTGATGATGATGCTGTTGCCGGCGTCGACGCTCATGTTGTTGTCCTCGTTTCGCAAGAGACACGGGAACCCCAAGGCATTGTCTTTTTCTGGGTCGTTTGTTGTGACCTTGAGCTCGAACGAGTCCGGGCCAACATAGCGTTTTTCGACTAAATCGAACACGACATTGTCGTAGATGTGCTGGGAGTCCTCGTCCTTGCCGCCGGCAATGAATATACCAAAGTGGTCCTTTTTGTTGACAAAGGTGAGGCTGTTGATGATGGACATCTTGTGGTTGTAGCGGGGCACCGGAACTGCGCGGTCCGTCTTGTAGGTGCTTCCGTCGTGCAAGAGGGTCCACTTGGAGGACTCCAAGTTGAACTCCCACAAGTCGTTGACGGGGACCAAGAAGTTCTTGTAGTTGGGTGCGTGCTCGTCTGCCACATCGGGTATGACCAACCCCCCAAACAAGTACACGCAGTTGTTGACGGCACAGAGCTCGTGGAACAAACGCGGGCTGGGCCGCGGCGCATCCGCCTCCAACGCCACGCGCACCCAGGCGTGCTCCAAGAGATTCAAGTAGAAAAACTCCCCTGACAAGTACCGCGCAATGTGCTTGAACTTCGAGTTCGAGTTGACAATCTTCAGCTGGAACGTGTCGTACATCTCCGGCACCGTGTGCTCGAAGAGCTCCAACCCGATGGTGAGCCCCCCGAAGACAAACACCAACGAGTTGAAGAGTGTCGATGCTGATCCCGTCCGCACATTCAAGTTGAGCCGGTCGTCCTTCTCGGTGGGGGGTAGACTCAATGGGTGACACGTAGTCGACTTCGGGATGAGTGTAGCCATCTGTGTTTCTATGCTACTATCGTTATCAAGTCAGTCCTGCTTCCTGATCTCGAAGTGCCCAGTAAGACCTGACAGTGGCAGAAAATTTATATTACTGCTACAAAAATTTCACCCGCGATATATCCTTAAAGGGCCCCGCAAAGATGAGTAAAACAATAGCGGCAGAAATGCAAATTGTCTCACTAGAAGATACGAATAAAAATGCAAATTGTCTCACTAGAAGTTACGAATTTACGGCCCGGAGGGCTGCTTACAGTGGAACGGGCGCTCTGTGCGAACAAACTTCCGCTTCCGCCTGCTGCGTCGATCTGCTGGGTGCGTTCACGTGTGCTCCCGGATCACTTTTCCGGGCAGGGCAGGAGGTATTGGGCATAGGGGGGCATATAGTTGATCTCTAAAGTTCACAGGGGTTGGGAGCAAGAATCGATTTGGTGTGCTTTTTTGGAAATGATCTTGTGTTGGTGGGGGAGCGCTTTCCCGGAGTGTGTAGTGGTAAGTGTTTAGGTTGGATTTAGCGGACCTGGCGAGGTATGTGTAGGAATGTGATGGTTTTTCTGGTCCTTTGCCGGGGGTTGGCTGTGTCCTGGCTGGATCGATTACTGCAATCTTCTTTAAGATTTTCTATTTTCGAAGATAAGCTTTGTGGGGGAGAAGAGGAACTGCTTTATTGATTGTGGGTGGTGTATATTGTTCCAGTACCCTTAATTTACTGTAAAACATGCCATTGCTTGATAATGGTATGAGGTTGGCATTTACGTTGGCCACAAATGTGAAAACGCGCCATAGACACTGGTGCATTCTTAACTGTTCGGCAGCGGTATTTATCCTTGTGTGTACCTGTCTTTATATACATGATCTCGAGCCTAGATCTGCCCGGCATACTATTTCCAGAATAAATTGTTCATTACATTTGGAGATGCATTTTGACAGATGTTGGTGGGTGAGAGATGAGAAGTAAGATGGGTCTAGCTGATTGAGATCGTCATACAAGACATTGCTGGACACTCCACTGCACACTTTACTGCACACTTTCCACACTTAACACTTTGCTGGGCACTTGTCTTTCTCTGCTCATTATTGTTTCAGGTTATGGACTCGAGCCTTCCGTTAAGAAATTGTGCTTTAATCAAAGTTGGTTTCGGTGAATACAATTTACAGGGGGCTAGTGAATACTAGTACAGGTGAGCTTCCATTTGTAGGTGAAACGCGTTCTCTTTGAATGTATTGTATTGACCAAGAGAAAAGAGTGGTGGAACCAATACAAGTGCATCGATTAATAAGTAAGGGAGATCAATTTCAGGCACCATTTCTAAAGTTGATTAGATGATTGTCTTTGGTTTCTAAATAGCATTCCCTTTGTCTTTGCTCGATAAGACTTTAGCGATTCGATCCCCCTGGTTTTAAATATATTGAATTGCTTAAAATGTGAGCGACAAGATTTCTTGATTAAAGGAGAAGAAAGGAGGTTCTTTAAGGGGTTGAGAGGGGATCTACTGGACTCTCGGTACTCACTAGTCATAAAATTGGTTTGTTTAACAATTTCTTATTGCTTTATCGTTAACATGAAAGTCTTCGAGGTGTAAAAATTATGACTCAACAAATTATCAATCTCCGCTTCCCGGGGTTCTGGAATCCTGTCGTGGACTCTCTTTCACATCAGCACTTTATTTGCAGCACTTTAGAGGAGCACACTGTCACAAAATGGTTCTGATTTGTTTAAAGCATATTCACTTAAGGCTCCAAGGCTGCAAAGTCAAAAATTCCGAGATGGTTAGATTTAGAGTATCAGAACACAACTTTATTTCAGTAAACTTAAGCGTTACTGTATGCACGTTTTGCTTTCACTCGGAGATGCCCGGGTGGGCCTAGATCGTAGGAACATAGTCAATCTTACCTTTTTGATATATTCTTCAAATTAGTCTGTGGTGTGAATCTGCTTTGAAGAAGCTTTAATATCTGAGAAGACTTTAATATCTGCGACTTTAATGTCTGAGTTCATTCAAAGATGAATCTAGTTTGAATCTGAAGGAATTGTGGAGTCCAATCTCACCTAAAGCTTTTAAGAGTGATGTTCCAGATTTAAAAGAGATCTAATTAAGATCCTCCCCATTTTAAGTAACCAAGCAGAATGATAACTGGGAATCATATCTGCCTTCAACTGGTCCTTCGAATTACAGTGCGGATGTTTGCAGCTTCAAATTCACTTTTATATGACTCTGTTTATAGCATTTGATGCCTTTTTACATCGCATGTCAACTCAATGCAAGACGAAAACATCAAAAAGCGCAAGTGGTTTAGTGGTAAAATCCAACGTTGCCATCGTTGGGCCCCCGGTTCGATTCCGGGCTTGCGCATTCTTTTTGCTTGTAGTGCCAGTAGGTCAGCCATACAGTTGAGAAGACAGTACTTCTATCGCTTATTAAATTTTTGACATCAAAAAACACTTCAAAAACGATTGGTGAAATTGGCAATTTTGGTTAGGCCGCTCCCCAGATACTCCACACAGTCCAATTCGAGTAGAATAGCAACGGTGACGCGCGTTTTTTAGATAGGTGAAGATAGGCTAAAGCCTCTTTTAGTGATCGGGTGCAAAATTAGTCTAGCTTGACTTCATTTAAGTACCAGTGCACCTTACAAAAGCCAATGCACATTAGTCTATGGTTTACCGCATTAAAGCTGCAAGTGAAATAACTAAGGATAAATAGGGGTCTCCCAATTGGAACTACTTTGTTCAAGAATTGGTGAATATTTCAGAAATATGGTAGAGTGAACAGTTTGCTTGATAACAAGAGAAGAAAATCTGCCCACTTGGCTTTGACGAAGAACAGAAATCAGTGGATATTTTGATCATTGTTAACAAAAATACAAACATTTTCGCAATCTGACAAGACTACACGCTGGATATTTACATAAGCTCATGCCCAAACCTCATACCCAAACCCAAATACTCTCGAAATTAACATAGTAGCTTCCTAGACTCTCATAGGATTCACGTGACCTGTAGAACTCCTAAATCGACGTGGAGAAGCTTGCTCCTATCTAAATTACGTAACCCCGCATACCACTTTGTACGCTTCAGGCTTTTCTCTAGTTGTAAATGCTATATGTTTGCAAGCCACCCCGATTGGGCAAGCATCAAGCGAATCAGAGCCTCTTCAATCTGCACCAACGCAACTGTTCTCGAGTAGTTGCCGTCTAAGTGTGAATCTGCTGAGTTTGATTCCTATTACGGATGGACTTGGCTACTGGAGTGTCAATTAGGCGTGAATTTCATTATTCGTATTCCTCGTGAATTCATATCGCTCTTGATGTTTATTTCACTCATATCTATAATTAATCATTCATGTCACTAGTGAACCTTTCTCACAATTAACATCCGTAGCACTCTCAAACAGAAAGGTATCACTTCCTTGTCATTCAAAGACTTCACCATGTCACCCACCCAACCATTCACAACCTTCTCTATCACCAACACGCACAAAAACCAAATTCCACTCCTCCCTAATTCATCCAGTTTTGGTTGCCCTTTTTTCCAAGATTGCCGTAACATTTAATTTCCACCACAATTCTTTTCAGAGAGTCCAGGCACACTCCACCACCACATGTCTGAAGTCATTGAACCCCCCAAGGAAGAAAAGCCTGTTGAGACGAAGCCCGTCGCTTCGTCGGAGAAGAAATCCGCGAGCGCTGCGTCGCAATCGCGTGCGGACTCCATTTCCAGTGCGACCAGCGCCCCAGCAAGAACCAAGAGCAAGCTCAGCCAATTGACCTCTGGCAAGTCCTGGGTCTCGCCCTTCCGGTCGTCGAGCTCCGAGAAAGAGGGTTCTGCGGTCAAGGACAAGATCAACTTGATCAAGAAGTACAAGGAAGGGAACAGCATTGACGGAGTCAAGGTTCCGAAGAAGTTTGCTCTGCACCCAACCTGGGACGCGGAACAGCGCAGATTGAAGGCTGCTGCGAATATTGAGGCTGCAGAGAAGAAGAGTGTTGACGACGCGAAAACGGCCGACGCTGGCGAGAATGGCGTGACCGAAGCGGCTGAGACCGACGCAGCTGAAACCGACGCAGCTGAAGAGGCTGGTGAAGCTGATGAGGAAAAGGACGAGAATGCAGAAACCACTGAGGTGACCAAGGAAGTTCACGACGAACCTGAAGAGGAGGCTCTTGAGGAAATTGAACCTGCTGCTAATGATGCTCCAGAGGAGGAAGCTGTTGAGGAAAAAGAGGAATCTGTTGAGGAAAACGAGGAAAAGGCTGTTGAAGTCAAAGAGGAAAAAGAGGTTGAATCCAAAACTGATGAACTTCCAGACCCCTCGCAACCAGCAGACAAGGAAGTTGCTGATGCTAAAGAAGCCCTTCTCACAGACTCCAAGAAGTTTGAACCTGCCAAATTGCCTAGCGAGCAGTACGTTGACAAGTTGCAGGAAAAACCCAAAATGTTGGCTCGCTACAACGAATTGAACTCGCAAGCACTCAACTCTGTCCAGCGCAACATCGACGACCCCAACGAGGTGGTCGACTTGGGCTCTGGGTTGCGCATGTCGAGAAAGGAGTTGCTTGAGATTGCGGCCAGAAGAGTGGCCCCTGTGTTGAGCAACATCAACGAGGAGGTCAACAAGTCGATCAAGGAGGACGAAATCAAGAGAAAGCAGGAAATTGACGGCAAGGTCCAGTCACACGAGAAGCTGTTGCAAGGAGACTTTGACAAGCACGTCAAGAAGGTGACCAAGAACAAGGACAAGTTCAACAGAGAACACGACTTGAAGCACGGTGAGGTTGTTACCAGCATCACCAAGGCCACCGAGGCGGCTGCTTTGTTCCACAAGACCACAAAGGAGGAAATTGAGACTGCCAAGACCGACTACGAGACCCGTGAGACCAAGGCAGTTGAAAAGCATGGTACTGACAAGGAAACCTTGGAGAAGAACCATGTTGAGTTGGTGGCTACCAAGAAGCAGGAACTTGAGGAAACCAAGGCCAAGCAAGAGACTACTACTACCGAAATCGAAGCGTCGCAGGAAAAGAAGACCGCTTTGGACAACTCGAACTCTGAGTTTTTGGCCAAGATTGAAGAATTGACTGCCAAGTTGAAGGAGCACACCACTGCTTTGGAAGATTTGAAGGAAAAGCACACCGAGAAGACCGGATTAATTTCAAAGAACTTGGAAACCAAGGAGGAGTTGAACGCGAAGGTCGCTGCTACCAAGAGCAGTTTGGCTGAGAAGCAGGTCAAGCACGATGGTTTGTCTGCTGATGTCAGTGCTCTTGCTGCCACTTTAACTGCATACCAGGCCAAATTGAGCAACTTGAAGCAAGCCAAGGAACTGAGAGCAACCAGACTCGACGACGCCAAAAAGGAGTACACCACCTGGGTTGATGAGAAGCAGAGGATTGCCAAGGAAACCGCTTTGGAGGGCGAACGCAGTAGATTGGCTGCTGTTGAAGCTTATGAGACAAAGAAGAAGGAAGAAGAGCTCGAGAGACAGGCTGCCAAGGAAGAGAGGGAGAGATTAGAAAAGGAAGAAGCCGAGGAGAGAGAAAGAAGAGAGAAGCAAGAAGCCGAAGAAAAGGCCAGAAAGGAGAAGGAGGAGGCCGAGGAAAAGGCTAGAAAGGAGAAGGAAGAAGCTGAAGAGAGAGCAAGAAGAGAGAAGGAGGAAGCAGAGGAAAAGGTCAGAAAAGAAAAGCAGGATGCAGAAGACAAGGTCAGAAAGGAAAAAGAAGAGGCTGAGCAAGCCGAGAAGGACAAGATAGCCAAGGCTGAGGCTGAGGCTGCTGAGGCTGAAAGATTAGCCAACGATGAAGAACACCAAAAGCAGTTGAGACTTGAAAAGAGAGCTGCCGAGGAGAAGAGATTAACTGAGGAGCGTGAAGCTGAAGAACTTGCTTACAACCAACGTAAGCAGAAGGATCTTGAAGAAGAATCTCGCTTGCAGCAGGAGATTGAAAAGTTGAGATTGGAGCAACAGAGAAAGGCAGAACTTGAAAAGTTGGAAGCTGAAAAGGTTGCCCAGTCGAAGTTGGCGGAAATTGAGAAGTTGAAGGAGGAGCACAGGGCCAGAGTCAGGTTATTCCAGGAGAAGGTTGCCTTCGAAGAAGTCAAGAAGCAAAGAATCTTGGATGAAGTTGAGCACTTGAAGAAGATTAGAGCTTTGAGAGAAGAAAAGGCCAGATTGACCCAGGAAGTTTCCGCTGACAAGGAGTTGGCAGACATTCAGAAGTTAATTGCGGCCAGAGAGGTGGAAGCATCCACCTTGACTAAGCAATTGGAAATGGACGACAAGGACTTGAACAGATTGCTTGAAAACAATGACAGCAAGTCTTTTTTAGGGTTCAGCAATGAATTGTCTAACGACAAAAGAGCCATCCCTACCTTGGCACCAACCAAGGAAATCCCAGTAAGCAAGAGCGTGGTTTCTCCAGTTGAAGTAGCAAACAAGAGAGAAGCTGTGCCTGAGAAGTCTTCCTCTGGAATCGCAGCTACTATTGGTGCGATTGGAGCTGGAGGAATTGCAGCCGGTACCGCAGCTGCGGCTGCGGTAGGCGCAACCAAACTCCCTCCCACCAAGACTCCTTCCACCTCTTCACCAACCAAAATTGCTACTCCCAACGACGAGTCAAACTTGAGCTCTAAGCTTAAGAGCTTTGGCAGAAGATTGAGTAAGACCGATGGTATTGAAAACGGTAAGGATGAAGAAAAGAAGAGCTCTCTTTTCTCCAAGTTCTCCAGAAAAGATTCGAAAAAGGAGAAGTCTGCTCCAGCTGTCGCTAAGGAAGTTTCTGCTCCCGCACCTGTCGCCGACAAGAAGGAATCCGTCACCCCAGCCGTTACTGAAAAGAAGGAGACCGCTTCTACCACTGCTGCCGCCCCAGCAGCGGTCACCTCTAACCATGCACCTGTTCCAGCTGCCGAGCTGGTCGACTCCGACTCTCTGTGGGAACTTTACTCAGAGTACGAAGAAGTCAGCGACAGCGAGTACGAACGCAACAAAGGTGACTCAAACTACCTCGAAGTCAGCAGTGATGAATTCAAGGACTACATTGCCCGCCCAAAGCATGTTTGATTGAAATTCAATTCTATTAACTGATATTGTATATGTTCAATTTTTATATTTTGTAATATCGAATAAACCATTTAGGTGTTAACTAATGTACAGAGATGCGTTTGAGATTCTAACCGAGCACTACTAATCGAAGGTCGTCTTCTTACCAGTGGACTGGACAATTGCAGCAGATTGTCTTGGTGCAGAGGCTAATGCAATGGACGACTTGACTCTCTTGTTTGAACCGTAGTTGTGGCTGTCGTCGTACGTCCTCTTGAACGCAGGCCTTGGCTTATGTTCTCTCTCAGGTCTTTCAGGTCTTTCAACTCTCTCTGGTCTCTCAGTTCTCTCTGGTCTCTCACTTTCTCCACCCTCAGCGTCTTGTTGTCTCTTGATCTGGTTAGGGTTTCTCTTAGATCTGTCCTCACCAAACTCCAACCTCAAAGGTCTGTTGATCATCTTCTTTGTCAATTTAGACTTCAAAGCATTAGTGGGCCCAACTTCATCCTTGAAATCAATAAATGCAAACCCTTTACATTTCCCAGAATCCTGGAAAGTAGCCATCCTTATACGCACAATCTCACCACAGTGTCTGAAGTGTTCCTCCAAGTTGTCTTCGCTAGTGTCGAAAGACAAGTTACCAACAAACAAAATACGAGATGGTGGGTTCTTTGATAAAGGTGTTTCCTTTTCTGGTCTTCCCTCAAAAGACGTAGAGTTCTTGATCAACAATTTTCTACCATTCAAAAAGCCCTCACTAAGAGACACAACGGTCAAGACGTGCTTCAAGCTTGGCAAATCCAAGTACGCAAACCCTTTGATCTTTTTCTCTTTCATAGGCAAGTTGATTCTGGTGATATCGATGCTGTTAACCTTTACCAAGTCTGAATCTTCGGTGCTTTCATCAGCGTTGATGTAGTCAGCGGTTTTGGCTTCAATGAACCTAACCAAGTCTTCCTTCTTGGTGTCAAAGGACAAGTTACCAATCCAAACACCAAATTGGGACTTTTTTAGCTTTAATGCTGCCTCTGCGTCTGCTTCTGCCTGCTGTTCTGGGGTCAAAATTGGTTTGGCAACTGGGTGTTTCTTAGCCAATTTGTCCACATCCAATTTGCCTCTTTTAAGCAAACGTTGCTGTTTCTTGGACAAGGGTACATCACCACTCAAGTCGATTTCTATCTCGTCGTAGTCTTTCTGTGCTGACTTTTCTTTGGTTTCCTCAGATTCGGATTCCTCCCCTTCTTCTTCATTTTCTTCCTTCTCCACATTTTCTTCTTCTTCGTCTTCATTCTTCTCTACCTTCTTCTGCTTCTTCTCCTTCTTCTTCTCCTTCTTCTCTAGCTTTCTCTCCTTTTTCTCTTTCTTAGACTCTTTGATATCACCCATACTTGCCAATTCTTTATTTTCAAATTTTAGTGTTTTTCGCGATGACTTGGTTGCAAACTGTGCGACAATATTGATCTCTCACTGAATGTATTTCTTCCCTATGAGTTGACTCTACTATAGTTCAACTGTTCTAAGTACTCTTTACAATTTAATAAACCTCCTTTTAATTTCTATCAATTTAAAAACATTTACTAGTTATCATCAATCATTTCCAGCCATAGCCATTTTCGCCACAATTCACCAGCTTCATTTATAATATTGTCCATAAAGTCCACCTTGTGGTCATCTACCGAGTCATTAGATATAATAATATCCTCCGTATCGCACAACTCAGGCGACAAACTCAACTTGTCAATATGAATAATCGTAGACGCAGCCGTAGTTGACGGGGAAGACTCACTCGAGTTTAGAGCAGAGTTGCCCGCAGAGTTATTTGTAGAATTCGTCTGAGACATGATAGCCGAATTTAGTTCGGACATCATCTGCTTCTTCTTTTGCTGGTTATATCTGTAAGATTTCGTGGGTAAACGCAGCAAGTATTGTCTAATTTCATGCTGGTCCAACTCAACCAAGATATTCTGCTGCGACTTCAAAAAGGCAAGTGAGATGAAAATGAGCTCAATGTGGGCATCCACCTTGGAGAACGGAATTTCCACCTCCAAAGAAGAAGAACTTCTGCTCGAGGACCCAGACACATCTCCATTTGCGTTGTTGAGTTCATTTACAAGATCTCTGAAAGAATTATTTCTCTCTGGGGACGTATCCAGTTCCTCATCATTATTCAAGGACCAAAAGTTGTCCGGCCCCAACTTTCCAATCGACTTGGGAGACAACCCCAATTTGTCAATGTAGTACTGGGTGTCTTTCTTCGAGTTGCGGACTCGCCACCCCAACAATAAGTCCCAAATACGGCCACGGTCGTACTTGGACCACACCTTGGCTCCACAGTAATTGAGCCACCAAATGAGCCATTCGTCGTCGTTGGACCCAAACTTGTTCAAGATGTGCTCTTCGTGGAAGTAGTCCAGTAACTCAGGTAGCACCTTGCGCAAACTGTAGATGAAAAATGACACACGTTCTTGGATAGTACCACCCGTTACTGGGAGAGTTGTTTTGTTGAGTTGGCTCGCTTCAGAGCCCAAGTTGATGTTAGCAAGGTCTGTGCCTTCCTTCCTCCTTGTTTTCTCCTCTGGCGAGTGAAGTAACACTAAAACTAACCGTTCGTAGACATCACGGAACGACATGTTCACAAACAGCTGGTCCTTCACCATATTCTCCAAGTCCTCTTTGAGATTTGGCACATTGTCAATATAATTCGAGTACTCGTCCATAAAGTTTATGGCGTACGAGCTTATCATCGACTTGCTGTCTCTCCCACTGAGCACCCAAGGGGTTCCTGGTATAGGGGGGAACCACTCGGCCAAGTTGAGCGCAAACCACGTCAAATAAGAGTCATACTTGATGATCCTTCCCCATTTCATAATGAAGCGCAACACCGAGTTCTCAATTGTCTTAAACAAAGTCCACTCTTCTTCCGTCGGCGTGGCAATATTTGCAGAATACCGCAACCTCTGGATATACTTTCGCAAGTCCTTTTTGATCTTGGGTCTTATGTCCTCTTCAGTCTGCACCTCCTTCTCCTTCTTCTCTTCGTTGATCAACTCGGAGTCTGGTTGGATGAAGGGATTGATAACATACGGGTGATACTTGAGTAAAATGGGCCACACCTTGAATCTCAAAAATGGGGGTACGCCCTTCTGTCGAGCAAGCAACGCTAACCCGTGGTGGTTTTTGCTTTCCAAGAAAGCTTTACATTTGTTGAATAGGTCCAAGTCGTAATGGAAGGATGGTTTCTCGTCGTGTTTTGGTTTCTTGGATTCTGGGTTCGGCAGACTCGAGTTTCTTGCTAGCGCCAGGGTTGAGTTATTTCTTGTGGGCAACGCCAGGGTGGAGTTGTTTCTGGTGGACAATGGTGAAGTGGAATCCCTAGAAGTGGATTCCCTGGAAGACTCCTTTGAATCCATAACTGGATGTAGCAAATCAATGCCTTCTGAGTTTGGCAAATCCCTTACCTCTAAGTTTAGCAGCATCGTAAAAAATTAACGGTCCTTATTCTATAAATGTTGAAGACTAATACATGGTGAATGTAGCTTTAATGACAATAATACGGAATAATGACAATAGTAGGTGTGGTATAGTGTGTGTATATTGAAAAAAAGTTAACCTTTATACCCTTTTTATGGTATATATTCTGTTCCGCTGGAGCAGATTTAAAGTCTTTTGATCAGTTTCCGAAAGATGAAATTTCTTCAATTAGGAGCAAGAAAAAATCTAAAAAAATGGTGCTTACATAATTTTACGAAATAGGATAATCACAGGTATATTGTAGAGCCGGGTGTACCGATAGCTCGAGTGACGAAACGAAGTCTCGGGCCTATTGTTTCATATATATATATAAATAAGAGCACACCCAGTCGGCAGAGGCAAAAAATTTGCAAACATGAGTCTCTTCAGTGCCCTCAAGCATCTCACTGGGAACTCCACAGAGTCAAAGATAAAACATGCCACAAACAACCAGCAACTAGGCCCCTATAACCACGAACTCATGGAGCTCTCAGTGCTCACGTTCAACCAGAAGCAGTTGAGCTGTATAGTCGGAGTGTTGAGCAAGAGGCTTAGTTCATCAGGGCAAGCAAAGGGAGTACGCAGAAGCGTGTCGCTCTCAGGCCCAGAGAGGAAGCATAGGAGTGATGAGCTCACAATTAGAAAGTCAAACACCGTAGGATTTACCATGGACGACAGCGAGCTGAAGAACTTAGTGCTCTTGAAAACACTCACTGTGATCTTGTACCTATTGCAGAATGGACTGTCGCTGTTCTCCGACTGGATCACCGCAAACTACCTCATTTACATTGTGCCCCTACTCTCCGTGCCCAAGAAATCGAAATTTCACGAGACTGTTACTTTCAAGGCTGCAAAAATCATCACACTATGCGAGAACGAAGAGGAGTTGGATGTTTTCAGAAGAAACATCCACAAGCTCCGTTCGGAGATGTCGACCCCGGGTGTTAAGAGGAGCTCGCTCGACTTTCTGAGGTCTTACATTGTGACCACCAGCGAACTCCCCGTTGGCAGAAACTTTGATAACCACCATGCAGCTCAGAGAAGTGTTTCTTTTGACCTGAACTTGATTAGAAGGCAGCGCGGATTGGATACCTTAATGGAAAATGAGGTTGGCTTTATCAGACAACCTGCTCGTGGCCGGTATTCCATAGACCACTGATTTGCTGACATCAAGAACCATGGTCAGAGTAGTCTGGACTGCTCTTTGTATTTAATGTATGATGATTTATGATTATGAATAGCTATACCCTTCTTTATTATACTTATGGTTCACTTCTTCATTTAATTTAATGTTTAATATTTCACCTTGTTGATTCAATTCACACGATGCAATTATTCCTTCATCACAACTATCAATAAACGATTCTCTACATATTTACACAAACCATTTCTCTGGGCAAACCATTACACGTAAAATTGATGAAAGCATTTAGAGTCGTACCACCAAATTGAAAATCAATTCTTGATAAATTTTCAACGTCAATACAATCATTACTAGGCGTTACATTTCAAATTTCATAAAATTCGCTTTACTCAACGTTTGACAATTCAACTTAATTACCCAGGCATCCCCCTCAAGTTACTAATTTCTCGTCCCTTATCTCCTCGACCTTCCGTGATGTCGCCATCATCATTATCCGATTTGTCAACCTCATCTCATCTCATCTCATCTCACTTCTTCCGATTTTCTTTCCGTCACGCTGAGGGATTAATCTCTCGTGTACGCCCGAGAGCTGGCGACTTGTTGTGTTGACACACTTTCTTTTCATTGCCATCTAAGTGAAGCGCTACCTCATTTAGAACCTTAAACGGTTATTTCTTTTTTATTTCGATCACGTTTGATCGGTTTTCGGTCCATACCGCAATAGAATTTCTCTTTATCTGCGGCAGGAATAGGGGGACTGGCCACAAACAAAAGGGTGGCAAACAGGACTATAAATGCAATCCATCTTGCCCTTTGTTTTAGCCTCTCCAATCAACAGATTAAATATACAAAGATGCAAATATTCGTTAAGACCTTGACCGGTAAGACTATTACCTTGGAAGTTGAATCTTCTGACACCATCGACAACGTTAAGTCCAAGATCCAGGACAAGGAGGGTATTCCACCAGACCAGCAAAGATTGATTTTCGCTGGTAAGCAGTTGGAAGACGGCAGAACTTTATCTGACTACAACATTCAGAAAGAATCCACCTTGCACTTGGTTTTGAGATTGAGAGGTGGTATGCAAATCTTTGTTAAGACTTTGACCGGTAAGACTATCACTTTGGAGGTCGAGTCGTCTGACACCATCGACAACGTTAAGTCCAAGATCCAGGACAAGGAGGGTATTCCACCAGACCAACAAAGATTGATTTTCGCTGGTAAGCAGTTGGAAGACGGCAGAACTTTATCTGACTACAACATTCAAAAGGAGTCTACTTTGCACTTGGTTTTGAGATTGAGAGGTGGTATGCAGATTTTCGTTAAGACCTTGACCGGTAAGACTATCACTTTGGAGGTCGAGTCGTCTGACACCATCGACAACGTTAAGTCCAAGATCCAGGACAAGGAGGGTATTCCACCAGACCAGCAAAGATTGATTTTCGCTGGTAAGCAGTTGGAAGACGGCAGAACTTTGTCTGACTACAACATTCAGAAAGAATCCACCTTGCACTTGGTTTTGAGATTGAGAGGTGGTATGCAAATCTTTGTTAAGACCTTGACTGGTAAGACTATCACTTTGGAGGTCGAGTCGTCTGACACCATCGACAACGTTAAGTCCAAGATCCAGGACAAGGAGGGTATTCCACCAGACCAACAAAGATTGATTTTCGCTGGTAAGCAGTTGGAAGACGGCAGAACTTTATCTGACTACAACATTCAAAAGGAGTCTACTTTGCACTTGGTTTTGAGATTGAGAGGTGGTATGCAGATTTTCGTTAAGACCTTGACCGGTAAGACTATCACTTTGGAGGTCGAGTCGTCTGACACCATCGACAACGTTAAGTCCAAGATCCAGGACAAGGAGGGTATTCCACCAGACCAGCAAAGATTGATTTTCGCTGGTAAGCAGTTGGAAGACGGCAGAACTTTATCCGACTACAACATTCAAAAGGAATCTACTTTGCACTTGGTTTTGAGATTGAGAGGTGGCAACTAGATAATTCATTGAATCATTAAATAGCTGGCTAAATGTATCGAATCCTTTTTACCAATTTGTAGGTTGTAATGGTGCAGCTTTTTTCAACATATCTTTCTAAATAGCTAAATCTTTGATAACTCTGTTAACGACAGATGACGTTTCCTGCGATCCATTAAAGAACTCAACTTTGCCCTTCTGTTTTAGCCTTTCCAATCAACAGATTAAATATACAAGTATGCAAATCTTTGTTAAGACCTTGACTGGTAAGACTATTACCTTGGAAGTATGACACTATTGACAACGTTAAGTCCAAGATCCAGGACAAGGAAGGTATTCCACCAGAGGATGGCTTTTGCTGGTAATAAGTTGGAAGTCGACAGACCCTTGTCTGACTACAACATTCAGGAGGTATCTACTTTGAACTTGATTTTGAGATTGAGAGGTGGTAACTAGTAATTAGATTGTTCATTTTATGGATTATTAAATAGCTTGCTAAAATGTATTTAATCCTTTTTACCCAATTGTAGGTTGTAGTGATGCATTTTTTTCAACTCTCTAAACTGCTAAATCTTTGATAATTCTGTGACTATAACAGATGACGTTTCTTGAGACCTAAACTCATTCATTCTCTTATTCAATTCTTCCACTTTACCGATTTCATTCAGGTTCGTGAACAATTTAATCAAAGTTCCAAACAACCTTATCGCTTGAATTTTGACATTTTCAATCTGCTGTAAATTTAAACAAAGACTAAGCAACTGATTGACATTTCTATTAACCAATTCTATCTCCTCGCTTGTAAATCTGTGTTCAATCAAATCATGATTCACAATCAACTTGTTCAAACCTTCTGAGATGTTAATCTTGGACCTCCAAGTGCTGTCAATCAATTTGGAATTGAAATGCTCATAGTACTTTTGCAAAATGAAAACAAAAAAGGTGTCGTTAAAAGTATTGCCAGACGTATAGAACGATTCTTCTAGGTTTCTCAAAAACGATAGCTTGGATTCTTCAATTTCAACGTTCATCTTTGCAGTAATTTTAGTCTTATCAATGTCCATACCATCTGGGTCGTCTGAATCTTCATCATCAAGGTTGTAAAAACTGTCCTTCAAGACGAAGTCCATAATTTCAAGATAAGTTTCCAACAACTCATTATCATGGAAGATAAACAAGTACTTACCCAACAACTTCACTGAGTGCTTCTGATATTCCTTATTACGTCTCTTGGCTTCAACTATAACAGCTCTGTTAACCTTTAGTAAAGTCTCATTGTTGTTGTTTAAAAAGTCCTTAGCCTTGATAGAAAATGTTACAAGTGACTCCAAAAGTAATTCTTTTCCTTCCCACGATTTTCCCTTGTTGGCTTCAAGAAGCAACCTGATAATCTCCTCCACCAACCTTGATGGGAATAAGTTCAAATTATCAACAGAGTCAGCCAAGTTAGAAACAGACTTTCCTAAGATCTTTCTGATTTCAAATCTGTTGGAGCTGATATACTTTCTTAAAAATTCAAGGATTTCCTCAAGGTACAACTTGACTGAGCTGTTACCTCCGCTTGTATTCTCAATCCATTCTCTCTCAAAATTCTTCGAGACAACCTTGTTCTTATCGAATTTTCCAATGAATGCAAGTGGTAAGAAAGCACTTGAAACCAGTTCAAACTTGTCTCCAAGATACTTGGAGACACTTTCACTAGCAATGGAAGCTACTTCTCTATTTCTTTCGTCTTCACTTTCAAAATAAAGCACGTTAATTTGTTGCGAGTATGCAATAATTTCAGGTATAGATGCAATTCGACAAATATATCCTGCTGCTGCTGCATATGTTGAAGCTATAGTATCATTTTTGTCAGTCAACTGGTTGGTTGCAATCTTTAATAGTTTTTTGCCATACGGTTTGACAACTTCATAATGATTTGTTATTAAGTTCACCAATACCTTTGAACCACACACCTTGGATGGTAAACCAACTGATCTTTTGATAGATGTTTCCAATCTTCTAATGAAATCATCCATAATTGATTCATCTAATGAGTTCATTAGTTTCTCAATTGCGTCCATCATTGGAGATTGGCCTAAGCTCTGTAATCTTTTAGCGTCAATATCATTGTTCTTTATATTGTACTTGTCAGCATTCAAAATCAAATAGTTTATCACCTCAGGCTCCAATGACGACATCAATCTGATGAATTGATCAATTAACTTGGGCACAAAAGGTTTAATGGAAGTACCTCCAATCTTACACAACTTGAGGATAGTTTCCAAGGCAAAATTCTTGACGTCTTCAGAATCGCTGAGTAATCCTTTGTTACCCAATAAGAATGGGATTAGCTCTTCGAGAACTTCTTTAGCCTTCGCTTTCGATCCTCCTTGTTTAATGTCAATCATTCTTGTCAATATTGTAGCCAAAGTTTTGGTCAACTTGTTCCCTTCCTTGCGAACACTCTCTTTAATGTCATCCATGACTCTGAAGCTCATGTTCCAGATCTCCTCCAACTGAGACTCATACAATTCAATTTGACTTTGCTGTAATAAATCATTGAGACCCAGTGCGCTTGCTTGCCTGACTCTCCATTCTTTGTTGCTCATACTTTTCAACAATTCTGCAAGGATAAGGTTAAAGTTTTCTTTTATCACCTTGGAAGAATCCTTAATCAATGCGTTCCAAATGTCATTCATGGATCGCTGCACCAGCAGATTAGGATCATACCGATACCTGTACAATTTAGGCACCAATCTGTCAGCCAATTTCTTGTTACTAACCAAAAGCTGATCCAATGATGATTTTGATAAAATAGATCCTAAACCGAACGCAACACCTTTTCTTGAGGACCAAAGTGCTGATGATTTTGCGAGGGACATGAACTTATAAACCAAACTTGGGTCACCTACATCAGAAGCCAAATTTAAAACGTCCTTGTACGTGGAGACATTCCCATCGTTAACTTTGAACAATTCTGGTTCGAACAATTCTGTATCATGCTCTACAGCTCCTGCATTGTAGTTCGTGACCTTAGAATCAGTAAAAGACTTGAGTAATCCACGTACCATGCTATCTTTTAAGTCGTGGTCACCCATTTCATAAACAATACTCAAACCCCTTGAGGCAGATTCTTGAACCAATTCATCCTTGTCAGCTAAAAATCTCATGAATGCAACATGAATTTCGGTAGACTTAGCCTTAACTGCCTCCAAATGTCCACAATACTGAACCATAGACAATAACCATATACAGCTTGCCTTTCTTAATGTTGGCTTTGTTTGAGTGCACGTTTTCAAAATCAAATCCAACACAATTGGAAGTCTTGTCAAGTTTTCTGGTACATATTCAATGGTTTCTCCTTGAATGTCTAATTGTCTCTCCAAGTACTTTGAATTCCATCCCGAAACCAAAATCACGAACGCTTCACCACTTGAAAATGTAAATTCAACTTGTTTGGAATTGTGGGTTTCGTAGATAAGCTCTTCAAATTCGTTGGAACTCTCGTCAACATAATTAACTTTTATGGCTAGAGACAATGCAGCAAAGGTAATTACTGATTTTTCTTCACACTTTTTAACTTTTGGTTTGATCTCCTCAATGAACTTCTTGGAATAAGGCTCCAAATCTGAGTTTATAATTGGTCCTAAGGTACCAAAAATGGATAACTGATACAAAGAATCCAAAACAGTATTGTAGAAACTTGCATCCTTCATATGTTTCAAGAGAATCTCACAATAATTAGTTAAGAATTCGGTTGAAACAGTATCAGTTCTTTTCCTGAAAGTTAATCTTGAAATGAGGAAACTTATAGCTAAAATCCTACTCTTAAAAGTAGTAGATGGAGCATCTTCGTTTGCTAATTCAGCGAGTGTATTAACAACAAACTCATCGTCGTTAGCAGGATGACTCACAACTATACCAAACACCTTCGAAATCTGATTAAGAGCTATATCGTTTAATATCCTACCCTTTATCAAACCGAGTAGTCTTGGGATAGTAGGTGTCATTGCACCAATTATATGAGGTGGTGAAAGTGCCACGATTTTTGTTAAGACATCGATATTAGTAACTGGGCTGTCGTTAACCAAAAATTCACCCAGAACTGCATTCAAGATGATGTTGAGAAACTGCAAATAAACATTGTCAGATCCGTCCATATCCACATCCTCTGATACGGATGCAATTTGGCGAATTAACAAGTCTCTGACGGTTTCATCAACCTCGACTGCCTTCTCAAGTCTAACATTCCAGTCCTGATCGGTCACGACCACAGTCGTCTTACCTTCAATGGCTTGCATAACCAAACATTGTAGTGCAAAGAAAATCGACTTGCCAATGGCGCTGAATATGGTTGCATTTGGGTCTTTCTTACGCAAGACCAATTCTTTACTTAACAAGCTAACAAAGCTTTTAAATGAAGGTAAGTTAACACTTGAATTTTCACCTAGTAAATCAGGGGTTGACTTAAATTCAGTGGTGTTAGAAGACTGAAGTATATTGAACCAATATGGATGCAATCCTCTATTAGCTTCTTCAATAGTGTCAGACCTATTTTCTTTGCCAGTGCCCAATAAACAAAGATACCTAGCCTCGGGATCGTCGAAAGGAAAAGAACAGTTAATGTATTTAATTGCAACGTAGCGGCATCCATGGATATTTTCCGAGTCAAGTTTATTGGTTGTCAAAAATTCTGAAGCCAATTCTTTGATTCTTGTCTTCACACCTGGAGCAACTTGTGGTAAGTAAACAGTCAAGTTAGATAAACACTCTTGAATTGTTGCTCTAGTTTCAGGGACATCTGCCTCCAACGACTGGAAGAAGAACTCGATTTGGGAGGAATCGTTCAAGAAGAGATCTGGGCTAGCCTTTAGGATTGTTCCTATAGTATCATAGTAACTCAATCTTTGGGTTACACTATTGGCATAGTTTTTAACCAAATTTACATCTAAACATGGCCAGCCTCCAGCCATCAAGTTGTCTTTCAATTTCTGAATTGTGGAGATATTAAATTCCTTCAATTCTGTTGCAGATTTGGACGCAAAATCCGAATTGTTCGAGCTCACCCATTTGATAAACTGTACAGTTGACAACTTCAAACGACTATTATCTGAAGACAATCCTACAGCTGAAATCTCCGAAATTTTGGTGTGGGTTGCAACGTGTTTACTCTTCACAAGGATTTTCATAATCCTTTCCTGTAATGGCGAAGTCACTGGTGGCCTTCCGGGTGTCCCAGTAAACAAATCTGTAAGTCCATCGATAAACTCCTTGTTCTCGTATTCAATTGGAATTTTGCGGAATAAAATCTCTGTTGAGTCACTGATACCAGAAAACTGGTCTGCAGAGGCAAACAAAAGAGGTAATACCAAATCCTCGTTCTTGAACCCATATTTCAAGAACTTGAGCAAGGCCTTTTTGTAATCACGAAGTTCCTGCATCGACTTAAAGCTTACACCTGCTTGGGTATTGAAAAAGTGAATTTCTTCTCTCGTGAGACCTGGAGTAGGAATCTCAACAGTCCCTTGAATGTTCATTAATAGAAACTTGGAAATGTACCCACATAATGTTTGAGCATCTTTGGGCCTCAAAAAGTCTAAAGGAACCACTTTTTCAAAGGTGTTGAGATCTGTAGAGTCCAATGCAACAAGAAGTCTGCAGAAAATGCTGAACAATCTTGCTGCCACGGCTGGAGAAGCGTCGGCAAGCCCGTCCAACACTATTGGAACAATCTGGGCAGCTTCAGTATCGTTGATTCTGTCCAAACCCTTTGCAACAAAAACCAACGAGTACAACTTGGTTGAAGAAGGATCAGCGCCTTCAACTACTTTTGGGTGCTTGGCCTGCTGCAAGAGCGCCTCCATTGGCAACTTCAATTGGCGCGCAGCATTGACCCTGGGAACAATTTGTTGGATAATTTTCAAAACTGCTTGTCTAGAAGTAGCATAGCTACTCGACAACTTTAACAATAATGGAGGTAAAAAGACTTTTAATTTAGCTTCCAACTGCAGGTCGGTTTCTGCAAATGCAATTTGCAACTCCACCTTGTTGATAAGCTGTAACTCCGCTTCACTCATTTTCAAGAATTGGAATGAGAATGGTGGTGGCAAAATGAATTTTAGATTTTGGAATCATTTTGATATCGCCGTGATTTTGGTTCACAATGGCAAATCGCTTTAGTATGAGGGTCAATTGTTTTCGGTTAGAAATCAGTCCTTATTCAGTATACGTAGGATTGTAGTATCTTAAATTACATAAATTTCTCTTTCTGATATTCAGGGTATTGTATGTTAACTATTTCCTTAGATCTATTTACCTTCTTTTAACTTCACCTAAATAACATTCTTGTATTCTCTCAAAATCACAGGAACAGAAGATGGTGGTAACACACCAAACTCAGTCACAACCTTCTTGATATACTCTGGAGGACACAAGTCATACATGATGTTCAAAACATTCAAAGAGGGTATGGATTTCCACTTTTTAAGTGGATGCTCGTTGGTTTCTTCTACAGGCTCCTCCTTTTTCTTTTGCTGTTGCTTTGACTTTGGAGTGGACTCCTTCTTCTTTTCATCGATTTGCTCAAGAAATTGCTCCAACGAAAAGCACTTCTTCTGCGGAGGTTTCTTGGTGTTTATGTCTTGGATTAAGTCGTCACCGTCAGCCAACTCATTGTTTGTCACTGAATCTAATTGGACCTTGTCAGAAAACTTGACCGACTCGCAGCAGGTCACCACAGGAATGTTTCGTGTGTGGCACATCATGGCAATGAAAGCAGTGCCCACTCTTGAAAAAAGACGTCCATTCGACAACATCGCATTTGCGCCCAAAAAAACACAGTCTACATCCTCCAATACGTTGGACGAGAGTGAGTTGATCAACACGTAGCTGATTTTGATATTGTCCTTGGTGATTGGATTGGGCTTGGTAGCTCTGATCGACCCCGTGTCCTCACGTCCGCTTTCCTCCTCGCTGTTCGTCCTCACCAAGTTCTGCAAAAGTTTCTTTCCTTCAAACAAGGGCTTGGAGTCAACAATGATCAAGTTGAAATTCTTTTTCTCTTGTATGGCACAATACTTGAACAAAGTCTCTAAAAAGTCCGAATGGCCGTACGTCAAAATCGTGGAACCTTCAGTAATATCCTGCGAAGCATGACCCAACATGGCAGTGTGTGCAACCGTGATCTTGTACTCGATGAAGTCGTCAATCTTCTTGCACAAAATCTGCTTAGCTTCTTGTTCAGGTGTGTCGATGGAAATGTGTGAGATTTCTTGCTTCAACCACCTGATGGCATTTCCCATAGAAATCGATAACGGACGAGCACTCTTCAAGTATTCTATCTGATGTGATAAGTGTCCAGTCAAGTGTCTTGTCAATGTGGTGTGTGCTGGTGTTTGGTAGTCTGCAACAACAGTCTTGAATACCTCCAACATCTTCTTCAACCTTGGAGTTGAGCCCACAATCTTGAAAGACGAGTACTTCAAACTCAATGACAAGATGGCTGGGTGAACAATGTGTGATATCGTTGGGCTCGAGGCATTTCTCTGTTCTCTGGTTTCCAAATGACTGAACAATGTAGGAATCTTCTTGGCCTCTTTGTCCCTGATCAAAGTTTGGTTCAACTGTTTCTTTAAGTTTGTGTTGGTTGCAACAGCTTGCAGCTCTTTCTTGACCTCAATCTTCTTTTGAGCATTCTGTTGTTGTTGTTCTATGCTGATTCCACTTGCTTCTTTTTGAGCTGCTCGCTTCGCTGCCTTTTCTTTCTTCTTCAACTCTTTCAATTCCTTGTTTGAGAGTTTCTTATCACCTTCTGTTTCTTGCGCGGTGGTATTAGGGGTAGCTTCATTACTGGCTACAGGTTCTGGTTTTGGAACTTCTTTTCTCTCTTCAGCCATGCTTGATTTACTTAAAATCTGTAGAAAACTTTTTTATGATTGAAATTTGTCGTGTGGAGCCAAAAATTTGCATATATGAAAAGTTGCAACCTATATGAACTCATTTTACTCAAACATAACCATCATTATATTACTGTACAAAGCACTAAAGTCTATTTACTAATTTAGCTCACAACTCACCAAAAGTGCCTCTCTTCTTTGTCGTATCATATAAACGAACAATCTTTTCCTGGTTAGTGTTTTCCACTTGCGAGAAGGCAAACCCTCTTTGTTTTTTTATTCTCTGAACTTGTCTGACCTTTCTGATGGCTCTCTGGAAAAGCTCCATTCTTGGTCTGTGGTCCTGGATGTTGTACTTTTGAATTTCTTGAACATAGTGGTAACTTTCTGGGTTGTAGATTCTTCTGAAGTACTTCCAACCAAAGTCACGTAACAAGCACAAGACGGAAACACCAAACACCATTCCCCAGAAAGTCAAACTTGGGTACGTTGTGGCTAATACACCACGGTATTCATCTGAAACATTGATCATAGGGGCAATTGTGGCGTAAGCTGGGAACCAGCCTAACCATAAAACAAGCGAACCTGGAATGGCAATCAACGTGAACTTTGTCCACAACGTAACCACCAATGCTGCCTTCCCTAAAGCCGTCAAAGTTGCCGTAGTGTACACGGCTGTACCCCAAGCCCAGTTGTTCACCAACAATCCGCTGCCCACGGCATTCATATAGTTGTAAATGAACATGGAGCAGATGAAAATCACAGCTGAGTGGAAAAATCCGTTGATGATCCAACTCCAGAAGATAGGCACGTTGAAAAACTTGCGTTGTTGTCCCAACTGGTATAATTGCGGATAACGGTCTAACATTCTGGCACTCACAAACTGGTCAAAAACTCCAAGAACAAATGGAGGCAACACCGTGAACAAAACATTATACAAGGTCAAAGTCCACGATTCAATAATCGATTGTCCTGAGTAACCGTTTGTGAAAACGAACCAAAACTGCGTCATGTATAAGGTTATATTCTTGTAAAAGGAGTACAAGATTGCATTGGAAATACGTCGGTACGACCACGAGCCGTGAACCAACAATAACTTCCTTAAGTACTTGAACTGACCGATAGAAACATCAGCACTTCTGGCAGCCTGCATACCTTCCATTCCACTGATACCAACGCCTACATGGGCAGCTTGAATCATGGATACATCATTGGCACCGTCACCAATGGCTAAAAGTAACGACTTCTTCTTCTTACGCTTGACCATCTTCACAACTAATGCCTTTTGCAATGGCGACACACGACAGCAAATAACCGCCTTACAGCGAGTTCCAAGCTGAATAAACAAATCTTCCAAGTCGGGCTCCAATGCAAACGTCAATGAGTGTCCATCAATAACCAACGCTAACGTCGAGTCCAAGACACCTTCATCAATATCGTTTTGGTTGTTCTGGATAGCTGCTATCTTCTCCTCCAAATTCAACCTAGTATCGTTCTTATTTTCTTCATTGATGATTAACAAATTCATATCCTCGCTTAACAACTTACACGACATACCAATGTTAATAGCAGTCTCTTGTTTATCACCAGTTAAAACCCAGATTTTGATACCAGCGTTCTGTAACGTATTGATTGTTTCAGGCACACCGTCTTGCAATTTATCTTCGATGGCAGTAGCACCAAGCAAGAATAAGTTGTATTCAATGAGATCGGCTACGGCATCAAGTTTCTCTTCTCTGTCTCCCATGGAAGTAGATGCAGTGTAATATTGCGAAGCCCATTCAGTGTACTCGTCTTCAGGGATGATTCTTGAGGCAATACATAAAGTTCTCAAACCTTGGGCAGCAAAATCTTCCAAATGACGTAAGGTTGAGTCGACAAAGGGTTGTGGTTCATCTTGTGCCAAGCGCTCCAAGATAACAGTATCAGCACCCTTGCAAAATAAACGGATAATTCCGTCAGGGCACCTGAAAATTGCGGACATTCTCTTTCTCGTGGAGTTGAACTCACAGATGTTCAATAATTCGTACTCAGACCTTTGTTGGGTCAACGTGTTTTCGATAGTGACTCCCTTAGGCTTACGGATGATGAACTTGTAACCCATGTCGGTTGCTCCTTGCACCAAGGCACCTTCGTCTGGAGAGGCTGCTTGGTACTTGATCAGGCCGGTGGCATCATCAACTTCAGGAATTACCGTGTGACAAGTACTTAAGAGCGTGAAAAATTCATTGATGATCGCAGACTGTTGCAGTGATGTGTCTGCCAAATCCTGGAACATTTCATCATAGGTGTGGAAACCTATTTCAATGCCACCATCAGTGATCTGGGGATGACCATCCTCAGGGATTTCCTCAGTGTAGCATCTTCCACCAATTGTACATGCTTTGAACTCCATAATGTTTCTGGTCAAAGTACCAGTCTTGTCGCTGAAAATGTACTCAATCTGTCCTAATTCTTCAACTAAAGAAGAGGTTCTCACACCACAAGGAGTGTCTGTTTCTTCATAGTACATATCCAAATCACTCGAGATCATGTAGGCCTGGTAATACTTGATGATTTCAACTGTCACAAACAAAGAAATAGGTACCAAGTTGGAGAACAAAATCCAATAAGTCAAGATATCTTGAAAGAATAACTTGACCAAACTTGTGCCTTCCAAATACAAGTACGATAACTTGGAGCTGTCGACCTTAATCTTGATGACATTACCAACAGAAGAAACAAGGGATAAAGTTATCAAGATGGAAAATAAGGCGATAATTTGCAAGTTAATGATTCTCTCAACGTCGGTTCTCTTAATTGGGGTTGCTGTGGCATTACGCATTAATTTGGTCTCATGCCCAGTGAATACTGTCAAGCCGTGAATCCATTGGGTGTTCCTCAAGGTAGCACCTCTCAACAACAATTGTTCAGGAGTCAATGGAATATCCAACCCATCTCTTCCGAAGTTTTTCAAATTACCTTGGTAGGTGTACAAAGACGAATTCGGAGGTTCAGAAATGATTTCAGAATGGGCCAAGTCGTTGACAATGTCTCTTGGGTTCACCAAATACGTTGTCTGAGTTAAGGATTGTTTAATTTTCAAATTGGTTTCACCATCCAAGTTTGCGGTTTCAATGTAGCACAAACCTTCGGGTTCTGAAGACGAAAGAAGTAACAAATCAGCAGGGAAAGGTTCTTCGTTCTTCACTCTAACGATGTCACCCACCTGGACTTGAATCCACTTTTTGGAGTGGAATTCACCAGTTTGAGGGTCCAAAACTAAGACCTTTGTGTTGTTCAATTCAGAATCGGCATTGGCTCTTTTGAAATCCTCCAGGACTTCCTTAATCGCAGACACTAAAAGAACAACCGTTAATGTTCCAATGGTAGTGTACCTATTTGTAGGAGACACATGCGGAACCTGCTGGATAATCGATGTGAATAAAAAGAACAAATTGGCGTACTTGCTGAACTGTTCGAACAAGAACTTGGGAAGAAATGTGGCTATGTTATATTTGGTGGTCGAAATATAGTTGCCATAAAAGCCAAAGGCTGAGTTTTTAGAGTGGTCCATAACGTAAAAATGTCTTGGTTCTTTGCTGACCTTGTCATCTCCTAACTTTGGACGGTTGCCAGGTAATTTCAGTCTGATCTTGCTGAAAATCTTACGAATATCAAAGTCTGATTCTTTAGTGTTGGAGTCCTCAAAAACCCCTTCCTGTGCAGCACCCATGTTCGTATAATCGGAATTCGAGTTGAAAAACCCCTTGCTGGCTTTGGGAGGGTTGGCTGTGTTAAGCAATGGTACTTGCCTGGTGGACAGAGTTGTATTCTGGTAGGACGCATCGTGCTCCTCATCGGAAAGAACAAAGTTATCGTCGAACGGGTCGTACTCGGTACCACGGGTCAGGCTCTGGTTAGTGTACCCACCACCATGGCTGGATATGTTGTTGTACGGACTCTGGTCGACCATGAAATTGTCTGTCTCGTCAACGGAGAGATGGTTGGCATGCCGTTGCAGTTGGCCTTGCCCATTATGCAGACCTTGGTTATCCAAATCAATTAAATTGACAGAGTCGCCAAACGGATTGCCCGTGCTGTTCCCACGCGACATGTTCTCTGAGGCAATTACTGGATATGTAAAGGTGTATTATAGTTAATTTTTCTACACGTATTGAAAACTACTAAAAAAAAACTGGCTGAGTTGATCACAACATTTGAAGAGGGCTGTGAGGTAGGCGAGTTTGTGAATTATCGGTGGTGCGAGTAAAGTTGTAGCGGTGCGCATATCACCACTTACGAGCTTATCCTTTAAGGGTCTTTCTGAAGACAAACTTTGTACTGGTGTCTTATAGGTTGATTATGTAAGTGTTCGTAATGGTGCAAGACTTCGTATTGAGGTTGTTTAAGGTTTACTGGTGGAGTAGTCGACAATGTTAGTTGGTGGAGGAGGGTGAGGTGTGATGAAAACGAATGGGTGTTTATTTCGCCAAACATTTGGCGCTCGGTCCTTGTGCTTTCCATTCAAATTGACTTGCATCCAACTAGAAACAAGTGCCGTTATCTGGGTGATCCACGTGACTCACAACGTGACTTGGATAAATTTAACCAAACTTGACTGAATAATTAGTTGACTCATTCTCATCATGTCTGCAGAAGCTATAGCGAAGGCTGCCAACAGTGCCTTTTCGACGTTAAAGACCCTCTCCAATGAAGAGAGATCAGGTGCATTGCAAAAGATCCACGACTCTTTGAAAGCCCACAAGGACGAGGTCTTGAAAAGTAACCAGATCGACATTGAAAATGCCGTGAAGAATAAGTTACTGGACTCGTTGATCAAAAGATTGGACTTGTCGAAGGGCGGCAAGTTTGATTCCATGTTGCAGGGTATCTTGGATGTTGCTGCTTTGGAAGATCCTATTGGAAAGGTCACTTTAGCCAAAAAGTTAGATGATGGGTTGAACTTGTACAGAGTAACTTCACCAATTGGAGTTTTATTGATCATTTTTGAACTGAGACCTGAGGTTATCGCAAACATCACATCTTTGGCAATCAAGTCAGGTAATGCTGCCATTTTGAAGGGTGGAAAAGAGTCGATAGAAACATTCAAGGTGTTGAGTAATTTGGTGAACAAAACCTTGGAGGAGGAAACGGAAGTTCCACGCAATGCAATCCAGTTGATCGAGTCGAGGGAGGAAGTGGGCGACTTGTTGTCACAGGACAAATATATTGACTTGGTCATTCCTAGGGGTTCAAATGAGTTGGTTCGTAGTATCAAGAACAACACGAAGATTTCCGTGTTGGGCCACGCTGACGGTATTTGCTCGGTTTACCTTGATTCCGAGTACGACCAGGGTAAGGCTGCCAAGATCGTGATTGACGCCAAGACCAACTATCCTGCTGGGTGCAATGCTGTCGAACAATTGTTGATCAACAAGGATATTCCAGCAGAAGAGGCCAAGACGTTGTTGCAGCATTTAATTGCCGCAGGAATCACGTTGCACGCCTCTCCAGATGTCAAGGCACTCATTGGCGAGCAAGAGAAGGTTAAGGATGCTGTTGCAGACTCTTTTGACAAGGAGTACCTCTCCCTTGACATTTCCGTCAAGTTTGTTGACGACTTGCAAGCTGCCATCACACACATCAACGAGCACTCTTCGAAGCATACCGACTGTATCATCACCGAGAACAAGGCAAAGGCGGAGCAGTTTCTCAAGTCGATTGACTCGAGTGGGGTTTACTGGAACGCTTCCACGCGATTTGCTGATGGGTTCAGATATGGGTTTGGAACTGAGGTAGGAATTAGTACGAACAAGATTCATGCGAGAGGACCTGTTGGGTTAGAGGGTTTGATGAGTTATCAATATCAGTTGAAGGGTGATGGACATGTTGCTAGTGAGTATGTTGGAGCTGGAGGAAGTAAGGTATTTGTGCATGAAGATATATAATCTCGCGATTATTTGGCTGTGATTTTGAAACAACAGTTTGTGTAAATAGTGGCTAATGAAAAGTGAAGTAGGAGTGACCACTAAGTAGAAGGTGCTACAGGGAGGAATAATTTGTACTTGTAAACCAATTCTTTTTTCATTTACTCCTTCTCATTTACTCCTTCTGTTATCTTTATTCCCAGAAGAATTGCCCCTCCAATATTAGTCCACACTTCTGTACGTGCTTGTATTCAAGTTAAACTGAAATCTGTTTATTCGATCATTAAAAGAACTTAATATGAATGAGGAAAGTAGTTTGTTAAAATGGTTGAAATCTGAAAAACGAAAGCGTATTAAGAGTAAGGAAAACGGTTGTAAGATTCAGCCTTCCCATATTAAACCGTTTCGTACTCCCTTATTCAAACTTTCGGTGCAGATTTACACTGACCTCAATCACTTCGATTGGCTTATACACAGTCCACCTCACTTAATTCACTCGAGAGTTCTTTCGTTCGTTAGTACAAACTACCTTCCGGAACTCGTTATAGTCACTAGGAGGGTAATCTGGGAAGAACCTGATAATATTATCAATATATTGATACCTATTATCATGAGGTGGTCTCGAAGTGGAAGGAATCAAAGTAATCTCACTCCACTGCTTCAAGGTGAAGAAATCCGTCAAGTTCTTAATCCACGTCATTCTAGCATCAATATTCGTCAAATCGTGATCATCAAGCAGTTCCGCAGCCATAGTCTCTCTCAAGCGAGACCTAATAAGACCCAAATTCTCCACTGCCTTGTTGACGTCGATATCCTTGAACTCCTTCGCAATGTTGTCCTTGACCAACTTCAGCAAGCGAGGCGACTTGCCATTTGTGGAAACCATAATCTGTAGGTTGTCCTGGTTGAACATCGACCCAAAGTAAAAGTCACATAACGGAGGCTTGTCTGCGATGTTGACAGGCAAGCGGAGATATTTACATTGGTAGTATATCTTGGTGGACAACTCATAGTCGTCAATACAGCAGCAAACAATAGCAAACACCTCGTTTTGGATCTGGTGGTCCAACTGGCCATAGATGGACGGATCTATCAAGTCGATGTCAATAATCAGTTTGTCTATGTTTTCGTGGAGGGTGAGGTCCGTCAGTCTGTAGTTCCTCTCTATCAACCTGTAGATTTTGCCTTCTTTGTAGAACTGTCTGATATCCGGGTGAGTTCTCGCCGACCCTGTGATGACTGTGATTCTCGCGTTAGCTTTGATCAAGTGGTTGATTCGGCTGACTGCCACGTCTCCGGCCCCGATAACCAAGCAGTGCTTTTCCTTCACCTGCCACGCGAGAAGAAGAGACCCTTCTGTCTTCATGCCATAGCCTCCTGAGGCGCTACTTATCAGGGTTCGGGTAAATTCCTGCGTAACTTCTTCGATGTGTACGTTGGACATGGGTTAGTGGAAAATGTACAAAAATTTAGATGTAAGGATTTTGTTGTCTAGCTTTGACGTGAGAGAACGTGGGAAACGAAAGAAGGCTCCTGATGAGTGGTAGTTATATAAGTGTGGACTAATGGGTGGATGACTCTTGCAGCTAGCTAGATCTTTGATTCTCTTTCTGCCTTCCAGTTTCACGTTTCAATTACTCTCATTACTCTGAACGCAAATTCTTTGTTCACCGAATAGCCACCTTGTCTAATGGTCACATTCATTCTCCTGCCATTGTACTGAATTTTCCTCTGTGAATGAACTGTCTTATCCTCTATGAATGTACTGTTTTTATCCTTTGTGAATACACTGTTTCATCTCATCCATTTCACAATTTCTTCCTCTCTTGTGGTTTCAATTCCCATCAACTGTTCATTTATCAGGTAAAAACCCTTTATTCACTCAACTTTCCCAAAAATTAACTACCACTTTTAATAAATTCCAACACCATATACCATACCCAATTGCATAAACACCGTCTATCCAGGGATACAACGGTTCTGGCTCAACTTTAGATAAAAAATGGGTGCAAATTTTTGTATACAGGTCGCTAACAAGGAACCTATTTCATCTTGGTTGCAGTTCCGATGCTGGCTGCAAAACTTGTGTTCGGTTGAGGGCTGAACAACTAGCATCTAAAGAGAATAGCCCACCCATTAGAGCCGTTTCTTGAAAAATACATCCTTTCCGGTTTCATTCCAGGAGGTGAAGTTAAGCGGATGATTCTCTACGATATTGCGGTAGGGAATAGCTTCTGAAACAATGTCTAGAAACACGCACTTTGAGGGGCATCTTCCAACGAGCAGTAATTAACAAACCTAAAAAAGGGGGTGATAGAGCCTAAAAGTGCTTACTGCGGATTCCTAACCCCCAGCCTTTGAGAGGGACTATGGCAATGTCCGATATGGGGCGGAATTGTTGCAGTTGACAAAAGAACTGTTAATCTGCTGAGATTGCTAACTACCAACAGGTTCAAATTCTTCGATAACGGTGCTAATTAAAAATTTGCAGTAGCCAACTCGATACTACAATATTACTAAGATAACTTTATTCTAGCTAATTACATCTCTCTCCACAAAAAAAACATTCTGTGCCGAGCAGTAGTCAATAAATCAATCGCTTTCGCTGGTCACTCTGTGAACCTTATTTTCCAACAGTCACCTAAAATGAACTACATTCCAGAACAACAATCACTCAGTGAGCCAACCAATCATTCAATAAATGAGCCAAACTCACACCACCCACCATATCAAATTGAATGAAAATTTGCAATTTTTTCTAAATACTCCAAACCCGGTAAACCTACCCCATAAGTCATCCCTAATTCCTCTTCCACCCCTTCCAACCCTAACTCTAATTACTCTCCGCCGCCATCCCACTCGCATCCCACCAGCACCCAATTGTCCTCCCAATTCCAACCCTCCGCTTTTGCCCATTCATCCTCGCTACACCTCAAACACGGAAAACGTGCAACCAAATAAGTGCAGCCAAACGTGCAACCACAAGGAAAATTTTTTCTGCGAGCTTTTTAGCGGCAAAATCGAAAACCCGCAGCAATCAGTGATCATTCCTATGATTAGAGGGTGGTGAAGTGTGGACAGAAGTTTCTGAAAATTCTTTAAAAGTACTCAAAAATAAGCACTCTGTTCAATCGCCCTGGCCGCTTCTCCCACATCTACTTGCTCCACACTTTTGCTTCTCTTCCAACACCGTTATCAGTACTTTTGTATTTTTAGTGCCAGTGCTTCTGTGATTTTCGTGGAGTCCCTTTTTTCACGCTTTTTTTTCTTTAATTTGTGACTCGAGCGTTGAGCGACTGAGGCAAAAAAATTGATTCAACAAGCTTCATTTACTCTTCCTGTGCTGTATTCTTATTCATATCTAGGATACTCATAAACGAGTGGATAGGTGCTACGAAAATACTACTGAGTTGACTGCTTGTTTTAATTTTGGTTTGACTACTTTTAATCACTGAGTTGACTTTTTGGTGACTACTGGTAAACTGGCTACACTGGTAAAGTGCTACTGGTATTTTGAACTGATTGTCTGATGCCACCATACCCACACAAAACAGAAAGACGTACATCGATGGCCGAAAGACGGCCTTCGATGTCATACACTCCAGCGGTTATTCCCCACTTGGCGGGCTTGGAGAAGCCACAGGATAACAACCTCAAGTTGGAGCTGTGTGACGTTCTTATCATGGGTACGGGCCTTGTCGAGAGCATCTTGGCTGCCGCGCTCTCGTGGCAGGGTGTCGAAGTGTTGCACTTGGACAACAAGTCGTACTATGGAGACTCGCTGTCGACCTTGACTGTCGAGCAGCTCAAAAAGTGGGTTCTGGAGGTGAACCTGGGCCGCTTGCAGCATTTCCAGGACGCCCAGATATACATCCCGGGCGGGAAATCGACAAACCAGTTCAACAGCAGGGACTATGGTATCGACCTCACACCTAAAATTATGTTCTGCAAGTCGGATTTGTTGGCTTTGCTCATAAAATCTCGCGTTTACAAGTACATGGAGTTCCAGAGCATGAGCAACTTTCACACATTTGAAAATGACGACTTCAACAAGAGAATCACCAACTCAACTACAAAACAGGACATCTTCACGGATACGTCGCTCTCACTCTTGACAAAAAGATACTTGATGAAGTTCCTCAAGTTTATATTACAGGACAACAATGACCCTGTCAAGAAGAAGTTGATTGCACAACACCAAAAAACACCCATCAGGGAATTTTTGGCACAACAGTTCAACTTGGAGGTGCCTCAGGTCAACGAATTGACCTACTCGATCGGATTGAGCACGAAGGAGGACACTTTGACGCCGGAAGCGGTGTCGAAGATCCAGCGGTTCCTTGTCTCGTTCGACGTGTACGGCAATTTCCCAGTGTTGGTGTCGAAATACGGGGGGCCTGGCGAGATTTCACAGGGTTTCTGTCGCAGTGCCGCTGTTGCAGGCACCACGTACAAATTGGGCACGTCCTTGACGGACTACGATCCCAAGCTGAAAATTGCAAAGTTCAACGACGGCCTGAGCGTCAAGATCAATGAGAAAATCATTGTGCTGCCAACACAAGTGCCCAAGTTCTTGCAGCAGGGATACACAGAAGCCACGAAGAACTTGAAACCGTCGTACACCACAAGACTTATCACCGTCGTCAGAAGAGACTGCAAGGAATGGATGTCGGATTTGGAGTCGAGCGCTGTTGTGGCGTTCCCACCTCGCTCACTTCCAACCAACAATGCCCATTCCGTGCAAGTGATTATCCAGAATGGAGGAACAGGAGTATGCCCCGTGGGCCAGTCCATCTGGTTCAGCCACACTACAGAACAGGACTTGGACAAGGCCAAGGCCGACTTGGAAGCAGCCTACGCCAAAATGGAAATCGCCTTGTTGAGAGAGTCGGCATCCCCTCTGTCGGAATCTTCCTCCAACAACTCGGACATGGATAATGACGTCTTGGGAGGCAACCCTCAGGAATTGTTGTTCA
Source organism: Kodamaea sagamina (assembly GCA_030556545.1). NCBI lineage: Eukaryota > Fungi > Ascomycota > Pichiomycetes > Serinales > Debaryomycetaceae > Kodamaea > Kodamaea sagamina. The sequence goes on from JAKTUG010000005.1 coordinate 401,941, forward strand.
ACTCCGCGGCTGCACCAACCACACCAATCGCAAACTCCTTCAAGCTTGGCGAGTCCTTACTGGATTTCGTGCCCAAGAAGAAGTTGGACATTGTGTGCAAGTTGGGTTACGTCCAAAAGACTTATATCAACCACGATTTGTCCAACGTCTTCCACCCTAAGGAAGACAATGTCATCTTGAAGTCAAACTCAGACATTGTGTTTGGCAACATGCCATCATCAGAAATCAGTTATGATGGTATAATCAGTGAGGCCAAGCTCATTTACCTGAAAATAACAGGGTCTGACGAAGACTTCTTTGACGTTGACTTTGAAGACGACGATGACGAGTACTCCAGCGAGGCACCCAACTACACAAACTACGGTGCGAATGCGGGTAACGCGTCGGGCGCTGCGAACGCTGCGGCTGACGGCAACTCGCGCCTAACCCACAGCCACGAGGATGTCATGATGTTGGACAACGAAAACGCCATCGAAGACAGTGACGATGATGGACACCAGCCTTTTGCTGCGAACGAAATGGAGTTGTGATTGTATCAAAAAAGTATAAAAAGAACCAAAACAAACAGAAAAATAGAAAACTAATATTACTTTCGTGGAGGACTTGCAATCCTGGTTCTCAACTCGTGTTTCATATTTAATGCTTTTAATTCTCTTTATCATATTATCTATTTACTCATTACGATATAGCACTGGCTTTTGAAAGTTGGTTTGTAGGACTGTAATTGGGTGAGGGCTCTTTTATTTTTGCTTCCTTGAGGAAGGTGTGTGATCATTCGGTGAGAGAGTGTTAGATCAGCTAGTTGATTTTTTGAAGTAATCGAACACCTTGAATGTTCTCTTAATCCGATTCATGTTAGCTTTTGGGGTGAGAATTTGCAACCAAAAGAAGATCACAAATTCGTTTGTGCGGACGTGAATACCGATGCGTGTGGGGTGGATCTAAGGATATGCTTAATTAGACGCATCGGACGATGAACCAGTTGTTCTAGTTTCTTTAAGATGGGTTTTGGTTTGGATGCTTGAAAGAGGTATTATGAGAAGATTAATAGAACAAAGGGAACGATTGATTTAGTTCCAAAGAGTTTCGTAAGAAAGGGATTTATGCACTAGATTGAACTTTGTTGGAAGGATGGTTTAAGGGTGCCTAAGCTGGATGAGTCCTTGAAATGAGTGGTAAGTGAAAAAACAACTTATAATGAAGACACATTTTGAGTTGCTATCAAATTGAGAAGTAGACTAAATACTCTCAGATGAAGCCCCATAAATAGCAGCTCTAATGAACATGAGTATACAAGAGAGTAGACTCCTTCAATATATTAGCTGCTGTATTTTCAATAGATCAATCACGTGCCAAAATCAATTCTAGGGCTGTAAACCGGGACTGCACATAAGCATAACTGATTGCCTCCCAGTGATGCTCTCATGAAAAAATTCACCAGACAACTTATCTTTTCTCTTCACTGAGCATTTTTCCCGCGAAGAAGTCTTAATACAAAACCTATAGAAATGTCTGACGTTGAACAAGAAGTCGCTGTTGAAACCGTTGTTGAAGAACAATCTTTGTCTATTGAAGACACCTTGAAGGCTGTCTTGAGAACCTCCTTGGTCCACGATGGATTGGCCAGAGGTTTGAGAGAAGCTTCCAAGGCTTTGTCCAGAGGTGAGGCACAATTGTGTGTCTTGTGTGACTCCGTCACCGAAGAGTCCATCATTAAGTTGGTTGAAGCTTTGTGTAACGAGCCAGAAACCAAGATTCCTTTGATCAAGGTCTCCGACGCCAAGTTGTTGGGTGAATGGGCTGGTCTCTGTCAATTGGACCAGGAAGGTAACCCAAGAAAGGTTGTTGGTGCTTCTTGTGTTGTTGTCAAGAACTGGGGTGCTGACTCTGACGAAAGAAACATCTTGTTGGAGCACTTCTCCCAACAGTAAGTTATTTACCTAGTTATTTAATTTAATGGTGGTTTTGTACTGATTGTTTGTAAGGATAGTAGCTGTGATCCACACTCAGATACCCTTGAAACTGATAATTTAACTTTAAACTGAAAGACGCTGATAGAAATTGTGAGCAAGCTCCCCTTGTAGTATTTTCATCTAACTTATAGCTTTCTCGAGTCTCCAGTTTCTATGTTCCATGTATCCATGATTCAATTACTCATCTAAGATTCTCCATATTTTAGATTCTCAGAGATGTGATTTGGTAGCGCCCTTCTTTATGAGTACGAAATCGTTTGTAAACAAACACTACATGGAACGAAGGCAACGAAAAGAGGCCCGAGTGCGTGGTTCAGGGTATGTGATTTGCATAGCACCCACTTAGCAATACTAACAATTGCAGCCAGAGAAGTGTTCAAGCAGACGAGTTTAATATAGTCGCAAAGAGAGACAGCTTTGGTACTGTTGGAAATAGTAGAATACCCAAAAGCTTACAATCTGCCTTGAATAACGATGATAGAGATTTGCCGCGGTTTCGGAGAAGAAGCTCGTCTGTTTCTGAAGAACCTCTTATCAAAACAACGCCTGTGAGTGACAGAAGTCTCAAAAGTGCAACACCCAGGGTTTCTCGAAGAACGCCAATATCAAGTAGAGCAACACCTAAACCGAAAGGGAAGGAAAATATTGAACCCAATACAGAGCCAACAACTCGCAAACGTGGCCGTCCTAGAAGTAAGACTCCCGTGAGGGCTACAGAACCAACAAGCAAGTCCACACCATCGCGAAAGTCAGTACCTAGTGAACTAAAATCAACTAAAACAGGAGAAAAGGCTAGAAAACTCACTCCTACTGAGACAAAACTGAAAGCAACTTCTGAAGTCACAAGAATATCTGTCAAAGAAAACACGCGAAAGTCACTTCCTCGTACGAGTAAACCTATAAAAATTCGAGAAATTCCAAGTGACGATGACTTGGAAACCTCAATCGAAATGGACAGTATTGAGTATACTAAATCGTTGGTAAAACGAAGAATGGGAAGGCTGCAATTGGCAAGACAGTTTGAAAGGAACTCTCCAGAATCAACGGCTGAACCTGATCTCGAACCTGAACTTAATATGGATGATTCGGGGCCTAATTCCGACAGTTCAGACTACTCAAAAGCAAACGATTCACTGGAGAGTGAAGAGGAAAGCCTTAGAACAAAGCTTAGGTGGATTAAACAAAGCGTAAACTCGAGAAGAAGACTTCTTTCAACGGAGACTAACCACAAAAGAAGCAGACAAGAAGGAAGACTCCAAAATTTACGTATCCGTAGCACAGAAGTTGTACGTCCACCAACACCACTAAGTCCACCAGTCCCTCTTTCCAAGACTCGTCTCTCTGAAAGGCAAAAACCACTAACAATAAGCTTGGAAAGACTCACTAGCGACTCCAGCAGGGACAAGAGAACAAAAGTCCACACTATAGACGTGCTCAAACAATTGGTGAAGGACTTTGAAGTGGATTCTCAGTCAAAGAAAGAGAGCAGTTTGCATTCAGACTTCAAGCTATACATGAGCAATCATCTTGATTACTTGATGGACATTCATGCGAGCATCAATGATCTCACGCTGCGCATATCACAAGTACAGAGATTGAAGAATGAGCTTCGGAACGAAATATTTGAAGTCAAGCAAAACCATGCACAGGTAGGAAATGATTTGAACAAGTTGCGAGTGCAGTACAGAACAGAAAAGAACAACTACGAAGATTTCAACAACGTTTATGACCAGTTGAACGAGTTGAAAGCCCCAAGTCCAACGAATGCAGTGGAATTATCCAACAAGGTTGCCACCGACTTGTCGCGTTTGAGCAGAGTGGCAAATCCCAAGTCTGGAGTTTTCCAGAAACTAATTATGATTAATGACAAATTAACGAGGATAGATAGCGAACTTAGCGAAAGAAATGAGTGAAATGGAAATCAAGAACATAAATCAATAAAGAGATATTAGTGACAAGAACTAATAACATCAGCATCCAAAAAATGAACCTAACTCTAGGAAAATTAACAATGTATTATTAAGGCTGTGTATAGAGAATAAATATAGTACTATAACGTGAACTATATTCCCACGTAACCTCAATCGTTCAAACCTCCACAGGAAAGAACTTGGAATTGAAAATGGATGAGTTCAATCAAGTAGATCCACTAAATCTAAGATTCATCTGAAACCAAAGCCATAATCATTCTGTATAAGTAAAAGAAGAACATCAAAAGGTGGAAACCAACCTTGAGGAAAGATTCTCTCTTGTGCTTGGACAAGGTTCTGAAGATTTCTGTGGCGTCCAACAAGTGGTTCTTGTTCAAGTATTTTCTCACGTTGTAGGCCAACAATGGTGCGTTCAACAAGAATGGGAACCAGAATCCCTTGATCAAGAACAACAAGGTGAGGAAAGCCTGCAATGAGGCTTCCGGAATGATCCATGGGTTCAACGTTTTACATAATGCAATTGGGTTCATGTAGTCACACTCCAAATCGGAGTACGAGATGGTGATGAACACCTGGCCAAACAAGTTGATGGCGTTTGCAATAACAGCAAAGATAAATAAGCTGAATTTGTTGTTAGTAATTGCTGGTGATCTCCCTCGGTGTGCACTAAATATGCAACTAGAACAGTTTTATTTTTCTTCTTGGCACTTCCAACCTGATATCCGTACTCTCCTAAGCGTTCTCCACCGATCGACTTCTCGAATCTGTACTTACAAACTCTCTCCAGACATTGTTTCAATACTCGGATAGTCTACAGTTTTTTTTTTCCTCTTCGATTTAACAAACGACAAAATCAACGACTTTTTGCCATTTGTACGACTTAATAAATTAGAGATAACATCATAAGCTGAACTCAGCACATCTCCAAACGACTTGCTGAATGGTTGTTGTTTCGTTCAATTCTAGAGGACTTCCCACTGGGAAGAGCTCAGTGTAGCCATAATCAATTACCAACTCCCAGTCTCCATTTTGGCGGTGGCCCCTCACCACCTGGAGCAGATCGCTTTTTTTATCGTGCAAAATGCCTTGTGACCAATTGCCGTACTCAATATACTTGCCAGCAAACGTGTCCGAGTCAGCGACAAATACTCTTGTGGGCACCGAGGCGCTTTTAGTCTCTCTCACCTCTCTTTCCGGTGTGCTTGTGAGTGGGCAGAGGGACCGCCATACCTCGATGTACGGTTGCACCACGCCTGTTTTAGGATTAACCATCTCGCCTGTCTCTTTCCTGTCCTCGCTTCCTTCGATGGCAGAGAAATCCCCAATGTCAGGATCACCTGGTTCAGCTCCTCCGACCACTACAGCAGAATCAATTTCATGAACAAACTTTATCTTGCTCGTGCCTTCTACTGGTACTTCCTTACCAGTAATGCACCACTGGAAAACATCGCTGAATGGGGCGGTTGAGCCGAACCCGTCTTTCAAAATGCGTATGTCGACAAAATGGTCTCCTGGAGAGGTGAGAACCATCGTGTGTGTCTCTTCACCAGCCAATTCCGGCGGCCATTGAATACTGATTCGCGTAGATAATGTCATTACTTTAAATCTCTTGTATTTTTTGTGCACATTCTATTCCTTATGGTGCGACTATTTGAATCTATAACATCTCATCCTGGAGCTTCTTACTGAACATTAACCGTTTCTCTTCGTTAATATCACCACCGTCCAATCTCTTGAGTTTCTTGAAAAAGTTGATCAAAAGGGTTTCATAGTTTAATCTCTGTTTAACCTTGGAATTACCTTGTTCGTTAAGCAACTTGCTGATGAATTTCGTGTCTCTTTCCCTCCAATCTTCGACAGATTTAATCAACGACTCGTAATGGATGGCAAAGCTCTCAATATCGTCCAAAGTCTCCAATTGGATTGGACTGATGTAGTTTTCCTCGTGTTGCTTTTGTTCTTTCATACCATATTCCAACTCTTGTGGATTGAAGACATACGGATACAACTCAATGTTACATGTGTTCAACCGAAGATCCAATTCCTTCAATGTTGACCTTCCACCAACAAGCCCGCTGATGATGCCCTCGGTCCTGCTGATGTTGTTACTGACCAAGTACAACTTGCGGATATTCTTCAACTTGGATAACCCTTGGATGTTGGTCAACTTGTTGAAGTTCAAATTCAACTCACGGACATTGGGGAATACTTTGGCAAAATGGCTCGGAATGTAACTCAAGTTCATCGCAGACAAAACGAGATAGTTAACATTCAAAAACGGATTTTGCCTGATGCGCTTGTCCAAAGTGTACTCGTTTAACTTTAAGCTGGAATTACCAGACAAATCAAACTTCTGCACATCCGTCAGCAGTTCAAAGATCTTGTGGAGCACCTTAAGTTCATGTTGTGATTTACACAGCACCTCTTCCAAGTACTTTAGCCTTCTCAAGTCTAAAATATCGCTTAAACAGTTGCCATCGATTCTAAGAACTCGCAAGTATGGGAAACTCTCCAAGCTCAAAGTCTGGAAAGTGTTGAACTTCAAGAGCAACTTCTTCAACTTATTGAGCTTACCCAGGCACTGAAGCTGGTACATCAGATTTTCATTGAGGTTAAGTACCCTCAAATTAGGCAAGTTCTCCAAGCCAACCAAAGAGGTGATTTTGTTTTCCGACATATTCAACTCCTGCAAATTTAACATCTCACAGTTTCTGAACGATATATCTCCGGAAATCAGGTTCTGAGAAACGTTCAACCTGGTCAAATTAACCAACGTACTTATACCATTAATGCTCGTCATCTTATTGAAAGAAAGATTCAATGAAGAAAGGTGTAAGTTTTTACTGAAATTGGTCAAATTGACTAACCCGTTGTGCGCCGCATTCAAGTGCTGCAAGTCGCGGTATTGGTAAAACGAAGTAATGTTTTCAATTTTGTTCTCACTCACATCCAAGTTCAATACCAGTCTGGGGAGACCTTCTAAAAACTTGATCTCATTGCGTGACAAGTTAACTGTACTCAATGAAGGTAAGAAGTGTTTGAGATCTTTGATACTGTCTAACAGACGGTTAGACAAGTTGATCTCATTAACTTCATTCCAAGAAACGTCCTCGAAATTGGCTCCTATAGCTAATGTCTCAGTGATAACTGATACCAATTTCCTCTGTGTAATTGAAAAGGTAATGTCATCCAATTGTGAAATTTGAGTAACATCATCGCTCAATGGACTTCTGTCTTTCAATTTATCATCGTTTAACGGATTTTCAGGGTTATATTCCTCTTGTAAGCTCCTATCCACTAGACTATTCTCCTTTCTCAAAGGGCTGCGATTTGCTTCCAAGTGAGGTAAATGAAAAGAAACTTCCAATTTGCTGTTGCCGCGCTTTGAGTTCAATCTTGACTTCAAAGTGCTTGGGTCTTCATTCAAGTCATTGAGATCCTGGTCCTCAGATCTCGAAACCAAATCTTCAATCAGGTCTAAGCTACCCCCATAGTTCTCCTTATCATCACTAGTAATCCACTTTTGGTTTTTCACATCTAGAACCATGTTATCATAAGCAACTGGTAGGTCAATATCTGGCTTTACTCGTCCTTTAATAATCGATTGATCATTCAAGTTACGTTCTTTCAAAATACTGAAAGGTGGCCTTGGAGATTGCAGCAACTTCAATTGAGATGCTCTCTTCCATTTGATGAAGTTTTGCATCCTGTGGTAATCCTCCTCAGTGAAGTCAGCTTGGTCTATCGATATCTCACTTACATCTTTTGTTTTAGACTTCTGAACTTCCAACTCTTCCTTTAAACGAACATTTTCGTGAACAAGATTCTGCATTTCGACTAAAACAGATCCAGCATTCATTTGATTTAACAATTTCTCCAATTCAGTTATTCTATTACTTAACTCAAGGCGATCATCTTCTTCTCTTTCCATTATGTTCGTCGAATTTTGAAGGATCGAAGGCTTGTGGTTTATCGTCACTTCCTTTTGAATGAAAGACTGCTTCACAGAATCGTATTGACTTTCAGTTTCGTCATACACGCTACCTTGTAGTTTTTTATCTTCTTGGGAATTCTTTGTGGTAACGGAGTCCAACTTCTCAACAGGCCCAGTTTTCTCTAAATCAGACAACTCGTCAAAAGTATAAGAGCTATCTTGCATATCATCAAAAGTTGCCTTTCGATTCAACGATGGTACTTGCGATTGCGTTAACGTATTCACATCTTGTAACAGCAGAAAATGCTGTTGCTGCTGAGGCTGCTGTTTGGGTTTTTGGTCAAACGGAATAAACGCATTGTTTCCTAAATTCAAGTTCTGGAAGTTACTCTCCGAAGTGTTTTCAAAATCCGAGGAAAACGAAGAGTATTCATCACCGTCATCGTCTTGATTTAACAACTGGCCATCATGATTTACAACTCTAAAGTTCTTTGGAGTTGACGTAGCAGTTGTATGTGCATTTGAAATTGATCTATGGGCCCTGATTAAATTTGAGTTTTCGTTACCTCTAAACCCTCTTTTCTGGAGATTCTTAAAAACGTTATTTGCATTCTGAATGAACTGCTCTTCAGTGTAGGAGCCAGTTCGGGTGAAGTTTTTGATTCTCATTTTTGGGTAATGCAGACTATGTTGTGACTGTTCATCTTCTTGTTGTTCAGTTTCCGCACCTTCATCCTCTACTTCCTGATGTAAGCGTAATGAATTCTCCAATAAGTTTGTGGAATTGTGTTGTGTGTTCAAAGCATCGTCCTCGCTGCCAAACTGCTGTACAGGAGTTTGTAAGTTGGATTTGTTGTTAAACTTGAGTAAAAGCCCATTTAACTTCTCCTTGGTGTAGGTATTGTAGTTATCTCCAAACAATTTTAGCGGTGAGTCTGGATTTTTTGGGAACCTGTATGATTTTCGTGTTTGTTCCTCGATTATTTCTTCAAGTTCATGAATCTGCTCCTTGCTCAAGTTTTGGACAATACTATTTTGATTGTTGTTATTCATTGTTGCCATTGGTGTTGAAACAGTGGAAGAAACGGAGTGGTTGTTGATGCCAGACGTGTTTTTTGACTCTTTTGGGTCTTTAATCACTGAAGAGTCCAACGACATGAATATATTCTGTAAATTAGGTTGAGACTGCTTTTGCATCTCATACTCCTTTCTCGCCTTCTTCCACATTGGAGTCGCATTTTGATCAGGTTGGGCGTTGTGAATCATGGTGTTTCCACTAGCCTCAAAGTTCAAATTTAGGTCGTCCAAAATACCTTTGTGGGTTTCACTGATGGAATTGTTTTGCTTGTTTGAGTTCCTCCTAGTTATTCTAACAGAAGAGTTTAGATCTTCCACTTCTTCTTGAAGTTGCTTTTTACTTGGCAGCTGAGACCTCACAACGTTGCTGTTACTCCTATTCAAGTTTGGCAAGAAGTTATTGTCCGCTGGAACCCACTTTTCTCCCAACTCAGGTGGCATCCAGTCAGGTGTCGTATTAAAATCCACATCTGGTGCCTTGATAGTCGATGTTTTTATAGGTGGAGTGAGCGAATTCTTCTTCAAGTGTGTTTTCGATTTCATGGGCTCTATCTCTTTAATTTCATCTTCCTCTGAGCTATCGTTTCGGAACTCTTCAGGTACTGCCACGAAATTCGGCTCCAACGTTTCTGTCGTACCACTCTTTGTCGAGTTCGTTGTTGATCCTATCGGTTTCGCCTTGGCATTAGGATGTGACTTATATTTGAAGGTGTTCGGTATTGATTGGGATGGAGAGCCCAAATTGGATTGCGTCAAATTCAGGAAGAAAGAGCTTTTATCGCCTTGGAAGTCAGTATTGGCCATGTACTTTAGCTTGTTTTGATAGTTCTTCTCCTTGATTATTTTCTGTGGGGACTGTTTGGCAAGAATTGAATGTTCAAGGTCCGCTAGTTCAGACATGATTCTTCTGCCTTCACCGTTTTGAAGTTCGTTCTTAGTAATAAACGACGACTCCAAAGAATCAAGACTCTCCTCGACAGCACCAAGTTTCGTACTTTCTTGCTGTATTTCAAACAGTTTTTCAATCTCATCTTCATTACCATTGGCAGACGTTTGTGCAGTAGAAGTGCTTCTGTTCAGATCATGATGCTCCTCCTCAGGCAGACGTAATTTCTTGAGGTTGGATTCGCTTGATGAAGCATCCAGAGGAAGCCGCAAAGTACTTTCAGTTCCAGGCATGGGACCAACACTTCAGAATCGATTTGCGTTTTTTTTTGTTTAGGCGCCAACTCAATAAATGTATTTTCCACTAGCGCGATTTCTGTTGTCTGGTGCAACGAAAGTTCAAAACAAAAGTACGAACAAATTACTGAAGTACTGATTGATTGGGTGGTTTGTTTAGAAGACGCAAACTTAAACACAGTACGATTTTTAGTTTATAGGTTTTACTTTAGAGCGCACCAATTTTTGTTTATGTTTTTAATTTGGTGTTTTGATTTCGGAAAAAGTCACGTTGTAACTTGTAAATGGTAAACTGTAAAAGTGTAGTTCTGGGGACTATAAGAGAGTGAGGGTCAGACGAGGGCAGGCCTGCGAGACTGAGAAGGCAGAATGAGTAATGGAAGAAGATTTACTATCTTTGAGGATTACTGACAGTAAAGTCGCAAAAGGTAGAGGGTAGAGTTGGATAAGAAGCTGGAGTTATAAATCAAGGTGAAACCTAACATAAATATAGCGCTTAACTGATCATAGCTCCAACTAAATTAATCGTCAATAAAGGTTGCGTTTGGCAAGGCGTTGAGGTTCTCTTTTGACAGGTTGATAAGAAAGGAAAAACCGCAGGAAGAGTGGAATGTACGAATACGAAACGAATGTAGAAAATTCCCTTGTTTCTTCCCAGTTAAACAAATCAACCAGAAGATGAATAACATCAACTTTGATTCTGGTCCATCAAAAAGTTCTAATTTCGCTTTGTTATAAGCCCTATTATTCACGTGTTGTTCTGGAACTCAGCAATGAGAATTTTGGTAACCATACCTTCATAATAAACCCGGAGAACTTGGCCAGTTCATTTGGAGAGTTTGTATGGAGATCTAAAACAACAGACCAAGTGTCACAAAATGAATGGCTGCAATTTTTCAAAATAATTTTGAAATGCAAGCACGCTTAACAAGAGGGATCTACGGGTATGAAGCGAGATCTTCTGAGAAGGTAATGGGAGTAGTGGCTTTGCTAATGTACTTTAACCCACACCAGAGATTGTGAGTGTCGTTTAAAAACTGAAACATCAGTATTAATGAATAGTTTGTCTTCTTTTGGACCAAAAATGTGTTGTGTTGCTTCTTTGAAACGATAAGATTGGATAAGAATGATTTAAAAGTTGCCATTGGTCTGCTTGATTGCTGTGTCAAAAATTTTCCAAAACCTCATCTTCCTCGGCAAAGATTTCCATTTGCCTATTGTCCAGAGTGCGCATCCGCTTGCGCACTACAAGTTTGTACGTCTCAAGAACAAGTTTATCTAGTTAAGCACAATGTCTCAAACCAACGCACTAGATGGTCTGATATCATCTCGTGTATTCTGCTCTTTTTAGAGTCTCCAAAGATAACGTGGAGATCGCTCTTTGACATTTTTTCAAACAGACAACTCTAAAGTACATCGATTAGTTTATTTCCAAAACCAAAGTCATCTGTGCCAACCAAACTACCGCTTCTTCCGATAAGTCTTTCTCATTATTTGATGGGGTCCTTCATTCCATTTTAGCGTGCCTGGACATCACAAACGTAACTAAAGCTCTGTAGTCTCGACTCACATTGTGTTCTCCGAAGTCATTTAATTGCTGGGCAGCAACTAGTTTCTGACTTCAAAATCGGTTGTCATCTCCTTTTCCCGATCTAATTCGAAGACAGGGATTAGCATTTTAGTTCCCATCAAATTTCAAAATTTCTTGACTTCACGTTCATGAAACATAATTGAACAGAAAACTTCTTAAATATCAATTCTCGAGTGCAAGCAAAAGTGATCCAAACAATTTGCTTACTCAAGTCTAGAAAAATACAACCATACGAGATAATGAGGGGTGGACAGCAATATATATTTCACGATTTTTTGTCCATAAATTAAACTTACCACTCTAAATTCTAAATAACTCAGAAGACACTAGTCCGAAATCTAGATTTGCGGCGAGGCTCTTAATCTACAGCATGGCCAGCCTAACTTTTTTAACTCAAACGTTAAATCATCCCAAGGTTGCTGTTTTCGCATCCAGAAGTCAAATAAAAGCACACTGGACATTTAAAGTTTCGTCAAAACAAATCGTTGTGAATATCCACTCACTTGATTTCCAGGCCCTAGTTATATTTTTCAGTACACACTTCCTATTGTTTATACTACACCCCAACCACTCTTCCATCAAGACACTAGACTTGATAACCAATCCCTCTCAGTTTGGCTGCAACTCGAGGGCCATTTTGTGTCCGGCAGCCCCATTATATTCTCAGTGGTTGCAACTCATAAATACATCTGCAATCGCAGCCCCCAGACCCAAATTAAACAACAAAACCAGCCCTAAGACATTCCGAGGACGCAAACTTTGATAAAACTCCCCATGGTAACTATAACCCTGTAACCAACTGCAATTCCAGCGCACGTGAATCGTACCTCGGCCCCAGTCTAATGGAACAGAAGACCCAGCTCCCCTCCAGCACGGTAACTTCACCTCAGAGTGTGCGCTTGCAGCTCCCATATCAGCGTCCCCTTTGTTTTTCTTTTTGTACTACCCATTTCCGCTGGCCCATTGTAACGGTTGCACCGGTCTTGATAAAGGCCAGTGAAAAAAAGAGGCATTGGGAGGCCCTCTGGCTGTCTTAGCTTCGCCGATTGGGCCCCGTTTCAGGTGCCGACTGTGCGTCAGAAAAGCACACCAAAATAGACTGCACCTGCTCGCACTGGTGCACTCCAAAAACCTCCCACCTCTGCTCCACTAAACATAAGGACCCTCAAATTGTAAAATCAATTTTCCCTTTCTTTTTTTACATGATTGACCAGAAACACCTATTCCTCATCTTTTCTTCCATATTGTTACGGATACGGGGCTATTTCAACTAGTCAAGAGATCTTACGTCGAATTGAAAAAAGTGTACCTTAGGCAGACGTATTTTTTTTCAATTGGTGTAGCCAGATCATGTCCTTTGTCTCTAGTGATTCTGGGCACAGTTCACCGAGCGAGCAGCACGGCGCTGCGCGCAACGGAGTGCTCCAGGAGGGCGACGAGTCGGCGGTCCCCAGAACCAAGGCCGTCATCAACCCCAACGCCACCACCTCCAGCATCGCCAGCCAGCAGCACCAGCAGGAGCAGGAATTGCTCTCGAGCTTTGCGATCCCGCAGCCTCCAGTGTCGACGCAGCAGTCGAGCGTCGCGGCGGAAAAAGAGCAGCACGGAGGCGTCGCCTCCGGCCACGCCGACCCCCCCAGAACCCTCTGGTTGGGCGACTTGGACCCCTGGTTGGACGAGCTAGCCATCCAGGAATTGTGGTGGAACATCCTCCAGAAGCGTGTAACCGTCAAGATCATCAAACCAAAGTCCAGAAGACCGGATCCCAGTGCAAACTACCAGGGATTGTCGCATTCAGGCTACTGTTTTGTTGAGTTCGAGACGTTTGAGGATGCCCAGCAGGCCCTCAGTCTCAACGGGCAGTTGCTCCCAGATATCGCGATGCCTTCGCAGCAGCAGTTCCCCAACAACCCCAACAACCAGAAGAAGTACTTCCGGCTCAATTGGGCCAGTGGTGCGACGTTGACGGCTCCAATCGTGCAGTCGCCAGAGTTTTCGCTCTTTGTAGGCGACTTGTCGGCGTCCACAACAGAAGCACATTTGCTTTCCTTCTTCCAGAACAAGTTTCCAAGCTCAATTAAAACCGTGAGGGTGATGACGGACCCTGTTTCGGGCAAATCACGCTGCTTTGGGTTCGTCAGGTTCACAGACGAGCTGGAAAGACAAAGAGCGTTGGTTGAAATGAACGGTGTTTGGCTTGGAGGTAGACCTTTGAGGGTGGCCTTGGCCACCCCCAGAGTGAACCCCAAAAACAAGTACTCTGGGCCGAGCATCACCAGCCCAGTACAGTCGGACGCGGGAAACGAGCTCACCAACGAGATCTCCGGGTTGGGCTTGGACAGCGTTCCCTTAGAAAGCATCGATCCCATGGCCCAGTACCATCTTTCTCCGCAAATACCCCAGTCGGTGCACCAGAATCCGTCTCTCCACCAGGAAACGTTTGATGCGTACACGAGAAGCGGTTTCTACGGAACCAGCCAGTTTCTGCCCCGCCGTGCTGACGCCTCCTACCCCCTTCAACCCAACGACTACGGCACTGGTGCCTCCAGCGACTTGGGTATCTCGATAGGCAGGCAGTCCCCTACCCCGGACACCTACCCGTTCCAGGACCCCAACAACACCACGGTGTTTGTGGGAGGTTTATCGGCCGAAGTGACTGAAACCACTCTATTCACACTCTTTGAGTCCTTTGGCAACATACAGCAGGTCAAGATCCCGCCTGGCAAGAACTGCGGGTTTGTCAAGTACTCCAACAGGGACGAGGCAGAGAAGGCGATAGTGACGATGCAGGGCTTTATCATTGGCGGAAGCAGAGCCAGACTCAGCTGGGGCCGGTCTTCTCTGGGCTATAGACGGTTCCAGCTGCCCAACCCACAGGCTCTCCAGCCCAACCCGCAATACCACCACTTCCACCAGCACAACCAGCAGCAGGCCCAGATGCAGGCGGCTGCTCAGATGCAAGCTGCCATGCGAATGAGCATGGACATGGCCCCGTTCCAAATCGACCCTTCCATAGGGTATCCACCGATACACGGGTACCACCCGGGAATGGAGCCTGTGGATGCCACGGGCAACTTAGCAGCGCATAGAGGTCCTTTCCAGTACGAAGTGCACCAAGAACATGATAGATCGTCTCTCGACAGCAGTTTCTCGAACAACCAGAGGTCGTCTAGCCAGAGCGAAAGCGATGCGTCGGCTTACTATGCCATGAAGCAGGCGCAACAGTTTGGTTTGCCTCCGGTGAACGACGACCTCGTGAGCGCAATGCGAAATTTGAGCGTGGGACAAGAGTCTTTAAAAGGTGAAGGTAGTGAAGGTGACAACTTGAGATAGATTTGGTACGTGATATCTGAACTCTTTTAAATTATATTAGTACGTATTAAAAGTATTGATTTTATATGGGTCGTTCTTTTTGGTTTTACCAGAATTAATGGGAATTATTTTAAGTGAGTGTAGGTGAATTGTATTCTATAGTTTATAGTTTTTTTTTGGAGGCCCCATCACAACAGACGTTGGAAGTATGGATTTGTTCTTTTCTTCAACAAATCCCTTTTGTTGGTACACTTTTTCAGCAATTACAATGAAATTTGCACCCAAATCAGTTTTGACGTTTAAACAACCCACAAAAGCAGGTTTGTGGCAGCCTCGATATCAGATATGTAGATGGAAGCCCCAAAGACAGAGGCGGCAATTTGGCTTTCTGCTACAAAGAGACTGAGACTGGAGAGGTAATCGTACAATGTGGTGTAACAGTTGTACTACCGAAAAGAGAAGTAGCTTGTTCAGCGAATGGAGAGAGCAATCGATTGCACGTGAAGTTAAGACCTATGGGTATGCAAGAGGAAAGGGGGTTACTGCTAGGCAGCAGCTGAGAATTATTATGCCCTGGTGTTTCAACTTGGCAGATTAGAATCCTGGAAAACTCTTGTGAATTTGGAGTTATCTTATAGAAAGTATAGTGTTATTTTATCACAAGAATCTAGTTGTTTAATATTCGTTCACTCACTTTTCAACGAAGAGATGTTAAGAGTACGTTAGACCCCTTCACCAACTCAGATTAGGTAAATACTGATATTGGAGTGCCAGTGTTTTCACCAAATTCTGATCTCACTAGCAGTTTTATCACACCACCTAACAACTCGTTCTATCTCGCCGAAATTACGTTCCACTATGAACATCTCAACTTCAACTTCTCAGCTCTTCAACACCTCTCAACTCATCTACTCTCAACACATCTGAACTCAACACACCCACACTCAACACTCTCACTTAAAACTACTCACAATACTACTCAAACAATACATTAGTCGAAACTATAACCAAAACATATAAAAAGGGGCGGAACCCAAGAAGTGAATCAAAATACCTAAGATCTCTCACCTCTCAATCTTCTGGCCAACTGGATGTCCTTCTTCTGGATGGTGACTCTCTTGGCGTGGATAGCACACAAGTTAGTGTCTTCAAACAAGGAGACCAAGTAGGCTTCAACGGCTTCCTGCAAAGCACCAATAGCAGAGGACTGGAATCTCAAGTCGGACTTGAAGTCCTGCGCGATTTCTCTCACCAATCTCTGGAAAGGCAACTTTCTAATCAAAAGTTCGGTCGACTTCTGGAATCTTCTAATTTCTCTCAAGGCAACGGTACCTGGCTTATATCTGTGGGGCTTCTTGACACCACCCGAGACTGGCGCAGACTTACGCGCAGCCTTGGAGGCCAACTGCTTTCTTGGTGCCTTACCACCAGTGGACTTTCTTGCGGTTTGTTTGGTTCTAGCCATGTTAGATCCTAGAAAAGAGACAACAAAAATCTTTTGCAAGATGTGGGAATCCCTTTTGTTTTAAATACGTCGACTTTTTGCCCCCTGGGCTGCGGTTTTTGCATGTTGCGCTGTTTTTTTTTGCAGGTTGGCCACAATTAATCATTCATTTTTTTTTTGTTAAACCTCCATACATTTGGGACGGTTAACAGTTTGGCTTAAACAAAGTGCGACTTCCGAGTGCCCTGCAAAAATTGTCCATTTATTGTGCATTTCAGGGGAAATGCAAGTTGAGTTGGAAAAAAGATTTTGAGGTCACGTGGGGTGCGGAAAATTGAAAAAAGATCATGTAGACTAACTACGTGAATTAGGTGTAGAAACAGGTTTTGAAAGATGAAAGAGAATAGGCTAGTGATGGATATTTTAGGTGGCTGAGAGAATAGAATAGCCAAGAATTAAGAAGGGTTTAATTTTGGGCACATAGTTTAGAACATCACAGAGTAAAGTGGAGGCATTTAATACTTCATAGTACTGTAGTTTTTGGTGTGCTCGAGTATTACTAGAATATTACCAGAATGAATACAAACCGCAAACGTTTCCTAGCTCCGTAGAGTGTTAGAGGTTTATCTATTCGTCCATTTTTCAAGCTCAATGTGCTTTGTTGCAATTCACTCTGACAAACGAGTAATCTAAATACTAGAAGAAATTGGCATTCCTCTTGGAATCTTCTAATATGACTTGCTTCATTTTGAAGAAACTTTAGGCCCTTCAGAATATACTGATTCCTATAGACAACCTTATGTTAAAACCAAAGAAGCAGAATTAATTGGCTGCAAATTAACTGAAATAAAAAATCTCACTGCGCACACCCACAATTCTCCTTATATTTCTACAAACTTACTACAGTAGTAAACGAGCAAAAGGTGTGCTCCCACACCACTTGAAACATCATCCCCGTTTAGGTATCTTCTTATATGATATTTATTATAATCACGACTATCGCCGCATAAAATACAATGCAAATAGAGAAGCCATCCCCACCCTTCTAATTTCTGACATTAATGTCAAATTAATCGTCTAGTTTCTGTACCACAACCTGGTGATTCTGGTCTTCATCATCTTCTTTTGCAACTGGAACACACCGTACATCAAGGCTTCTGCGGTTGGAGGACACCCAGGAACATAGACGTCGACAGGCACGATTCTGTCACAGCCTCTCACCACCGAGTACGAGTAGTGGTAGTAGCCACCACCGTTTGCGCACGAGCCCATCGAGATGACCCATCTTGGCTCAGGCATCTGGTCGTACACTTGTCTCAAGGCTGGGGCCATCTTGTTGGTGACGGTACCAGCGACAATCATGATATCGGACTGACGTGGGGACGCTCTGAAAATGATACCCAATCTGTCCTGATCGTATCTTGGGGTCGAGACGTGCATCATCTCGACGGCACAGCAGGCCAACCCGAAGGTGACTGGCCAGAAGGACGACTTTCTGGCCCAGTTTGCAATGGTGTCCAACGACGTCAATGCGTAGTCAATGGGGCTGGAAGCGGTCTTTTCAGAGATCAACGGCATGTCGGTGGGCAACTGCTTAGGCGTCAAGTCCTTGGTGGAAATCGAGCGCACCGCAGTGCCGGCGAATGGGACCATCATTCTGGCGGCTGGAGCACCAACATGGGTCAACACGGATCTTCTAGTTAAGGCGTACATTGCTGGTCCTGTTGGTTTCTGTTTTTTTTTCTTTGAGATTTTTCGACTGAAATCAAATATTTCCGAGTTTTGATTGGGTGGCCCTGGGTGGTAGCGCGGTTTCCATACGCTCCTTTTGTGAGTGCACTTGTTGAAGGTGGATTAACTATAGATATAAGATATAAGTTTAGAGGGTTAGCTAAAATAAGTGTGAGTTAGTATTTTGGTTGAGGTTTGAACAAAAGTGGTATATTGAATGAAAGAGGTTTAACAATTTTCAGGAGTTTAACTCGTTCCACCTAAAATGCCAAATAATTCAAACTCTTTCAAACTGTTCAGAGTATTGAGATAGACTACCATCTATAAGTCACTTTTTACTTCTTCTTCTTTTTCTTCGATCACAAGTGTTTCAACTTGATTTCTTGAAACCAACGCCTCGTATCTCATGTCTAGTGTAAATTTTAATCCGTAATGCTCTTCTTAGTTCTGATGCTACTTCCAACTACAAATGCTTTCAAATTATATTGAATACCTAGAAACTATCAATAACCTTCAAAGTGAAAGCTCCATTTAAATTCACCCTTATTGCAGGCTAGTTCAAAATTTATTATCCCAGATTTATTATTCCTGTTAATATTTCTGGAAAGCTCGTTTGATGACTCTTCTTTAACCACTGCAACATTAGGCGAGATAACTCTTCTTTAACCTCTGCAGTATTAGGTGAGATAACCTTTCATCTCTCTAATTCGCTCTCGCTTTTCCTAAATTTCTCACTTATCAAAAATCATCACTGTATCACATCATCCAAATAATCCTTGATCTTCTCCAAAATATCCTGCTTCACCTTCAGCGGAACCAACTCCTCAGCCTTGGGCTTCAAAAACGTGTACAACTGGTCAAAGTTTTGCAGCAGATTGCTGTTCGCAGTCTGCAATTCCCTGTTTGCAATCTGGCTCACCTTGTCGAACCAACCCGACTCGTAAAGCTGGAGTTTGAGCTGCTTGTTTATTATATCGTAGTTTCCAGACGACACAAGGTGCTGCTGTATCTGCGCCTTGATTTGATCGAGCTCCTCCGTCATACCTGCGTCGGAAGCTCACAGTCTGTTCGCACGAAATTTCGAAACCAAATTAAATTTTCGGTAACAAATATGTTTAAGAGGATCGGCCACAACCAAACATATTTCACCACCTTCAACCGGAGCGTATCGCAAGCGTGGAAGTCAATGTCTAGCAGCACGAACGAAAAGGGCTCGCCGTACGACGCCAAGATCGAGTCCGTGGAGGAGCTCGAGAAGGGCAACTGGATCCAGACACGCAAGATCAACTACAGGGACCCTACAGGCGTGCCCCGTGTTTGGGAAATGGCGGTCAGAACCACCCGCACCGAAACCACCAATGTCGATGCTGTGTGCATTGTGACGGTGTTGAAGAACAAGGAGAAGCCGTCGGATCCGAAGTCGATTGTACTTGTCAAGCAGTTCAGACCGCCTACGGGCAAGGTGATGATCGAGTTGCCTGCTGGACTTATCGACCCCAAGGAAACGATCGAGAGCACGGCCGTGAGGGAGTTGCACGAGGAAACAGGTTACCACGGCACGTTCCGCAGCCAGTCCATAGATGTGTTCAGTGACCCGGGGTTGACCAACGCGAATATGGTTCTTGCGTACGTGGATGTTGATCTTTCAGACAAGAGGAATGTGAATCCGAAGCCAAAGTTGGAGGATGGAGAGTTCATTGATACTTTTACGTTACCATTGAGTTCGTTGTTGGATGATTTGGAGAGTTTGGTGAGAAGTGAGGGGTGTTCAATAGATGCTAGATTGTATCATTTAGCTGTTGGATTACAATTGGCTAATCAGATTTAGCGATTGGTAGGTATATATGATAAATAATGTCATTTGATCATTAATGAGGAGAGTACTCTGAATATAATGAAGAAAGTTCTCTGATTATAATGAAAAAACTACTCTGATTATAATGAAAAAACAACTCTGATTATAATGAGTACTATATGTAAAACGTAAAAAGTGAAGATCTCTTAATTTTATGTTCGACAACTTATCAATTGGCACATCTAATAACAGTTCCTGCTTCTGTGTCAGAATGTTTGATAGAATCTATACGCTTTATTCTGGACCCCGTACAAAACAAACTCCAAACGAATTACATATGATTCTGAGTAGTTTAATTCGCTAATTCTCGGGGTGACACCAAAAATATTCTGTTGCTCATTCAGACACCCAACATGAATAAACAACTAAAAATTAGGTGTGCTAGTCAGGTACTTCAACGTGGGAATACCATCTCTAAGTGAGCATTCAAACGACTACTCCACTTTACTGAGCTTATACCAAATCGACTACCAAATTTATGTACTCCGTTCACTGTACCAAATGTTCCAGAATTCCTACAGTCCACCTCCACAACAAAACAACATTTCAATCTTGCAACCTTCTATTTACACTCCAAACCGTCAACACCACCCTCTCACTCTCACACTTTACCCCAACAGTCTCCACCTCGGCTGCAAACCACCCTCAACCACCCCTCATCAAATGTCGCATGTCGCATCTTGAATTATACCAAACCAACATTTTATGGGGTAACATTTATCAGCCAGAGCAACATGACCGACACCAAAGACGCCCGAGTTTGCTGCTTCTGTCTAGGCGACGACACCGACATCCCGCCGTTCGGCAACATCTTCGACGCGCAGGACTTTGTCAGCCCCTGCGGCACCTGCCTGATCATGGCGCACAAGAAGTGCCTTCTCGAGTGGTTCAGCTCGAGCCGGACGGTGAAGGTGCGCTACAGGGACGCGGTGGCGATCGTGGACGCGATCGCCAGGGGCGACGTGGAGGGCGCGGCCGAGGTCTCCAGCGAGTTGGACGCCGCCCCTGACGCCGCGGCCGCAGCCGCCGCCACCTCGGCCGCCGCCAGAAACACCGGCGACTCCAACATGACCATCCAGTTGGAACTTTCGAGTTTGCGTGGCTGGGTCACCTCCTTTTTCAACCGCAACCAACTTGAATTCCTGTCCGAGTTTAACTCGACGGACTTTGTCATGTTGCACTGTCCGCAGTGCAAGCGACAGTTGGTGTTTTCGTCGAAAAGGTCGGCGCTACTCGACACTCTATCTGAAGGCAAACACACCATCTACACGGCGTTGCAGAACGGAGCTTTAATGACGGGTATAGGTGCAATTGCGGTTGGTGCGGTGCTGGCCGCGGTCGTGGGCCTCACCACCTGCGGCACCACCATGATGCACTACATAATACCCGGGCTGTTGCAGGTGCCCATCTTGTCGAAGCGCTACACACCCAAAATTGCAGGCTTCAACTCGCCCAGCTCGTACTCCATCTTCACGAAAACCACTTCCCTCGACAAGGCGCTCGAGCGCGGTATAGTGGACCCTCTGCGCATCTCGTTCATTCCTCTTTTGCCCGTGATGATGTACAGAATGGGCGGGTCGTCGATCGTGTCGTGCTTTTTCGAGAACAGCAGTGCCCGGGACCGCTTGCGCGAGATTCTCAGCGAGTTGGCCATCTCGGGGTACATTTCGTCGTTGGGGGACCACCTTCTCTTGCGGGCCGTGGTGCGCAACTTGAAGCGGAGACTACTAGCCGGCAAGAAGGTCAACTTGTTGTACGGGGTCGACATGTGGAACCCGTTCGTGATGATCTCGTTGTTGGTGCCTGCGCGCTGGGCGTACGACTTGTTCTTCCGGCTCACCTTCAACTGGGCGCATTTGGGCTTGGTCAAGGCCACCAAGCCGCGCGACATCACAAACCACTTGCTGCCGGACCACGCAAACACTTTGGAGGACTTGAACAATACTGAGGCAGTTATTGAGGGCGTCTTTTTAACGTCTGTGGGCGTGGCCAACCAGGAAGCAGACATCAAGCTGAAGCAGTTGCCGCTGTTTCTCTTGCGCTTGCCGTTTTTCAGGCACCTCTACAGGTATGGCCGTGGCAGGACCAGGTTTTTGCAAAGCTACTTGAAGTCGCAGCTTCCTGTGCTCTTCATGAAGACGAAGCTCAAAAGCTGGTACTACAAGTTGAAGGCGTGCTTGGTGCACGACTTCTCCACCAGTTTCTTTGCGGACTCCGCGACGCTCCGCACATTTCTCACCTTCATCTGGCCCATGATGAGCTCGGAGGTGGGCAAGGTCGTCTACCACATGTTGAGCCAGGTGATTGTGTTGAGCGAGAACGTCACGCTGGAGAAGGTGATGATGCTCAGCAACTTTGTCGGCTTGATTGTGGTTGTGTTTATGAAGGACTTGGTTGACTTGTACATTGCGCAGAAGAAGGCCCAGCAGCAGGCGGATATGCAGATTATACTTGCGAAGAAGACGGAGGACCGTGTGGAAGGCGAGAGTGAGTTGGTGGCTAGCGAGATTCCTGGCGGGTATCCAGTGTAAAAGGTTTGTATGATAGGGTGTGTATTTGGTTTGGTAGTGGATGTTGGATTATACTGATTGTACTGATTGACTGGTTGTACTTTTTGAACTGATTGACTGATTGTACTAATTGTACTTATTGAACTTGTACTGAACAGAGTTCTGACTTCGGTCTTAATTGAAAGTACTCAATTTAGCCTCAACGGAGAGAAATGAATTGAGAATACTGAGATGATAATATCTTGTTAGTACTGGAATATGCTGAACTGAAAGTTAAATGGAGAATATAAAATTTGAGGGTACTGAATTGAATAATGAAAGGAGCACCGAACTGTGTACAGATCGGTAATACTGATTGAATGCTGAGTCGAGTACTGATTGGACTCTGAATTGATGTGAAGTGTACTGAATTGAGTACTGATTTGGATACTGAATGGAAACTAAATTGAAAACTGAGTTGGGTACAGAAGTATGAATTGAATCTGAATTGAATCTGCATTGAGGAGTTATCGAAAATACAGAATTGAGAGTATTAAATTGAGAATTTCAGAATTTAGTTGAGTCTAAGTAGCACTGAGAGTGGAGCGAGAATCAAAATTGAGAGAATTCATAATTGAACGTACTCATTCAAATCAGAATTAAGTGCCGAATTGAAATTCACTTGAGAAAACGACATTTAAGAATAGCTGCAAATTTTAGTTGCAAATCTTGGCTGCAAAATGAATGCACTTCAAACACACAAAATATAAATGATTATATAACAATAGCAGATTAATTGTATAAGATAAACGAATTCATTGTTTTCAGTACCACATCATACACTAAATCATTCATATACTTATTAAACCTGTACAAGCAGAAGTCAAATAACAAACACGTTAAAACCATAACTGCCATATCATACACTGAACTAAGCGTTAAGAAACGTACCAGAAATCAGACAACAAATGTCTCCATTATACTCCATAATATAAAAGTTTATACAATCACCTTACCCATAAAAACTTACAATACAACCGTAACATCTCATACACTAAAACACATTTATAAAGTTATTATAACAAATAGTACAAGCAGAAAATATAACAGAAAAAAAAAACGAAAGATCATTGTCTGTGATTTTAGTCATCATCATAATTCTCGTCCTCGTCCACTTTCCTCAAAGGAGGTTCGACGGACTCGTTGTTTTCGTCTTCGTCGTCGTCGTCGTCGTCCTCTGGTTTTTCGGCTGGTTTGTGCGAGGTTTGTGTGGGGGTTTGTATTGAGACGGGCGGTGGGGCTGTAGAGGATTGTGCTGCTGCAGCGGGGGCTGCAGAGGATTGTGCTGCTCCAGCGGTAGCTGGAGCGGTTGTTTGTACAGGCGCAGTTGTTTGCACTTGGGTCTGTACTGGGGCTTGTACCGGGGCAGTTGAAGATTGTATTGGACCAGAAGATGGAACTGAAACTGGTGGTACTGAAACCAGCGCAATAGGCGGAACTGGGGGCCTGCCGTTTCTACTCTTCAACTCTTCTGCTGCCGCACCCTCCGCGGCCGCATTCGCCGCGTTCATCAACGAACTCAACGAGCTCATGCGCGGCGACGCCTTCGCAGGCTTTTTCGTCGTCTTGGTGTCCCTCTTATCGTCAAGCTCGCGCTTAAGCGAGGACTCGTGTGCGGGTGCTGGCTGTGTCGGGGTGGCATGGCTAGCGTACGCATGGTGCGGCGACTGCGCCAGCGGTGGCGCCAGCGGTAATTGTCCACCAGGCGGCGGCGGAAGCAGTCCCAGCGTGAGCTGTGGCCCCGTAGCAGGCGCGCTAGGCGCACCAGACGGCCCGCCAGGTGCCCCCGGCGCCGCCTGCGTCAGCTCCAACACCATTCCCTGCGGCAATCTCGGCTGCTGGCTCACCGGAGGTGGTTGTGGCGGGTGAGTGTTCCCATCCTGCTGGTACTTGATCAACTGGTCTAGTCTCGCCTTGATGTGCGGGTTGCCCGGATCCAAGCGTTCGGCCTGTCGGTACGCATCCAACGCATCGCTAATCTGGTTATTACATGTCTCGTAAAGCGTGCCCAAATCGTACCACACCTCGCTAATGTACGGATTCAACCTGATGGCCCTGGTGTAGGCGTCCAACGCATCTCTGTACTGGGAGATCTGGTAGTACAACACGCCAATCAGGCACCAGAAGGTTGGGTTGCGCAGGTCGCGGTTGACGGCCTGCTGGAACGCCTGGTAGGCGGCGTTAAAGTCGCCGCGGATCATGTGCACGCGGCCGAGGTAGTACCAAGAGTGCGCATCGCTCTCGTCGATTTCCAACAGCTGCGTGAGGTACTTGAGTGCAATGTCCAAGTCCTGCTGGAAGTGTCCGTTGGAGGATCCGTTGGAGGATCCGTTGGTGGTGCCGTTGGCCGTACCCAGCGACGGTGTCGCTGGGTTCAGTTCTGCCTGGGAATAGAGACAGCCTAGCTGTTGCAACACTTTAGCATGCTGTGGATTCACCTGTAGCACACGTTCATACGCATCTTTTGCACCCACCCAGTCCTTCTGCTGCTCCAAAACAGAGCCAATCTGGAACCACACGTCAGGCTGTGTGAGTGGATGCGGCGGATTGTTCAAAATGTACTGAAAACACTCAAGTGCAGACTGCAATTTGCCCTGGTGCTTATAAATAATGCCCAAGCGAAAGTAAATTTCATTCAGTTTGTCGAAATTCGGGTCGAGCTCCAAAACACGAACAAACGCTTCCTCGGCATATTCGAGCGAGCCATATCTATCGTACAAGATTCCAATTCCGTGCCATAATTTAGGAACATTTGGGTTGTCCAAGTAGTAGAGAGCTCTCTGGTAGGCAGCATAGGCTCTGTGCAAATCGTCCAACATGAGGTAACAGTGCCCCAAAAGCCCCCAGGTTTCACCGTTTTCCGGCAGAAAGTTGAGGGCCAGCTCGTACAACTTGGCGGCCTTGAAAAAGACGTCTTTTGTGCGGTAGACGTTGGCCAACTTGGTGAGGGCGTCGGGGCTGTTTGGTGCGTGTCTTAGAGCCAGCTCGTAGGCGGCCAAGGCTTTGTCTGCGTCGCCCAACAGCTCTGCGAGCGAGCCGATGGTGAGCCATGTTGCTGCGGTAGTGTCGCTCAAGAGCGTGGCGACGGGGTTGGTGCTGGCGGGCGCGGCGGGCGCGGGCTGCGCCATGCCGGGCGGCATGGGTGGCGGCGCGCCCGGTATCGGGGCCGCCGCGGCGTGGCCCTGTGGTGGCGGAATCATTTCGTACGTTTGGCTAGGATGGCCTGCGATGTTGTGGGTCTGCGTCTGGTTTTGGACTGATTGGTGGGGTTGGACGTTCTGGTGATTTGGGGGTTGGACGTTCTGGTGACTATGGGCCTGCGTCTGGTGACTCTGGTTCTGGTGACTCTGAATACCCTGGATACTCTGATGGCTCTGGACACTCTGACTCCCTGGGACGCTCAGATAGTGCTGTTTGTTGATGGCGTGCAACGCAGCCATTTGACGGGAGCGGGAAAAAAGGGGCCGGCTGTAACTGCAGGGTGGAGCGGCGCCTGTGCGGTGTGGCGGAGATTGATCGGTCGTGAGCGGGCTGCTGGCGGACGGTAAAGAGCTGGTTGGTTCTTCTCCCAGATTTTTTTTCTTTCTTTTATTTTTTTTGTTGTGAATGTTGAATAGGATGGATATTAGTTGTTTATATTGAGAAAGAGGATGGAATGAATATGAGAAGGAAGGTGATAATGAACATGAGAATGAAGATGAGAATGAGCATGAGAATGAAGATGATAGTGAACATGAGAATGAAGATGAGAATGAAGATGATAGTGAACATGAGAATGAAGATGAGAAAGAATATGAAAAGAAGATGATGATGAACTTTATGATTGAATATTATTGGTTACTATTATGTATATGATTATGTAGATTATGTACATTAGATTATTTACATTATACTTATATCAAGACAATAATGTCAGATTACCATACTGAATATCTCAGTATAAATGAACTACACAAATCATCACACTAGTAGTCAACAATACAAAGTATTCAAACTCGTTATCGTAAACCAAAAACCCATTTGGGAAAACAACGGCCAGTGTCTGGCTCGCGATCTGCGGGTGTTACATAAGCCGCTTTGACGTTTTGCCAGGGAGGCGGTGACGCAAAAGGCGCGGTAAGCGAGGATTGGTGGGGTCGTCTCTGTGGGTGCCGTGTGCTGTGAGCGTGGTGCGAGTGCCAGTGCCGCGGGTGAGCTGGTGGGAGAGATGCTTCACCGGGCACTGCGAGATGCAACCCAAACCAACGACCCATCCCTGTCCTCGTATTTCGTTCACATGGGCAAGGAGGGTGGCCGCACCCTGTTCTAGGCGGGTTTGCTGGCTGCCGGGCTTTGTGCTGGCTCGCAACTCGGCGAGATTAGCTTTGGCTCACTTGAGCGTTTTTGGGTTCTTTTGGGTCGTAGTTTGTTAAGCCTGCGCCGTGACCTTTGACGTACACGTGTAGAGATGACGATTTGGACGAAAGGGTGGGGGTGGTGTAGGGTGATGATTGAGTGGTGAGTGTAGTGTTGATTTACGTCGATTTTACGTTGGTGTTACGTTGATATGACTCTAGTGTTGGTGCTAGGTTGATGTTACGTTAATGTTACGTTAATGTTACGTTAATGTTACATGATGAGTGTAGTGTTGGTGTTCGCTTACCTTGTGCTAGCTTACCTTGTGCTAGCTTACCTTGTGTTAGCTTACCTATATTCCTTACCTTATGACCTAGGCACCCTAAGACCTAACATTATTGTGCCTCACCCACAACTACCACTACAATAAATCACTAGACATGTTCTTCCAAAATCAACTTCTCCTTCACCTGCCAATTTTTCGGAACTCCTCTCGTAACAAAAATGTTCTTTAATCGTTTACGTTTTAGTTAAAATTATAGCCACTACGGTTGCGAGCCTTTAGTGACGACTTGGCTTGGAAAGTATATTTTTACAAAACCTAATCTAGGGTATGGGAGCGATCTGAGGAAGCATGTTTGGGGATCTTGGGGGAAGATCGCTATCGATTTGTGGACAGATCGGGTCTTGGTTGGGGTGAGGGGGAGCTGGGAGGTGAGGGTGTCTTGGCGGATCTGCTGGGCGAGGGGTTCGTTTTTGAAGAGTAAAATTTAGGTTCCAGTGGGGCTTTTTAGCCATGTATTGTAGTTTAGCCATGGTTACTGGATTTGTATGGGTTTCAATATGTTGTCGTCTTTCTATTCTGTGTTCAGTACTGGGGTTTCTATTCTATGTACATTACTACTACCGTTTCCGTTCATAAGTATGCACCGTTTAGTGATGTTCACCATTCATCAATACTCAACTTCACCAATATTCACTACCACCAGACTCACTATCACCAGTATTCACTATCACCAATATTCAACATCACCAGTATTCACTATCACCAATATTCAACATCACCATTATTCACTATCACCTGTCTTCACTCTAACCTGTATTCACCATTCATCACTCACCATTCACCATTCGTACCATTCACCATTCGTACCATTCACCATTCACCTAATTACAATTCACCTCTCACTGACCATTTACAATGTTCACCATCACCAGTACTCACTACCCGCAATACTCACCATAAACCAACATTCACATTCACCAATACTCACAACTCACTAATAATCACCACCAATTGTCACAACTCACCAATATTCACCATTCATAAATATTCACTACTCACAAAAACTCTGCATTGACCACTCACAATTCCAACACTAACTAATCACTAACATTTTCTAACTATTCTAGTACTCACCACTCAGTTACAATTCAATAACGATTCCAACTAACCACTTACAAATACACACGGTTCACTAACGAATCACTCACGACTCGCTAACCATTCTCTAATCATTCTAACACTCACCACTCGCTAACCATTCAAAAATTCACACTCACTAACCAATCACCAATATAAACCATCAATAGTCACCATTCACCGATCTCCATTCTCCACTCACTCACCTTCAGTAACCATTCCAACATTTACCACTCTCATCTCACTTACAATTCACCGACCATTCCAAAACTGCTTCTTTCACCATTCACTAAAATTTCACTAACCATTCATTAAGCATTCTAACACTCACCACTCATTCGCCATTTGCTTAGCATTTCAAAATTCGCAACTCACTCACCACTTACCTCTCTTTAACCATTCACTAACGAATCACTCACAACTCACTAACCATTCTCTAATCATTTCAACACTCACAAACCACTCACTAACCACTTCAATCTTCACATTTCGCAACATTCACTCACCATTCACTAACCACTCACTAACCACTCACTCACTTCGTTCGTTCGTGATTAGTTCGTGGTTCGTTCGTGGTTCGTGGTTATCTATACTTCCCCATAAACGCACTATTAAACCCAAGCAACTCATTAATATCCCTCGTCCACTCATTCTCACTCTCAGAAACACACCATATCCCCAGCATCCCCCCAACCAATATCTCATCCCCCGGATGCACATCCCTCTGGCTCATCCCATCCACACTCAACTCTATCTTCTTGTTCCTGTTCTGCTCACTGAGCCGAAGCAGTATCTTCGCACTCGCAGGCACCAACACCGGCCGGAACGAGAGCGACCGCGGGCAGATGGGCGTGATCATCACACAGTCCACCAGCGGGTGCACGATCAGCCCGCCGCTGCTCAACGAGTACGCAGTGGACCCCGTGGGCGTCGAAAAGATCACTCCATCGCCCGTCGTGGTCGTCAAGAACTCGCCGTCCACAAATATGTCAAGCGAAATCAAGTGCAGCTCGCTGCCTCGGTGGAGCACGATATCGTTGATGGCTAGTTTAGCCGTACCTGCATCCTTCTGGCCCACCTTCCTCTTCACATAACATCCAATCCGACTCCGGTTGATCACCTTGGCCCGTGACTGGTACACCATCCCAAACGTCTCCCTGTGCGCCTTGAAGTCGAAGGGCAACAAGAACCCCAAGGTTCCCATCGAAAAACTCAAGATGGGCGGCACATGGAGCCCTCTGAATGCCAGTACTGCTCGGAGAATCGTACCGTCTCCTCCTAGGGTAACCACTAGATCGGCCTTGCGAGCAATTTGCTCGGTGGTTCCAGTATATATCACCCTGGTATCTGCCTTGGACTTTGAGCTCAACTCGTTGGTAGCCACACCAACCACATCGTGGCTGTCTGGTAAGCACACCGACAGCATCATCTCGTGCACCAACTCGTCTGCCACGTCCTCCCCCACAATCACGTTGATGGCCGGGTACTGCTTGTTCAAGTGCCCGACAAACTCCACCAACGCGTTGCGCACGTTGCTGTCCCACGGCTTCTTGACGATGTACACGTTTCGGGGGGGCTGTCTCCAGAATAGGTTGTGGCTGTTGGCCGGGCTGGGTGTGTACTCTGGGTACAGGGCCTCTGCGATGTTGGATACTGAGTGGACCTGGAGATGCAAGGGGCGGGCGAGAGCATAAAAGTGTGGGGTCTTACTTCGCCTGGCTATTGCTGACCATATCGACCGAGAAATCATGATACTTCTCTATTTGTATTGGATAGTATTAGGTGGGTTCAACTTGATGGGTGCGATGATTTGCATCTGGAGTGCATATAGTGTTGGCTGCAATTTGACATATTGAACGAGCGACTGAGTGAGTAAATGTATGAGTGAGTGAGTGAGTGAATAATTGATGAGTTATCAATGACATCTTATTTGATTGTCTAGTGACTTTTAGATTTGAATGTCTAGTGACTGAATTGATTGTCTGGTAACTGATTTGATTTTCTAGTGACTGCATTGATTTCGTAGTAACTGATCTGATTGTCTAGTGATTGAATTGGTTTCCTAGTAGCTGATCTGATTGTCTAGTGACATTGATTTGTATCTCTTTTAGTTCATGTTTTTGCTACTTCTACTCCTTCTTTTCTGTTTGATTCTTCGTATTCATATCTCTTTGTTTCTTCCATTCTTTTCGCTTCTTCTATTTTATCTTCTGTCTGCTCATCTATTATTACGCTCCTTCTATTTTACTCATCTACTCTTCTGCTTCACTCCTCTACTCTATTTCACACTTCTACTCTCCTCTACGTCCCGTTTCTACTATTATTCGTGTACTCCACTCTTTTACACTATTTGTTTTTTCCTTCATATTTCTTCACCTAGATACTCTAATCTGCTTCAACCTCTCTTTATTGATCTATTGGCATTTCGTAATCTCTTGCAGGGCTACAACTAACTCACATGTTCTTGGAAGTGCCATATTCTCCAAATTGTTAGGCCGACCGCCATTGGTGGTCCTCAAGGACCACCACGGGCCACTAATGAAGTCTTTGTCGGTGGAATCTTGTTCGATACATACCCCAACGCTTTAGCTAGGAGTTTGGACCTTTGGTATAGACCACGAAATCTAAATAATAATCCATTACTTTGATCTTTAGTCAGCTCTCTAGTTTAAAAGAAGATACTTAAGTTGTCTAATCATTTTTGCTCTGTCCACCCATATTGTCAAATTTCTTGAATGTGCCAACTATTATGTTCCACAGAAGAATGAAATGAACGAGAGGAGACTCAAATTTATAACTAGAGTTAAAGTAGTTCACTAAATTATCAACCTTTTCTTGAAAACGCTTACACATGAATCTTGAGCCCTACTTC
The DNA here is from genome assembly GCA_030556545.1 of Kodamaea sagamina. Taxonomy (NCBI): domain Eukaryota; kingdom Fungi; phylum Ascomycota; class Pichiomycetes; order Serinales; family Debaryomycetaceae; genus Kodamaea; species Kodamaea sagamina. Next base: position 433,150 of record JAKTUG010000005.1, read on the forward strand.
GATGGTACAAAAAATTGGCTGCGAAAAGTATAAGTTGCAAGCATATTTCTGTGAGGGTCCAGTTTATGGTATCTCCACATTATATCATCAAAACGTATAAATTATATCCTGTTTCTGGTAATGAACACACCAGTAGAATATCCACTTTACGCTGTCTCCATATTATATCCATCACGTATAAATCATATCCTGGTTCTGATAATGATCCACTTTATGGTATCTCCATATTATTTCCGTCAAAATTTATATAGAAGTCTTGAATGGTCTGAAAATAAACACACCAGTATCCACTTTATGGTACCTCCTTATTATATCCATCAAAAATTTTTAATTTTATCATGTTTCTGATAATAAACAAACCAGTATATCCACTTTACGGGTTCTCCACATTTTAATCTCAATATACAAATAAAATTACATTAATCTGTTATACTAATCCTCTTCTACCCAAATCAATCTGGATACTATAATACAATCACTCGTTATTCAACTCGTCAATCTCCCTCATCTCCACATCGGTCAACTCCACATTTTTCTCGCCCTTGTCCTTATCATCGTCATCATAAAACTCCGAGTCCTGCTGGATCTGGTTGTCGCGCGCATACTGCGAGCCACCCTTGGTGTCGAGCGCGTCCCGCTCGTCCTCGTCCTCATCGCCCAAATCCTCCGCGTCGTTCGGAACCACGTTCATCTGCACGCTCGGCGCATGCTTGGTGTTCTCCAAGTTGGTGATGATGTTGGTCAAGATCTTGTTCAAAAAGTCGGGCGAGTTGGTGTTGTACATGTTGGAGGGCCGCACGTCCAACTTGTAGTCGGGCCCGTAGTACTCGTAGTACTCGTTGTACGGCAACTCGGCCGGCAACAACACGTTGTTGAGGAGGCCGCTCTCGTACGCCCACGTCCGCGCCACATTGCGCATCGTGTAACCACCACCACCGAGCACCATCATCGGGATGTTGAACGACTTGACAAAGTTGATGCAGTTGGCGTGCCCCGCCATCGACAAGTTGAAGCAGCCCAACTTGTCGCCCAGCAACGAGTCGCCGCCGCACTGCAACACGATCGCCAGCGGCTGGTACCACTCGACAATCTTGCGGATCAACGGCTCGAAAATCGACTTGTACGTCACGTCGTCGATGCCGTCGCGCAACGGCACGTTCACCGAGTGGTACTTGCCCTTGCCGACGCCAATGTCGCGCAACTCGCCGGTGCCCGGGAAAAACTCGCCGTACTTGTGGAACAGCGCAGTCATCACGCGGTCCGTCGTGTAGAAGGCCTCCTCGACACCGTCGCCGTGGTGCACGTCGATGTCAATGTACAAAACACGCGGGTGGTAGCGCAACAACTCGATGATGCCCAACACAATGTCGTTCAAGTAGCAGAAGCCCGACGCCTCCGACTTCTTGGCGTGGTGCAAGCCTCCCGCGTAGTTGATGGCGATGTCGCACTTGCCGCGGTTCAACCGCGCGGCGCCCTCCATCAGCCCGCCGCCGGAAATACCGCAGTACTCAAAGAGCCCGTCAAACACAGGGCAGTCGTCGCCGACGTTGAACTTGATCTGCTCCTTCGCGAACATGTCCAAGTTGTCCGGCGACACCCGCAGCAAGAAGTCGATGTACTCGTCCGTGTGGAACTGGCACATTTCCTGCTTGGTCGCGGGTTTGGCGCGGTAGATCTCCATCTTCTTGTACAAGCCGTAGTTCATGATGAGCGAGTGCGCCATTCTGATGCGGTGGGGCTTCATGGGGTGGCCAGCCCCGTACGCGTAGTTGCCTATGTCGGCGTCGTAGAAGTAGGCTATCCTCTTCTTTTGCGTGGCGTCCACTTTGAGGTCGTCGAAGGGGAGTTCAGTGTACATTGAGTGGTTGAAAAACAATCAATTTGGAATTTGAAAAACATAATGGGTAAATGAAAAAGTAAATGAGTGGTGATTGAATGAGTGGAGGAGAGTTAATGGGGGAGGTGAAATGAGAGTAAAGGGGAGTCAATGGGGGAGGTTTGAAATGAGAGTAAAGGAGAGAGTGAGTGTGGTGGACAACAAAACTGTGAGTGAGCATCTTTTGTTGTTGTTGGATAGGGTGTAGAAGACAGATAACCACAGTTTAGAGGTAATTTTTGATTGAATATTGGTAGGTGTGAGATTGGTAATGTGAGAATTCTTCGGACATAGAAGTGTTATCTTTAAAATCTGGGAGAAGCATTTATTAGATATTGTTCACTCTTCGCTATATACTGATACTCTTAATCTGTAAGCACATGTATTACAAATCTTCACAAAGGACTTAAATAACAAGTGCAATTGTTTTGAAAACAAAGTTATTCATTACACTTTTCTAATCATAAATATATTTATTCCTTTCATTCTACAGTGAAAGTGAAATAATGAAACTAATTCTTACCTATCTAGTCATTTCAAGGTTTAACGTAATCCAGAAGTTAAGATTGTTCTTCAAATTTCTTCGATTATTCAGTTATCTACGGAAAGCCCTTCAGTTTCACATATGGTTAACAATGAAAACAATCAAAACCGAGTAATCTCCAATTATTAGCAATCTCCAATCGCTCTCCAAGCACTATTCACTCACCAATCACTCACCATTCACTCACCATTCACTCACCATTCACTCACCACTCACTCACCACTAACTCACCAATCACTCACCATTCACTCACCACTAACTCACCAATCACTCACCATTCACTCACCACTAACTCACCATTCACTCACCACTACCTCACCATTCACTCACTTCGTTCATTCTTGGTTCGTTCTTGGTTCGTTCGTGGTTCGTTCGTGGTTCGTTCAAGGCTCGTTACCTCCTCCTATTGTACTCACTCAACTGAACATTCAACTCATTCTGAAGCTCAGCATTCCTCACCCACTGCGCATAAACATCCTCATCCACCCGATAATTAACCCCATTGTTATACGTATCCCTCGGCTCCCTCGACGTCACCCCAACAGGAAACACCCAAGCCCCCCACGTCTCTCCCATCACACTCCGCCAGTTCTGCGCCCGCCCCAAGTCATAAATATTCCCCAACTTCTTCTTGCGCCCGTTGTAGTCAAACTGGTAGCTGAACTCCCCGTGCCACTTCCTCTCATTCACCTCAATCGTCGTCAAGTTGTTCAACACCAAGTACACCTGGAACCCCGTGAAAATAGCCATCGCCAAGAACACCAGCACCAGGATAACAAAAAGAATAACCAAGTTGATAGACAAGTTGACCTCCTCGTCCTTGTATATCCCCAACGTGAAAAAATCATATAGAGACATGAAAGCCCCAAGGAAACACACAAACGAGAAAAAGGTGGAGTACATCAAGAACTGAAGGAAGAACTTTTGGTTCTGGAATCCAATGCATGACGAGAACCAAGGACAGTAGTGGTCCATTCGCAAGATGCATTTACCAGATGAGGAACAGTGGTGGCACCGGTCAGGTTTCCACACTGAGCACTTGGTGCACACTTTGTATTCTGATCTGCCCTGTTTCCTAGTGGTGTTGTGCACCACCATGTAGCTGTCTGGAGGGACCTCAGGTTCCTCTGTATTCTCGACGTCGCTCATGAGCGAAGTGAAGGCGTTGCCGCCAGAACCATTCGCGCCCAGTTTCTTGTAGCTGGAGATGTTCAACAGCTCCAAGTTCTTGATCCGGAGCTCGGGGTAGTCCAAGGGCGATCCTGGGCCCGCAGTAATTACCTTGAAATAGGTGAATATGCTCAATGCGTACGATAACACCGCGGCACCACTTAGAACTGTGGCTAAGATCTCGCGGTGGTACTGCTGAGTAAGGTTTTGGTAGCAGGCGGTGTACAACAACAGCACCACGCCCCACGTTAACAAGAACGTGCAGAGCACCTTGGGGAAGAGCGAGAACAATTTGCAGCAGAACAGTTCAACCAGGAATATAGACAGTCGCAGTTTGATCATTATGGAGGGGTGACTTATGAGCATGAATATTTGGAGGCTGGTTTTAGAATCAGTTTTTTTGGTAAGAAATACGAGAAAGGTTAGGTTTCGTGGGGATGGAATTGGGGTTGAATTTGGAAAAGGGATTCTCAGCGCTGACTAGAAGTCTAGATTGTTAGGTTGGTGTGTTTTGTATTGGGTAGTGATATTTGAGAGGTATTTTTGGTATTTAGGTTTGCTGGGTGTGTTTGTATATAATTAGGTGAAAAAATAGATCACAGACAAGGGTCTAGGTGATGGTTATTGTTGTGAGAATAAGCTTTCAATGACACTAACTCTTTATTGTATTGTTGAAATGTTCACATATTGAAACTGAACGATTCTATCATGTTGAAATATTCCAACTTTACACCTTCACAAATAATCTGAACTTGTCTTTAATACCAAACTTCCCTAATAACTCCACCTTACAGTAATCCCAAGTCATTATTCAACAAAAGTCAGATATTCATTATCATCTCAAACATATTACATTAACATAACCCTCACCAACTCCTACTCTGAACAATCTATCAATTCTCAGTCATTCTAGACAATAAATATGATTCCAATGGAAGAGTTGCTAACACATTCCCTATAATCTTCCAAAGAATCTCTATCGGTTCTTCTTCTCCTTTTCCTCCTTCTTCGGCCTAAACTTTATCGCAGCCTCATACCCAATTCCTCCAAAAACCAACCCCACTCCCAACCACTGCACCTTGTTCAAATGATGCCCAAACAACGCGACAGAAAGTATCATGCTCATCATCTTCCTCGTGACAGTCGCCGTCACCAACACAAGCGAGTCAAACTTCTCGAGAATGACAAACACAAACACTTGCCCTACAGCCCCAAACGCAGCAAACGCTAACGTGTTCACCAACACCGTCGGGTACTTCTGCATAAACTGCACCGTGTACACCACCTCGGCCTCATACTTGAACACGAGAATGTACCCCAACGTGAGCACAAACACAAACAAGTTGAGTAGGCACATTAGACTGGCACCCGTCAACTTGACTGTGCTTTCCTGCTGCGACTTGAATAACTGGTCCTGTGTCAGGTTGGTGATGCCGTCCAAGAGCATCAGTCCGATGAGGAGCCCCATTCCCACCAATGGTTTTTCGTCGCTGAGACTGTACTTACTTGTGGCCTTTGTGTGCGCTACAGTGAAGAGCGCAACTCCGGCAGTGACGAACAACGCAACAGCGTACTTGTACACAGGGAAGGAAGTGCGGTAGAAGGCAATGTGTATGAACATCACGGGAATCAACTTGCTGGACTTGGCCAACAAAAATGCCAAATAGTCCACATGTTTCAACGACTGGTACGCCAATGGAGATGAGAGCGAAGAGCACACCGATATCACAAACAAGCTCTGCAAGTACCGGAAAGCGGTTTTTCTGTCGTTGGACGTGAACAATTTGTGCGGGAGTCCACTTCCTGTGGCCAAGGAGTAGCCCAATCCGACAATACTGGCAAAGAGCGCCTGCACCATGTTCACCACCAAAGGTGCTTTGAAGAACTCCGGTACTCCCAACACGTCAACTCCATATGGTTTGGTATTTATACGTTCCTGGAGCAACGACCATGACAAGAAAGATCCGTAGAGGCCAAGAACACACACAATAAGGGTGGTTGCCAGACCTTGTTTCTTCATTTTTGATATGCTGTCAAGTCTGAAAACTATTTTTACACTTTTGTATTTACATTTTGGGTTCGTTTTTATTTGAGTTTTAAGTACATTTTTTATTTGAGTTCATTTTTTTTATTTGAACTTTGAAGTGCTGCTACATCTGATGAACTTACAACAATTTATTGAGCACGATAAATTTACATGAAATTTACAAGTTGTGAAAACGTAGAAGAACTCCACACTGGTTTCACCTCCATTAAAGAAAACCATTTTTGCAGCCTCATTTTGTGCTTAGGAACGGCCACCAAAGATACCAAAGAAACCCCCACGCTTCTTGTCCTCTGCGTCCGAGGAGGCCGTCACAGTCGAAGCACTCGCTGCGCTCTCTCCTCTACTGGACCTCCCCAAGTCATAGTTAATGTAGTTGTATCCAACATCAAACAACACGGGTTTGCACAAAACAGGCTGCAATTTTGCACCTACTCCCAAGTTCACCAAGTTGTCCAAGCCCAGCACAGTGCACTTGTTGACGTTCTCAATCAAAAAGGAGTGCTTGTCGTTGGTGGTGTTCAACTCAAACAGGAACTGAGCCAAAACATGGGATTTCAACAACTTGCTGGCCAACTCCTCGCGGAAGGCTTCAAATTCGGCGTTCGAAGTTACCTCGTACGGGAAATCGGTCTGGTACCACACATCTTCCACCGTCAAGTACTCCTCAGACGTGTACTGGAGCACCGTAACGGCCTCGGCGTACTTCTCCAACTGGATGTAGATGTCGGAAAGGAGGAGATTTTTGCGTGCACGGTAGTACTTTTGCAAGTTCTCCAACGAGCTGTACAACTGCTCGTCCTTGTAGACACCGGGCAAGTTCTTCAACTCCTCGGTGGTGGCAATCAACTCGTCGATCAACTTGTGCTGTTTGGCGTGCGCCAACTGCTGGTGTGCCGACTGCGTGCCTCTTCTGATCCTGACAAACAACAAGTTGTACTTGATGTAGGTCAACAAGATCGCGTTTTCCTGCACCTTGTTGACGTCGTCGCTGTCGTCGTTCAACTGCGCCTTTTCGACGTCTTGCTGGTGCAACTCCAACACCTGTGTCCACCCGGTGATCAACGCATCGAAGCTGCTGGGGTCCGTGAACTGCTTCCACTCGTCGTTCCCGTTCAACGACATTATTCTGAAGGCAATCTCGTCGTTGTACAACTGCGCAGTGTGCCCTCTCCACTCAATGCTCTTGATCAAGGCCTCGTTGGACGCGATCTCAGACACAAACGACGGGTCGTGCTTCTGTATGATCGACACCGCCGGTGCCAAGTACGGCAAGTGTGTGTCGTGGCAGTGCTTGCGTGTGATGGCCTTGATTCCAAACGCAGTTTCAGAGCCACCTTCGGCATGTATCTGCGAAACCGCCAAGTTCAACGAGGGGTCTACAATCGTATCGTTCAAGTCGTCGATCAACGTTCTGAACTCCATTAAGTCCTCGTCTTCTGAGTCTGCTGCTGCGTTGGAGCGTTCAGAATACAAAAAGTCCAAAGAACACTTGGTGATGGAAAGCGAGTTGAGTGCAAAATGCCACCTCTTTCTGGCAATCGACAACTGGCCCTGGATCAAAGAAGCATACACATACAACTCCAACTTGATCAAATCGCTCTCTTCGGAGGTTATCTCCAAAACCTTCTTGATGGTCAATAAAGCTCTCTTCATTTTGCTGAGCACCAACGTCTTGAAGTTGGCTGCATTGGTATTGTTGCTGATTTCAATCAAATTTTTGATCTCCAACGCATACAACATGTCCCTCTCTGCGGTTAACAATAGAAGCAATCCGTAACGGCTATCGTTTTGGTAGTCTGCAGCGCTGATGCCAGAGATCTTCTCTTTGGCAGCATAGTTCTTGGTGTCTCTTGTGATCAAGTTCAAGTCGCGACGCAATCTGACCACGTTTTTGTTTACTCTTTGTCTTTGCTTCCTGAAGTCTTCGGCGGTGGTTAGGTACGCGTTCATACGCTCACCTAGCGTGATGCTAAGCGGTGAGTTCATGGTGAGTAGGTTTTTGATGTCGAGACAAAAAAAAATTGTGCGAAAAGAGATCAATGAGGATTAGTGGAGAAGGAAGTGAGTTGTTGTTGACTGATGAACGGGTATTCTTATTGATCGCTATATACAACCAAGGATGTTGATGTAATATGAAGAAACTGTTTTTGAAGTCAGAGAGGCAGTTCTAGGTTGGTTGTTTCTTTGTTGACTCTTAATCGTATCATAATGTCACTTGACCTAGCCGTAATCTTCTTTTTAAATAAATGATTTTGGTGCCAGCATAATAGTTTTGAACTTTGAAATGGATGTTAACCTGAGCCGAAGACTAAGAAGCTACACCAGTCTACTTACTCGTTTATATGCTCAGCAAATCAAAACAGAATCAAAAACTTCCCAACCTTAACTTGAATTGGATACGCTTGAGAATAGCTGCAAATTCACGTGATATGTCATAGCACGATGAAGTACCTCCTCGAGTCAACCGAAGGACCCTAGGCCCTAGCGTTCTGAACATGGTTCTGTCGGTTATGATCTTATTATAATTATTAGGGGTGAGATCAAGTAAACTTTACCTAATTTCTAGGTTAAAAAGCCCTCAGCCTATTTTGTAGTGCAACCCTCCTCCACCTGCTTTCAGCAGTAAGTGCAACTTAAAACGCATTCAAGCCACCAAATGCTCGCCAACACCGTTCATAAACGCTCCTCCACTTAATGTTTGTTACGGTTACTGACTCCACAGACGGAGCCATGAACCAATTAGGAACTCGATATTAAAGTGCTCACTACAATTTGACTTCTCTTAGTAAAGTTGTGGATTCCGCTTCGTTTTAAGGAGTAGGTTTATCCCTTGTGTGAATTTGAGTAGGCATCTGTTTTCGATTCTAAATTAACTGCTGTAAATTTGAAGAGGGAATTCCCAAACCACTTCTTCACTTTGTAGCTGTTAGTTTTTGGTGTTTTTTAAATCTGCTTGTAGTTAGTTAAATTTCAATACTTTAGGTTAAGGTCGGAGGAAATTTGGTTATGGAACCTTGATTCTGCTGCTTATTTTTGGCCAAAAGTTCATTGAAGAACCTTATTTGGTTTTTCATCCTGATCTGACTAAACACCCAACTATACACGAACAATCATTCGACTTCGTGGCCAAGCTGGTTAAGGCGTAAGACTGTTAATCTTGAGATCGTGAGTTCGATCCTCACCGAGGTCGTTATTTTTACATCCTGGACTCTCTCTCACCTTCCCTCCCATCTATCATGACCATCTCCAGGTTGTGTTCCAAATTTCACTTTGAAAACCTCACAAAATTCTTAAATCTCAGCTCTCACAAAGTCCTAAATAATAGAGCCCTACACAATGCGCTGACTAAAGGTGCCTAATTAAGGTTTGCTTTGTAGCACGGTAAACGGCACGCCATCGTACAAACGGCATTTTGGTCTCCTTTGCCTTACAGCTCGTAAAACGCTGCTGCCTCGCTTATTGTGATAAATTCTTATTGACGGACAAAGAAGAGGAGTTAAATCACACCCTTTGAAACCATTCGAGCGCCTCTTGTCTTTTGTTGCACACGTCATGCTGAAACGTAAGTCCTATATTGTGAGACTTCATTCATTATTGTGAACCCCCTCCTCTTTATTGAGAAGTTCTCCTTTCATAAGCCTCTTTTTGCAGCTTTTTCTCATTCAAAAATTGGATGTGGAAAAGTGCATCTGATATCCAAGAATTTGTGATGGCATATATAAGAGGGTCATCAAAAGCTAAGAAGTTCCAGGGTATTCTTGTTGATTGTTCGTTTTAGTTGAATGAGGAAATCCGGTAAAAGTAGCAAACATCACTTTCTGTCCAAGGGTTTTTCTTCTTAGTTTCATACAATGAGTAGCAGAAGTCAAAGAGACTTGTAAATTCTACTGCTTGTTAAATTGTTTTGAATTCCATTCTTAAAAGCAAGATATTCGTTTCAAATGTCATACAATTCAAACATAATTTTAAAACATGACGAACGTCAAGAATATTAAATACAGATTCAGTACAGATTTGTAAATCATACAGAATGTCAATTAAATCATAATATACAATGCAGAGTGCTAGTTAAAATACAAATGCAAGAAGTGTCAATTAAAGTCATAGTAGGAATTGAAAAATGCAAAAATGCCAAGTCCTTAGTGCGGGCTCTGGCTACAACCCTTGAAGAAAGATAGCCACCGATATGACGCAGCACAAAAGAACAATGGTAAACCCACCCCATACGATACCAGTATGCAGCGAGGGTGCGTTGGTGTAGCGCAGCGAGATTAAGTTGATGGAAATCATCGAGAACACGAGCGAGATAAGGCCTCCCATGAGAAGGATTAGTATGAGCCACACATTGTCGTTGATGAGTAGTCTGGAATCGCTCGACTCGATGTTCAAGAAGATTGAGTAAATGATGCCTAGCTCTAGACCACTCAAGAACATCAGGGTCAAGTTGAGTGAGAAGTAAACGTAGGATAGCGTTTGATCGTAGTTTTCTTCGTATTTGTTGTGGATGTTCATTCCGGAGTAACGGTCCATGTACTGAGGCCCATCTTCATAAATGGAATCGTAGCCATGGCTGTACATGGGCAAAAGGTGCGAATCGTCGCTTGCTCTATCATTGCCCAAAAGTTTGGCCATCCTTTTGGTGAAGCGGTTCTTCATTTTGATAAAGCCAACGATAAGGTGCCCGAAAGTAGAGTCCTCGTACTTGCGCTGAATGTTCATGTAGAGCGACAAGTAGTCCTCTTCCTCGTTACTGTTCGTGGCACCGTACGCGGTGTCTTCAGCGTGGTTGTCTATTTTTAAAAAGTCGTAGTCATGGTGGCCCATAACAACATTGTCGTCCTCCTCTTCCAATTCGTTTTGGTTCGACAAAACCGACGCAAGCGAGTACTTGGTGCTGACCATGCTCACCGTTGAGTTGTGCTTGATTAGTGGTGGGGCCGCATCGGCTTCAATGGACTTGAAGGACATCTGTCTTTTCAAAGCAGGGCTCGACTTGGCCCTGATGAGGGACAGCTCCACGCTCATTTGGTTGTTGAAGTTCTCAATGGACTCGAATTTTTTGAGGAGGTTGAGACCCAAAATTTTGGAATAATGGTTTATGGGGGTGATTGGTTTCACGTTGAAATAGCATGACAACATATATTGGTAGAAACTCAAATTTTTGTACAAGTTCACGGCAGTGTTGTTGGAGATCAAGTTCTGGAGCTTGAGTGGCAAGTGGCGCAAGTACGATGCATTGTAGGTGGACTTGACGTTGGTGCCGGTCACAAAAGTCTCTACCGAGTTGATGAAATTGGACAAGTTGGAGTCGTTTGAGTGGACAGACAAGTGGTTGTGAGGAAAATACTCAAGCAGGTCAACTTCTTTGGGATCAAGTGGGTCAAGAGTGCCAACCAAAGACTTGTTGCTTGAGGAGTAAATGTTGTAGTCCAAGGAAATCAAGAAGTCGTCTTGAAAGTTGGACAATGCAGAGATCGAATTGGCGTTTGTGGATGTGGCGTCGGAATACGGGGAGATGGAGAGCAAGTCGGGACCTGCGTCGTCGGAAATGAGCTCGTCATTTTGCTTGAGGATGTACCTCAGTCTGTCCAAAAACAATTTGAGGGTGGGCTTCAACGCACCCTCCAAAACGCACTTGATGGACTTTTCAGTGAGCGAGGTTGCCCCCTCGAAGCGGCCCAATTCGCGCATAAACTCCTGTTTGTGTGTACCGTCTTGCAAAAGTGCAAGCAAGTGCAGTACCAAGGTATTGGGAAGTCTACAGTACGAGTAGTTGCGAAGTCCCCCCGTGTATGCAACTAAAACCGAGCTCAGCTCGACCTTGTCCGACATGATAAACGAAGGGTACTCCTGAGGAGTTTGCGGTGAGGTCAAGTAGATGAACAGGAGCAGCAGCACGTCGGTCTTCTTCAAGTTCAAGCAAACGTTCAAGTTGATCTCTAAGTCGGTCAAGTGGTTGGAGTCGCTCGGAATCAAGAAGTTCAAGTGGAAGTTTTTCTTCACCACCACGCTGAGGTCGAATAGGGTGTGGTTGGTGGAGGTCTCTTTCTGGGTGGATTTGGTAGTGGACGGCGACGAGCTGGTCACCAGACGTCTACCTCCCTGGATGTCCTCGATCAAAGTGGATTGTTTCGTCTTCACTTCATTAAGAAACGAGGTCAATTCAGGAGTGAGTTTCTGCAAATCCACATTAATAAACGAACTAGGGTTGGCCACCAAGTAGTTTTTCAACGAAACAATGAACTTGGACGACTCTTTGGTGTCCGCGTGGTACTTCAAAAGCTTCTTAAAAAGCTTCTTGAGCGCAATCTTCTGCACGATTATGAACTTGGACAAGTTCTTCAAGATGATCAGCAACTCGATCGCCTGGGTGAATATCTCGTCCGTCTCGAAAAGATGTCTTCTAGGGTCTGCATTGGTGCTGGAAGCACGCAACACCTGCTGCAAGTAGCCCAACTTGCGTTTCAACTCGCCCATCTTGGTCGCAATAAACAAGTTGATGTAGTCAAAGTTCTCTACAAAGGCCTGGTGGAGCCTGCGCAAGTCGCTGCGCCCGCCCAGAATCGTCACGTCGCGTATCTTCAACTTCAAGTCATTGTAGTCTATGTTATAACTCTTCCATTCGGGAATCGATAGATGCTGTAGGTTCTTGCCAAACTTCATCAGCGTATGAGAAATCTTGGCCTTTTCGGGGACGCCATGGTACTTATATAATCGGAAGCCCAAAGATTAGCGTGCACACAAGAAGAGCATATGGAAAAAAAGAAATGGTACAAAGTAATACGCATTTTCCACATTGCAATTGTTACACAGAGCCGCTGCGATGAGAGCTAAAAAGGCGAGTTGCAAGGGTGCAGCTTATAGTGCCCGAACTGTCAAGGGTGAGCAAAAAGAGTGTTTGCGGCCGGCCCCACCCTTGCGCTCAGCGTATACTTTCCTCTTCGAGGCCACTGCTGGGGGCAGATAAGCAGCAGCAATTAATTGGGCCGCTGCTGATAATAGGAGCTAATAAAAGGCACACTGTTTGTGCGCGTTGCACAAACAGCAAACTCTGGAAACACTTGTGGTCTGCACGAAACGGGAATGCATTGTCCAGAGAACGTTCGCCCCCTCTTAACCTTTTTTGACCCGGCACTGAGAGTCTACTGTCACACGACGGTTAGGTGCTTGGGGAGCCCGGATTTGGGGCAGAAAAGGTTGCTGTGAGCGTTTGGTGGCCTAAAAGATCGCTCTGAGAACCACAGCATGTCGGCCAATCTCATCTTGTGTGTTGCAAGCACAATATTTATAGTTTGTAATTCCAGGTAATTCGTCCACAAACCGCGAGGTGCAAAATACGTGAATGGCAGGCTGGAAGTGCGGATCGGCTATTCACAGTGTTAGGGGCGTTGAATCGTAGCAAGGGTCCAGATGCGTTGGGCTGCGGATCACACGATAAGAGGTGGTCTGGCTTGGGTTGTATGTGGAGGCGGGCGGAAGTTTATGTGGGGTGGTATGTACTTTTCGCTAGTGTCGTGTGCCGGGAGACGTTGGGATGAGGATAAAGTGGAATGGTGATTATTGGGTTGTGGCGGATTAGCTTTGGTGGGTGGAGTTGGTGGAATGTTTGGAGTTCAGGTGATTGCATGTCTAGGGTGGATTTAGACAATAAGAATTGCTAAAGTTGCAGCCATTTATCTTGGAGTATCTGGTAGGGTTACTTTTTGGAGAGTTACTATCTAGGAGATACTATCTGGGAGAGTTTCTATCTGTTCTGGGAGAATAATTTAGACTCCAATCTGGATTGTTCCTGGTTGTTTTTATTTATGTCTTGACATTTAAGACGTTTGGCTTAACAAAGGGTGAGATTTCTGGTGAACAGTGTGATGTATGATGGTAAAGTATACGAGTATGAATTTTGACTTCTGGATTGAGTATTGATGTCTATTGTTGTGAGGATGGAGAAGGAAGTTTTGTTGATGGATATTGGATTGAAGAATCAACATGGGATGAGACAAAATGTACAAGGACGGAGAATGAACAAGTTAAGGAATTTGTAAGATTGGAGATTGTGGAAAATAAGATTGAAGATAGGATAGAGCATAAGATTGAAGCTTAGAGTTACATAAGATTGAAGTTTGGAGTTACATAGATTGAAGATAGGATAGAGCATAAGATTGGAGTTACATAGATTGAAGATAGGATAGAGCATAAGATTGGAGTTACATAGATTGAAGATAGGATAGAGCATAAGATTGGAGTTACATAGATTGAAGATAGGATAGAGCATAAGATTGGAGTTACATAGATTGAAGATACGATAGAGCATAAGATTGAAGTAAAATTGAAGCCACATAAGATTGATGATAGCATAAAAGCATATGATTGAAGTAAGATTGAAGTCACATAAGACTGAATTCACTTAAAATTGAAGTTAATTTATGATAATCTTAAATGTTCATAAACTGCAATAAAATGCACAACTCAAGATTCTGTACAACAAAAATTAAAGTAATGTATAAATCATGAAGCAAGATCAACAATATACAACCGGAGAAATCTCACAAATTACTAAACTCTATTCACTCGGTGAAAATTCATTCTATTCGGAAGTTTTATCAATAAACTTACGAAACCCTCTTCACAGCACGGACAAACACTGGAATTACACCCCCAGTGCCGACCGCAAACAGCCTGTGCCCCAAAACCGCCAATTGTGCTCTTATCGACCCCGAGTGGCTGGTCACACAAACAACACTGTCGTCAACGCTGTCGCTGAAGATGTACTGGAACGCACGGTTCATTCTGATGGCGATCTCTGCGACGGTTTCCCTGTAGTCTTCCTGGTACAACTCGTCCTTCTCCGTGAAGGAGTCCTCGATGCGGAAGTGCGGGTACTTGGCCGCGAGCGTGCTGCGAGGCAGTCTCTTATCGCAGGTGTGCACTCCGTGCGTTTCCCTTAGGTTTTCCAAGATGAGTGGGTGCTGCGAGTCCACGTCCACGATGTCGCGCCAGGTGTAGACCAAGGTGTCGATGGAGCGGCACAACGGCGAAACGTACCACCTGGACGGAACGCGGGCCCCGGCCGCCAACTCCTGCTGCCAGAGCGCACCGTTGTCCTTGGCCTGGCTGGTCCCATACTCCGTCAAGAGCGGGTCTGGCCCCCACACGATTTTCCCGTCCCCGTTCAACTTGGAGTAGCGCTCGTTCCATTCCTTGTCGCCGTACTTGGCGTGGGCCAAGTTGTGGAATCCCTGGCCGTGGCGCGCAAGTATCAACACCTTGTAGTGTTCGCCGTCGCTAGCGTCCTTGTTGAGTCTGTTCAACTCGGAAATCACCTCCGTCCATGGTTTGATGATGCCAAAGTGTTCCTTCAAGTAGTTGAATCTGGTGTCGTCTGTGGTGGAAAGTGCCTGTTTAAAGTGGCCTGGGACGACTTCAAAGTCCCAAATTCTATTCTTCTCTTTTTGTAAGAGTTCCCTGTATGCTTTTAAGTCAGCGGGGTCCAATTGTGAGTCTACAATGTCTAGGTTTGTTGGGTTGGTGGACATACTGTGAAAGAACGTGGTTGGATTAGATATTTCCATCACGTGGAGTAAAATGAGAACTGAAGAGGAAAGTGAGGGAACGAAAAGTAGAGTGATGATAGAGTGGGGAGATTTGTTGGTTCGTTTGCTGGTTGTACACTTGGGTACCTTCATTTGTTTCATTTTGAGGTCGACATTGGACGAAACTGGAAGAATACTTTTTATGAAATTTCATTAGCTCGGAATTACGTCAAACTAGATGGGATAACCATCTCTCATGACCACCTTCCTAACCATCGCCCATCACACAGAACGATCTGCATCTTGTTTTGAAAATTGAATTCTTCAACAATTTCAGTAATTACTCCACTTTTCATTTTGCAACCAATTTCCAAGCTGGTGCTGAATACAATTTGCCCAAGTCTAGAGTTTCCCGTTTGGGAATTTAACTTTAGTCTGCATCCTGGTTTCCAAAATTCTATTTTAACTGTATATTGCTCGTAGACCGAGTCAAGCGAATGCACTGGACTCTCGGTGTACTTTAACTTTAGTAAACTTGACTTTGTTCTAGAACATGCATCTTGGTGAATCTGTGTTATACGTAAAGGATAAGTAAATCTGCTTGGGTAGACTAAAAGGTATTGTTGGAGAGATAATTGACTTTTGTTATTCCTAACTATTACAAATACCCATGCAAGGTAGAGTTAGTGGGATTGCAAATTATGGTTCTGAGTCCCTCACTCCGTCCATAAAACGATTCCCTCCCATTTAACATGAACTGCCAAAACCTTCAGAGCTACATACACACCTGTATGGTGAAAACTACATAGTAACTTTTATTTTGAAGGAACTCTGCATGGAAGAAGTGAGCGATTGGAGATTATTAGCCCCCAAAGTAATGTCTTGACAGTTCACACTGGGATTCAATATACCAAAGCAAAGATGTAATCCAAGGAGAAACCAATAAACTACAGCCCTGATTTCACATTGGTACCACTTAGTCAGAACATGCAATGCAAATCCTCTATCATTATAGAACACAATTCAAATCATCTAATATTACGAACAAAATTGCAAATCCTTATTAATGGCTGCAAATTTAACAAAAAGATTGACGCATTGAAACTAATAAAGGCCTTTTAAAATTCTACATTACAATTTCGGACTCCTAAATTGTGTCAAACGAAAAGGTTTAACTTTCAGACACTGAATTGAGTTTAACTTTGTTAGTACTAGTAACAATGGTTCACTCCAGTCCACCACTCCACACTCATAGTTCACAATCATAATTCACATAATCAACAATCAAACACCTTATCGCTTATTCGCCTTGCAGCCAGTTACAATTACGTCATACACAACACCACCCAACCAAACGAAACCAACTAACACAGTCTCTCCAAGTGTGCTCAGTGCATCTTTCCCCACATTCCCACTCCCATCTCGAAACACGTTTGCTCTTCCAAACCTCTGCTTATGTATTCCAGAGCCCAGTTTTCACCATCCACGTCCAAATATAGCCAGAACAGCCTGGAAAAGCACCCACAGAGCACCGTTTGGGTGTTCTCACCACCCCTCCGAGTATCTCCTCGCATCTCCTCGCGTCCCTCGCATCCCTCGCATCTCCTCGCATCCCTCGCATCTCCTCTTCATCAACACCACCAACTCCTTCATCTCCCAGCCCCCAACTCAACCCAAACCCACCACCATTTCCAATCTTTTGTGTGCCCAACCGAAAACTGAGCAAAACAAAAAAAAATTGATCGTTGTTCAACGCAACATAAACAGATATTCCTCCTGAATCTTTTTGAAGGCAGTACCCGCTAGCGACTACATCCAGCCACCACCCCCGTCTGACGTAGAGCATACAGACACCACCCGACCCAAGCGAATTTTTCACAAACACCAAAACATGGACAACTACGGCGACGACTTGTACCCGTTGGCGCTCTTGATGGACGAATTGAAGCACGACGACGTGTCCAACCGCGTGGAGGCGATGCAGAAGCTCGACACGATTGCGATAGCGTTGGGGCCCGAGCGGTCGCTCAAGGAGTTGTTGCCGTTCTTGAACGACGTGGCGCAAGACGACGAGGAGGAGGTGTTTGCCGTGTTGGCCGCCAAGTTGGGCGACTTTGTCCCGTTGATCGGCGGGCACGAGCACTGCGAGCCCTTGATCCAGATATTGACCATCTTGGCCAGCTTGGAGGAGCCCATCGTGAGGGACAAGGCGATTGAGTCCTTGCACAGGATCAGCTTGGAGTTGACCGGCGACGAGTTGAACGGCATCTTCTACACCTTGGTCACCAGCTTGAGCCAGGCCAGCTGGTTCTCCAAGAAGATTGCGCTGTGCGGCCTCTTCAAGTCGATCATCACCAAGGTGGCCGCGCCCACCAGAAGAGAGTTGCTCGCGCTCTACTTGAGACTAATAAAGGACGACTACCCCATGGTGAGAAGAAGCGCGGCCACAAACTTGCCCACCTTGATCTACTTGTTGACGGAGTACAGCTTGGACGCCGGCGCGGCCCCCAACAAAATCAACAACGAGGACTGGGACATCATCTCGCAGATGTTCCAGTCCTTGATCAACGACGACCAGGACTCAGTCAAGTTCTTGAGCATCGACGTGTTGATTGCCATCCTCGAGTTTTTCCAGAAGATCAACGAGCCCACCTTCAACGCAGACTTCTTGTCCAGCTCGTTGAAGTTGATCAAGGACCAAAGCTGGAGAGTAAGATACACCGCCGCAGACAGGTTCAACAAGATCGCCGTCAACTTCAGCAACAACGAGCACGACTTGTACCAGTTGATCGACCCGTTCATCGACTTGACCAACGACAACGAGGGCGAGGTCAGAAAGGCCGTCGCCAAGCAGTTGCCCGACTTTTGCAAGTTGCTCAACAAGTACCCCTCCACCAAGACCACCATCCTCAGCAAGATCATCCCCGTCGTGGACGAGTTGAGCCAGGACGACCAGGACAACGTTAGAGCGTCCTTGGCCACCACCATCACCGATTTGTCGCCCATCATCGAGAAGCAGGCCACCACAGAGAAGTTGTTGCCCATCTTCATGAACATGTTGAAGGACGAGTTCCCCGACGTCAGATTGAACATCATTTCCAACTTGGCCGTGGTCAACGAGACCATCGGCATCAACTTGTTGTCGACCAACTTGTTGCCCGCCATCACAGAATTGGCCCAGGACCACAAGTGGCGCGTCAGGTTGGCCATCATCGAGTACATCCCCAAGTTGGCCCAGAAGTTGGGCGAGTCCTTCTTCAAGGACGAGTTGTTGAGCTTGTGCATGTCCTGGCTCTGGGACCCGGTGTTTGCAATCAGAGACGCGGCTGTTAATAACTTGAAGGAGTTGACCGTCATATTCGGCTCCGACTGGGCCAACTCAGAGATCATCTCGCGTCTCTTGAACGAGGGAGACGCGAAGGGCGACGACGACGACGAATCCAAGAACAAAATCGACTACTCCAACTTCATAATCAGAATAACCTGTCTCTTCACCATCACTGCCTTGGTGCCCGTGGTCGACTACCTGATCATTGTCGGCAAGATCTTGCCTTTCATCCACAAACTCGCCTCGGACAACGTCCCCAACATAAGATTCAACGTGGCTAAGTCCTACCAAATAGCCGTCGAGTCGCTTCTCAACGCTGCTGACTCGGAAAAGAAGGGCATTCCAGGGAAAGACGACTTGAAGAAGTTGATTACAGGACTGATTGTGACAGACTTGGAAAAGTTGCAGCAAGACGAAGATGTAGATGTGAGATTCTTTGCTAGTAAAAGCATCCAGAGCATCAACGAGCAGATTTAACGTTAAAAATTCTTGTATTGTCTAGTCTTTAATTCCTTTTTGTCCATGTCTTTTTTATATTATAATATATACATTTAAGTGTTTAGATTTTTGTATGTGATTTTTGTATGTGATGGTTTGTTATTCGCTCATATGCTTGATACTTAAAAAACTTGGTATTTCTAGGTTAGTTTTGCAACCTTTTCATATCAAAAATTTCGCCATATACTTCTTCTCATTCAAGTTCTCTTCAACTTATTAAAATCTTCATTCATATACCTCTTCCATTCAACATCTCTGCAACTTATCAAAATCTTCATTCACATACCTCATCCATTCAACTTCTCAACTTATCAAAATCTTCATCCAAATACCTCTTCCATCAAACTTCTTCATCAATATCTTCACTTACCTCTACCCTTCCAACCTCTTCTGTAACTTATCAAAATCATGAAGTTTCTTAGTTCGCTTGATATTCAATCTCATATACTTGTAAAACTATTTCTTGCTTAGTTTTCCAACGATTTCATATCAAAAATCTTCATTCATCCAACTACTTCCTCTCCTCCAAACTCCTCTGCAACTTATCAAAATCAAAATCAAATGAAGCTCCACACCCACACGCACTGGAAGTATACGGAGAATCCACAATCTTAAACTCGCTCCCTATCAACTCCTTCGTGTAGTCGATTTTCAGCTCCTGCAATATATCCAAGGAACTAGGGTCCAATATCACCTGCGCAACGTTCCCACTGCCATCTTCTCTTCTGAACACCAACAACAGGCTCGCGTCCTCGCCCGCCAACTCCTTTTTCAAGTCGGTCAAGTTCAAATTGTACTGGAATCCGTGGCACCCTCCACTCTCCACGCCTATTCTCAAGGCTGTGTCTGGGTTCTTCTCGTCCTCTGCAATCTGATTGAGTTTGTTGCTTGCTCGTTTCGTGATCGCTATCTCGAGGTCGGTCTTGCCATGAATCAAGTTGGTTACTTTGAAGTCGTTGACGTCTTCTTCTGGTACTGTTGGTACTTGTATAGGCTCCTTTGGAGTAGCAAAAGAGGATGCTTTAAGGGTTTTTGGTACGGCACTTGAATAAAGTCGCATTTGGGATATGGACATGGCACCGGCACTTCTCATTGTGTTTCTGGTGACTGGCCTTGCAAGAGCCAACCTTCTCATTACCATTCTATTCATGATTGTAAGTTAATTGATTTATTACTAACATTTCCTGAGAAAAATGATCTTAATAAAAATGCGCTACCATATTGATATGGGTGCAAATTGAATTATAAATTCTGGTTACCAGAAACAAACACCAATATTGGTTCTTTAGAATCCACTATATAACAAAGTATTATCTTCACACTAAAATGGATATTCAATAATCTTTTACGCCTTTAAAATTTTTCTTTTATTGCGCATCCAGAGTTATCAAACCTAGAGCACCAACACTTATAATTTACATATCTTATCTGTAATTGTCATTCGAGACTCTCCACGAGCTCAACAAGTCGTAGTGCTTCCAGTTCTCCTTGTCGCCCTCCATACCAAAGGAAATGTATCTAAAGTACCAGAAGGTGCCGATGACTGCGATGTACCAGAAGGCATAGGTGCCAAAGTACGCGGCCTTGCGTCCAACGCTAGTCAGAGGACTCTGGATGCCGGCAGGGCCCGCGATCCAGTTGGTGAAGGACTCGATCTCGTAACAGAAGATGATCATGGCAAAGTAGAGCGCAGGCACATAGTGGTGCACGTACGTGACTCTGCCCATGATGACGAAAGGCATAAAGTGCAAGCCCCAGCCGAACATTGGGTAGATACCCCCCATGACAAACAACTTCAACTTGCGTGGGTTTTCGGCAGGGAAGTCGACAATCTGTCTCTGCCATCTGATGACGTAGTACAAGAAGATCACAGCAAACGCAACGACACCGAAGGACGACGTCCACGTGGTGGCAGGAGAGCCAACCATAAAGTACTTGACCTTCTCGGCAGACCATGTGCACATTCTGATGCCGACGTTCAAGGTGGGCCATTGCCAGAAAGAGGAGGCCAAGTCGTCTTGTTTGTCGTACTCAGGAATCAACGCGTTGTTGGTGGCCATCATGGCCAAGTTCAATTGAACAAAGTCTCTGATGAATCTGGTCTTAGGCAACTTGAAGTCAGCAGGAGCAGGAGGCAAGAGTTCGTTTCTGTTGTTTTCAATGTTCCAGTAAAGTCTCTTGTCCTTCTTGAATGGGTCCTTGAAGCAAACAACTTCACCCTGTCTGAAACCCCAGGCAGGCAACGAGTTGCCGGTTACACCCAAGTAGCATCCCAAGACCAGGTTCTTCAATCTGATGGACGAGGTCAATGGGTGCAATCTCATCTTGTCCTCGGAGGATTGCTGCTCGACAATTTCCACAATCCAGTTGTCCTTGTAGTCACCGACAGTCAAGTTACCGTAACAGGCCACCTCGTACTCGGACTTGGCAACGGGAGCTTGGACCTCGTGCGAGTGCAAGTTTCTTCCGGTCAATGGGTGCATGATTCTGACAGCCATGCCGTCAATGACGTACTCGATCGCGGTGTTGTTGTTCTCGGTGTTGTAAGGCACCTCGCCTCTTGGTCTTTGGAAAATCCAGTTGTTGTTCGAGTCCTTGTGGGAGTAGGTTGTCACCTGTTGCTGCTTCGAACCCTCGGGGAAGGTTTGCACGTGCGAGTGCAAAAGACCGCCCGAAAGGCCCTGGTTCTTCAAGGTGACGACCGAGTGTCCGATCGACACCTCTCTGGCACCGCCTACAACGTCGGATCCCAACAAGTTGGCCTGGAACAAGGACGACATGTTGGCGTCACCGGTACCGGACTTGTACAAAAGGTCAAAGTGCACTTTGAACGAGATCAAAAAGATGACGAACGGAACAATGATCAAACCGACGATTCTGGAGCCCCAGTGAGCACTGTAGCGTGGCCACGAAACCGACTTGTCTCCAAACTTGTTCCACAAGTCGACAATGGTGTAGATTCCAACGAGGGTGGTGATGAACAAACCCACCATCTTCACCGAGCAGGTGCACCCAATCAGAATACCCGTCAAAAGAAGCCACTTCCACCACTTTCTGCTGAATTCAAGCTCCCTGGTGTTGTGGTTCTCGAATCTGGCAAACGCAAAGAAGGTGGCCACGGTGAAAAAGAGCAACATGGAGTCCAACAAGATGAACTTGCCCAAGGTGACGTACGACATCTCCAAGGTAACCATGAAACTGAACAACCAAGTGGCGGCAATCGAAAACCCGATTTCTTTCATCGTATAGTAAGCCAATGGCACGCACAAGGCCGAGAAGACCGCCTGGAAGATTCTCATCTTGGTGTAGTCAATGTAGTCGGGGTATGTTTCGCCGGAAGGGAAGTCCCACGAGCCGTTGTAGCCCGCCAAGTATCCCGAGAGCCCGATCAACATCTTACCCAAGGGTGGGTGGACGTCGTGGTAGAACTCGTGTCTCAAGTAGTAGGAGCCAAACTTGCCAAAGTGCGCCTCGTCCCACACAACGGCGTCGTTGATGCCGATTCTGTACAAGCGCACAGCGAAACTCAACGCAGTGAAGAAAATGGGTGCGAGAATCAGCTCCAACTTGACAAGCGACTCGAAGAAGTCGTTGAGCTCCTGCTGTCTGGCGCGCTTGTACTCTTCGTTTTCATCGATAACCTCGAACGCAGCCTCGTCGTCTCCACCGGCTCTCCGGCGAAGCGCCTCCTTGTCCGCGCTGTGTACACCTGACGAAGACATAATGTTAGCTGGAAGAAAAAGTAACCGTGTGTTGTTCGAATTGATTTGGCTGCTCGAAAAACGTAAAGTACACGCCTTTCATTTTCCGGTATACAGTCGGAAGTATACCGATTTTGCAGCGAACACGTACGCCTAAACGCGGTGAGAGGTGGAGGTGAATTTGGCTCGTTGCGTGGTGTGGTGTGAAAATGGAAGTAGAGGTGGCATACAGGTGGCATACAGGTGGCATACAGCATGTACTCGTACCAATAACCAAGGCACAATAAAAGTTCCACCCAAACTGAAAAATCTCATTATGCAGACTGAAATTTTCACTCCAGTGGCACCAGAAAACTAAATGCGTGAAGCGTAAATTTGCTGATGCCTGATAAACTAGCTTTGGTGAGGAGAAGTAGATCTTGGTGCGATCTGAGGAAAACGTGCCCCTGTTTATATGGTGTGTGTGCTCCTGCAGGAAACGTTTTTCGGGCGAGTTTTAGTGTTTTGACTTTATTCTAGAAGTAGGATGGGAGATGGTGGGTATTGTTCAGTTCTTTGTTTGAGGGTTTGTTTAGTTGTTTTTTGAAGAAGTTTTTTCTTTGCGTGGGGAGAAGGAAATGGGAGAAGATTACGAGGTGGGTGTGTTGGTTGATTTGATGGAGGGTGGTGGGTTTGACTTTACAGTTGGGGAGTATGGATGGTATAATTTGCAAGTTGTATGAAAAAGGGAACTTTTAGTTGCAAATTTACAAAAAGTTTAAAGTTTTCCAATTGAGTGTACTTTAATTTGAATGCTTAAGAGTACTTCAGAACACAAGTAAAAGGAAATAATAAAGTGGTGGAAACTAACCTATATTACATTGTCACCTACCAAGTGAACTTATACTTTGAAATAAAACTTAGATTGAGGATCCAATTGCTGAACAGGACCCATTGAGTATTTGTGTGCGTAATCAGTCTCTAACAATTTTTTTTTGGATTGTTAATACTAGAGGAATATGTGAGAATGCTATAAAATCACCTACAAATATACTCAAGTATAAAAGAATACTAGTAAATTACCTTCAAATATGATTAAAGTAGAAACATTAACAACCTTAAATTGAACTATTAAAGAACCACGTCTGGATAGTTAGTATAGTAATCCAACTTTCAGTTTCAAGATGTGTTTGCGTCTCAAAATTCATCGATTTTGATGCTTATGATGGCAGCGCACCAACTGGAGACTGTTGCAAATTTGTTCGTAATATCCACGCCTCAGGCAACATTTCACATAAAGCTGTTCCCCACAACGTTACGAAGTCACCAACTTAACTTTCATTTAATTCACCAACTTAACGTTCATTTCATTCACCAACTCTCACTCATATTCATTTCAAACAACTCCCTCATCATCTACTAACATTCCTACCACCTCCCAAACCATTTCTTCCCTCCCTTCTCCTCCCATCCTCAACCTCCCGTCCCCAGAAATACTAATCACCCCACTCGTAAACTTCCAAATCACCAAATTGTCTAAATTAATAGTGGTCGACTTCTCCAAGAACCTATGCAACAGCTCAATAATCTCTCCATTCTCCTTCAACAAACCGGCCGCATCCCTTCTCGGAACCTCTACGATAATATTCCGCAAATTCTCGTTGATGACCGTGCCCTTTAAAGTGTAAACAACCTCAAAACTACCAACATCTACATCCTCCATGCTTTTCAAATGCCTAAACATCCGGTTCAACACTCGGTTAATGTACCCCGTTGGAAAGCTGTAGTCTCGTATCACAATGGGCATCTCCCCCATGTTCTCTAGCAAGGACACAATGTACCTATGGATAGGGTGTTTTGTTCCGGTTGATAGCACAACCGTGCCGAAGCCGTCTTGTCTGCCTCTCTCGACAAATACAAACAACTGTCTGGGGATGAGATCCAAGCACCGCACAACCAAGTGCTGTACGGTCAACCCGTTGCTTTGCTTTGTTCCGCTGGTTATGCGCAATTCCTGTTGGACGTCTTCTGGGCTAGAGTATCTTTCAATCAACTCATTCTTTGGCTGGCTTTCATACAATCTCCTACTCAAGTTGTTTCGTAAGTAGGAGAGTTCTTCTGGAGTGAGAGTTCCATCAAACAACAATCTATTCAGTTTACTTAGTTTGAAGGTTTGATTTAGGAATATCTTTGAAATGTCCATTCTAATTTTTACTTTCACAAGTTAAAGTATTAGTTTATTCGTTCAATAAATTGCTTAAGTTCAATAAATTGTTTATTAAGTTCTGTAAATTGTTTCTCAAGTACAATAAATTGTTTAAGTTCAATAAATTGTTCAAGTTCAGTAAATGTTCAAGTTCTTTGTTCAATGAATTGTTTATTAAGCACAATAAATTGTTTTAAGTTCATGGTTCACATAAAAAACCTACACTTCTCATTCAATATCATAATATTCATGAAGATACTGGCAGCCACAAATTGCAAGTCTTATACAAAAACACACACTATACAAAATCAACATCTAGTCGACAAAATCAGCATATTTTCAACTCACAATCTACAACTTGTTGGATAGTTAATTAGAAACCTTGGCAACGTGCTCCAAGAGGTCGACGACTCTGGTAGAGTAGCCGAATTCGTTGTCGTACCAAGAGATCAACTTGACAAAGGTTGGGGACAACAAGATACCAGCCTTCTGGTCAAAGACAGACGAGTACGAGGAGGACAAGAAGTCGGTGGAGACAACAGCGTCCTCGGTGTAGCCCAAAACGCCCTTCAACTCACCCTCGGAGGCAGCCTTGACGGTGGCGGAGATTTCCTCGTAGGTGGTTGGGTTCTTCAATCTGACAGTCAAGTCGACAACGGAAACGTCGACGGTTGGGACTCTCAAGGACATACCAGTCAACTTACCGTTCAACTCTGGGATAACCTTACCGACAGCCTTGGCAGCACCGGTGGAGGATGGGATGATGTTACCGGAAGCGGTTCTACCACCTCTCCAGTCCTTGTGGGATGGACCGTCAACAGTCTTCTGGGTAGCGGTGATGGAGTGGACGGTAGTCATCAAACCCTCCTCAATTCCAAACTTGTCGTTGATAACCTTGGCCAATGGAGCCAAACAGTTGGTGGTACAAGAAGCGTTGGAAATGATCTTCAAGTCTGGAGTGTACTTCTCCTCGTTGACACCGACAACAAACATTGGGGCGTCGGAAGATGGAGCGGTGATGATGACCTTCTTGGCACCACCCTCAATGTGCTTGTTGGCACCCTCCAAGGTGGTGAAGACACCGGTGGACTCAATGACAATGTCGACACCGGACTTACCCCATGGAATGGAGGTTGGGTCACGCTCCTGGAAGACCTTGATCTCGTGGCCGTCAATCACCAAGGAGTTGTCCTTGGAGGAGACCTCGCCCTTGTATCTACCGTGGGTGGAGTCGTACTTGAACATGTAGGCAGCGTAGTCTGGGGCAATGAATGGGTCGTTGATGGCAACGACGTTGATGTCCTTTCTAGACAAGGCAATTCTGAGGACCAAACGTCCAATACGACCGAAACCGTTAATACCAATGTTGATAGCCATTTTCTGTGTGTTTATTGTTTATGAAAAAACTGAGGAGCGACAAATTCAGGGCGAAACGACTGTAATTTATACAAAATTCTATGGGCTCCGGTTGTCAACAATTTTCGCTGTTTTCTGCCTTTTGATTTGTTCGCGGTAACCTGCAAAATCGTCACCGAGTGCCGGGAGAGAGAGGCCCATGCCAGAGCACATACCCGTGTGGTCGAATGATGTGCTCCAGGCGGTGCAGCACCACAAGGCCACCAGGCTACGACCCCAATTGCCCCATTTATCGGTGTTCCTCGCCCATTGGCTCACCAGCTTCCCCAATGACATCACACCATGTCAGCTCACCTGATGGTCGAGAGTCTCCCGGAAGCCCACATTTTTGCAGGTTAGCAAGCAAAAAATGGCTCGCACAACTCCGACACCGAGTGTCGAACGTCACCAGCACAAACGGGCCGAATGCCTGAAATTTGGCCACCGCAACACGTGAGCCTGTCAGCTTTACTGCTAATCAGCAGTTGGTCCCAGACTGGAGGTTTATATTGCAACTACCAGCAAATACTGCATGTTGACGGCTGAAGGAGAACGTGAATACAATAGGGTTCCTTTCGACCATGCACGTGAAAGTGAAACATGGGGAGTCTGTTCCTTGGTTCTCCGGGGCTGAATTGTTGGAGCAAAATGTATGGGGTAGTCCGTGGGTAAGGAAAATTGGCCGAATTTGGTGGGAAGGCTAATTTGTTTGGTGGGCCGTGCCTGGATGCAAATTTGGTGGGACGTGGCTGATAAAACATGGGCTGTGGCGTTATTAGTAGACCTTGGTAGTTAATTCCGTTCCACTACGTTCTGATCGAAGGTTAACCTGTGCATGCATAGACTTTAAGTTCAAGATTCTGAATAGTTAATCATGATAAACGGTACACTTTATTTGGGTTGGGCACACTTAATAAATTAGTAATATTTTAATCGGCCTTAGGTGGCCCCGCTAGACATCTGGCTCGTAATGCTTGATCGTAAATGATGGTTGGTGATTTGGCCATCTCCTAATTGAGCGTTTGGTGAAGTTTCAATTGTTAAGCTCACAAAATTCTAGCACAAGCAATGCACCAGATCTCAGGATAAAGAAAAGAACGTTTTCACTAGGATCCATAGGTAATGAAAGAACATTTTCAAACACTAATCCATAGAAAAGAACATTTCAAACACTAATCCATAGAAAAGAACATTTCAAACACTAAGATCCAAACTAATTTCAAGAACACTTCAAAGATCTGCACTAACCAATAAACCATTCTAGATCCTTAGTGGAAACAATACTTTCGCTTAAACCTGATGACCTCAGTTTTGGCGATCTACCTTGCAGTACGCAAAACAGGAGAAAATGGCGTGGTGAGCAAGGCCATTAACCATCCTAAAACCCCCCAGCTCTACCGGATCCAGAGGTAGCCCCCTTGGACAAATCTGCCATCACTTAAACTCAATTTTCAGTTACTGCAGTATTTTTCAGCAATGTGGAGTTTCGATCTTCTGTATTTGCAGCCGTGTAGCAAGGGAAAGATTATGAGTGCCAACTGATTAAGAGACTCAGGGTTCTGGCCATTACATAATCCAGACCAGATAAGGGATGGAAAAATTGAGGGTTGAATCAGCAGTATGTTCCGGCTTGCAACGCTCAACTCTGGAGCGACCATTCCCACCATTGGGTTGGGGGTGTACGATATTCCCAGCCACGAGACCGCCAACGTAGTGTACGAGGCATGCAGGGTGGGGTACCGGCACTTTGACACGGCGGTGCTCTATGGCAACGAGAAGCAAGTTGCCCAAGGCATCAGAAAATACTTGAGGGAAACGCCAGGAGCCAAGCGACTGGACTTCTTCTACACCACCAAGTTGTGGAACTCGCAATTGGGGGCTTCAAATACCAGAAAAGCCATTGAGACCATGCTCGGGGATATTGGCGACCTACAGTACATTGACTTGTTGCTTATCCACTCGCCCCTTCCAGGCGGAACCAAACGCTTGGAGCTGTATGGGGTAATGCAGGAGTATGTTGGTGCGGAGAAAGTGCGCAGCATTGGGGTTTCCAATTACGGGCAGCACCACATCGAAGAGTTGTTGCGGTGGGACAGGCTCCAGATCAGGCCGGCGGTGAACCAGATCGAAATCAGTCCGTGGGTGATGCGGACCGAGTTGGCTGAGTGGTGCTTGCGGAACGGGATTGCCGTGGAAGCGTATGCGCCGTTGACCCACGGCTACAAGTTGGCCGAGTCTCCAGCGTCCGACTTGCGCAGAATCTGCGAAAAGTACAATAAGAGCTATGCGCAAATCTTGATTAAGTGGTCGCTTGCAAAGGGATACATTCCATTACCTAAAACACGAACCGTTTCAAGATTGCGTGAGAATGTAGATGTGAATGATTTTGAGTTGACTGAGGAGGAAATCAAAAGTATAAATCAGCCGGATGCGTATGAGCCTACGGATTGGGAGTGTACTGATAAGCCGTAGGAAAGGACAACAATAAATGAACCATAAGGATGGATAAACGAAACATGAGGATGAAAAACGAAACATGAGGTAGGATAAACGAACCATAGGTTGCACTGGTATACCGTAAGGAATATAAGGTTGCACTGGTACACCGTAAGGAAAATAAGATTGCACTGATATACAGTAAGGAATATAAGATTTCACTGAACGTAAGAAACCATATTGCACTAATAACCGTAAGAAACAATAAGGTTTTGCCGACATAAGGGTTTGCAACACCCACAAACCATAAAGGAATCATGACAAACTATAAAGATTCACCGACAATCCAGGGTTTGCTCCAACAACAAGAACCAACCTTAAGGTTTTGCAACGTTCGATGAGCAAAGTTTGCCAAAATAAGCTTTGTAGTGAATTTGCAGCAATTCAAAACAAACCACAATACTCACATCTCAGTTTGTGGAGTCAGATAAGATTCTGGCTCTACACTACGCCTCTGACATTGTTTAATTTAGCTTCCAAACTGAACAATACCTTTAGGTTCCCAAAAACTAGACAATACTTGTCTCTCAAAACACAGAAAATACATAGCACTTCTAGCTTCTGAAGAACAATGCGTAAATAATACATTCAATATTTCGGGCCAGCTGACTGTCAAAGTTCGTATAAACCGTGCGAACTTGGTGACTTTTATGCCAAGCCAGGAAACCAAGGAAATGTGCCTTGACTCCAGTGGGTTTTGTACTATTGGTTCTGTTGGAAATGGTTTGCACCCACTTTTGAATACGGAGGCGTTGGTTTCTTGTGTTGGATTTAGGGTAACTCAGTGTTTTCTTGTTGTGAGATTTACGGTGTACTCTCAAGTTCGGATTTTTGTAAATAGCGATGGTTTCGCACTTCTCTTTTTCAGTGCCTGAAAAAAACCTATACCAGATGAAACAATAAAATAGTCATTTCCAATAATCACTCCTTCAATATACAAACAAAACGCAATATACATAAGAACATCATCCCAAACGACCCTTTGAACAATTAAAAGTGATGTACTATCTTTTAAAAGTACTTTGCTAACCCTGAACTTTATAATCCAAACGTTTAAGTGCTTCCACTTTATGGTACCTCTGAACAATTAAAAGTACTTTGCTAGCCTCAACTTTTAAGTTCATCACAATTAAACGTACTTTGGTTCTGAACTTTTCAAGTGCTTCAACTTTTAAGTGCTTCGCACTGCTAATCCAACTATTATCCAAACCTTTAAGCTAATCTCCAAACAATTAAAAGTACTTTGCTAGCATTCTATCTTTACAAGTGCTTTTCTCTTTACTGCTAATCCAAACTATGATCGATACTTTCAGTGCTTCGCACTTTACTGATAATCCAAACTATTAAGTGTTTCGTACAAGCTCGCACTTTACTGTTACCCAAACTGCTCGCACTGTACTGCAAATCTCTACTAAAAGTGCTGGCACCTCGCACTTTACAATCTCTAAACTAAAGTGCTCCGCACTTGTATTTCGCACCAGTGTTTCCACTGACTTCAATTCCTATGAATATATTATTAAACACCCTAAGTAGTCATAAACGGACTACTACTATTAATGAGAAAATCCCCCTCATCCATATTAATATCAAGCATCGGCAAAAGCGTCTGACTCAACAAAAGATCATCATTCACCCTACTCTTCTCATAACTAATAAGCGAAGGCTCTCCGTTTTCTCCCGAGGTTTCAGTGGTGGCCAGCAGTAACACCGGGGTGGTCTCGAAAAGCAGCGGGGAACTCGAGTTGTTGAACTCAAACTGCCCAGGCACGCCCCCAAACTCCATGGCACTGTCGTGCTGCCTAAAGTCGCCGGCAGAGAAAAGTGAAGGCGGCTGGAACATCTCAGGGAACTTTGACGAGGCCGACGACACCGCCAGCATGGGCGTATTCGAAGGGCTCGCGATTTTATTATGTATCAGGTTCCCGCTCATGCTTCTCTTGTGCATTTTCTTGGACTTCTGGATGTGCCCTTCCTTGAGTTTCGGCGACAGCGGCCGGTGGATGGAGTTTGACATGCGGCGCATCAGCTGGCTCGCGTTCCCGTTCAAGTGCACCAAGTTCAGCAGCGACAGCGGGGGCAGCAACAGGCCCTGGCCTAGCGAGTGGAACAGCCCCGAGGAGCCCTTGTTGAAGCTGTTCTGGCTCGATATCGAGTCAAACGAGTTGCTCCTGGACGCCAGGTTGAGGAATAGCAGGTTGGCTCTCTTGGGGAACCCTTCGAGGATGGGGCTCTCCTGCGACTCGATCGGGAACGGCGACTCCTCTGCAAACTGCTTGTGCGAGTGTGGCTCCTCGTGCGTGGGCGAGTCAATGTACTCGGTTTTGACTCTGGTGCGCCGTTCGTCGTCGCGCGACTCCTGCACCAGCGCGCTGTGTTCCGCAAACAACTTGGAGCTCTGCGCGACATTGTCGGCGGAGCAGTTGGCGGCAATCAACGCGCCGCGCTCCCACTCCACAGGCAAATTGGACAACAACCCCTGCTCGTTGATCAAGTACGACACCACCTTGTTGATGGGGATCACCGACTCCAGCTTGACCCCGTCCAACTCGCCGGGAGAGGATCCGTCGCCGTCGTCGTACTCGTTGGTGCTGTCCGAGTCGTGGTAGTCGCTCGCCTCCAACAGGCTGCGATGCTCAGCGAGCAACTGCTGGAAGAAGGGCACGTGTGGCGTCGACAACTGGATCAACTTGTCCAAGCTTTTGGTCAAGATGTCCAACCTGGTCTCAAGCAATTCCACATATCCCTGCGAATGGTTTTTTTCCTTGTGCTTCTTCTTTTCCGTGAAGACGCAGATCTTGTTATCTATGATGCACCGCCCGCAGGGTTTTTTGCCATCACATTTGGTTTTCTTGATGCGACACGAGTCGCACGCTTTGCCAACACGTTTTTTCTTCAGCAGCAGCAGTTGGTGAAGGTGTCCACGATGTGAGTTAGGGCTTGAAGGTGATGTTGACATTATGGAGAAAACTTGAAGATTATTGTTGTAGGTTTTAGTTTGACCTCTTGTTTATGACAAATCAGTAAATCTCAACTGTGAGAATCAGTAAATCTTCAATTATGAGACTTTTCCGATTATGTGACCGTATCTTCAATTATGAGACTGTATCTCTAATATGATTATTAGACTAATGATTCTCAAAATGAAACGGTAAATCCCTATAATATGAGACTGTAAATCTCTAATATGATAGGTTCAAGTTTAGACTTTAAATCTCTATGATTATGACACCTCTAATTATGAGACTAATGAGCTAATCTCTAATTATGAGACTAATGAGCTAATCTCTAATTATGAGACTTATGAATTATGAAACCAATGAAAAAGGTCTGTGTAATACAAATCTTCGTGGTATTCCTTGCAGTACAAATCTCTGTAGAACAAATCTCGGAACAAAGCTCTTGTGCAAGGTTTGACCTTATCTTTGAAATCTGGTTGGCTTTATCTCTGGAAAGGTTTCCGAGCTAATACACGTCGTAGTATGCTAAACTAAACCTCTGAACACACCTGAGACTAACACTGAATGAAAAATCAGACCTCGACTGCCTAATTCTTTTAATAAGCTGAGCCTCGTACGCTTTAATCGCAGTATGCTCAATACCTGGTAATCTCAATACGCAAACCACCCACAATTGAGCCCACAAATCCTTGGAAACAGCCTCCTTATATAAAAAATCATACCGGCATGACAAACGGCAGACTCTAGACAAATATGGGGTCTGTATATCTAAAATAAAATAATAGTCAGCTTCAAGACAAATAGAAAAAGAAAGAAGGACGAAAAAATATATGAGATAGAAACGCACACTCTAAATAGAGTTACAGAAAACAATAGAAGAAAGAAAAAAGCACGGGATCGGTGGTAGTGGGAGAAGTTGATGCGGTACACTCGACGGAAGAAAAGGGGGGTAGTGTGCTGGGTGAGGACGTGTGTGGACAGGAACGGTGGTGCCAAAGGGCCCACTGGAGCGCGAGCTGTGCGGACCAGACCGTGCAAACGTCTCCGTGAGGTATTTTAGTTGCGGCCTCTCGGCCGTGTCCAATCTTGCCGAAAATTTCACGGTCTTATTCCCGATCGATTTTTCTTTTGTGTAAGGACAGGCCACCGTTTGTTGGTGGGTGTGGTTCGAGCTCTGGTTGGGGGAGCAACAGGTCGGAAACACCAGGACTTGATCCGACCGATGGGTGGCCATATATCCACCGCTGAGCCGTTTGCGGCAGAATGGAAACTCCTCCGGGTAAACAGAAGGGCTGACCTGGCCGCCGGGCATTTGTGAGTCGTAGAACCGTTTGGAAGTTTAGTTTCACCAGGGTTACGAGTTGGATAAGCATAAGGTTGCGACTTTAAGGTTGATGAGATTAAGGTTGATCGGTAAGGATGATAAGTGTGAAAAGTCGTAGGGTTGGAGATGATGGATGGGAATGTAGTATTGTCCATGGCTATTTACTGTAGGTTTATGTGATTAGAGGTCATTTAATTCTTAATGCTCATCTCTCTGTTTCGGTGGAAAGTCGTGGTAAAGAGGTAGTAGAAAAGTAGTGAGTAGTGAGTAGAAATATGTGGTAAGAGCATAGGTAGAAAGAATATGTAGTGAGAATAATATAACCTAAAAGAATATATGGAATACGTAATGAGTACTAATAAAACCGATGAATATGTAATGCAAGAAAAGAATATTCAATTAGTAGTAATCGGATAGTAAGCCAGAAAAAGAATGATAGTAACATATAGTCCTACGAATAGTAAACAGAAAATAACCATAGCAGACCACCCACGGCTAACAACACCATGGCTGTAGAGCGTTCAGCGTGCCTCACCCATCACTGAAAATCCGCTCCAATTGTCCGCCGCGGATGCACGGCTGAAGTCTGGCCCTTGGAAACCTTAATGCACTCCTCCCTCGCTTGCCTACACCAGTTGGGCCTGTTGGCCTGGCACATTTGCAGCATCTTTTTGGCGCCCCAACGTGGAAATTCTTCCTAATCGGGTAAGAATAGCCTTCAAAATGCAGCAAGCGCCCCAGGTGTCTTGATGGCATGTGGGGGAAACCGATAAAACTGATCCCTTGTGAGGGTTGCGAGTATATGCGTGGCTGCGTTAATACCGAGCACATGGTCGCCTGGACGGCCCCTATTGATGCCAATTTAAATTAGTCTAGTTAGCTAAACTGGGCTTCTTGCAGGGCCTTCCGCCCTGTAAACATTACATTGCTCTACATTATTCAGTGCAGCGGCTGAATCAATCTGTCGGCTGTATTATTTTGAGGGATTATTACCTCACTTTCGCTCTATTTTGTCGTTGCTACTCCTGACTTTGATTTTACGATTAACCTTAGAGCTGCGAATATCTTAAATCTGGCACCAGACTATTTTCATGATTTTGTACGTTTCTGCTGGTCTTCTGAGATTCAGCAGTGGCCAAACTGCTGGTATGTGTCTCAGGTTTGCACTCTCCTAAAACTCAGCTTCTTCACCACATAATCGCCACGTCCTCGCACCAACCCTCACCCGTATTTTATCATCTTGTCACCCACACTGAACAATCAAGTGCACAATCTACCTAATCTTTTCGACTATTTACTTGTCTACCTCCTACATGTCGTTTCAGTTCTCGATCAAGCCAAAATAGCTAAAAAAAATCATGCTCCGTCCTGCTCCATTCAGCCACTTTTGTTTGCACTGCAGCTCCCGTTGAAAATTGGTCTGCTGCTCAAACTTTTTTGGTCCGGCCTTGTCAAACCCAGGAGATTTTGAAGAAGCATTTCAGATGAATTTCGGTGTCTTTATGTGAGTTGGGCATACACACCTTACAAACACCCTGGCACCCTCTTGTTCGCTTCGCTCACAAGTGTCTCACCCCGTACGCGTGCCAATTCCTGTGACGGTCTTCGTCACCCCAAGAGAATTCAGTGCCAAGTTCACTCCCCCAATCCATGGCCACTACACTACCCCCAACTTGACAATACTCCACCATGTTGCTGCTTGGCCTTTTAGACTCGCGGCGCAAGCGGCTTACACACCTGCGTTTTCTCGTCCTGCTCAGCCTTTCCACTTAATAATCGTCTTGATCACTACCTTCAAATGACCCTCCACATCACCATCTTAAGATGACCCCTCCACTTCACAAACTTTATTAAACCAAGATCACTGCACGTGAATTTAAATTGGATTTTTCATTACATGGCAAAGACAAAGACGAGGCCGCCAGCAGAGCCTGCAAAGAAGGGCAAGAAGAAGGAGCCCGAGCCTGTGGACGAAACCAAGCCCACCAGGGGGAAGGTCATTGGCGACAACTTTGGCTGGACAGGCAAGCTTCCGGTGACCCTCCTCAACGAGCACTGCCAGAAACAAAAATGGGGCCGTGTCGAGTACGAGATGCGCAAAAGAGACGGAGGTTACATTTGCACCTGCAAATTGCAGTGGATAAACCCGAAAACGAGAGAGGTTGTGCACGTCAGAATGACACCAGAATCTCCGCTTTACGAGCCCAAGGAAACCACCAACGAGGCTAGACATTACGGTGCGACCTACACAATGTATCGTATAAACCACATCAAGAATATGAAGATGGTCTTGCCGACCATCTTTGCCAGTTACTGGGCAGATTTAGATGCAGAGCGGTCCAAGTTGCAGAAGGAGAACAAACTCTTGCACGACTCCAAGTACAATGCCCACCCATTCCAGGTGGTGCTCGACAAGCAAGAGAGAGACAAGAAGGCTGAAAAGGAGCGCTTGGTGAAGCAGCTGAACGACCTCAAAATAAAGAAGCCCAGCATCAGCATTTCCGTCGCTCCAGCACCCAAGTCTAACTCCGTGAAGGTTTCTGATTTGAACGTTGAGCACACATCAACTTTCCCCAAGAAAGTCTGGGCGAATGCGCCATTCATAGACTTCTCAACCGATATCAGATCATCCATCGAGTCCTCCATCAAGCTGCACATTTCTTGGATCTTGGATGATCACGACCTGCGTATCTTGCTGCTGCAAAAAGCCGCGTCCTCTTATCTAGACTCCTTGAAATCCTTGGGTTTCCGTGAATTGCATATCAAAGAGGCTTTTACGTACACTAGCACCTACATAGATGCCTTGGAATGGCTTCTCTTCCATTTGCCTGAGGACGACTTGCCTGCTCTCTTTGCAAAACTGGACCAAGACTCCAAGGCCACCTTCAAAATCTCAAAAAATCCCCAGTTTGAGTATTTGGTTGAGCGAATTAGCAAGTCCGGTTGTGATATGGACGCGATTTTGACGGCCTTGCAGGAAAATGAGCAGGACGAGGTACAAACTTGCGTTAGTTTGACCCAACAGCTTGCTGGTTTCACGCCTCAATCTACAGAATCACAAGATTCCCAAGAATTATGGGAGCAGGAACTTGAAGGAATCCAAATGTTGGAATCAAACACAGTCAGCTTCAACTCCTCGAAAACAATAGCCACACTCTCCTTGAACGCGGAAAAGTTACCTAAAGGGTTGTTGAGTGTCCGTTTATTTAAGCCCAGAAATTACCCTTCGGAGTTTCCTGGTGTACACATCCTCGTAAACAACCCCTCCTATAAGTTGGCCAACTACATCAAAATCGCCATAGTCAAACATCTATGCAAGTACATTGTAAAGAATGGTTTTCTTGGCGACTGTTTTGTTTTTTCGATCATAGAGTGGTTGGAGGTACACACCAGTGGTATAATAGATAACCCTGGACACTTGGTAGATTCCGACTTTGTGAAAATCGAGTCCACGTCGACGGCTGCAAAAACTAAACAAAAAAAGAAGTCCGTGAAAAAACAGACACTAACCGAAAAGGATCTCGAGGATGCTGCAAAGAGGTACAAGCAAAAGTTGTCAACCAACGAGTTGAAAACTTCTCTTAAACAAAGAGCCACCCTTCCGGCCTGGAAAAAGAGGGACCAGCTCGTCTCTTTGATCAATGAGAACAAGGTCACCATTGTGACCGGAGAAACAGGTTCGGGTAAGTCGACCCAGATTGTCCAGTTTATCTTGGACGATTTGAATCTGCGTGGAGATTTTAGCTCTAGGATCCTCTGCACTCAGCCAAGACGTATTTCTACCATTGGGTTGGCGGAGAGAATATCCGACGAGCGTGTGGACCAGCTAGGAAGAGAAACAGGTTACATCATCAGAGGAGAAAACAAAACTACAAAGGACACCCGTATCTCATTTGTCACCACTGGTGTCTTGTTGAGAATGCTACAGTCGTTTTTGTCGTCTGGAAGCGATGACTCTGTGTTTGACAACCTTGGGTACATTTTCATCGACGAAGTGCACGAAAGGTCTGTGGACCTGGACTTCTTGCTTATCATTTTGAAGAAGATCATGCACAAGTTCCCAAAGCTCAGAATTATTTTGATGTCTGCCACCATCAACATAGACACTTTCTCTAACTTTTTCAGCGAACCATTGAAACATATCCACATTGAAGGTAGAACCTTCCCAATCCAGGACTTTTACTTGGATGAGATACTTCTGGACTTGGATTATACTTTTAAGACACGAGACGGATTCGTCAAACCAAAGGCAGACTCCGCTTTCTTTAAGACTGGAACGTTGAACTACGACTTGATTGCTAATTTGACCTTGCATGTCCACAAAAGATTGGTTAACGAGAACAACAAAGGCTCGATTCTTGTGTTTTTGCCCGGTGTCATGGAAATCAACAATTGTATCCGTGAAATCACAAAGGTGTTTGGTCTGAAAGATTGCTGGGCCCTCCCATTGCATTCTGCCTTGAGCAGTGCAGACCAAAAGCGCGTTTTCAAGTTACCCCCGGCAGGTGCCAGAAAAGTTGTTGTGTCCACGAACGTGGCGGAAACATCCATTACCATCCCAGACTGTGTAGTTGTGATCGACTCCGGTAAATCCAAGAATATGTTCTTTGACTCCAAGTTGAACACCACCAAATTGGTCGAGGACTGGTGCTCTGGTGCTGAAATCGGACAGAGAAGAGGTAGATCGGGACGTATCACCAACGGTAACTGCTACCACTTGTACACCAAAGAAACAGTACAGTCGATGAGACCGCAACCCATTCCAGAAATCAAGAGAACAAGGTTGGAGAACTTGTATCTTATTGTCAAAGCAATGGGAATTAATAACGTTGAAGAGTTTTTGAAAGGAGGATTGGACGCTCCTGACGCTTCATCTGTTGAAAAGTCCAAAAAGTTCTTGCACGACATTGGTGCTTTGAATAATGACAACTTGTCGCACTTGGGTAAATATTTGTCGTTTATTCCAACGGATTTGCAGAGCGGGAAGTTGCTTATTTTAGGGTGTATTTTCGGATGTCTTGACGTATGTCTTACTTTGGCGGCCGTCAGCTCCACAGGCAACCCCTTTTTGAACACCTTCGAACTCAAGGACGAAATCAAACTGGCAAAGAGTAAATTTTCTCAGTACCAGGGCGATTTCGTAGCAGTTGCATTGGCATTTGAAGAGTACCAGAACTTGAAACACGAGGGCAAGAACTCGAAGAAGTTCTTGAGCGACAACTACTTGTCGTACCTCAAGATGACCGAGATTGCGTCTGTCAGGACGCAGTACCGTGCAATTTTGAAGGAGTTGGGGTTCATTCCGCGCGACGACAAATCCTCGAAGATCAACAGAAACAACAGCAACTTTGCAGTCATCAGATCGGTGATCACCGGAGCCTTCTACCCTCAGATTGCCCAGGTGCAGTTGCCGGACCCCAAGTTTGTCAAGTCCTTGGTGGGTGCTGTTGAACTTGACCCAGATGAAAGGAAAACAAAGTACTGGTTGAGAAACGAAAATTACCAAGGTGGCGAAATTCAGGGAAACAACGATATCGAAAGCAAGTACCCAGCAACAAGAGCGTTTATCCACCCTCTGTCGGTATTGTTTGGAACGTCTGAAGTTGAAAACACCTTCTCGCGGGACATTCTCGAGCAGGCCACCAACGATGACGGCGACATCGACTTCGACAAGGCGCGTGCCATCTACGCCAGCTTGACGCCAACCGTGAAGAAGGCCAACCCGGCCCTCAAGGCGAACTTTGTCGTGTACTGCTCGTCGCACCAGACGGCAAAGTTGTACTTGCGCGACGTGACCCTAACCTCAACCTTTGCAACCCTCCTCTTTGGCGGCGACTTGTCGTACAACCTAGCCAACTACATCGACCAGAAACGCACCTCGCCCGGGTTGGTGCTCGACAACTGGATGCCCATCAGAACATGGTGCAAGAACGGTGTGCTCATCAAACGCTTGAGGAAATTGGTGGACATCCTTATTGAAGACAAATTGAGCAACCCCGAACTGGCTGCAAATTCCGACATACAAGCACTCTTGGAACAAATCTTAGATTTGTAATAAGACGAATCGGGACAAGCGATGACATATCTGGCACGTGACACTGACAAATCAGTCGCCACTTTCTTTTTACTGTGGCGGTCGAAGACGTCAGATCACAAATCGAAGATGGTTGTTACTTAGTAATGCGAATCGATCTGCTACTTATATATATTCGTAGCTGGATCGCTGTTTTAGAGATATAGATATTAATGAATAGAGTTGAGAAGGATATTGACGAAGAGGAACAGCTTCTCCAGCCCGTGCGTTCTGTGCAGGACTCGCAGAAGTCTGTCAAGTCGTATGGGGCAGTGAGTCTCACTACGACAAAGTCGGTTGGTCTGAGCGAGTCGTCCGAGGAAGACGACCAATTCGACGAGGATGTGTTGCAGCTTCCGCAGGGTATACGTGAGACGGTTCCGTTGACCGACGACCCGTCGATACCAGTGATCACGTTCAGGTACTTTTTGCTCTCGGTGCTATTTATTGTTCCCGGCGCGTTCATCGACACGTTAAATGCGTACAGAACCACTTCCGCAGCATACTCGATTTTCTTTGTGCAGATTGCGCTGCACTGGGCCGGCAGGTGGCTAGCATCCGTGCTTCCTGCAAAACAGGTGCGCTTGGGAAGACTCGGGCTGTTCAACTTGAACCCTGGTTCCTGGAGCATAAAGGAAACGGCCATGGTCACCATCACTGCGAATTCCGGTGCCACAGGCAGCATGGCCACCAACGTTTTGTCATTGTCGGAACTTTATTTCGGCGAGCCTATTCCTCCGTATGTGGCCATCCCATTTATGTTTGCGATCGTGTTTGTTGGGTACTCGTACGCTGCAATTGCGAAATCGGCCTTGATGTACGACGTTTCGTTGACATGGCCGCAAGCACTCATGCAGACCGCCTTGTTCCAGTCGCAGAACAAACTGGAGCTGAAACAGGGCCAGAAACAGATGAAGGTGTTCTTCACGGTGTTGATAGGAATCGCCGTTTGGCAGTTTTTCCCCGAGTTCTTGTTCCCAATGACTTCGTCGTTGGCACTTTTATGCTGGATGGCACCTTACAACCCCACGCTAAACTTTATAGGCTCCGGAATGGGTGGAATGGGTGTGCTCAACTTTTCGCTTGATTGGGCCAACATCACTTCCAGCATTATGTTATTTCCATATTGGATCCAGGTTATTCAGTTTACTGCGTTTGTGCTTTCCGCATGGGTCCTCATCCCCTTGGTGAAATGGGGTAATTTGGGCACCTTTGGCTACGGATTGATGTCCAACTCTTTGTTCACGGAAAACGGAACTATTTACCCTACCTCGGAACTCTTGACTGCAGACCTTAAACTCAATTTGACTGCATATGAGGCCTACGGACCTGTGCACTTGGGTGCTCAGAGAGCTTGGAATATGTTCTTTGACTACGCAGCGTACGTGAGTGGTATTACCTGGGTTGTACTTTTTGGGTACGACAAATTCAAGGCTTCGTACCAGAACTTCAAAACAGGTAGCGGGGGAACAGATAGACTCAACACACTCAGACGCAGCTACAAAGAGGTGCCCAACTGGTGGTACTTGGTGTTGTTTGCAATGTCCTTTGTAATTCTCATGACTATATTCCTCACAGGGAATATGTTCATGCCATGGTGGTGCTGCATCGTTGCTTTGGTCATGGGGTCTATTATCGTGACGCCATTGGCATGGTTGTATGCCTTGTCAAACTTCCAGTTAGCCATCGGAACATTCAACGAGTTGGTATACGGATACATGATCCAGAATGCAGACCACAAACACCCAGCGGGAGCTCTCGTTTTCGGCAGCATTGCAGGCAATGCCTGGTACAGAGCACAGTACCACTTGGAGTGCATGCGTCTTGGCTTCTACAACCACTTGCCTCCCAGAGCAGTGTTTTTCTCGCAATTGTTTGGTGAGTTTATTGGCGTTCCCATCAACTACATCGTGCTCAAGTGGGTGTTGAGAACGAAAAGAGACTTTTTAACTGGTGTCAAGACAGACCCTCTTCACCAGTGGACTGGCCAAGTCATTACCATTAACCACACGAACGCAATCCAGTACGTTGTCTTGGGCCCCAACCGTCTTTTCGACAAGTATCCATTACTTCCATACGGGTTCGTGTTGGGCCTAGTCGCCCCCTTGGTGATGTACAAGTTGCACCAGAGGTTCCCCAACTCGCGTCTCCTGTTCAACTACTGGAACACAACCGTGTTCTTCTCCAGCATGGCCAAGTTTTACGGCAACTTGTCAACTGGTTACTTGTCCAAGTTCATAGGCGGAACTGTCACAATGTACTGGGGGTTCAACTATAGGCACGATGTTTGGAAGCGTTACAACTACATATTGGCAGCTGCCTTTGACACTGGATACAACTTTTCGGTGTTGTTGATATTCTTGTTGTTTTCGGTGGGTAGAACCATAGACATGCCAAACTGGTGGGGAAACAATGCCATATCGGTCGAGAGGTGTTTTGCATACTTTTATTGACGTTTATAGAATCATAGAATGAAGAAGTACAGTATACATTGTGGAGTAAAGTTTATTGAACCTTTTATCGCAGAATCTATTGGCATTTATCGCAAGATTCGGCCTTCTATTGTTGTAGTTGAAAATATTAGAGATATGCAGGGAAGTGCCCTGAACATGATACAACTAGTCGAGCGTCTAACCATTTATTAAAGAAGTTAGCACAACCAACTTGTGTTTTTGAGGGTTCAATATTGCACTCTTATTTATACGATGATTATCCGTAAAAGTAGTTTAGTCCGAACAATAAGGGGAAGCGCATTTTAGTGTAAGGTATCTATCAATTGGTAGTTTCCAGCATGGAAAGGTTAGATTCCAAACTTGTAACAAAACGTTCTTGCACATGCTGTGTTAATTGTTCATGAACTAGTATAGTTTGCAATATCCGGTCCAGATTTTGTTTTCCTTGGTGAGAATTTGCACCCAAAAAATTTGCATTTGAAAATTCCAGTGTTAAGGAATGAAAGCGTTATGGGGTTTACAGATAGAAGACAAGAAACTACAGACTGTAAGAAATTCTCAGTTACTCAAAAGGTACTTCCTATGCAAGTTGGGTGCGTCGTTCGGTTGTAAGAATTCTTTTCATACACTTTGTTCTATATATAAGCTCTTCACAGGCACATTACAAGCAATCATTGTACTCAAATTTTAGAATCGTGAACTTAGTAGCGAGCTTACCGCAAGTGGAATAAAACATCTGAATAACTTGAAAGATACCAACTGAGGTTGTATACTACGTATCTGCAAAGCGCTTGCAATCCACAGAGACAACTATATGGTAAAAAAAAAGAATGAAAGAAGACCATGAAAAATGTGACCCAAAACACATGACTTCTAAATACTTGAAACGAAAAATATACATTCGCGAACAATCACTACCATGAGCGCAGGAAACAACGGAAGTAGTCTGCTGTCGCCAGGATCTACGCCGCTAGGTTCAGTAGGCGCATCCAATCCAAGTAGCCTTACTGGATCGAACGGAAAAACAATAAACCAGCTGGAGGCCAAAGCACTAACGTGGGCACTCACTCAAGAACTAGAACTTGCCAAATCCGCCGGCGACGACCCAGAAAAGGCACGAACACATTATGCGAAGGCTGAGACTATCAAGAAAATACTTGTCGATTACAAGCAGCAACAAGCAACCAGGCTGCAACAAAACTCAAGGGCTGGTTCTCCATCACCTCAGCCTGGCAGTACCCCTTCCTCAAACCACTCTGACAGCAAAGAAGAATCTC
Source organism: Kodamaea sagamina (assembly GCA_030556545.1). Taxonomy (NCBI): domain Eukaryota; kingdom Fungi; phylum Ascomycota; class Pichiomycetes; order Serinales; family Debaryomycetaceae; genus Kodamaea; species Kodamaea sagamina. The sequence goes on from JAKTUG010000005.1 coordinate 476,001, forward strand.
CCAGTGTTACCACACTGACTGCAGGCAAAAGAGTAACGGTCGAGCAGTTGAATAAAGTACAGACCTCCTTAGAGCTGTTACAGCTGACGGTGCTGCGGTTGGAACTGGAAATCAAAGATGAGACAAACACAGCAACAATTGCAAAATTGAACACTGAAATCGAAAAGTTGACCCCGAAAATCTCCCAGTTTCAAAAGCTCTCGCTGTACATGAAAACGGAACTTGCCAACCAGGCAAAATCCACTTCCAACTCTCCAAGTCCTCCGGTACCCAAGCAGGAAAACAAAGCCCCAATCACAACGTCAGCTCCAAAACCAGCTTTCAACTTTGGCAACAGTACTACTCCATCTTTTACTGGACCAATAACGAGAGGAAAAGCACAGTCCTCGCCATATTCATCCACTCCGCTCAACCTGAAGCCATCGCATCCTCTCAATACCAATCTAGGATCATATAGCAGCGTTGGAACACCACTTTCAGGGTTGTCCACCCCCAACTCGACGCGGCAAACGTTCACTCCGTCCTCGTTGCTTGCAAACAAGGCATCTGCAATTTCCAAGTTGAGTTCAAGTGCAATAAGACCAACCTTGTCTTCTCCAAATTTGGTAACTGGATACGGAACACCTGCCAACAGAACTTTCTACGACAACCCTTCAATAACACCTCAAAATATACCAGACAACGGAGGAAGGGTGTTAACAAAGCGTAGATTACAAGATTTGACAAACTCAATTGCAGCCACTGAAGGAGATCTGAAACCAACCGCAGACAATGATGTTGAAGATTTGTTGCTCGATTTGGCTGACGAGTTTGTATCTTCCGTTACTTCTTTTGCTTGCCGTATAGCAAAACACAGGAGAGTCTCGAAAGTGGATATCCGTGATGTCCAACTACACTTGGAGCGTAACTGGAATTTGCGCATTCCTGGGTACACTATTGAAGATACGAAAGCCCCTCGCAAGTTGCAACCAACTACTGAGTACAGTCAAAAGCTTTCAGGTTTGGGCTCCAGTAGTACTTCTACCGAAAAATAATGTATATCTGTATTATATTCTAGCTTTTAATTTTGTAGGTTCCGCTACTGAGTTCCAAAATGTTGTCGTCCACCAACTGATCCAAGTAATCCTCCAATTCTTTGTCTGTCACCAGAGTCCAGTCCATTTTGTCTCTTGGAACAGTAAGCTTGAGTAAACTCTTTATTCTTTCGAACGAAAGTGAAGTGATGTTTTCTAGCATAGTTTTTAAATGTGGAAGCAAAACTGCTAGCTTATTCACTTTCACGATCTCACTACCACTCGATACAACAGGAACGCTCCCACCAGTGGAAGCACTAGCCATGTACAAGTCCTCATCTTCCTCCTCTTCATTAACAATGAATAAAGTTTTCGTAAGCTCTAGTAAAACTTTATTTTGAACCCAAAAGGCCAATCCCTTGGAAACTAAGTACGGTGACATATTCAAAGTTTTGACAATGTGATCCACAGACAATTCATTGACCTCATCGTCGAATAATGATATTATTGCCGCCTTATCGGGGGAAACTTCAAATTTCATCTTCTGATTTTTGAAGTTCAATTCGAGTTTGACCAAACCAAGATTAGGAACCAACTTGAGTTTTCTACCTATTTTTTCTTCTGAAAACTTGGAATTGAATGAATCAAATTTCTGCTGAATGGTAGCAGGAACGTTAAAGTCGTGGGCTTCGTTGATGTTGTCAAGAATTGTTGGCCAAAAGAGATGTGACAAGATGGAGGCATGGAAGGCTGGGTCATTCTTGTTGATAACCTGGTTGATGTACCTACTGTCATTAATATCCTTCAACATGATATCCAATATCAAAAACTCATTTTTGCCAAACCTCAACTTGAGCAATTCTAACTGGTTGTTGATTTCCGAAGTGTCGTAATTATGCAAGTTAACCAACTTTTCACCAAACAATTTAGTGAATTCATTGATAAAGATTTCTTTCGAGTCGAAAATCGAAATGAGAGACTCTATAATGTCAGTGACCTTTCCCTTTTTGAAGTCCGGCAATGCGTCTATTGGATCTGGATACCACTTAAGGTCAGGCTGGTCATCAGAGGCTTTTGAAAGCCTTGGTCTTTTCCTGCGACCAGAGCCTTTTAATTCTCCTGCCAACTCGACAAGCGGATTCGATTTATCGTTCTCATCAAGTAATCCGTGAACTAGCTTGACTATTATATCCTCCCTGGTTTTCAAGTATAGACGTATCGGACGGACTACCTTATCAAGTAAAACACCTTTTGGGTCAATGATGAGGAAGGATTTAATGGTTTTGGTGTATGTTGTTATCACGTCAACGGTATTGGCACCAGAATGAAGCAAGTTGAGGCTGCACATGCGGATGAAAGTGTCCACCAACTTTGCCCTTTGGTATGCCTGCGTTTTCAAAGAGTAGTTTGCCAAGTAGGAAAACTTGGACAAGTTGGCGATGTCGTTTATGGAGTTGTTGTTGAAGGAATGGAACAGCTGAGTAGAGTGGAAGTTGGGTGCTGACGGTGGACCCATTGCGCGCAGCGCATACTGTGCTTGCATCGAGGTCAGCCACGCCGTCATCTCGTTCATCATCGCAGACTCGCTATAATTGTGGTGATTGTACTTGATCAGCAAACAATGGTGAAGTTCCTTCAATCCATGCAAACTATGTGGATACTGCAATATTATGTCATATATCTCGCTGATCCGCAAGGAAACAAGTTCATCATGTGCTATTTTGATCAACTCAAACAAGTAAACATCATCGAACGACTCAGCTGTAGAGCATTTGAGGATTAGCGAGAAGTTGGGATAGATTTCATTCTGGATAAACTGGTTAATCATTTCCAACAACGGTTTGTCCCAGATTTTGCTGCAGTTGAGCAAAATGTGCTCTTTGATCTTTTGAATTGACAATTGTATAAGAATGTAGTTGACCTCATTCGTGCAGTTTATCAGAAACAAAAGGGTGATTATATCAACCACAGTCACTGTATCGTTTATACGATTCAAAACATTTACAGACTGGAAAAGTGTTTGGTACAAGTAGTCCAGTAGGCCAGGCAAAAAGCGTGCATCATTCTTTATCAAATGCTGGTGAAACAACGAATTCAAGTTCCTCTGGAACAAATCTCGCGTGAGCTTTGCAAGCTTCATACTAGCAGTGTAGAAGTCGTAGTAATCTGTTATAATTTTTATCAATTGGTAGTAATCAACAAACGAGTACAGATCAAAGGTGCGAGTACTGAAAAAAGAGTGGAACTTGACGGTGACGGAGTTCAAGTAGAGCTTGACAAAGGCGATTTGGCTGCCCTCGTCCTTGAGACACGCACGCATGGCGGACCGTATTCGCTGTGTGGGTGTGGCGTGGGCCTGTGCCGCCTGCAACAGACGCCAGCTCGAGCCCCAGTCCATGCCATCGACGCGCGGGAAAAACGGGTCCAACCAGTCAAGTAGTATCTGAATGTCGCTGTCGAGGTCCAGCCCCCCGCTCGATATGTCTGAAAGCGCCGGCCTCGGTATTATCGCGCGAATGCTCTCCTTCAACTGAATCATGTACGTTTGTAAACTAAATTCTGATTACCATTTTTTTTCTTAAACTATACGGCTGCTTAAAAGGCAAAAGACTATGGTAAGTAGTATCTAAGTCAAAATCACCCAGTACACTACTAACACACACAGTCCAGTGCAGTTAAAAACTTTATAGAGCTCACAGGCGTGTCCACAGATGTGGCAAACCAGTACCTTCGCAAGTTCAAGAACAACTTGAATAACGCAGTGGAGGCGTTCTTGGTTGACGACGACAGCAAGAAGGGCAGAAAGTACGACTCCAGCTTGATTGCTATATATAACAAGTACAAGGACCCGAGCGATCCCAGCCAGATTGACGTTGATGGCACGATGAAGTACTTGGCGGACTTAGGCATCGAGCCGGAGGACCTCCAGAGCTTGGGGTTGGCGTACTTTTTGAAGTCACCGAGCATGGGCACCTTCTTGCGGGAGGACTTCTTGTCGCAGTGGGCGGACCAGAAAATCAGCAAGTTGTCCAAAATGACCGCGTTCATAAAGCAGTACTGGGAGGATATTGTGGAGGACGAGTACAGAAACAACGACGACACACGCAGTTACGAGAAATTGTACAACTTTACGTTTGGGTTCTTGTTAGAGAACAAAAACCAGAAATTGTTGGACTACGAGACAGCCATAGAGTACTGGAGGTTGTTGTTGCCTATCAGGTTTGAGCAAAAGGAGGTTTTGGAGAGGTTGGAGCAGTGGTACGATTTTGTGAGCAAGGAGTACAAGAGATCGTTTTCGAGAGACATGTGGACCATGTTTTATTTGTTTATAGAAAAGGTTGTTGATGCTGATGCTGTTGAGTTCCTGGAGTATGACGAGATGGCTGCGTGGCCGAGTGTGATGGATGAGTATGTTGAGTATTTGAGGGACAACGAGTTGTTGAGTATTTGAGGGATTGTTGAGTAATTGAGGAGGTTTTGAGTATTTGAGGAGATTTTGAGGGATTGTTGAATGTTAGTGGAACAAGTTGTTAAATGTTGACGGAACAAGTTGTTGAATGTTAACGGCACAAGTTGTTGAAAGTTAACAGAAACAAGCCATTGAAAATTAATGGACAACAACCCGTGGAATATTAACGGACAACAGATGTTGAGTAGTATCCCCGAGCGTAATACCGAGTTTAGAGACCGAGCATGGGGATTTTGGATCCGAGCATAGCGAGGTGATGTTTTGTGGTGGGTAACGGTAATCGAGTCATAGTTGATAACTTGCAATCGAGTCGGCTGATATCTTACAACGACGATGAACGTGTCACCGTCGATACTGTGCAAGTAAAATGAACAGTATTCACTGGTTCAATTGTTTTAAGAATTTCAATAGTCTAATTATTATGAATTCAAAGGTATTAATACATAGAATACAAAAATAAATAAGTCCTTGATATCAATATTCAATATCAATATCAACACTCAATACCAATATCAATTCAATAAACTGTCAATATTCGACCGACGCAATGCAAGCAACGTGGTTGAAGCATCATGATCGGATAATCGTCTTTCTTCGTCCTCAACTTCTTGGTCATTAGACACCGACGAAGCAGGAGTGGGCAACAACGCCTCCTCCTGCTTATTTATCACAACTTGCTCTTGCTTATTTATGAGAACCTGTTCATTAATTGGTTTCAGCCTGAAAAGGAGCTTCTTGGGCAACTCGATCAGCGGGTTTATGGCAGGATCAGGAAGGGCAAACTTATGGTTGAAGCCCACCTTGGCCTTCTTGTTGCTTTTAAGAACCGGAGTGTTTCCACTGGACTTGAGTGGGTTGGTGAATGGCGAAATAGGTATCGACTGTTTTCTGAGCACAGAAAGACTCGACTGAAGATCTTCTGGCCTGTGCTGCGGCAGCAGCTCCTGCTTCTGGTTCTGGTATTTGTTCAAGATGGTGAGTATGGGGGCCATATTAGGCGTAACTTCCGGCGACGGCAACTGGTTGGACGAGTTGTCGCTCTCAACGTCCTCCTCCTCCTTGGGGTGCTCCTCCTGGATTGTATTTATCGTGAGGTCCACCTCGTTGAGAAGACTCTTGAAGTTGAACTCCTTGTCGATGTCTCTGTACTGGTTGACATCCAAGGGTATCTTAGCGAAATCCACATCAAAGTCGTAGCCGGAATCTGACGCAGACAACAACTCGTGTTGCTGCTTGATGATGTGGTGCAAGTACAAAATATACTCGACCGAAGACTTCAATATCGTCAACTTGTACATTCCATCGATTTTGTTACCATTGTTGGAAGAGTTGGCATTGGCAGGTTTTATCACCGGGGAATTTGTCGTCGAGCTGGAAGTGGAACGGCACGCCGGGATTAAGTACTTCAACGCTTCGAACTCTCTGTTTATCTTGATTCTGCGCTTCTTCTCGATGATGGAGTGTAGCTGCTTTGTCTCGTGCTTGCGTTTCGCCAACTCCTCCAGGTCAACATTGACCGAAGATCTTCTGCGTTTTTTGCGCTGCGACCCCGACTTCAGGCTGGAGCCCGTTGTGCCGGCCAAATCCAGCTGCGACGGCGACTTGTGGAGGTAGTCGTTCGTCAAGATCTCGTAGTTGTTCTCATCGGAGTCCAACTCCTTGTTCAACTGTATGATAGTCGTTTTCAATACCGGTGGGGTGGGTAACATTTTGGCCCTTTTGATCACATTTACGTACTTCACGCCTCCAGCAGGATCTGGCACATTTATAACTCAAGCACACACCCACGTTTAACTACCCCTACATTCACTTACATAATCAACGATGCAGCGTCTTCTAATTAAAGTAAGTCAACGTGTGGTCCCAATCCGAGCAGGAGTGTATACAAAAGACAGGGAACTGACAAACACATGCCCGCGACGCGGACCCAACAATGCACCGTTGTCACACGAGGCCAAGGGAGATAGGGCACTGCAAATTAATCCAAGAATTTGCACCCACGTGCAACTTTTCAGGAAATTGTTGCCCGTCCCGTTTAGGCATCGACTCTTCTGCACGGTCTATGCGTCCTTTGTGGCGCAAACAGTCGATCCTTGCCCCTCCCATGTGCGTTGTGTCCAATGCTGAGGTAATAATGCCTATCAGTCTCCCGACACACGACAGATCAGGCTCGCTTAGATTGTGTAACTGCCAGTTTTTTTTTGCAGCAGATTTTTTGGCTCTGTGCACTCAGATCTCAGGGAAAATCCTTGTGTTTCATATAAGCGCTTGCCAATCATATCTTTCGTTTGGTTACTGTTGCGATGGAAGTTGACTCTGCTGTAGCGCCCGGCGCGTGGTCGAAGGGGGGCGCGTTCAAAAAGAACCAGAAACATAAAAAGTACAAGAAGAAGGCGAAGGCAGCAGCTCCGGCGGCTGCTGAGGCTTCTACTGACAAACTCGGAGCTGAACTTGGTGGTGCAATTGAAGCGGGTGGTGATGCTAACGGGAAGGCTGGCAACGTTAGGGGTGTTTCGATTGGAGGGCGTGCTGCTGCGGGCGTTGCGATTGGAGGGCGTGCTGTTCCGGATGGTGCCTATGAACGGGTCGTGGGTGATCTTGGTGGTGCTTTTGAGGCTGCTACTCTTGGTGCAGGCACCACAAACGGGAAGAAATATCTGCCTGAAAAGCGCTATTATAAGGTTCAGCTGCAGAAGAATGGAGTGTTTGAAGAGCTGTTTGCAAAAGGGAAAAGTCGCCTGCCTGAAATCGTAAGACTGAACGACGGTGAGGCGTTAGTTGGAGTTGAGAACGGAACCACCAATCAAAATGTGGTTGCTGAAGCGGAAACCCTGGCTCCAGAGGCGCTCGTTAAACGCTTATCGCCCGCTCCAATACCAGAAACTAATGCATGGTCAAGTAACCAATTGCTCAAGCAAGTTGAAAATGAAGAGAAATCAGTCAAAAATGGGGTAAACGCTGAAAGCAGTTTTGCTTACTTTACTGACGAGCATTATCAGAGTGATAGTATTAACAGTGATTATACCAAAAGACAAAATTCTGATTTTACCAAAGGTGAATATGATGGTTTTGCGAAAAGTGATTACACAAACGTTGATTACACTAATGGTGTTTTCACCAATAATAATGATAATGGTGTCATCAATGATAATGACAACTTTAATGGCATTGATACTAGTTACCACAACGGTGCAAGTTTCAAAGAAAGCATCAACGTCAACCATTTCAATCAATTCAATCAACCAACCGACTTCTTCAACACACCAAACTCAGTTCCACACCACTCTAATTTCCCAAACTCACCACCTTTACCACACCCAAACTCCAAAACACATAGAAGCAAACACCAAAAACCAACATCAAGAGGTAATTCTCACAGGCAATTTAATGAGTTTCCTCCAAGAACACCTCCGACACACAAACCACTGCTTTCGGAAAAAAATGGTTACCCAGTGTATTCACCACCATACTATGGGTTCCCTGCTAACCTCCCTGGAACACCATTTCCAGCTGGTGCGCCAATGATCCCCTTCCAGTACATGCCAGTGCCATTTGGAATGCAGCAATTCCCACCACACCCGTTTTTGGCCTCTAATTATAACCCAACACACGCCAATCCACCAAACGAAGAAGAGAACGAATCCAGAGCAAACCCAACGCAAGCATCCTCAATCCCTTCTCCTAGCACAGGAGATGAGTTGAGCGCAGAATTGAAGTCTCCCTTTGAAGCGGCTAGAACATATGTTGACACCAACTCAGCCACCACCTACTCTCCGTTGACACCAGAAGATAACAGATTGCACCAAAAATACAACGAGCAGACATATCAGCAGCCACCAATCATTCCAATCCCAATGGTCTACCTTTCGCCTACGTTTCTGTCCAATTACTTCTCGGGAATGAACCCCAACGAATTGCCTAATGAAAAGTTGATGTCACCACCTCCAACCGACCATTCATTTAACCATCCAGTTCACGGCCACTTTGGCCCTCCGGATGCCCAATTCGTATCCCAGTTTCATCAGTTGCATTTAAAAGAGCACCCAAGTCGCAGAAATGGAACGGTTCCTGCGTCCCCAGCGTACTTTGACTGCTCTCCGCTCAGTTCGTTGTTCTCCCCCAACATCTCTGTTGAAAGGAAGAGAGAAAAGATCCAATCGATAAAGTCTCAATTGGTATACTACTTCTCCACTGAAAACCTACACAAGGACACCTATCTTAGGTCCCTCTTCGATCCTGAAAACGGAGCCATCAAGCTCTCCGAGTTGATGAAGTTCCACAGATTGCGCTACATGACGAAGAATGGAAAGGATGTGACCTCTGTTTTGGAAGCTTTCCAATCAAAAGAGCTCAGTCACGTTGAATTCTTGGATAACTCACAGTCAGTTAGATTGAAAGACTGGAAGAACTGGGTTGTTGAAAAAAAATAGGAGTGATTTCAGAAAATACAAGTTCATAATTCACAATTTGAGTTTCGGTCTAGGTTCTCACAGCATTTGTAGCCCCATTTTCCATTGAAGTAGTAGCTGCCATAGATACTCGTGTGTCCATTGTGGTACACGTCTTCGATGTATTTCGACGGTTTTTGTTTCTTTGGATGTTGTGTTTCATCACTTTCAAAAGCCTGTTGACTGAGTTTCGGTTGTGTAGTCTCATCCAGCTGTTTGACTTTAGGTGCTTTTCTCTTTTTCAGTCGTTTGCGTGGTGGGTTCGAATCTACACTTTTCTTTTCCAGTTGCTCAACTAAACCAAATTTACTCTCAATATTTGAATCTGAAATATCCTCACTTTCTTTCCCCTTCGAATCCCCATATTTATTCACTAACGCTTTTCTCTTCCTGTCCTGTTGTTCCCTCTGCTGCTGCTGCAACCGCTTTTGTTTCAATTGCATCAATGTAGGACTGGCTTCAACAGACAAATCAAGATTGAAAGCTGGCTCTATTTCTTCACCTACCTCCAAACTCTTTTGTATCAAATCCCTATTCTGTCTATTTTGGTCCTCTTTATTCAACTCCCATGAGAACTTCTGTAAGTTAGTCAACTTTTGGCCCTCTCCACTCAACTTCCGCACAAACTGCTGTCGATTATTGAGAAACCCTCTGTCCAAGTCTTTAGATAGCCTGGCTTTAGGATCGTACTCAACCCGAATCTTATTGTCTATGTTGCTGGTGATATTGTAGATGTAAGATGGGATGTCTAGTCTATCTCTGAGAGTTCTCTCCATTACATCTTCTTTCACATTCTGTTTAAGATCCTCTCGTTTCAAGTTAAGCTCCACAAGTTCCAATTCATAGTCAGTGTCGTCAGAGTCAATTCTTTCTTGCTCACTTGAAACTTTCCCCTGGCTTTTTATCATCGTCTGGCGTTTTCGAGCTCGAATCTTGTCCCAGTTTTCTACAGTACTTTCCCACTCTTCCACATCATACCCGTACCACCTGTCTCGTTTCGAGTCATAATCTTCGTTTTTCTTAACTTTGGTGTCTCCTGTGATCTCAAAATTATCCTGTATTCCATTGCTGGAGAGTGGTTCACTATGATCGACTATCTGGTTTGGATCTTTTCGTTGATGAGATAAGTAGTCATCTTTAGTTTTATTGCCCTCGGAACTTTCGTTGTACCATGGTTTTGCAGATATGAACTTCGGTATAAAGGGATTTTCTCCTTCCTCAGGTTTCTTGTCGTTCTTGTTCATGATTTGATTTAATTTTTGTGAGTTTGTTAGTGAATTTTCCAAGAGAAAGTTGGTTTAGAACTTGCAAGGGTAAACTACATGTGCAAATGCAACTACAGCAAAACGTCCAAATACAATTAACTAGATATCAGGTAACAATGAAAGTGCTTACATTTAGAAAATTTCTAGTACAGCCTGTTTTTCACTTAATCTTCTATAAGTTAAAATCGTATCTTAATCTATACATACACTAAAATCCCTTCCACTCCTCATCATCAGATTCCTCCTCCTTCTCCTCCTCAGCTTCCTCCTCATCGCTTTCATCCTCAATAACACCCCAATCTTTCAATCTCTCGTTCTGTAGCACCTGTTCTTTCGCAATTCTTCTCAAGGTCACCAAAGCAGGCAATTCTGGGATCTGCTCAAAAGGTTCAACCAACCTTTTAATTGGAACCGTCTGTGCAGTTTCGTATCTCCTCTTGAACAACACCTCAGCCTTGGCACTGTATGCTTCATCTTCCACTTCTATATCATCTAATTCTTCCTGCAAATCGCTCAACTCTTCAAACATAACCAACTCCAACTCATCAAGAAAAATTTCGGTAATATGGTATGGTAACGCAGTTGGAACCTTTTTATCTCCACTTAATACTGACTTCGACAACAGTGCCGTGAATTGAGTTAAGATGTCGTCGCTCGACTTTTTGCCCTTTTTCGTTTCTTCACCAACTCCCCACAAGTTGTTCTTCAAGAATTTGAAGTTATGTCTTAAAATACGTCTTATCAATAGTAAGTACTTGTCAATTCTCCATTGGTCGATGTCCGACCACTGCATGATCATGATTTTCCAGAATGCTTCGACAAAAGGGATGAACGTGTCAACTGGAATGAAACCAGAATACAACTCTCCCAAGGACTCAGCCAATTTTTCCTGTGGTTTGGGTTTGTCGCTGAACCACATTGAGTAGTACAAGCCCTTCCATAACTTTTCAAAGTCCAATGAGGTCAACTGTTTGGATGATCTGGCCGAAAGGTACTTTTTCAACGTTTCAAAAGCCTGTTCCCTTACATGTTGATCATTAGAAGCCAACTTCTTAACGAAGGATGAGGTTTGGGACATGATATCTGAGTTAGATGCATCTCAAAAAATTGAGATGCGATTAAAAGAGAAAATGCACGTGATGCGAGTCACATGATTAATCATTCAGATATTCCACCTCAAACTGTTAAGTGATGGAAACTCCTTTAGATCATCTCTCCGCAGCTTTCATGCGGTTCAAACGGCTTCCAATTTGCACCGTCAGTCTTCAAACTCTTTTGCATTTACTTGACTTTCAACTCCATTTCAGTTTCAGCACCAACTTTCGTATTTATACCTTTTATTAAACATTACGTATTCACATACATAGTCGAATATCCTTAGATAATTCACATAGACTCAACGCCCAAAGAACCGAAAGTTGTCTGATTTTATTGGCCCGAATCTTACTTGCCATATTCCCCTTCAGCTTAAACAATCAAGTATCTGATTGGAATGTGCATCAACTTGACGGCGTAACCGACAACACCCATCATAACGAAACCAACACCAACAGCTCTGATGATCTTCAAGTATTCTGTTAAAGTTAGTATTCAGTATTCAGCAGTAAAATACCTCGAGTAAACTTTGATCATTTTAACCATTACCCATTGAGTTGACCTTATAACTTACCCTTCTTGTCTGGCTTTTGGCACTTTCTGACAAACGCAGATCCGTCCTTGAAGAACTCAACTGGAACTTCAGTGATCTTTTCTAAACCTTCAGCTGCCATTATGTTATTATTCTTTACAAGTGTAATACTTTTTTTCATGTCCACGAAAAATGTTTGTACACGTATCTGGTGGTTTTGGAGCGGACACGACTCACTATGGTTGTGGTTTTTGAGTCTCATTTGTAAGGTTGATAAATGCCATGCATTTAACGATGTAACTTTATAGGTGACATGAGTGCATGGTTTCCAACCAAACTCAAAGTCGTCATCATCTATTCTATTATACAAATTATAAAATATCCAAGAAAGGATCATCCTTCTCCTCAGTCCTCAAATTAATCATAAATTCCTGTCTTTTCTCATCCATCATCTCCCTGTAAAGTGGCATTCTATCATTTCTAAACCACTCTGTCAACGTTTCCTTCATGGGCTCGTCGAGAGACCATTTATCTATTATAGGTTGACACTGACCCGCAAACATAGACTTCCATTTGAAATCTATCACTGCTTTCATTGTGTCCATGTAAATGCTGTAGATGGCAGTGTCAAAATCTCTCACTATTTTAAGAGGCAAATCTTTCCTTTTGTTGAACGACTCTTGCGACGTGTTGTACTTGTTCCATTCGCTCGACATTAAGCTCAAAAAGTCATAATAGTTGTTTTCCACATTTGGTGTATCTATCTCTTCTTTCAAGAAATCCAGATACACCTTAAATGCAAACTTGGAAAAGTATCCGTTGTTGTCCAAGAATAATTGCCATAAAGACTTGAAGGTATCCAATCTTTGCTTTTGCAAATCTTTGACGAAATTCAAGTACCCGACATAATCGAAATTAGCGTCTTCTTTGGCCTCTTCCAAACTCATTATTGTGGTAGACGCTTTGTTTCCTGCCTGCCTTATATAATACGGCAAAGCCTTTGAATCCTCGAATTTGGTGGTGATATTACACCACTTGAAGATCTGCTCCCAGAAGGCTTTCGACTTTTGGTCATCTAAGCTTATTTCATAAGTTTTCTGGAACGAGTTTATACATTTAAGACCCTCGTAAAACTTTCCATTGTAAGCCATAGCCAAGAACACTGCTTTTACAGTTTTTTCGTTGGGGTAGCTGGGATCGTCCTTTTCCAAGCTGACAGTGTCTTTGGTTACTGAACCGTCAGGGTTGATTCCAAATTTGGACTCGATGTACTTGCTCAAATATTCGACATTCTTTGAGTACCCGATTGAGTATATCAATGTCTCATTGAAGTCGTTATTCAAGACCAAAGTATTTCCCAGCCTCTTGAAAGTCATCAAGAAGTCGTAGAAAATAGTTGAAAACGGTATACTACTCTTAAAGGCAGACCTGACAGGCTTATAAAAGGTTTCTGAAAATTCAGTGTTAGGAATCGTCCAAAACGCAGGAAATCCTCCACTGTACAATTGGAATTTCATCATCCACATCTTGTAAGTTGTTTTCTCTTTATAGTCGAGTGGAAACTGTTGCTTGAAGTGCTCGTACCATTTGGATGCTAAGTCGAACTTCATGTTGTGCATTTCCAAGTATATTAAGTTTTCGTAGTCTTGCACAGACAACTGGAATCCTGTCGAACTTGGTGACATGTACAAGTTGTGTCTTTTTTGCTCGTGGTAGATGAATTCGTTTCTGTCTGCGTAAAGTAACGAGCTCACAAATTGTCTGATTTCAGATAACATTTTCCTACCCTGAGAAAAGCTGAGGTCACTTTGAGCCTCAATACTCATTTTATGTGAAACCTTTGTCCCGGATCTAGCTTTGTACACTGGAGTATTGAAAGTGAACTCGTGCAAAAGTCCTATTTGGCCATTAATGATCTTAGCGATTAATAGAGAGATCTCGTGTTGGTCCAATACACTAGTTAGCCTTAATGTAGAGTCGCCCTTGTTGTTACGTGACCATTGTAATAAAAATTCTAACAAAACAGCGTACTTCTTCAAATCAACCAAGTTCTGGATGTTTTCCTTCAACAAGTCGATTCTCTCCTGTTTGTCGACGTTGATAACCCTACTTGGCGTGAAAGTCGAGTGTGAAATTGAGTCCAAAAAGGTGCTCGAAGGGGTCAGTGAAAGTAGACTGGCGAGCTTTGGAGAAGTTGCAACAGCTTCCGGCTGCTGTCTGGTATGCACTGTCGGAGCGGTAGAAACTATTTCATCGTCTATGGCTATCGAGGGCGACGACAAGAACCTCCGGTAGAGCCTGGCCACACGTACACTGCACTGGTTTCTGCTCAACATTTCACCAGGCTGCTCAATGAATCACTTCCTGAAAATTTTAAAAATATTATACACGACCTTTTCGACTTACGTAATCGACATACAAAAATCACATTACTATTTAAAGCTTAGAGCCCAAACCACCCGAGAACGTAGAGCCAATGTTATTAGCGTTGTATTGCGCGATGTAAGACAAACCGTCTGCGGTGCTTGTACCGTCGAGTATGTCCTGCACACACTTCTTCGTGCCTTTGATGGCCCACTGTTGGTTGCCGTTGATGTTCTCACCCAACTCCAAGGCATACTCAACAGCAGACTTCAAATCGGGAAAAATAGTCGACACGTAGCCAAGCTTCAAGGCTTCTTGTGGGCCAAAGTTCTCACCTGTCAAGGCATACTGGTTCAACAACGAAATGTTGTTGACGATCTTGGGGAGTCTTTGCAACGAGCCCATGTCCGCAGTGATTCCAATCTTGATTTCTCTGATGGAGAATTTCGCTCCTTCAACCGCAATTCGGATAGTGCAGCAGGCAGCGAGGTCCAACGCCAAACCGAAGTTGATCCCGTTCAAGACACAGATGGTGGGAGTGTTGATCCTGGCGGGCGCACTCACACAGTACTGGAAATCGTCAATGTGCTTCTTCAAGGTGGTGTACTTTTCCTTCTCAGATTTGGTATCGTCGTCTGCAAATGACTCCATGGCATCTTTCAAGTTCAAGCCGGACGAAAAGGCTTTTGCGACTGTGGACGAAATAACAATCACCTTGGAGGCTTCAAGTTTATCCAACTTTTCCAAGATATCGTTGTACGCGCGCCAGTCGTACTCAGCAAACGCATTAAGCGTTTTAGGTCTGTCGAACTGAACATGGTAAAGTCCTTCCTCTACCTCAGAAACAATGTACCCATTGTACTTGAAATCCTCTGCCTTGAAACTCATAATGTATACTCTTTAATTAATAATGGAAAAGATGCTGCTATTTAAACTAAATCACATCTGATTTTCACACTTTGAACCGAGCTTAACCGATCACCAAAAAATTGCGGGGGTAGTTGCAAAACGTCGACATTTTGCGACATGGTACAATAATGTCGCTGATTTATACAGTGTACTTTCCAGGTGCCTTTCCGTCCTCCAGTGCAGCAGCTTCGAGTCCCTCGATCATTTTCTGCCTGAGAATGCTATTGGCTTGCCGCACCGCCAGTTCCGTCAATCCTTCCACCAACAAGTACAACTTTGGTGGTGCATCCTTTTTGGTGGGGACTTTCACGTTGGGAGCATAATATTGGCCTTTGTTTGTAATCGAAGTCGAAGTGGCTTCAATGATCTTGGCCAAGTTTTCACCTTGCATGACTATCCACCTAGCCTTCTGTGGTAGATCGTTTACTGTGATACGGGAGTGGAACTTACCTTTATCTGGACCTGCAGTTTCTGGAGCCCTGCCCTCAATTATCTTGAAATCCGGCAACTTTCCAGCAATCTCTTCAGGATTTGGTGTGGATGTTGTCGCTGACGCTCTGGATTTATTGCTCTCTTGAACTTCGTCACCTCCATAAACCTTCTTTTGGATGTCCCTGTTGCTGTCACGCATCTCCTGGAGGTTCTCCAATCCTCTCCCTCCAAACCCGTAGCTGAATTTCTCCTTTCCTGATTTCACCTTGTCCATAAATCTAGCACTAATCTCAAGTAACTCTTTCGAAACTGACAGTGTGTCACCCACACTCAACTTTATTGCTCTAACCAACTCCGTGATAGCACGTTCGTTTTTATCTGAAACAAAAGTAACAGCCGTACCCTTCATTCCAGCTCTTCCTGTTCTCCCCACTCTGTGCACATAATCCTCCATATGGCTTGGAGGGAAGTAATTGACAACAAGATTCAATCCTTTCACGTCTAGTCCTCGAGCAGCAATTGAAGTGGCAATTAATATATTCACTCCACTGTTTGCCAGAGAAAACTCTTTGATAGCGTGTCTACGGTCCATTTGGTCTTTATCGCCATGTATGGCTAGACATGGCAAATTCGAAGAAAGAAGCCTTACCAACAAGTCGTCTGCATCTGCCTTTTTTTCAACAAATATCAAAATCTTACCCTTAGAGTCAGCCTTAAGTGTCTGGCCGAGAATATGTACCAATCTTTCATACTTGGCTGAGTCAAGTTTTTCAGTTTCTGTGAACAATTCTATCTTCTGAGTGATCTCAGATGCAACAACACTTATTCCTCCAACACTCACTTCTATTGGGTTCGTTAAAATCTTCTTAGCCAATACTTCCATTTTGCGAGGAAAAGTAGCAGAAAACAAAACAGTCTGCCTGTCTGGGCGGATCTGGGTGAAGATCTTGGTGACCTGTGGTTCAAATCCCATATCAAACATTCTATCAGCCTCATCTAGCACAACATAGGTTACTCTTTTCAAGTTGGTCACACGTCCTCCGTTCGCAGCTAGCAAGTCGATTACGCGTCCTGGAGTCCCTATCATCACCTCCACACCTTTTTTCAACTCAGCAATTTGGCCCTCTATCAGCGATCCCCCATAGCAACAACATGCACTGAAGTTTAATCTTTTGGTAAAGTGATTGACTTCTCTATAAATCTGTAACGCCAATTCTCGGGTGGGGGTTAAGATGAGCCCAATTGGACCATCTCCTGGCTCTAAATGCGGCTGGTCGATAACCTGTCGCAACATTGGAAGTACAAACGATAGAGTTTTTCCTGAGCCTGTTTTAGCAACACCAATAAAGTCTCTCCCTGACATGATCACGGGTAATGCCTGCGCCTGTATTGGCGAAGGACTTACGTAGAGAAGTTGATCTTCGATGATGGTTGAAATGTTAGGTGGAAGGCCCAATTGTGACCATTTAAGCACGGGTTTCACGGTGTTAGTACCCCTTACTTTGATTCCACCCAAGTCCAATCTAATGAGTTCGACCTCCTCAGGACTGAGTTGTTCGACTTCTAGTGATTCCTGGTAGAATATTTTGCGGAAATTGTTGTATGTTATCTGTTCATGATCAACAGCGCTGAGATCTTTACCTTTATTAAGCTTGGAAAGTCTCTCAGTAAGCAATTTCTGCTGTTCTACGTCTGCTTCTTCCTCGTCATCAACCTCTTTGTCGTCGTCAGCGAGTTCCGCCTCAGCTTTCAAAGCTGATGTTGAGTCGCTGTGATCTTCAAGATTCTTCAAGAAGGTATCTAGTTCATCTTCATCTTGTTCATTAGCATCATTTTTTCTTGCTTCTTCTAAGGACGGCATTTTGAAAACAGGTCTCTTCACAACTTTCTCATCCTCATCATCAAACAAACTCCTCTTCAATGTCTTTATTTCAGGCCTGGGTTTGATATCTTTAGCGACTTTTTTCTTGAAGCTAATGGATGTCTTAGAAGCAGGCTTTGCTTCTGGAGTGGAATCTGCATCTTGTAAAGCCTTTCTCTTCTTCCATTCTTCTATTCTCTTTTGGCGCAAGAGCTTCTTCTCTTCAGCTGTTTCTGGTTTCTTGTCAGTTCCATTGGAACTTTGAACATTCGGATCAACCACACTCACTTTCTTTTCTCCGGTACTTAACTCCACAACTCCTTTCTCTTTGTTATTTTCATCTTGTTCCTTCTTCTGTTTCCACGCTGCCAACTGCTCTCGTCTCCTCCTCAACTTCTCTTCCTTGGAGTTAGTATCCTTGCCCTTAGAGTCTGCTCTCACAGTACTGGCGGGACTAGCTTTCCCTCCATTGCCCATACTTGATATATGTTGGACTACTTTTAATTCATCGCACTTTGAATTTTATTGCGAACTTAGATTTGCAACTTACAAAATCTTCACCTTATTTAATTACGATTTTTTAAAGTATCTCGGAAATGCTATAACCTATAAAGCTGTAGTAACTGTAACGGTTTGTGAGTGTAACAAGAGAATAGGTGGTAAGTCATCTAACCAAACAGACAAATTATTAGTGTACTCAAAAGTGTCACTGTCATCCATATGTGTTCCAATAGTAGGTGCCGGTAACGTAGATAAAATAACTGACGTTTTCTCACCACTATACTTTTTCATCAACTCATTTAAAATCAAATGCTGTCCCTTCGCTGGGATATCGTTGAAGTTTAAGTTTCTCAATTCTTCTTGTAATTGTTTGTGTGTGATCGTTGTTTTGTCTTCACCTTCGGTCTGGGCATTGCTTATTCCAGATATGCTGCTGTTTGAGGATGCATTTTTCAGAGCCATTGACTTGCTCAACTTTTGAGAGAGCAGTGCTTCGTCTAATTTAGGGATATCACTGAGGTCTTCGTCCTCCTCGTCGACAGCCAAGAACTGCGGTGTCATCATCTGCTGGATAATCTCTCCGTCGTTGGTGATGATGGAAGGAGATTTCAATTCCAATTCTGGTCTCTTCTTCTTTGGTTGTTTCTTGGTAATGGAGAAGTAGTCTGGAGTAAGAGATTTAGTGGAAGCATCCTTTTTAACTTCTACTTCTTTCACTTCATCAACTTGTATGTCTTCACCCTCCTCGTCATCTTCACCATCCTCGTCATCTTCTTCATCTTCCTCATCTCCAACATCATCACCTTCATCGTCACCATCTTCATCGCCGTCCTCATCTTTATTGTCAATGATAAACTGAATCGAACGTTTGTTGTCATCTTCTACATCATCATCCTCGTCTTCATTGTCATTGATCTTGGCATGCGGAATCTTGACCGACGAAAAGTTAGGTTTGAGGTTTGTTCTTGACAGCCTCGACGAAAGATGCTCGATTGGATGACTTATGCTCTTCAAGTGGGCAATTTGCTGAGGAGGTAAGCTTCTCAACTTGTTTGCAGCACTAGTCAAAGTGTTACTTGTCGAAAGCGCTGCAGATGCTGCTGCCACCGCCGCGGCCTTTCCACCCAAGTCTACAGAGCTTTGGGTTTTCGAGTTGGAGCTCGTTTCGCTCAATGCAACAGAACTGCTGTTCAACTTCGATCTAGTGCTAGTATCACTGCTATAATTCTCGTCCTTGTCACTGTCGCTCGATTCGCTCGATTCTATAGTGTTTTCACCATCAAAGAATTGGTTCCCACCATTGTGAGCGCTCATACTGAATGAAAGCGATACACCATGGTTGTGCAAGTTGCTCAATGTGTATCTTCTGTTTCTGAGGTTCCCTGAGTCCAACGGCAAGTTTGGACTGGTTGAGGTCAAGTTCAATGGTGAGAACTCATAAGTTGGGTTTTTCGAGTTGTTGATTTTATGAACACGCTTGGACTTCTGAATCTCTATTTCTTTCAACTTCTCACGAGCATTGTACAAGTTCTTCCACCATTGCTCATGCTTTAAAATCTTATCAATTTTCTCAAACTCCACCCGATTCTGAATGTTTTTCAGATATCCTTTAACCAAATAGTTGTACGAGTTTAAGTGTTCATCTTCAAGTGAAACCACTTTAACCTCGGTGACAATTCTCAAGTTTGAAAGTAATTCAGTCAAACGTTTCCTCTCATCCTCGATTTCCACACTTTGTTCAACAAAAACGATTACTCTCATCACATGCCCAGTCAACTTCCACTCAGGTACTGTTTTTAAGATGGCACCCAACTGCAAAATCAACGTATATGTGTCGAAATTAGTAGAAAGGATCGATTTGCCGTTGTTTAACTGGTTCACAGAAGACATCTGAATTGGGTACAAATCAATGTACTTTTTCTTCTCGAAACTAGGAGGAGAAGGGTTCTCGCTACTGAACCAGCTTGTTTTTTCGCCATGGTTTGGAAGCTCCATGTTGGAGAAGTTTGCAGCCACTGCAACAGTTGCCTGCAATATAATCAAGTCCTCGATGATCTGGACCCATTGGTTGATGGATGCTTTCTGCTCCTGTCTGCAAGTGTCGGTGGGCAATAAGAGCCCTTCGTGCCTCGCTAATGGTAGCTTCACGCCGTGCTTCACAAAATCGTAAACCCCTACGACCGTGATGTTAGGTCTCATGCCTCCTAAACCTGACCCCAAGTACACGTTACGAACACCCCAAGGTAAAGTAGGACCAATGGCAATTTGAACAAATGCTTTGATCTTAGAAACGTCTCTTAACTTGGCCCAAGCTTGCTTTTGCTTCTGGATTTCATTGAAGACGTCCAAGGTTGAGGTGATGTTTGACTCGGTGCTTTTCTCCGACTCGTTCATCAAAATAA
This sequence comes from Kodamaea sagamina, assembly GCA_030556545.1. Lineage (NCBI taxonomy): Eukaryota > Fungi > Ascomycota > Pichiomycetes > Serinales > Debaryomycetaceae > Kodamaea > Kodamaea sagamina. The sequence goes on from JAKTUG010000005.1 coordinate 496,292, forward strand.
CATGGCCCAAGATGTAGAGACCACCTTTTTTCAAATGGTTGCAAAATCCAATCAAGTTCCAAGAACTTCTTGGGTCATCAACTAGCAACAAAATTTGCGGCCTCCAGTACTTGACGCTGATGTTCATTTTCAATCTGAGCAAGTACTTACGGACCTGGTGGTAAATGAGCAACTGGGAAATATCACCAAACTTCAGTGGGGGGGACAAGTAGTGGATCATCAAGATCAAGAAGAAAAGGAAACATATGACAAGAGTTGCAGAAAGGCCGTCCACGATGAACATGGCGATAAAGCACGAAAGTGCACCAGTTCCTGCTGTTTTTGAACTGAAATACTTGAACGATGGTCTGAAGTTTGGAGCAGAGCCCAATTTCAAAAGGAAGCACGCAATATTGGTGACAATAAAAGTCATCAAAAACGCCATTGTGATGAAGGTGGCAATCTGGTTGATGTCAGCAAACAAAAACAGCTGCGTGATGGCCCAGGTGAGTACGATGGCATAAATTTTTGAGTTTTTGTACTTGGTGGTAAAGATAGTGAGGCCTGGGATGATATTATCGTCTGCGATTGCGGTCAACATGGAAGCAGCACCTACAATGCCCATGATAACCGAAAACAAACTCGTGGAGAACTCACCCAAGATGATGATGACACTCCAGATGCTGACAGTCTGGATCACTTTGATGTCTGTGTGGAGGAGGTCTCTTGGTATTGCCGCACCCATCGAGACAATGACAAGAGTGTACAAGATGAAAGTGACCAACAAGCCACTGAGAGTACCTCTTGGAATCGATCTGGATGGGTTCTTGAGCTCGCCAGACATGGAAGCTCCAGCAAAAATACCAGCAGTGGCAGGGAAGAAGATACCAAAGATGTTTCTAAAGTTTTCAGGCACATCCTTTGGCTGCATCGAGCCCACGGCATTTGCAGTGAAGTGGGGCCACAAGTTTTCCTTAATAGTTGACCACGACAATCCCGAGTACCACAAGACCCCGTCAGGACTGAAGGGCTTGACAAAGACAGACGAAACCGGAATCGAGAGCGTGCTGACCGTCAAGACGAAAAACAACAAAAGGGCCGTTTTGGAAACCAACGTCGAGCCCACCAACGCGATCATCGTGCACATGGCTAACAACACCGTTGAGTACAAGACCAGCCAGAAGTACCCAACAGGCAAAAGCGGGAACAAGTCACCGTTGGAAATGCCAAAATTAACGAGTAACGGTTCGATGAAACCCACAACGTTAAGCGAGGAGTTCAAAATCTGGCCGATGAAGAAGATGATTCCGATGGCCACACCGAACTCAGGCCCCAAGGACCGTGAAATCATATAGTAGGCACCTCCTCCCTTGACGGTACCGTTCGTGGATATAGCACTAATGCTCAATGTGGTCAAAATGTTGACCAGATAGGACAAAATCAAGAGGAAGATGGAGCCTATGATGCCCATCTGGCCTATGATGAAACCGAAACGAAGAAACATCAAGATGGATAGCACATTGAGGGCAGTTGGCAAGAACACACCCTCGAAGGTGTCCAACTTACTTTCAGAGGCTGGGGCAGCAATGGTCTTGCGTTTGGTGCGTTTGGGCCTGGGCTTGCCTTTCTTTGGCTTGGGAGCATCCTTGGCGAAGGCTTTGTTCGACGTCGCTAGTAGCGGCGTGGACTCCGTTGTGTTTCGACTCATTGGTGAGTGTATTAACAGTGCTAGATTTTTGAGATTTTGAGATACAGTATCTTTTTTGACAGGGATTAGAACATTAACGAGGACACAAAGAAAATGCTTGATTGACAATACGACATAAGAAATAGAAAGAAAATGGGTTTGGGAGATATGAAAATTAAAGGAGTGGAAGTAGGGTGCGTATGTTGGAGTATGTGCTTCTGTTTAGTTTCCTATCTGGTGTAATTTAAAGTCTTGATAAGAGATAGGCGAAAGATGATTTGCGGAAATTGACTTTTTCTAGAAAAATAGCAAAATTTACATCGAAGCTGAGGTTGAGTTGGAGATACAACAGATTTGAGAAGTACTGGAATCGTATTTTCATGTATGATTGAAGAGAGTTAGAGTGAATGGTACATTTTACTTGTTGTGTGTTGTCAGAATGATTATTTTAAATTTGTTGAAGTGAGCAGATTGGTTCTCACTATCTTTTCCAAACAGTTCCCAAATTTCCAATTATCTGCGAACTATCTCCTAACTTTTATTTTACTCAAAGGTGCACATTTGAAGTCTAATCTCGATTTACAATAGTAATGTTTTGATTCCTTCGTCCTTAAGGCCTCGTTGAATTCAATTCAGAACAGCTCCTTAGTTGGAGGAATCTCTTCACTACCGTTGAGCCTGGGCCCTTCAACTTCACCTGTCAACTTTCTAAATAAAGTCTCATTCTCTAAATCAGTTCTTCAACATTTACTATTACATCCACTCCATCATTTTCCAAAATCTCTCACCACATCCCATCATTACATCCCAACAACTCCCAACATCCATGCTCTATCAGTCTCTTCCATAAACCGTTAATCGTGACATTTGAACCCTTACCTGCAGTACCGAACATTTCTTCATAAGCATCACACAAATTTTTTAAGTGGCAACACTAGCAACACAACCTAACAAAAATGTTCAGGTTAATCGGTGCAAACACACAGGGTGGACTCCGTCCAGCCCTCTTGCTGAAGGTGAGGAATAACAAGCCCGGCCCACTTCCTCAGCAGCTCTCCCCCGGCAACCCCTCGTATAGCAATGGGCAGATGAACTATTTCCAGCTCAGGTCGAACTCTGGAGTTTCTGGAGCTACAGTCGCATCGCCGAACCCAGCAACCAGTGCACTCAGTGGAAACGTGCACAATAGAATAGACCGTTTGTCGAAGTTTGCAGACTCGCCGGCGGTCGGCGACCACCGTTTGAAGTACAACCACTTCAAGGAGTTGCTTGTGATTGGCAAGCAGGCTGCGCCCAACAGATCCCCAAAGGGCCAGAGGACCTTTGTCGACGCAACCCAGGACTTGGTCCATTACTTCAGATCAGAATTCAGCAACTTTTCTGACTTTTTGACCCCCAACGACTTGAACCAGTACACCAAGTTGATCTACTCAGCAACCATCACTGTCAGAACCTCACGTTTGTCCAATGCCAAAAACAGAGATAGGGACCAGAAGCGTGACCCCAACTACTTGCTGAACCAGATGTTGAAGTCGGCGGTGCTACACTTGAACGACTTGATGTTGAACAACGATCTCCAGTTCTCGATATTGAACATGTACACCTTGCAGAACTTGTTTTTTACTATGCAGCAGTACAGCATGACCGCAGAGGTGGTCAACTTGTGGGAAAAGGGTATCAACTCGGAGGAAAGCTCTACCGATGTGGCCAAGACCCACCAATTGTACTTTTCCGACTTGGTTTTGGCTGCAATCTTGCCTGCCGCGTTTTCAACACAGAGATTCACATACGAGGAGATTATCCACATTTACGAGTTGAATAAGAAGGAAGAGTCGCCAAAGCGTCACTATTTGTTGGCTTCAATGGGTAAGATTTCCATTTTGGCACAGGACTACTCGAGAGCTTTGGACTGCATGGAGGACTTGATGAACCTCTATGTTTCCAGCCCAGACAAGGCCAAGTACGAAACTTTGAGATCATTAAGCGACTTGCACTTGAAGTTCATTGGTGACTCCAAGGATATCTCCATTTCAAAGCACTTTTTCGACAAGGTTATCAACTTTGAGTTACCTTACAAGATTGAGTTGAAGGTGCCAAACATTGTTTCTCTTTTGGAGAACTGTGAGAACGCTAACGAGCCCTTTGAGACGATTGTGTACTTTTGGACTGCCACTATCAAGCACTATGCGCAAGACTCCGACTCCAGATTGAATGCTCGTTACTCTGTTTTGAACAATTGCTTCTTCAAGATTTTCTTTGGTCTTTACCCCGAGTTGGACAACGATTCCGTGGCCAAGTTGAAGGAGATGATGCAACAGTATTCCAAGATCAAGCCGATCGACGAGACGTTTTTGAACACCATCATCACCAACTACACTTGGTTGAACAAGGACCTTTTTGAGCAATTGACTGAGAGCTACGCCATCTACAATACTCCTAGGACGCCGGTTTCGTACCGTATCGGACTCAAGAAGATTGGGTTGTTGAATGGCTACTCACTACAAGAGATAGTCAACAAATGGAACGAAACCTTGTTCAACTTGGACGAACAGGAATACACGTACATTCCATTGGCCAACTGGTCGGCTTTGCGTGACGCTACGGTCTTGTCGCCATACTACTCGGAGGAAAGAAGAGCCCTCTACTACGAAATTGTGAGAATCTACAGGAATTACATGCAGGACGCAAAAGGATGCCAGTACTACTTCAAGTACTGGTACACCAAGCCATTGGAATTGGAAGAGTTGTCCCAAATCACTCTCAATGTGAACCCAGCCTTCCTTACTCCTGAGCAAACACAAGAAGTTGACCTCACTATACCCAAGTTCAAAAACTTGAGGGAAAATGTTGATTATGTCGAAGCAACAAAGCAGTTGGCTAATGACTTTATGTCCCGTCAAACCTAATCTGGTAAACCTAATAAGACCCAAGTTTATTTATAAGACAAAATTGTACATAGAACAAAAATTATAATGAGATTTTTTTAAAAAGATTGTACACATGGGAAGCTGCGTTTCTAAACCGGTGCTGGAGAAGGCTCCTACTGTGAGTGGCAACAGTAGGATTCAGCCCAAGGGAAAACCAGTTGCTCCACAGAAAACGAAGACAGTGACAATGGTTGGTGGACAGGGAGTACGGTTGGACTCATCCGGAGAAAATGGGACACCGGCCAAAGAGGCTGTGGCAAAGGCTGCCCAGGAGAGGTTTGAGAAACAACAACAGCAATTGGCTGAGAGTAAAGCTAAGCTACAAACTTTGAAGAGAGTGTCGAAGGCTGAAAAGGGGTTATAGGGTCCTTCACCAGCTATTTGTGTTTTTCTTGGTAGCGTTTTAATCTGGAGAATGCCAATGAGGCGAAGTGATTAGAACTGTTAGGTTAATTTGTGCGTGATCCTAGATCTTTACATCATTTGTGGGTGATCCTTGTCCGTTCATTATTTGTAGGTGATGCCTGTCCGTTACTTCACTTAAATTCTGTTACATTTGAGCTTCAGTTCAATTGGTTTTCAATGTTAACTTTACTAAAGTTCAATTGTGTTTCAATGTTAACTTTATTATTCTTTCACTGGTTCATTCGTTTGGACTTAGCAAATAATTGTCCTCAATATTTGAGTCCATCCGTAACAACCCAAAATAAGCAGCAGTTGTATTCCTAAGAATATGATCTCCACCTTCCCTAGACTTTCATTCCTCTACTAATAAACATCCACAGAAGGCTAGCCGCACGTGACATATAACTTTATATACACCTATTTCTTATCCGCTCGAATAACAATGAAAGCACTTTACGGAAAGAAATCATACTATGAGAAAGAGAAGGAGAGGATCGAAGGACTTATTGAAGAACCAATGCTTCTCCAGGTCCTTCAGCGATTGCCTCATTTACAATTGACACCCGAAGAACAGGACGCCACCTGGGAGATAATTGCCATCAACCTCAACAACTACCTCTTCAAAGAGGCGTTGAAAACCAGCGAGTCCGAGTCGAACAAAAAAGGCCCCAACAACCTGTCTGGATTCGACGCCCCCATATTGACAGGGTTTTCTGTCAAGGAAGCTTACACCAAAGTACAGACCAAGTTCAACCTGAGGTACAAGTTTGGAGATTTCCACGTGAAAGAGTCCGAGGTGATCCCCACGCTAGAGGACCGAAAAGACTTCATTTTGAACGAATTGTATAAGATGCGTAGTCTTGATGCAGAGGTGCTAGCGAAATTGGGCATGGAAAGATATGAAGAAACGATACGAAACAAGTTCATCAAACTGATGGACATGAACGAGCATTTACTCCAAAGTTACAATGAGGGCGAAGAAAATGGGAAGGACCTCAAAGAGGAATTAGATGATGACACAAGAAAACTCTTGGAGGAATATAAGGAAAGCCAGGACAAGGCTAAATTGGAAATTTATGAGAGAGAATTGGTTAAAAAGCATAAAAGAATAGAGCATTTGTTGAGTGAGAATAAGAAGTTGTTAGAGTTGAATCATGAGTTGTTGATGGATATGCAGAGAAGGTGATGATTTAGTTGTGTATTTGAAGTTGTGAATTTGAAGTTAAGTCTTTAATTAGTCTTTAGTTAAGTCTTGAAATCTTTAGTTAAGTCTTGAAATCTTTAGTGAGTCTTAAGTTGTAAGACTTTATTGAAGAATTATCTTCAATATTCCTCAAGTAAGTAGTTGAAAGTTGTTACATTAACAAATAAACATATAACCGCTCTCAGTAAACCTCTCAATCTATCAGTAAAAACACTTGACTCTTCACAAATATCAATATCAATAAACCTTTTTTCAAAACAAAATTCAACAGACACCATCATGGAATCAGGGTCGAAGATTCCATTATCGCACTCGTTATGGTCGCCCCACGACACCGTCAAAGACGCTGCTGAGTCTCTAGGCATAAACATACCTGAAGAGGCAGCCAAAAACCTCGCCATGGATGTCGAATACCGTATCCACGAGATCTTGGAAACAGCCATACAGTTTATGAGGCACTCGAAACGTAAGTTGCTCATGACCAACGACATCAATCACGCACTCAAGGTTCTCAACATCGAGCCTTTGTATGGGTACAACAGCTCGCAACCCCTAGCCTTTAAGGAGGCGTTGGTGGGAGCCGGCGGCCAAACTTTGTACTATATCGACGACCACGAAATCGAGTTTGAGAAGCTCATCAACCAGGAGTTGCCCAAAGTGCCCAGACAATCCTCGTACACTGCACACTGGTTGGCGATCGAGGGTGTCCAGCCCATGGTGCCCCAGAACCCTCTACCCTCCGAAATCAAGAGCCTTCCACCTATTGTGAGAGGCGCTACCTCATCGATATTGGGCAACGATATCTTGAGTTTGGGCAACAGCAACGAATCCAGCACCAAGGACTCAACAACAAGCTCAAAGGACAAGAAGACTACGGAAAAGGCGCACGAAGTGAAGCCTCTCGTCAAACATGTGTTGTCGAAGGAAGTCAAGTTGTTCTTTGACAGAGCTGTGGAGGTATTGGTGTCGACGGACCCTGAAAAAGAGGATCTCAAGAACGCTGCGCTCACTGCGTTGCAGAACGACCCCGGCTTGCACCAGTTGGTGCCGTACTTCATCCAGTTTGTAGCAGAACAGGTCACCAACCAGCTCAGAAACATAGACATTTTGATGACGATGTTGGAGGTGATATCGGCCTTGGGCGACAACAAAACGATTTTCTTAGACCCCTATGTCCATGCGTTGATGCCGTGTGTGCTCACGCTTTTGCTTGCTAAGCGCATTGGCCCCATCACAAAGGACTTAAGTCTTCCCGACCAACAAGAAATATTCAGGAACCTGTTGAACGTTAGAGAGTTTGCGGCGATTTTGCTCAAGCACATTATTACGGTGTATGGGTCCTCTTACTCAACGTTGAGGCCTAGAGTTACGAGAACCTTGTTGAGGGCCTTGTTGGACGCTGGAAAACCAACAGGAACTCAGTTCGGCGCTTTATTAGGCTTGAAGAACATGGGTCCTGAAGTGGTCAAGTTGGTGCTAATGGGAAACTTGAAGGTTTGGTACAAGCTGGTGATTGAGGAGGGTGGTAAACATGAATTTGAGAAGACCACATTGATCAATACTACATTAGACACTTTGAGAGTGTTGAGTGTCGAGTCTTCTCAAGATGCAGACGCAATGGATGTGGATGGGGCGGAAATCTCGGATGAAGTCAAAGCTAAACTCGAAGACCGCATTGGAACCAGTTTGGCTGACCACGTCTTGAGCCAGCCAGACGCAAAGAGCATCGTCAAGGGTTTCTTCTTTGGAGAACTTACTGTTTAAAAGTTTCTATTCTATGTATTATAATGAATGTATATTAACAATCGTGACTTCATCAATATTAAGTGTTTCGTGGCTTCGTGTACGTTTTGATGGGTTTTGGCTTTGGTTTGGTTAGCATTTCGTAATCTGAGTCATATTCACTTGAATCCACGTCAGTGCCAACATCCATTTGGACCTTTTTTTGAGGTTCAATTTCAAAAGTTGAGATTTTGAACCCTTGTATTTTGTCTTCGTTCAAGATTTCAGAGCTTAGCTTTACCCTTTTAAGAAGTGGTCCAGTATCCAGTGGTTCTTCTAAGCTGGCACTGCGGTAGAATGGAGAATCTTGCATCGAAACTGGTTGTCCTGGCTTTCGCTTCTCAGATGAAAAGATAGGTGACGACTTAGTTCTTTGTACCGGAGTCCTTTCGAGAATTGGCAGTTTTATAGGTGATTTGAATGCAGCTTCCTCAAAAGCTTCAAATAATTTGTTTTTGATGCTCTTTTTCTCTGACAGTGGAATTATTGGTACCTTCGGTGTTTCCATAATAACTGCATTTCGTGACTTCACAGGCGTAGCTTCGATCTGTTGGATACTGGCCTCATTATTAGGTTTGACGAGTTTCTGTCTCTTTACAGACTCAATCACAGGTGAAAACAATGGAGATGCTGAAACAATAGTCCTTTCTTCAGATCTAGATTTGGCTGGGGTGGCTTGCACTTGTGAAAATGATTTAGCAGAAGTAGCAGAACTAACCTTTTCTGAAGGAATCGCAAATGACTTCACTCTTTTAGCTTTACCAAATATAAATGGATTAGCTTTGACTTCAGGTTGTTCTTTTGATTCCTGTTTGCTGATAGAAATGTCTACTTCTCTCTTTTGCAAGTGTTTTGAAGAAAGATTAGATTTGGACCTTTTCAAAGAATGAGCCGGTAATAAATCTCCTTCAAGGTTACTGAAACTCGTTGTTTTGGCCTTTCTCAAGGAAGGCACTTTATTTGGAGGAAGAAGTACCTTTTTATATTTTGAAGTGGTTGGGTTGGAGAAAGATGTACTTTCAATTTCGTCAGGAGTGGGCGAACCTCCAACACTGGAAGATCTCAGGGAATTCCTTTGTCTTGATCTAGCTTCCTTCTCAAACAATCGGAAAGACTTGGTGTTCAACTTCATGTTCAGGTCTTTGATCTTATCTATAGTGTACTTAATGATAATTGGCAATCTTTTGTTGAAATAGGGAACAAGGACGTACGCCAAAAAACCATATGCGGAGTCACTTTCATTTCCTGCTGTTCGTCCCAATAAGGTATCCCAAACACCCATCCTATCTATGATTGTATCAAACGCCTTGAATATTGCCAATTTATCGTGAATTGACGAAGCGTTACTTTGAGATGTATCCTGGTTTCTGGCCCCCATGTTCATACCCATTCCTAGGAATGTTGGAACAATCTTATCTTTCAGTTTACGTTTTCTTCGTACTAAGGAGTGCATCGCGTCGCGATTTTGCTTTTTACGCTCTTTCTCTAACTTCTTCTGGCTTTCCGTTATGAAATTTTGCTCGTCTATCTTCCATGTATCAATTAACTCAAGACAAAGTAGTATTTGAAGTTGAGCCTCTCGAATTTTCAACTCCATGAAAACATTTTGTGCCTGTTCATCAAGAGAAGTTGCTCCATTTTCCAGAAGAAGAAGTTGTTGCTTAAAAGTTTCATTCTTCTTAAGAAAATCCTTCTGGGCTTCGAGTTCGTAGTCATCTATATCTTTTTGGTCATCAGTTTCCTCATTCGATTGGTCCTTAATTACTTGCGATAGTTTGTATTTTTCTTGGTTTCTTGCATCCATTTGCTCTATAGTCATAATCATAGTTGCAAGTAGCTTTGACATCATCGTTTGGTCGGCGCACAAGTTGCGAAAGCGACCAAGAGCCATTTTGGGAAAATAGCTCAATGGCGTATTAAGTGAATAAAGCGTCGAAAAGTACCGAGAACGAATGTATCTTAGAGGATCTTGCGTTGCAGTTTGCACCTCAGGACTCGTATCAGTTTTAATTGGCTTCATTGAAAAGTTTTCAACTACTAGAGGGTTTGGCAATTCATTGGAAAGACACCTCTTCAAATCATCTGGAGAATGTATTTCTAGAGTTTTCTTTGTATAAGTAACGATCAAATCTTTGAATTTCGTTGTCTGTGGCAATTCATGAACGAAATAGAAACAATTTTGTAAGTGATATAGAATTCCTAGTTGTGAATCCTTATCAGTTATCAACTTCTGTATCTTCACAAGAAAATAGTTTGTAGCAAAAGAACTCAAGACAAAGTGTACATCCTCGTTCACAGCCACTAACCTTCGAGGACCTCCATTGAAAATCGTCTCCGAATCAAGCGGTTGTATTTGTATTCTTGATAAGTCAATTGCGTTTGTCGTCTGGAGTATGGTAATCACTGTTTGACCGCTTCCTGGCTCGACCTCAAATGTAAACGGAAGCTTTGGCGGAGCAACATTCAATGGTATGTGTTCTTTGCTATCGATCACCTGCTCCTCATTGTCCTCCATACTAGTTTCCTAAAAGTTCCATCAAATCTTTAGTTTTTCTAAAATCTTAAATTTAAAAAAGTCAAATTTACAACTACAATTCTTTACGATTTTCTGTATATTTAAATAATCGCCAAACAATAATGTTACAGTCTTACAATTTCAACCATTCCTCTTCCACAATGTCTGTGATGGTGGGCCTTTCCTCAATTTCTCTCACCAAAATCTTCTTAATTAAGTTCGTCAGTCCGTCACTGAGAATGAAAGGAATTCGTAAGTCTCCTTCTAAAATTTCATCGACATTGTAGAATGGGTTCTCCTTGAAGAGCATCGTATAGAGCAAGATACCTAAAGCCCAAACATCTTGAGGCTTTCCCTCATATTTTTCACCACGCAATACTTCTGGCGATGCATAGTCAATCGTACCCACAAAAACATCAAAGGGTCCTTGCTTGGTATACGCTGCACTTCCAAAGTCAATTAACTTTATGATACCGCTTTCGTCAACAATCACGTTTTCGTCTTTGATGTCACGGTGAACTATGCCGTTCTTGTGCAAGTGGTAGATGGCCAGAACTACCTGCTTGAATATGAATTGGCATTCCATTTCCGTCATTGTCTTTTTGATTTCAATGTAGTCAAATAAGTCAATTGCTGGTGGATCACCGAAGATTGGGGTTTCTAAGTAGTAATATTTTCTATCCTCGAAAAAGTCTATGATGCGCATGATATTCGGATGAAGCTCGTTGTTCAAGAACGCCATGATTTGAATTTCAGATGGAATGGTTCCCAAGTTGCGGTCACGAACCCAAGTGTCCACTAAAATTCTTTCTTTGTCAATGCACTTGATGATAATCTTGTAAACCGGATCTTCCTTGTGTTGCGCTAGCACAACCTTACCGTATGCTCCTTCACCCATGTCTTTCAACACTTTGAATTCAGCAAACTTCTTGGTACGTCTCTTCGTGCCTACTTCCTTTGGCCAGTGAGTCGAATGCGCAATCTTTTCCTCAATCATTTCAGTTTCTAGCTTCAAGATTTCCTCTTCTGAAAATTTGGTGTATTCATGACCGAGGGGCGACACCTTTAACTTGGTGTCGGTGGAATATTCTGAGGTATCATCAGTTAAACCTGAGGTCAGGGCCGATATATCAGTTGTTTCGTCGTCATCGTAATGGCGAGAATCCTTTCTCTGTATGGTCTCCGTAGACACGTTTCTTGAGTTGTACAACCTCGAGAGTGCATGTGGCTTTTTCTCGAGTGCAGACGAGTTCAAGAAGCTGACTGGAATACCAAACGAGTCATTTCTAGCTTTTCTAGTGCTGCTCTTGCGAGCAATTTCGTTGGGTGCATCAAAGGAAACAGCTTCTGGGTTGTTCTGAGCAAACAAGTTTAATTGAGATGGCCAGTTGCGTGACAATCCACTCATTTTATCCTCAGACGGCCCACGGTAGGTTGCCAGTCGGCTGTGTCTCAGGTTGATAGAAGGGGGCAACTTCAATAACTCTTGAGGAATACTTTCTTCTGGAATTGTAGTGGTTACTGGAGTGGTAGCAACGTTACTTTTTGTCTTAGTCAATTTCAAACTGTCATTTGAATTCAACTGCTCTAAAGCATGCGAAATGTTGGCCTTGTTAGACGTCCGAGAATAGGTAATCCAGACAACCAAAGTCTCGTTAGTGGAGGCCCTTAATTGAACATCAACGAATATCATCTTCCCATCACGGTGCAATCCTTTGACGCCATGTGAATGGAAAAACAATTCTTCTTCAGATTGACCTTCTTCATTGTCTCCTTGTTGGAATCTCAATATCGAATCGTACTTTCTAAAGAAGTGCTCAGGTAATACCAACCCAGGAACCAAGTCGAATTCACCTTCATTGTCTTTCAAGCCAAAGTTCAAGATTTTGGAAAAGTTGGGAATTAATGTATCTATTGATTTCTCATTCAATTCTTCCAGCGACTTACCAAAGAGATTTCTAGCAATAGCGTTGTTGCATGCCAAGATGTTGTAACTGAGTGCGTCAATCACAAATATACCTGCAATGTATGGTAACGTATGGATCTTCAATTTTATTTCATAGTTCTGATCGTTGATTTCTAAGGGGTTCGAAGTTATTGCACAAGGTATATTTTCCTCACTGTTGAATTGTACGGTATAATAACGTGTTTTGTTGATCTTTTCACTGTCACTGACATCTGGAGACACATAATAATCGAGGAATTCGTCGTCGTCTTCGCTAGCTAAGGAAGAATTATCATTGTCCTTAAATTCCAGGCCAACTTGTTTATTCAAAGACTCTGAAATATCACTCAACTTTGTGAATTTGGAGACATCAAAACCAGTTATCAAATCACCCGCAATTTCGTTCACCGAGGTGATTTTGTATGAGGTACTTGAATCAGTCGAGCTCGAAGTCCCTGGAGATTGCGCATAGTCATCTTTCTTGCACAGAATCACCACGTCGAACGCATCACAAGGAATCTGCTCAAACATACAAATGATCAAGCTGCCTTTACGCTTGGCCCACAAGGAGGTCCATGCGTAGTTCAGGTCACCAGGACGCAAAATGGCGACAATTTCACCAGCAAACAAGATGTTGTTGTTTGTGACTTGCTCCAGCTCCCTGCTTCTGCGCGACCTCATGGACAAGTCCAAGTTGCGCGAAATGTAGTTTGTCAATCTCTCAGTAACAAAGTTTCTGAATTGAGGGGCAATCAAGTCCATTAACGTGAGCGCTTTAATCATGTTTTTCAGAACCCCAAACATAAGGCAAGCCATGTCATTTGCAGCTTTCAAAGACCAAGGGTTGTCAATTTCGACGGTGAAAACAGACTGCGCAGGCCCGTGCTTGCCGCCTGAGATCTGGTGAAAAGGCCTATTGTTGTTGCCTGTTGGTGGGTTACTACCTGCTCCAAGCATGTTTAATGCTGCATTGGACTGGAAAGAGTTCCGCGTCGGAGTAGCAGTCCCATCGCTCAGAAATAAAGACGAGGTAATACTGGAGGACTCAACAAATGGTGTCGCCAAAGCATATAGTAACTTATTTTTCAAGGCTTCATTTTTCTGGTTTCTTGTATCATCCACCTCTTTGTTGGTTGATAATGACAAATGATGCAAAGTAGACGCAATGTCTGAGTTTTTAGAAACTAAGTCTCTGTCATTTTCAAGCAAAGAGATTAAATCCTGGAGGTCGTCATTGAGCAAAGCTTCAGCAATATTGTTTGACAAGCTCGAAGGGGTGGTGGGTGATTGTATGTTTAGTGAAAGTTGTCTCTTTTCCTCTTCTCTTCCTCCTCCATACACCTGGTTTACGGGGAAACTGTCTGATCTTTTAAACTGCGGTCTAAAAAGCGCAGCTAGCGCCGCAGATGAAGCGTTAGCCTGTAGTTTGTATTTTTTGTTGTTCGGTTCATTAAAATGCTCAGATGAATTGTTCGACTGGAGGTACATTGAGGGAGGAGGAGGGTGTAAGGAGCCCTTAACCTCGTGCACCGACTGCGACGAGTTATTGGAGTTCAAACTGTACATTGATATACGCTTGTTTGCAGTCTCCGGCTCCTTCAAATTGTATGACTTGAACAACTCTGGTCTGTCTTTCAAAATCTCCAACGAACGCCTCAAGACGTTCAATCTAAGGGCTAGGGAGTTGGGCGAAAGATGCGCATACGAGTAGGCCGACGAGGACTCTATTGGGAACTTTAATATGTCCTCGATGTTTTTGAAGGATGAGGGCGTGGTCTGACCAGTCAAGAGCACAGAGTTGTTGGAGGTGGTTGGAGTCAACGAGTTGTCAAACACGGTGGACTGAGGTCGCCTGTTTCTAGGGATGGTCACCAATAGTGGAGAACGTTCTTTTTTAGCGGTGTGAGTCGCACTAGCAAATGCGCCAGTGCTACCCAAGTTCGGGCTGTAGGACGGCTCTCTAGGCTTGGTCTTCACCTCTGCCACCTTGTCGTCGTCATTCTCGTCGTCGTCGTCGTACAACTCAAACAGCGCCTGCGACAGTGGCGACGCCATTTCCCTGCGATGCACAGCGCTCGACGGACTCCGCGCTTGCTCTGTGTGATCTTGCTGGCCCAGGATCCCCAATCCACTAGGCAATTGACTCTGGCCCGTTGGTGCGTCCAGTCCCATGTCTATTCTCGTGTCTAGCTCTGCTTTCTTGGTGTTCCGAGTGCAAGTGCTACGCTCTGTTTTTTTAAAAATCCTTGGTTTAGAATTGGCGCACTCCTCACTCAAAATGCCCAACCAAAGTTTTTCAAGAGGAGTGTAGTGATGAGAAATGGAGGTACAAAAAATGTTGAAGGGCAGGAGAGAAGGACAAGTGAGGGAAGAAGCGCGAGAGAAAGTGACGACGCAAAGTCGCAGCGAAAGTCGGAGCGAGATGCTGTTTGACTCAGCGTGCGAACCAAAACAGCGTCCCGCCTTGCAAACTCTCTTGGCCGAAGCTGCAGCCCCTCGCAAATGCCTTTCTCATGTATTTGTGTAGTGGGGTGTCTCTACTGATAGGTGGATAACTAAAGATTTCGTAGTGCAAGTCGTGAGGTGTCAGTGGTACACATAAGCTACGACTAGAGAGCATTAACGGCTACTTTGTCGCACAGCGTACGGAGTACCAGTGCAAATCATGTAACACCTAAAGAAGTAACTGCACGGCTGAGAAAAGTCCGCTGTCAGGTGTCGTAAATGTTCCATGGGAGGTTCTCTAGTTTGTTCACTTCGGCTCAATTACAATTGGTCAAAATGCAACCCGTGCAATCAAAGTGCAATTTTGATTTTTTGTGCTCATCATTTTGCATTCTGGACAATGTTTTCAGGATAAATGTTCACTTTGGGATATTTGTATCTAAAATAAAGTACAGAAAGTGTATTGAGGTTTGTTTTTATAGTAAGGGGATTGATCCAGATCTAAGTACCTGATTTATCTTTGAATGTCATTGTTTTATAGCGTTTGTTAGACTTTTCAAATGTGTGTTGATCTGTCAATCTTATCAAGTTTGTTAATTTTATCAAACGTATTGACATCTCAAACTTATGTGTTAATCTGTCAATCTTATCAAGCTTGTTAATCTTATCAAACGTCTGCCAATCTTAACCAAACTAATTCTCAATCAATCTGTTTCCGATTCAATTAATCTTATTAATCCTCTTGTTCAACTTGTTCAGTGTTTAACATTGTCAACCAATCCATTCTTATTCAACTTATTAATCACAATAATCATAATATTGTCAATCTCAATCAATTAAACTTCAATCTTATTCAATCTCAACCTAAAAATCTTATATTGTCAATCTCAAATCTAATTCTTAAATCCATTCTTATTCATTCTAATTAGAAATTACCACCCAACCATCATTCACTGATTCTTGAAACCCTTCACCCATATATCATTCTCATTCTGGAACCTCCATAATCGACTGATCGTAATCCCCAAGGTATATCTCTTCTTCTCAAACTCCTCTCTTCTCTTGTCTAGCTTCTCAATAGCACTGCTGATCTTTATACGCGTCGTATAGTCCACATCATAACTTTGTGGAGGAACAAGTAACTTCTGGAGAAAATTGATTTCCTTGTTGATTTTATTCATCTTGCTATTGTAATGATCATGCTTGGCTTGCGCTTTCTTGAGCTTCTTCATCTTCTGTTTTTCCTTCTCTGTAACCACAGGCTGTTCTCCGCTGGATTTGCGTGACGATTTGCTTGACTTGGAGCCCCCGGGAGACCTCACCTGTTCGTGGGACACTTTACGCACAGTGAACTTAATGGGCTTGATTGTTTTCGGAAGTGTTCTGTCTTTGGACGCGGGTGGGGGTGTTATATCGTAGGTGGCTGAGGTGCCGCTTGAAGTGCTGGATCTCTCTATTGGGGTGATCGTGAATGCTGGTTCTTCTTTGTGTGCAAAATCACTGGATTCGATCTTCTCGAAGGATTCTTCAAGTTCGTGCGGTTCGATTTTCTCAAACGAGGTTTCGAGTCCGCTAGAATTGGTCTTCTTCAATATGAGGTCGTGGTCTTTGGAGTTGGTCAAGTCAAGTGTGAGCGACTTCTTCAACGATTTTTCCGAGTTCAATGATTTATCAGAGTTGGAGTTTCTTACGAATTTCTCAGACTTCTGAGGACTGGAATCAACAGGCTCAATTTTAGTACTCAACGGGGCAGTAGAGCTTGACTCCAGTTTTTCTTGAGTTTCTAATTTCTTTTCCGTATCCTCAACTAAATCAGCTTCATTATTCTTCTCTTGAGACCTTACATCAATATCCTTTGGAGCACTCTCCTGAGACACATCAACATCCTTTGGAGCACTCTCCTGAGGCACATCAACATCCTTTGGAGCACTCTCCTGAGGCACATCAACAACCTTTGGAGCACTCTCCTGAGACACAACCTTTGGAATACTCTCCGAAGAAGGCCTCTCCTTAACCTCAGGCATCACCACAACTTCTTCTCTGTCCTCAAACTTGGTTTTAAATGGGGACCTGAAGCCACTGGTCTCATAAAGCGGAGTCTCAGGTGACCCTGTGGCCTCGGGGAACTTCGAAGTTACAGGCGAATCGGAGTGTGCAGAGTCTGTAACACCATCGAAATTGATAATGTTTTTGGGAGGCCCCACAAAGGACGAGTTGGAGTCTCTCTTAGTGTTCTTGGAGCTTTCGTTAGCAGCCGGGTGGTTCTTGCGCAGCGGGGTGACAATGTTTTGGATCTTGCTCTGCTTGTCCATCTCCTCAATCTGGTTGACTATCTCCATTGTGGTGCGGCTGCTGATTCTTCTCTTGGGCTCAAGCCCCCCCGCAAGATTTCGGTACGCATGTTTTGGAGATCCCGCGTGCTCCTCAGCTCCTCTGCTGTCTGAGTCATCAAAACTACTCTCAATAAGAGCACGTCTCTTCTCAAATGTAGTGGTGTCCAACAAATTGGCACTCGAAAGACTCTGGATCAACTGCTCTGTAGAGCTGTTACTGCCACTGCTCGAAATAGATGATATCGACGGTGATTTGAGAATGTCTCCGCCCATTCCGTTCGAATTCGCGTCGAATCCACTAGACTCAATTGTATCTTTAGGTTCTGCCCCAATGTCACTCATGACTGCGATACTCGTTGTTTATTTCTAGGCGTCTTTTACTCAAGAATCCCTAGATCTGGGTCCGTGTTTTGGTTCCTATTTTACTACTTTGGGGGAATTTTTATAAGTTACCCGGAATATTTTACGAAGGGTTGAAACAGAGTTTCAGTGAACTTAAACATAAGGCAACATTCTCTCCTTCTAGACGAACGATTCTTCAAGGGATTTTGCGTTGTGTTTGGTACTTGGTTGCAGATTTCCTTGGTGTGCACTAGACTGTTTAATACGTATTGTATATTTTACGTCATAACGGTTATGCACTCTTATTGTGTTAGCATCTTAAGAATCTTTTGTTATAATTGATTTATCTTTTTCTTAACCAGTTATAATGGAGAAGGGCGAAGTAATTAACGTTTCGCTATCTCAGCGAGCAAACCATTTGTTGACACACTTGTACAATGCGCAGGATTCGCACATTGCGTACAAACGTTCGACGGTTGTGAATTATTACAATGCAGCATTCTTGTCAACGTTCAAATCGGGCAATGGGTCCACTAATTACTCGCCGAGGTGCTTGATATACGATTTGCGCCAGGGATTCGGCTCTTTGAACAAGTACGAGTACCATGAGCCCCCAAGCAGCTTTGAGTACCTTTCTCAGAACCAAATCATACTGCAACCAAACTATTCTAAGAACAACTACCAACAGAACTTGGACTCGGGAAAGTCTACTGAAGACTTATTGAATGTTGAGAATACAAAAACGTGGACAGACTACAACCGGTTGATTCACAACCCACGAAACTTGCACGATTTGCCGAATTACACTGTTGGGTCTTCAACCAGTGACGGGATACATAAAAATTTTGAAAACTTGAAGTTTTCGAGTTTCAACCAAGGGGTTGAGGAGTATCACGAGGTACAAGATGCAACTGACGATTTCAGGCGGCTTCTAGAACAATGCGATCTGTTTGCGGGTTTGGACGTGACTACCGACTTGGATAATGCATGGGGAGGGTTCACTTGTGAGTACGTGACAAATTTGATCGATGAGTATTTCAATAATGGAAGTAAGTTCAACTTGTGGACTTATGGAATAATATCACACAGCAAGCCGACTGCAACACAGATGATATCGCGTATCAAGTCTTTTGCAGAGCTTGGAAAGTCGTCCACCTTGATGTTTCCACTCGAAGCACGCCAAAATACGTTGCTTAAAGGGTACGATCCAAGCAGTTTGTGGCACTCTGGAGCAGTCTTAGCCCTTTTCGTCAACTCTATCTGGGATTTGAATAACCAGTTAGAAGGGGCCGTGCCTATGGACCATATCGAGTCAAACGTAACCAGAGGCTACCATACGAGGAAATATGTTAATGAGATCAAAGTCAACGTTGAGAGTCCTTCCAGCATGGTTTCGTTTGTTGATATTAATGCTTATTATAATATGACACCTGAAACTATCAGCACCAGTCTCAACCTTGGATTGAACGATGGTGGTGCAAAGAACTATTTTAGCAAAAACCACATTATTTCCAACAACGAGCCTGAAAAGGTTGAGGGAGCTCCAACAAATGTGTACAAGTTGAAGCATGCTCCAAACTTTCTCAACTTGGACTCCACACCTCAAATCTTTGATTTCCAAGATTATGGCGTCGAGTTCAATACTTCTACTGCATTTACTCAAACTTTGAAGGCTTACAAGAAGATTATATATAACATCAGGCTGCCGGCTCATTTACAGATTGTTGAGGATAAGCATGAATTGGTTGAGGAGTTGGAAACACTTTTGCAGGAGTACACGGTTGGCTATGACAGTTCTGATGAAGATGATTAGTTTAAAAAGGATTGAATTATCTTGAACAGTTGGAAATTAATCAGTGTGTATACTTTTCAACCTAAAAATCTTGCACAGGCTATTCATAAAATGAATCCACCTCCCAAAGAGAATAATAAACTTTTCAGTACCAACCTCCAAAAGTCTTTTTTATAGTCCTCTTATCACTCTACATTTTGTTACTTTAAAATTCCATTCAAGAATACAGTATTCCCAATCTAAATAGTCTTCTCAACCAAGAAAATACCATAATCATCCTTCAAAGTCTTCATAATTGGATCGTTGATCTTGGCAGACATTGGAGCAAGCAAACCTCTCTGACTCAAAGTACCATCCAATATTTGCTGGGTAGCAACGGCACATGGAACACCAACCAACTTGGCCATGGAAGAGTAGCCGTTAACATCACCGTAGTCAACCAAGGTAGAGGTTCTGACCTCGGTCTCACCGTTGGCCCATTCGATACCAAACTTGTGCTGCAAGCAAACCAAGTCTCTTTCGCCCTCTTCATATTGCATCAACTCCTCCAAGGTGGCACACAAAGTGTCCAATGGGTTGCCTCTTGGGGTGATCTTCTTGTCGGAGAAAAGACCCAACCACTTCAAACCAGCAATGATACGCTCTTCGTCTTCAGCAGACTTGAACTTGGTCAAGGTCTTGATCTTGGCAACGATATCAGCCTCAGAATTGCTGGAAGAACCAACCAACTTGGCAGTAGCATCCTTCCAAGCACCCTCAGTAGCAAAAGTAGACACCTCCTCGTCCTTCAAGAAACCAATGTCAACAAAAACCTTAATAAACTCTGGGAAACCTTGGTATCTCAAGGTACCTCTAACCACGGTTTCAGCTTCAGGAATGCTGTACAACTCCTTGTAGGTGGTAGAGTCTCTGTTAGGGTAAGCAACAAAGGCAAAACCGGGGTAGATAAAGTATGGTTTAGCGGTCGACATCAAGTCCTCGGACTTGACGTTGACAACCTTGCCGTTTTCCCAGAAGGAAGCCTGGTTTCTCAAGGCTAACAAGACACCTCTCGAGGACCACGAGAACTTGTAGCCCAATGGGTTGTCGGAGTTTTCTGGTGCTGGCAAACCACCACAGTAGGACAAGAAGCTCTTGATCTTACCACCCTTGGCGTGCACCTCTTCAAATGTCTTGACCGCGTATAAGTGGTCGATACCTGGGTCCAAGCCAATTTCGTTCATGACAGTGATGCCTGCATCGTTGATTTCCTTTTCCAAGGCCTTCAATTGTGGGTTGATGTACGAAGTGGTGACAACGTGCTTCTTGTGCTTGATAGCTGCCTTTACCACAAGAACGTGGAAAGTGTATGGAATCAACGAGATAACCAAGTCAAAGTTGGCAACCTGTGCGTCCAAAGCAGCCTCGTCGGTGACGTCCAAAGAGATGGCCTTGGCTACACTTCCAGCCAATTCTTTGGCCTTGGAAAGTGTTCTGCAAGCAACAGTGACTTCAACACCTGGAGTCTTTGCCAAAATGTCGACAGTTGGCTTAGCAACGAATCCGGAACCTAATAAGAGAACTTGTCTGGAGGAGTTAGTATCAGCATAGGCTGGGTGGAAGGAACAGGACTTACTTGACCATTTTTGATTGATCTGTGAAAAGAATGGTACGAGTATTTTGGCCGAAATTTTCCTTCTTATCTGGTTGAAAAATTTGGTAGCCGGTTATGGAGCAATAAATGGTTGCGTTTTATGTGAGTCAGGAATAGATTGCCGTGTTGGGTGAGTCAGATGCGGAGGGATTTTGGCGGGTGACAACGGGCGGGTGATAGTGGGCAGGTGATGTCCGGGTGATATTTTGCAGGTGATTTCCAGCAGGTGATTTCAAGCAGGTAACATTGAGAAGGTGATTTTTGTGGAAAAGAAAACGGGTTGGAGACGTCCATACTTTGCAAAAGAGTGGGAATTCCTAGCTTAAATTTAAACTACTATAGGTTTGTATTCTCCTCTAAAACTGTTATATTATATCTTAATGCAATTCTGAATTAGTGGTGGTTGCAAATCTATCCCTTGAAAGACTGCTCAACATACAACATACAAGGTATATGTAATTATTTAACCAAAGTAAATGAAGCAGATAGTGATGCTCTATGTATTGATTTCTTCTAAACACTCGTATTAGATCTCGATAAAACTCAAGAGAGTGGTAATATCGTGGAATAACCATAATCCGTTCTCAGATTCAATTCAGGATAGTCAAAAAAATTGGGTCAATTTACCTGATCACGTAATAGGCTGCAAAATTCTCTTGGCTCTCCTTGAGAAGCGATCAAATCTGTTGGGATTTGACTTGAGAGTGACTGGTGGATCTGAATGCTCCGTGATGTGGGCAGATCGCCTCCTCTTCCCTCCAAGTATGCTCACCCTGTTCTTACGTCACCGGAGTTCGGTCAATCGCTAAACTAGATACAATCTTGCAACTGTTGCGCAAATATTGATTCCAATAACAACCGGCATTGTTCAATGAACAGCCAAGGGTTACGGATTTGCAGAAAAGTTCTGTGTGGGGGAGTAGTGTTTCAGCAGCTCGAATCTCGAACAATTCCTTAAGCACGCTCGTTTTGGTTTTAGAGGGTCACCAACAATTAGGGTAATTTCGGCACAATCTATGTACCAATTCCGCTCATTGTCTATCAACTTCGCAACTAAAAGAATCGATAAGGTTGTTCTTTTCTTCCTGGTAGGATCTCCAGATATGGATGTTGGACACAGTTGCTTTCTTATTGACCATGTAGACCCCTTACCGAGATGTTGAACTATTATTACTAAATCTTAGAGTTAAGGTGACGATCGGTTCAATAAATTACTGCCGGTTCAGAGTTTAATTTCATTCCATGGAATTCCATCCTCCTACAGAGTTGTTTCTAATGATAACATAATTTACACACAAAGGAACAATCAAGGGTTCAAAAGATATACGACCCCTCAGATACAAAGTACGAACTGACTATCGTACACAGAAGAAGAGCCTCAAGAGCCTCCTTTTACTCTGAAATTCCGTCCCAACAAGTCTCTTTGGTATGAGGTGGATATCTCCACTTTGAAAATCTTGTGTTACCCCCATCCCCCAAAGACACTAGGCAGGGTGGGAACGGCATCATTCCCCCAAATGTTTGTTTATTCTTTTCCAGTGGATATTCAACAGCCAGGCAATTTGCACTCTATACCCCCTCAACAAATTCCAAGTTATACTGGCAACCTTGTCACAGCCGTTTCAGATTTGGTAGATCTGAAGGATGGTTTAAGAAACAAATTCCCAAAGGGTAGACCTAATCCAAAGGATTTCAGATCTGATAGACCTAATTATGTACATCAGCCGTTCCCCGTGCCAAACAAGTTCACGCCTCCACGTCAGTAGCCCACTGCACCCAAGCACCCGAATTCCTCCACGCACCCCAGGAGCCCCACATTCTAACTCCACCTGATAGCACCCCCGTAACCTAAGGTAAACCTACCTTGTACTGCGTTTACGCGCCTTGATATCCAGCCTTGTACTGTAGCCTTGTCACCTGCGTGTTTGACATACCTTGAAGATTTGGAGTTCCCATATTTTTCCGGGGCCCTCTTTCGCCCCACATTAAATTTGGGTGCAAAAAAGTTCTTGTGAACCTAAATAAAACTTGTCGTACGTTTCCACACCTTGAGGACCCTCACTATATAAAGAGGAGCCATGGGTAGCTGTTTTAAATGCTCCAGGACATTATATCAGAATGACCAAGAACGAGATTTATCAAGAGGACATCTACGATGACGAACCAGATTTAAGTAAGGCTGGTGTTTGCCACTACATCAGAACAAGATTGCCTACGCTTTATGATCTTCCAGTTCTCCACGACGAGAGAAAATGGTACGAGATCCTCAACCCTATTCCTGGGCTCAAAGAGATGACATGCCAGGACTGGAACTTCTTCTTTTTGGGGTACTTGGGATGGGTTGTTGATGCCGTTGATTACTTTTGTGTGTCTGTTGCCGTGCCTGATCTTGCCAAGTCGTTTAACAGGTCGGTGACTGATATCTCGTGGGGGATCACCGTTGTTTTGATGTTCAGATCGGTGGGTGCAGTCATTGCTGGTATCATCGGTGACCACTACGGAAGAAAATGGCCCTTCATTGTGATTTGCATCATGTTTGTCATTGTTGAATTGGGTACTGGATTTGTCAAGACCTATGCTCAGTTTATTGGTGTGCGTGCTGTATTTGGTGTCCTCATGGGAGCCATGTATGGTCAAGGTATGTATGATTTTGAGATTAACCATTTTCAACCCTACTAACAAAAGTCTAGTGTCCACTACCGCATTGGAAAATCTGCCAGTTAGAGCAAGATCTTTTCTTGCAGGTGTATTTCAGCCTGGATTTAATTTCGGAACAGTCTTGGCTAATGCGTTCTACAGAGCATTCATGAACACTAACAACGGAGAAGGCTGGCGTTCTTTAATTTGGTTCAGTGCAGGTCTCCCAGTACCATTGATTTTTTGGCGTCTCTATTGGCCTGAGTCTCCAGCTCACGTTAAAATGATGAAAGAGCGCAAACTCAAGCAACAGGATTTGGAAGGTCAGGGCAAGAAGTCAAAATCTCAGCTTTTCTCTAGCATTGCCGAATCTTTCAGAAAGGAATGGCTTATGTTCGTTTATTTGGTCTTTCTCATGTCAGGATTCAACTTTTTGAGTCACGGATCCCAAGACTTATACCCAACTATGCTCACCAAGCAGCGTAAGTTGAGCTACGACACTAGAACAGTTATAACCTGTGTTGCTGGACTTGGTGCTATGTTGGGTGGTATGGTTTTTGGCCAAATCACTGAATTACTTGGCCGCCGTTTGACTATTATCTTGGGAATGGTCTTCAGCGGTGCCTTCATGTACCCATCTTTCTTTGTCGATCACGTCGACACTACTATAGCAAGTTACTTTTTCTTGAACGTCGGTGTTTGTGGAGCCTGGGGTGTTGTGCCAAGTCACTTGTTAGAATTGGTGAATGCTTCTCACAGATCGCTCATTATCGGACTTGTTTACCAGCTCGGAAACTTGGCTCTGAGTGGCTCCATGACGATTCAAGCTGACATGAGTGTAAGGTATCCTATCATGACCAAGTTTGGACCTTCTTTGGACTACGCAAAGGTTATGGCTATTTTCTGCAGCGTGGTAATTGGTGCAATGTTCATTATTGTTCTTGTTGGACCAGAAAGGTTCCACAGAGACTTGAACTCAAGCGAGATCGAAGTAGTCGATGAGCTGAGCGAGAGTCTTTCCATTGAAGAGGAGAAAGCAAACTTCGTTCACAAGGAGAACAAAGAGTAGCGAAACTGGATTACTTGGCTGCAAAATCACCTCTAACTTAACTTTATCAACTACAATACATATACGTAACACAAAACTGTTCGAGATTGTACGAGATTCAAAGAAAATTGTTGAGTAATAAATTCACATGCGAATGAAAGAAGTTTTATAAATTGATCTGTCTTATTTTGAAAAAGTTAATAATCGTTCAGTAAACATGTCGCTTTCACTTGAAATCCAACAATTGTCCCAAGACATTCCGTACTTGTTACAAAACTTTGGAAAGTACATTGATCACACTCCTGAATTGCAGTATGCCTTGATCACAATTGCTTTCAACCCAATTTTTTGGAACATTGCTGCCCGCACTGAGTACAACACTCACCTCTTGACTAAATTGGCCGGCGGGTCTGCCAAATACGGGTGCTATGTGTTGGCTGCTACTATTTTCTCCTTGGGTATTTACAGAGACGGTGTTTACCACGAGGCGTTGAAGGCGCAGCCCACTTTCCAACCATTGATTGACTCTCTTATTGTTCGTGCGTTGGCAATTGGTACTTTCGCCTTTGGTAACGTGTTGGTCATCTCGTCCATGTACAAGTTGGGTGTCACCGGCACCTACTTGGGAGACTACTTTGGGATTTTGATGAGTGAACGTGTTACTGGGTTCCCCTTCAACGTCAATGACAACCCCATGTACAATGGCTCCACCTTGTGTTTCTTGGGCACTGCTCTTTGGTATGGTAAGCCTGCAGGTATTGCTGTTGCTGGCTTTGTTTTTGTCATGTACAAGATCGCGTTGTTGTTTGAAGAGCCATTTACTGCTAAGATCTACGCTGAGAAGAATAAGCTGGAATAGTTTTCAGAATCTTGTATAATGTATAAAATTTAGACTTGTATGTGCTTGCGCCATACTGAAAATTTAGAAACGAACACAGTGTCAAAGGTAAGTTTGAGTGTGTACTTCTTGGTGGAAGTGGGGAGTAAATTCTGTTAAACGTATAACTTAGCATTTGTGTCCAATTTTGTTTGCGGGGGCACAATTGCGATGTAATTTGTGGTCGTGAGATCAAATGAGAGTAGAGTCACATTTGTTACAGGTAGTATTGTACCTAGAGTGGTTATCTAAAAAAGTCTAATAGTATTGTTAAAAGTTAACGATTAGTTATATAATGGAATGGTTACTGATAATAGATAAAATGAGGACCAATGAATAATTATTATTCAAGAATGAAGCGAAAAGAATGAATTATTGTCAAAGGTCCGTAAAGCGCAACAGTAAAGAAGTAAAACTGTAGTTTGGGAATGAAGTTCCAACCTGTAGATTAATCAAATAACCTATTACGTGCTCAAGTGTATCCTGTGCACTCACTCGTAAGTAGCTGTGTTACTGGAACTCAAAAACGCTACTGCCCTTCCTATCATCCGAATACCTCAAACTCAAACTCTGAAACTTCTCCGAACTCTTATGGTAATAAAGCCCACTTATGTGTCCAGCAGAAATCTCACACCCATCAACCTCCTTCTCGTATCCTCCAATATTAAGCACAATGTAGTAAAACCCCTCGAACGACGCTTCACTTATATGCTTGATCCTCAGATCAGGCACCAAAAACTCCTCCTTCCAGCGCATGTAAATTAATCCTTGGTCGTCGTTTCCAGCCTGGATCTGCAGAAGCTTGTTATACATTTGGCTTTCAGTCATGCCAGTACACCCAGTCAACTTCCTCCAATGCTCCAAGTCGTTCTTGATGTCCGACCCCCACTTCTTGTTCTCCGTTATGAACAGGTATCTCATGTTTGCGTGTGTTGTGGTGTTGTGCAATGGGTTGTTGATAATTTCTCCCTTGAAACAGGTGGTAATCACAGGATGGTTTGCTGTCAAACCAGAAATCGTAAGAAAACCAGAAACAAACGACTCAACCAAGTCGACCGTCTTAAACTCAACTATAACATGATACTTGGATCTGGACAGCTGCTGGTCTCCCGTGAACGTGGCATTTGGCTTTAGGTATCTGTTCAGAAGGGAAGGTGTTCTGTTCACCTGGGGTAGTGGCAACTCCTTAGGAATGCTCTTTATTGTTAATCTGGGGATGCTGTGAGAAATGGTGTCGTTCAAGGGGATAGAGTGGTGGGAATCATCGAACGAATCCTCCGAATAGTCAGTTTGGACTTCCTGTAATATCAGCGCCTGACCTGCGGCACCCTTTAGTTTATCAGGATTGAACCCGCCACTCAGTACCGGAGACTGGATCCGATACTTGGGGTCTCGAAAGTAGGAGTTCTGTGTGACAGGCATGCTTCTCGTTGAACGCTGTGCTCTATCTTGTTTGTGGAAAAATAAGTAGGGGTTTTGTCCGATAAACTCAACCTCCCTAATTTAACTACCTGGTATAAAGCTCCTTAGTTGTGCCTTCTATAAAGAAATGAATAGTGATCAGTTCATTAATGTAGGATTCCAGATAGGCAAAAAGAAAATCAGAAAATTGTGACTTCATCAGTTTTTTTTACTGATAAACGGCTCAGTATTTAATGAGTGACAGCTTAGTTGATTTGGACTTGAATCCAGACTTGTATGAGGAAGAAGCAGGGGAAAATAGCAAGCAGGATGAGGAAATTCAAGCGGAGCTGAATGGCGTACCGCCACGAGAGTTGACGGTCACAGATAGGGAAAAACTCGCAATGTCTCCACACACTGGGGCAGCACCTGACAATGAAAAGCCAAAGTCGCTAATCGAAGAGGATTATGAGGATGTACACTTGTACCCGGTAAAGCAGTTGACTATTCCCTTTGACCAAAGCTACGCGTTTGAGGAGTCGCAATTCACCAGTAATTCCGATGATGCAATCACTCTGGCACAACAGAGCAAGCTTATAAATTACACAGACGAACAGCTTTTACACGTACAATCCAAGTTCATAAAGTCGCAGGCTGCAGAGGTGGAAACTTACTCCCTCAGCGCGCTTATAACTGACTTGCTGAAGATAATAGACTTGATATGGTTGACTGTTAGGAAAAGGTTGGAGCTTTTCGGGCAGGTTGACTATTTGGTGAAAATTATCCACGACTTGGAGGACTACTTGATGCATTATCCTCCGGTGTTTGCTGTGAATGAGGAATTGCCTGTAATTACAGTGTTAGATAAGGCTAGACTATTGGACTACTTCAATTTGTTTCTGTCGCTTGACGTGAAGTTATGTATATTACATGATGGGTATGTGGATTTGAGCGGGAGGACAATGAAGATGAGTGGGACACACCTCGTGCGATTAACCCCGATAATCACCAGGTTGAGAATCATAATAACGGAGAGTGTTGACTCGAGAAGAACAAAGTTGGAGAGGATGGAGCTGAGGGGTGGCGAGGTAGCAAACCAGGCGACGGATATTGTAGATATTTTGGATGTTGAGTGTGGTCGTTTGTTTCAGGGGTTGTATGAGAGGATTAACTAGTATTTGTCACAAATCACAGTAAAAGTTAGGAGTCTGTTATCCAAACGTAAACTTTTAATTTAAGTCACTTGTTATTTAATAACTGATACCTAGTAACCATTTACTTGTCCAGTTCTACCCTTAAGAATACTCTTTGGAATATCTTCGCAACCACTAAAATAAACTCAGGAATCAATACTTCACCTCTTTTGCATCCTTTTATCATCGCTATTTTTTCAATGCGAAATCATCCAAATACTTAAAGATCGCTTCAACCCAGCATGTTGTGGTGGCCGTACGGAAAAAACGAAACCGAAGAGCTCAAGAAGGAACTCCCAGACACCCTTAAGGACTTCTTCGAGGAGCAAACCCCAGAACACAAAGCCCAATCCATATTCGATATCACTCCAGAACAGCAAAGAGTAAATCAAGTTTTGCAGAAGAACTCCAACAACAAGTACGACTATGAACTCGATAGATACAAGCGTGTGGAGAAACCGAAGAAAGTGACCGCAATCAACTGTGCTGAGTTACAAGAAAAGGTTTTGCAGTGTTTCCGAGGCTACTCATTAACCTCTACTCAAACCCAATGCAAAGAAGAAATAAAGAAGGTATCATCTTGTATTGAACTACAAGCCAAGGCATTACAGAAACTACACTATGACGACTGTGTGAACATCGACCAGTGCGATAAAATAAGGTATATTGTGGATAAGTTGTTTACAGATAATTTTGGTCAGTATGGGGATCAGTTGGAGAGTCCAGAAAGTCAACAAAAGTTCAATACTGATTTAGGGGGAGTATTCTTCAAAGTTTGGAAGTAAGGGTTAACAAGTTGTTGTCAGCTTCAGTAAATAATGTAAATAGTTCACATATGTCCTGTCCACACAGTTGACTTTCCAAAGCAAACTTAACAATATCTTTGAAGTAATGTTACAATTAATGGTGCTTTCAGAAGTAAGTTATCAGCCGTTCATTTGTCAATCAAACACAACTTGTATTATCATTCATATATCTCCAGTCAACGCATCCCACAACTCTAACTTTTCAGCGTACGAAAGACTAGCTACAAGTCCAGAAGTATTTGGAAGTACATAAACCTTCCTCTCACCAATCTCACCATAAATCTTCTTCAAAAGAATATTGTAAACCTCAGTGCTCTCATTCACAGTTTGCTTTCCCCATTTGAAGTTCTCTTTATTGAGTTTGCAATTTATACTGTACTTTTGGGAAAAGTATTTAACAACAATCTCCCAAATCCCCTTACCAACAAAAGCTATGTACTTGCAATTATACTGATTGAACTCTTCTATTAGTCGTGGGACGTTGTCCAACTTTTCTTGAGTTGAAAGCTCACTGGCTACTTTGGTGGCCCGTAGTACCAAATCAGTAAACCCAATTCCATACTTTGTCAACTCGGAATCATGTAGTGGCTTCAATTTACTGGTTTCCCCTTCAATTACGCTGTTTAAGAAATCATCCCTTTGTATCGACTGTCGTTGTAGCACCTTCAAAAGCAACTTAGATTGGTTTAGGAGCTTCCAAAACAAGTTGCTGTGGTGCGCATAATGGTGTTGTTGGATTGAGGACTGTATTCCTGGGTTGAACCCTATAAAAACAACTACATTGTTATTGCCCAACATAGGATTCAAGTTCTTCAAATAAGAGTTGTCTGTCTGTGTTCTGGTCGACTTTAACTCACCTGACTTTGTCTTGGTTGACTTCATCCTTGTTATATTTGGCTTGGAGATCTTCGATCGGACGCTCACTGCCGGCTCCAGGCTTTCATTTTCATTACGAAACTTGTTCAACTTTGACTTCAAGCTCATTTTTGTTTGGACTTTTAACTTTTTGGCACAAATGGAGACACCAACGAGAAGAGGATCAATAAAAGAACAAAACTCGTTTGATGTTGGTTCTCTAGCAAGCGAGAATGTTAGCACACCCAACAAATCTACCGAGATTGACATTCTCATAAGCCGGCACCCGGAATTGAATGTGGCTACTGAGAATGGGAGGTTGAATCCTGTGAAAGGTGCGAGTGTCCTTTTCTCACGAAGCGATCTGAATTCTTTTGGCAGTCTAGAGGGGCTGCCAGGCTTGGGACGGGCCAGTGATTTCGAAGAAGAAAGGTTTACTATACCCAATGCGTCAAACCCAGGCATCCTCAGAGATCCAATAATACCATACGTTCTCTCCTACTACTTTCAGTTATCCGTCAACATATTGGTGGTGTCAGTAGTGTTGTTCCTTGTCTACAAGTTTTGGAATACCATCTCACATGACGTCAATCTAAAGCAGCAGCAATATATCACCAAAACTGTTCAAGAGATATCGAGCTGCTCACAAGAATACTTTTTGAACAAATGTGCTGATTCCCCAGCCCCTGCTATAAAAGCTGCATGCAATGCATTGTACTTATGTATGAACCAAGACCCCCAAGAGATTGCTCATTCAATGGTCACTGCAGAAACCTTAGCGGATATCATAAATGGGTTTATGGGTACAATCTCTTGGAAGTCGTATTTCTTTGTAACCACTGTACTTTTCGGGAGTCTCTTGGTTTCAAACATAGTATTTGGAAGCTATAGAGCTTACAACTCAGATCCCGTTGTTCAAAAGTTGCAGCAAACTATCAAAGAGAAGGATGATTTAATACGCCTTCTCAAAGAAAAGAAAGACATTTAATAACTGTGAATTTCACCTTAATAATTAACTGTTGAAGTGGAGAGCTGTAAGATCTTTGAAGAATCCTGAAAAGACCTGACTCCTGGCGAACCCCTGAGCTGCTGTTCCCATGAGCTAATCTATACCCATATTACACGTGATACCCACTTTCACCATTAGGCAGTCCAAATCGAGTAATTTTGATTTGCAACCTAAAACACTTTCATTTCACTTCCTCTGGGAGATGACACTGGACAACGATTGCATAAATACTCACAGAGATCACATAGGACTCTACCGTCATTAACTATGGACAAACAAACTGAACTCACTAATCCTTTTGAAGACTTTGAGCTCAAGCCTACCAAAGAACCAAGCGTAGCAAGTATTTCCTCATCTTCTGATGCTGGAGCCGGTGACACTGAACATGAGGATACTCCCAAACCAAACTTGTTTATGTTTGTTGAGTCTAAGGATATTCCACATATGATTGCTGCTACTATTTTAATCTGCGTTTCTGCTGCTGGTTCGCCTGTACAAAGTGTTCTTTACGGTGAAATTTTCACTAAATTGTCCAAGTTTTACTTGGGTGACTATACCTCAGTGCGGAAGTTCATGCATGAAGCTAGGTTCACTTGTGGAATGATTATGTTGGTTGGCTTGGTCAAAATGTGTTTTACCTTTACAGGAATCTATGCATGGATGAAATTTGGCGAAAAGCAGCAAACTAGAGCAAGAAGTTCATTATACAACCTGTTATTCACTAGAAGGTTGGAATGGTTTGACACGAAGGAAAACTTGATGGGCGATGTATCTCAAGTCAACAGGTGCATCGAAGAATTGAGATCAGGTACTTCGGAACAAATTGGATTACTTATTCAGACAATTGCCTCAATAATTGCCTTGTTCATTACCTCAATGTATCACTCGTGGTCATTGACGTTGGTTATATTAGCTATTGCTCCGGTGGTGGCAGCTCTTGGATGGGTATTTGGAAAATTGACTTACAAGGCTGCTCAAATGGAGAATGGAATCAACTCGGAAGCATCCAAGATTTTGAATTGGTCTTTGGTTTCTGGCTCTGTTGTACGTATGCTCAATGGGAAATATCAAGAGATTGTCAACTTCAACAAGCTTGTTGATTTGTCTGCCCGTGCCTTCACGAGGTTATCCTTAGCCATAGCAGGAAATTCAGGTGCATTGATGTTCTTGATGTACATGATGTTTGTGCAAGGATTCTGGTTTGGAATTCACATGATTAGGTTGGGAAAACTTGAGATCAACCAGGTATTCACTTGCTTCAGTTCTTGTTTAATGTTAGGTTCTGCCGTTGGACAAATCACTACTATCTTGGCACTTTTAAACAAGGCACATGCTGCATCAGCTAATATTGCGTCGTTGCTTGAAACAACTGAACCAAAAGAGCATATTTCTAATCATTATCCTACCGATTGCGGTGGTGATATAAGATTCAACGATGTCGACTTTGGTTATCCATCTAGACCTGAACTAGTACTTAAGCTGGCCACTTTTAGATTACACTCCCAAAAGATGAACTTTATTATTGGCAGTTCGGGTTCTGGCAAGTCGACAATTTCAAACTTGATAATGAGCTTATACCAGGCTCTGAATGGTAAAATAGTCGTCGGTGATCGTGATTTGGAACAACTATCATCCAGATGGCTTGCTGACAATATTACTCTCATTGATCTGAGGCCCACCATTTTCAAAGATTCGTTGAAGAACAACATTGCACTTTCAGTTATGAATAATTTCTCACTGTTGGACGATGTTCCTTACCAATTGGTAAATGAAGCCGCTACATTTGCTTTACTTGATAATGTCACTAGTAAGCTTTCTAATGGTATTGAAACTGAGATTACAGACAGCATCCTTTCGGGAGGGCAGAAACAGAGGCTTTCGATTGCCCGGGCTAAGATTAGAGACACTCCAATTTTAATCCTTGATGAGTCTTTGAGTGCTTTGGACGGTAAAACCAAGGATGAATTGATGAACAGAATAAGACACTGGAGAAAGGGAAAGTTCACAATCTTCATTACCCATGAATTTGCTCATATAGAAGCAGAAGATCATGTTGTTTTAATCGAGGATGGTGTTATCAAGTCAGAAGGAGAATTTGCTTCTTTTAAGGGAGAATCATTAGTTCAGCATGACAAATCTTATCGTTCGAAGACGATAACAGAACCTAATGAATCAAAGAGAATTTCAAAGTTTGACTTTTTGAAGTATCCAGTGATTTTGAAAGACTTGGAAAAGGGAGGAGAATTGGCAGAGGTAGATTCTGGAAAACCTGTCTTGGGAATATTCCAGATTTTAAATTACTGTCGCTCGACCATCGACAAAAAGTTGCTACTTTCCTTTGGCTTGGTTGTTTCCGTTATACATGGAGCTTCAAACCCTGTGTTCTCATTCTGTTTCTCAAAATTGCTCTCAACAATGGTGGACGCATCCATTGGCACTGATGTTTCAAAGCTGCTTGTTACATGGTCGGTGGTTGTTATCGGAATAGCTGCAGCGATTGGTATCAGCCTGTTTGGTTCTCTGTTTATTCTTGACTATGTGAGCGAGACATGGATTGTGAACTTAAGAAAACAATCTTTCATCAAGATCAACGAGCAAGATATGTCCTTTTTAGACAGTTCGCGCAACAAGCCAGCTGAGCTTACTGCCTTGTTAATGAATGACACACGGGACTTGAGAAACTTGGTGTCGCACTTTTTGTCTATTTCCATCAATATGGTGTCCATGTCGTTAGTCGGTATTGTGTGGTCGATTGTTAGTGGCTGGAGACTAGCTCTCGTTGGTCTTGCATTTGTGCCATTGGTTGCGTTGGTGACTATGCTCTACGGCAGGTTTTTGCGACTCTCTGAAAATGAATATAAGAATAGGGTTGCACTCTTGGAAACACATAATCACGAAACTGTCAGCTCCGTTCGAACAATCATGATTATGGGAATTTCGCAGCATTTCCGATCCGAATTCGAAAAGAGAATTGATAACGTTAACAAGGCAGGGAATGCACGTGCTTTCCACACCGGCTTTGGATTGGCATTAACTGACCTTTGCACAGCCGTTGCCACAGGTACAATTTTGTATTATGGCTTGAAATTGGTTTCATCAGGCTACTACGGCCAGTCACAGATGATGCAGGTTATAACTTTACTCACGTTCACTATAGCCAGTGCCAGTGGTCTTATCAATCAGCTACCAGATATCGCCAGAGGCCAGAGGGCTGGAACCTGGATTATTGAAATTTTGAAGATGAAGGCACTGGAAACAGAAATGGAAGGTTCATTAAAGAATTACAGAGCACGCATCGGAAGCGTGATAAAGTTTGAACAAGTCAGATTTGCGTATCCAACCAAACCGACCGAGTATGTACTCAAAGACGTTTCTTTCAGTGTAGGGAAGAACGAGACGTTGGCGATTTTGGGAGGATCTGGAAGCGGGAAGTCAACCATTTCATCTTTGATCTTCAGGCTCTACGGAGTGAGCAACAAATCCGTTTACTTTGCAGAAACAGATATAAACCAGGTAGACGTGGATTGGCTCCGGGACCGAGTTGGGGTTGTTCCGCAAACGCCAACGTTTTTCAGCGGCACCATATACGATAACTTGGTTTATGGCTTGGACAATACCAGAATCAGAAGCTTGGACGATATCCACGAGGCGCTAAAGCAGGCCAAAATCTACGAGTTTGTTATGTCCTTGCCCGAGGGCGTCCATAGTGTAGTCGGTGAAGGCACGCATTCGCTATTTTCCAGCGGGCAGTTGCAACGGCTTTCGATTGCGCGTGCCTTGGTGCGCAACCCAGAGCTATTGGTCTTGGACGAGTGCACCTCCAACTTGGACCCAACAAGCAGACAATCCATCATTGAACTAATCAAAGAGCTCAGAAGTAGGTATACAATCATTCTCATCACTCATGATCGTGAGGTTATGAAGATTGCACATCGTTCAATTGTATTGAAGAATGGGTATATAGCTGAGCAAGGGACGTATGAGACATTACTAAACCAAAAAGGTGAACTTTGTCGAATTTTAGGTGTTTAGTGACCTTTGTTAATATACATTATAATTTATAGTCACACCTTTCTATCTCATTATCACCTTCTATTCCATCATGTGTTTCATCGAAAAGTGAAAAGGTTCTCATTTCCCTTTTTTTGCAGCCAATCACATGCCCGCTCACATGACCCACTTTTCGCCGTGTCTGACTCAGATGCGCGGAGCAAGAAAAAGAAACCCAAGTGAAGAATTTTTGCCAGTATAAAATTGCTGGAATTCCCCAGATTAATTAGGCAGTAGAATAATGGCACCACCACCACCTATTATCATAGATGCGCAGGCCGTAAGCGGCATAACAGGGTCGATATCGCTTGCGTGCTGGATTATTGTGTTCGCCCCGCAGATATACGAGAATTTCAAGAGAAAGTCCTCGGAGGGCCTCTCGCTCCTGTTCATCATACTCTGGCTTGCGGGAGACGTTTTCAATGTGCTTGGATCGATAATGCAGGGGGTTTTGCCCACGATGATCATCCTTGCGGTGTACTATACGTTGGCGGACGTTGTTTTGTTGTGGCAGTGCTTGGTGTACGGCAACGGAGAGAATGCAGACTACGTGCACTTGTCACCAGCCAACCCAATGAATGAAGACGTTTTGGAGACGGTTTTGTCCAGAGAACACCACGACATCCCTGACGACGACTCTGAGGACCGTGAGATGGGCGAGGCCACCAAGCCGACAGAAGACAGCATTTCGACCTTGCAGTCGGCACTCATCAAAACGTTAATGGTGGCCCTAGTCATATCTGCGGGTTTGATTGGCTGGTACATCTCGTACTTGAGAGATGCGCGCCACAGAGCCAAGCACCCTGGTGACGACAAGCCAATCGAGTTGGTGTACGACCCGTTGGCACAGTTCTTTGGGTGGCTCTGTGCGATTTTGTACTTGGGCTCGCGCATACCTCAGATCTTGCTCAACTACAAGCGCAAGAGTTGCGAGGGCATTTCCTTCATGTTCTTCTTGTTTGCATGCTTGGGTAACTTGACCTATGTGATTTCCATCCTAGCCATAGACATGAGCTGGTACTACTTGTGGGTCAACCTGTCGTGGTTGGCTGGGTCGTTGGGGACCCTTGCATTAGACTTCACTATTTTCGTGCAATTTTTCTTGTACAACGAAAATGAGCTGTATAGCGAGGAGGATGAATCTTTTAGAGGAGATTCGGTTGGGTATGGTGCTGTGTAAAAATTGATTAACAGAAAGAGCGGGGTTCAGTTGGGTATGGTGTACGATCAAAGTGTTTTGATTAAAATAGAAGAATTTTGGTATTCAGTTACTTTTGGTGGTGTATAATCAAAGTGTTTGATTAACATAGAAAAGATGAATCTTTTGGAGGTATAATTAGTTATTGCGCTTTATAATCGAAATGTATTTTAGATTAAAGTTGAAAAGAGTAACCTTTTGCAGGGTATTGTTTTACAATCAAAATGAATTTTAGTTTAAGAATAGAAAGAAGGTTTGAGTGTGGACGGAAGTTTGGGGTTTATTTTCACAATAATTAACAGTCCAGTAATTTATTAGGCATTCTATTTTGATTCTGCGCAGTTTAGACTTTTTAGTCAAATTTTGCACCCAATAACAATTTCATATTCAATTTAATCACGTAAATATTAAGAACACTAACTTCTCAAACATGTAAAATACAAGTCGTGTGTACTGTCTACTTATTGTGGAATCTAAAAATAAAGCACAGTTGCAGCCAATTACACTTGCAGCCAATTACACTTGCAGCCAATTACACTTGCAGCCAATTACACTTAGTAATATCATTAATATCGATTAAACTTTTAGTTAAAGACATCTAACCTCCAAACAACTTGCCAATCATAGATTTAGGCTTCGAGACAACACTCTTGATGGGCAGACAGTAATCATTGACACACTCCGTCCACTTGTGCTTCGCTGCGCCCATTTCCTTCTTGTCGGCAAATATACCAAGATCTAAACCAATACCTTTCTTAATACCTTTCAGTCCGCTCTGAATTACTTCTTCGTTTCCTCTAAGTGGGGTTGGATCGGCTGAGTTCTCTGAGCTGTCAAGTTTGCCTGTAGTCTGGTCAATAAACTTGGGCGCGGAAGGTGCAACACTTTCATTGATGTCAGTCAACTTATTGTCACCGGTCAACTCATTGGTTTCAGTCAACCCAATGATTTCAGTCAACCCATTGATTTCAGTCAACCCATTGCTTTCAGCCAACTCATTGATGTCAGTAAACCCACTGATGTCAGTCAACCCATTAGTTCCAGTCACATCATCAATTCCAGCAGGAATCACAAGTGCCCGACTCAACGCCAAAACAAACACAACACCTTGAAACTTTAAGTAACTCGAAATCAACATAATGAACTCTCAATGATAATGAACTTAATTCACTTTTGTCTTCTTATAAACACCCTGTTTGTGAACTCAAATTTTGCAACTGTCACAAAAAACCAAGCACAAATAGAAAGACATAATGGTCCCATTCAGTCGTCTTTATAGTTGTGTATTTAAACTTTATACAATTAGTAGTAATCATTACCCTCATACTCGGACTCGGATATACTGCAGTCGTCGTCGAATTCCTCGTCGTAGTCCTCCTCCAACGCTGATTCCAGTTCCTTGTCGTAGTCCGCCTCGTTGAAGCCAACGTAGCGCTTTCTCTTGATCTCGACCTCGTCCAAATCAAGCTTTTTACCGCTGTCGTCATCGCTAGTCAGCTTCTTTGAGTTTGTGAAGTCGCCGCCGTTCAAGTCGTCGTCGTCGTCCTTGTCCTCCAATTCTATCTTGAGCTCGTGCATGATGTCAAAGCACTCCGCAAGCAACGCGTTCAAGGTGCCTTGTCCCTCTGGGATCTGGTTGTTGATTATGAAACGGCCGTCGTCACGCAAGTTGTCCAACAGCGCCAACTTCAACTGGAACGGGTACAAGTCGCGCAAGCTGTTCAAGCCGTCGATTCTCTTTATCTCGAGTAGACAACGGCGAACAGTAGATAACTGGTTGTGTATCGGCTGTAAAGATTCGCTGACGGGTTCGCTACTCTCAAGTAGTTTGTAAATTAACGAATAGCACCTTCTCAACAAGTACAATATCAAGATATGGCTCTTCCGCACTCTACGATTAGGCTGTAGCTTTTTGTCCTCTAGTTCTTTGTTGAGCTTGAGACGCTCGTCGTCCACACTTTTAAGAGTTTGCTGGTAGTTGTACAAGTCTGTCTCCCTCATGGTCCATCTACGTGTGATCAACAAGTTCTCCAAGGTCAGCTTCAAGTCGACAAGCCTAGTGTAGAGACCCTCAAACTTTCTTTCTGTTACGGAAATAACCGAATTTTCATCCTCATCCGAAATGGACAACTGCGACAACGACGACAACGAGTCGTTCTGGATCGCCAAGTCGTTGACCAAGTTGTTGCAGTCGTCAATGAGACCGTTGAGCACGGCCTGGATCTGGTCGTAGTCGCTGCACAGCGAGTGGAACTTGCCGTCATTTTCGTCCCTCCTACTCTCAATCTTCTTCAACTCAGCCTTGAACTGGTCAATCTTGGCATTGATCACACTATGGTTGTGCGTAGGCACTTCCGGCTTTTCCTTCGTAAAGTAGATCATAATCTGCTTTCTCATGAAAATGAGCCGATTGTAGATGGGCTCCAAGTCCAGCGGAATATTGTTAAAATTGTCCTCCAACTCCTTGTACAAGGCCTCGCACTTGCTCAACTTGTTGCGCAAGAGCAAGTTCTCCTCGTTCTTGTGGTTTGCGTTGCTGTCGTCATCCTCGTCGTGCACGTTATTCGATATTATGTCTCGGATCTCGAACAAGCGCTGTTGGATGGGCTGCAAGTCGTCCATGGTGTAGACCTGGCACTCCTTCAAGTGGCCCAACAACTTGGAGACGGTCGACAAGGACGAATATGTGGCGGGCGCGAACTTGATCATGCCGCACGTCACGAAGCAGAGCGAGAGCAACTGCCAGATGTCGTCGATCTTGTAGTCGTTGGCGTTGGGCACGTTCAAGCTGAGGCCGCGCAACTCCTCGTCCTTGCGGCTCAACTTCAACTCGTGCAACAAGTTCAAGAACTGGTCGTAGATGGCGTACACCTGCTTCAGGTTGATGTAGTGGTTGCGGTTGTTTTTCAACGTGAGCAAGGTGTGGTAGGTGTCGTGGAGGCTGTCGTAGAATATTCGCTCGTAGGCGGGCAAGAGGCTGCGCGTGGAGCCGCCGCCCGCCGCGCCACCGCTGCTGGGCGTCCCCGGTCTCGTTCCGCTGCTGGGAACCTCCGTAATGCTTGTCATGTCGTTCGTTGTTGTTGCCCCTGTTTTTTTGTTCTGAAAACATTAGGTAATAAATGTTCCGAGACTCCCCAGGGCACGGTGGGAGGTAAAGGGAGGGTGTACATTTAGGGGGATTATTGATTAGGTTGTTTTTCAGGCTGTCTATTGTTATTGGAGGGTTTGTTTAATGGAGATAATTGGTGTGAAGTTTATGAATTGAGAAGGAGATATTTGTGAATGAGAAGAGAGCATTATTATGAGAATGAGAGCATTGAGAGGAATGTTTATTTATTATTGTACATTTAATGAGAATTGTATGAGAACGGTGTACATTAATGAGAATTGTATGCGATGTACATTAATGAATTTTATGAACGTACATTCAATTAGAATGTACAATTAATGAGAATGATTTTATTTAATGTGCAATTAAAGTGAACTTCAATAATAAATGTCCATTGAGAACTATGTGTGTTTAATGAACGATGAACATTTAATTAGAATAGTATTATAGGAGGAAGATTTGCAGTTGATGAGAACTTTCAACTAGAATTAACAGTTATATTTATTGAGAATGTACATTTAATGTGAAAAATGCACATTTAATACAACGTACATTTAATGTGCACATTTATTGAGGAAGATACATTCAATGAGAAAGATTCACATTGAATGAGAACTGAACTTTTAATTGAATGATATTCATTGAAGACATGTACATTTAATGGGAAAAGTGTACTTTTATTGAGAATGTACATTTTATGAGAAAAATCACTTTTAAGAAGAATCTACAATTATTGAGAATCTACGTTTAATGGAAGCAATGTAATTTACTGGGAATGATTGTCATTCATGAGAAAGATGTACATTGAATGAGAAGTGAACTTTCAATTGAATGATATTCATTGAATAAATGCACATTTACTGACATTTCATTTAATAGTATTCAATGGGATGTACATTTGTGAATTTCATTCATTTCATACAATTAGAAGCGAACTTTCAGTTAGAAGATGTTCATTGAGTGAATGTACATTTACTGAGAAATCATTTACGAATTCAATGGGAACGATGTCATTCTATAAGACAAATGTAAATTCAATACCTTAATGAGACTATTGAGAAAAACGTACATTTATTGTGAACCATTGAGAACGATGTCATCTAACGAGAAAAAGTGCATTCAACGGGAATAAGTGATATTCTTTCGTTATTGAATGTTCTCTCTTTGCTCTACATAAGTACTCTTAATCTGAACGTCCTTATATTACAATTCTTCAAAGACTGAAGTAACTAGTGCAACTCTTTCTGAAAACATAGTCATATTCACTACATTCTAATCATAAATATATTTAATACTCTCCCCTTTTCTTTATCATAGAGTGAAAGTGAAATTTTAAGACATACCTATTATCTGGTCAAGGTTTAACGTAACCCAAGAAAGGGATGATCTTAGAACTTACTAATTCAAAATACCTTGACAATTTAGTTATCTATGGAAAGCCTTCACTTTCACATACCGTTAACGTTGAAAAAGTAATCTCCAACTATTACCAATTTCCAATCACTCACTATTCACTCACCATCACTATTACTCACCGATCACTATTTACTCACCGCTCACTCACTTCGTTCGTTCAAGTAATTCAACGAAAACGAACCATTCAACAGAACTGGTGACATACTCTCAACGAATCAAGAATA
Source organism: Kodamaea sagamina (assembly GCA_030556545.1). Classification (NCBI taxonomy): domain Eukaryota; kingdom Fungi; phylum Ascomycota; class Pichiomycetes; order Serinales; family Debaryomycetaceae; genus Kodamaea; species Kodamaea sagamina. Next base: position 537,104 of record JAKTUG010000005.1, read on the forward strand.
TTGTACGCAAACGAGATACTCTAATCTGTTATATACTTAAATGAATAGCTCTCATGTTATACACTCAAATGAGATACCAGAACAATGCACATCTACACTCCTCACGTAAACCTATATTGAGAGAATTAAATACAAACCTAGTCAAAGACATCAAAACCATAAAATAAACGAAAGTAGTAAAATCCAAGTTCGTTGATGTGGTGTTGTACCATACAACGATGAATTGGGTATTGAAAAATCATAGATTATGATTTCTGGATGACATTCTAATAGATATAAGGGTTATCATTAGTTGTCATAATGGATGAATAGAAAGATGTGATTGACGTTGTTAGACTAGTCGTGAAGTTATCTGATAACATAATTGCTATTATTCGAATAACATTATCAGGCTAATATCTTCATAGAATCATTAGTCAAATAACATAAATATCATTAGCAAATAACATGGTTATAGTCTAATAACATAAATATCATTAGCACATAGTTATCATAAGTCAGTCAAAGAAAACAGTCTCATAAATCTAATCATCATTTTTCACAATCCATTATGGATTCGCAACTTGTAAAATCTTCCTAGAGTAATCAGCCTCATCGGCCAAGGAACCCTCCGACAATCTGCGACGCCCCATCATGATCGGGTTCAAGCGCGGGTCCGCCAAGCCGTCTCTCTGCATGCCCGGCCCGGGTATCAGGCCCACGCCCTGTTGTGCCGTCGCGTCCAGCGGGTGCACAAACGGGTTCGTCATCGGCATGTCCAACGGCGACGGCTTGTTTCTGCGCGAGCCCTTGGCCGTGTTGCCCCTCCCGAGCGACGTGGCACCGCTGCCCGCCACCAGCCCGATGCCCAACCCGCCGCCCAAGCCTCCGTTGGGCTTGTCGTAGAACTCCTCCTCGTCGTCGTACTCGTCTCTGTTGCGGTACCTCATAAACAAAAACGCACCCAAACCAATGAGCGCCACTCCCGCAATGCCCCCCACGACTCCACCCACTATGGGACCCGTGTTGGACGACTTTTTCGCAGTGTGCGTGGCGCTGGCACTTGCTGACTCAGAATGTGTGGCCGAAGGTTGGCTGGTGACCGTCTTGAAAATGACCAGGTTGGACTGGGTGCTTGTGATGACGGTTTCCAGTGCGGACTGCGAGTCTGTGGAGGAAGGTGCGTTGGTGGTCAGCGGTGCGGAGGACGACGACGACCCAGTGGACGACGTCGCGGACGACGTCGACGACGACGTTTGCGTTGCGGCGGAGCTCGAACCGCCGCCGGTGCTGGATGCCGCGTTCGATGGCGACGCCACCGCAGCGGAGGGCGACACGTTCACCGCGTCGTTCTTGTAAATGGAGTAAGCGGAGCTACCGCCGCAAAAGTTGGCGCCGTAGCCGGGACACTGGATGTTGCAGGTGTCCGACTGGTCGCCCGTGGGCATCGAGTCCAAGCAGTAGCACTCGATTCCGTTCTTGATCGCCACATACGCCGAGTTGCACTGCTGTGAGCACAACTGGGCGGTTTGGAACTGTGCGGTTCCCTTGGACTGTCCACCGGAAATCGATCCAAAGCATCCAAGTTGAACGTCGGCACTTACTAGTGACACCAACAAGGTTGCGCTGATGAGAATCCTTGATAACATATCTGATTAGTCTCTTTATATGACCTTTTTACGATCCTTTTTATGGCCTTTTTATGATCCTTTTTGACCTTTTTATGACCTTATGACCTTTATGGCTTTGACCGCTTTCTATTGGTCAGTCGTGTACTTGTGTACTCAAACGAATGTCTGCACTAGCGTATAACGAATGAAAGGGCTATGTTGTCCCAAGATGAAGACAGCACTGGAAAACGTTCAGGGTGATAACTATTTGTTTTAAAACCTCCTTCAGCTGATACACGACAAAAAAATTTTACCTCTAAAAGCAGGCATTTGGTGGACTAAAAAAATATTGTGGAAAAGACGCCACAAAGGGCTCAAGGTACGTTGCTCAGCCAAAGACACGGTTATTAATAGGGAGACTTCGGGAATCTGGTGCCTAGAACGGATTGTTTGGTAGGCTAAGAATTGGAGGACTGCGTACTCGCTTCTGCTAATCGTGCGCATTATGGTACTACTATCACACTGTGCATGCTAATCCTACGCATAATACTAATCCAAACGCATAATACTACCATTAATCCTAACGTATAATGCTACCACCTTAATCCTCCCACAATCCAAAACCATACCCCAATCAAACCTAATTTCCAGACGTTTCCCTACCGTCCATGCCCATAATCAAGCTTGAAGTGTTGTTTGGCTGCTACCTGTTCCGGCAATTTTATGCTCCAATAAAGAATTCTGATATGCACGCGAAGGCTTTGTAGTGTAATTGTATAGAAATGGTTTTCTTTTGGCTGGATATAATTGGTTTTCTTTTGGTCGGAAGTAGAGAGGATTGGAGGATTTGGTGACCATTCAAGAGGAGGATTGTGAGGATTCAAATAAGCACAAGTGCTCAGTACTGGCCTACGGGTTCTCATCTATGCTGGTGGTTCTTGGTGCGTCTAGAAGCATTTGGGTATTTTGGTTTTGTGATGGAATGTGTTTCACTATCATGAGCTCCACGAACAATAAGACTAGGCAGTTCCAAGACCACGGTTTCCAGTGGATGGTTATCTCGATGTTGACTTATATTGGAGTGGAGGTAGGTAGTGGGTGTTAAATTGGATTGAGTTTACTCGAGTACCTTTTTGAGTATTAGTTCACAAACTTTAATTATAGAGTTTCATTAGGCATTTGGTATTTGTTCTACTTTATGTTGATCATCTAAAAGAATTACCCATTTCTCTTAATAGCTAAACTCCCATTTTCAGTTAATCTATCACTACTTCTTTTTCACACATTCACTTAATGAATCGCTTGATCACCTTCACTTAATCTATTGCTTTTTTGATATCTTCCTTAATCCACCACTTGCACTCATTTCACTTTTAACTCACAAATAACGGCTGCAAATTGCCTGGTCAATGAGTTTGTGAACATTTCAAATGAAAGCTGCTGGCTCATTTTGACGAGGTATTATTGTGTCGACTGCAAATGAACTCACGGAATTTTCATACATTTCACTTTCAAACGTTATTCTGGATCTACTAAATCTTCTATTTACGATGACACCGACACAAATGCTTGTTTAGCTTCTTCGTTGTGGTTTGGGGTTGGTTGGACTATCTCTGGGTTCCTCTTCATGCTGTTCTTTTGACTGATAAACCTTTCAAATTCTCAGGTTAATTTGCAATCTAGTTTATCAAGTTTCATTACTCCAGAGTCTATCAAGTCTCATAACTTCAAAGTCCATCAAATTATCATGACTCCACAGTCCATAAAATTTCTATAATGACCCCAAAGACCATCAAATTCATGCATAGGACGAAACGAAAGTAGTCTTGTCCTTAAACCAAAAAATGGGAACCCAAACTAAACTCTCACTCATGCATTCTCCCTAAACACCAACCCTCAACTGACAATCACCTATCCTAACCTTGAAAAACTCCACCGCCTCTTCAACCAATGCCTCACTAATCAATCCAGGCTGATAAGAAAGTGCTATCAACATCGCAACCAACCACTGCTCCGCTTCCATCGCATTCGCAGCATAAAACCGTGCAAAGTACCGGTCAAAGTCGCTCGCCAACGTCTCTTTGATCTCCTCGTCCTGGTTGTTAGATACCATCTCCAGGTACGTTTCACTCTTAGAGATTGCATGCTCGTAGTCAAAGGTTCTCCTTGGGTTTCTCATGAACCGGTACGGAATCATACTTTTATGTGCTACACACACCTTCAAATCTCGAATCTGAGCAGGGTTCTCGAGAAACTGTCGAAGAAGCGTCTTTTCATTGAGCAAGCTGTAGTCGTATGCAACCTCTCGCTGGGGAACTTTCTGCGGCTCCGCAAGCTCTTCATGTGTGTGCATATTGACTCGCCGTATCCCAGGGAACATCATCTCCAACTTGGATCTCTGCTCAATCACCGCATCGCCCTCCTCCTCTATCATGTATCCTCCGTACGATTTTTGCTTGGTGTCGGTTTCCCAGTACTGTTTGTGCCCCCCCAAATCAAACACCGCCGCACTCGACGTCTCATCCCACTTGATTTCCTCAACTGAGCTCTTTCCCTTCTTTTCCTTGGCGTCCTGGATCTTGAGCAACACCCGCTTGCACAAGATCTCAAACCCCAACTGCCCCTCCATCGCGTCCGACTTCATCGCTGCCAACACCAATTCAGGGTCCAATCGGTTCCTCACCAAATGGCTAATCACCTGCTTGTCCATCGCAATGTAGGAGAATACGTTCCGGAACGGGTTGTGTGTGAGTGAGCTGCGGATAACCAAGGGGTCCCCCTTCACCATTCGCGGCCTCTGGCCCTCTCGGAGTCGCAGAAACGCACTTTCAAAGTCCTCCACCTCATTCTTGTACTCTATTAATCCCTTCGAGGTGTGCTTGATGTCGATCAGAAGCCTGTGCATGCAGTGAACACTGTTCAATACAAAGTACCTGGCCACGGCCTGCGCGTAGCTTAACTTGGAGTCGAAGCTGATCGCCTCGTTTCTCACGAAAAACGAATTGCTCCGTGGTTGTAATGCCCGTGCTAGGAATCGGCCCAACAATACTTCAAAGTTGGTGTTGAAGCCGTCGAGCATCCACTTGTTACTCTCCAAGTACGGCTTCGAGTTGATCTCGTATAGCACTCTGTACTTGTACACCTGTTCGCCGAACTTCTGTGTGAACTTGTTCAAGTAGTCTGTATCTGCCCTCTTCAATGCTAGCAAGTACGGCGAGATCCTGGCTCGCCTGGACCGTGTGTCACTTACCGACTGCAACTCCGCTTGTTCGAGGATGCTCATCACATTTTCCATCGATTGGATCGACAGCTCAATTCCCTGGTTCAAGAACTTGGATATTTCAACCGATCTAGTGTTGTAGTCTTTATGTAGCACATGTTGTAGGTGTATTTGTCGTAAACCCAAGCGTCGACTCATCTCGTTGGGTTAATTTTTTTGGTAGCGTTTTCTCAGAAGGTTTCGAATACTGTTGAATTGGTGGGTAATGTTTGCAAAGTGATTGAAATCTGAGAGAAGAGTAGTGGGCATGGTTATTGATTCTTGTTAATAATGGTTGCATCTCTCGTGTGTGATTCGTCTCATTAAGTGATAAATAAGGCCAAAACTATCCAAAACGGCACTTTTGTAACTATTTGTAACTAAAACTTCATTCTAGTGCATAGGAATTGCCTTTATTGTTTGAAATATGCCAGATTCTAACTCTCTCTCACAAGTAATTCGAGCTCTGTAATTCAGTCATTTACTTCACATAACACCTAAAACATCTAAAACTATTGTGGTAATACTGCAAACTCTTCAGTTTCTTGCAATTCTTCTATCAAACGTGGAGAATATTTATTCGTTGTCAGAACCCTTTTGTTCAAATCTCAAAAGTTGTACATTTTTAATACTTTGCCCAAATTCTTGAAGGCACATTTTTTGTATTTTCCACAAAAAAGTGGGAAATATTTACAAGGCTGCGAATTTCATGGCTGCAAATTTTTATGAACAAAACTCAGTGAACATTCACTTCAGGAACGTCTTCTACTTGTACCTTGGTATTCTCAAAATTCGTTAATATTCCACCATAAAATTCTGCCATCTTGCATAATGTCCTCTTTCCACTCTCCACACTTTTTTTGTGTTCCTTGAGGACAGAAGGGGCTCCTACGAGTCAAACTCATTTACGAGATATCATGGCTTGATGGTCTTCAACACAAACTCAACTTTAACTTAAACACTCAAAAAGGTGCTATTGTACTAGTCCACTTCCTACTTAACGGTTGTTAGAGATTTGTTTGAGAAGTGAATGCATGGCTGCTGCTCTCGTAACTCCTAACCATTGTCGTTTTTTTGAAATTGGGGCGCTTTTGTCAATAGAATGTCATTTAATATTGTACTTTCAAGAACGTGCCGTTTCTTAAGATATTCTTAGTTTCGTGATTGTTTAATGTTTTCTATAATTCTCTGTATTGTGCTTGTCTATTAAGTTCTCTCTATTGTTAAATAAACCAATATGGTACATCACTTGGGGTTGGTGAACCTCTTGGCTGACCTCTCTAAAAACTTCAACTCGTTCGAGCTGTAATAATGCAGTGCAAACTCCTTTGTCCACTCCTCCTCAATAATCATACAATTCCTCATGTACTCTTTCGATGTAAGAACCAACTCATGATAAAGTATCAACTTGGGCGGAGGTTTAACAGTATAAAGCCCAGAAGACGGATGTATGTTCACAACATGGTTCTTTTTAAGACGTCTGTACGAATCTCCCATCTGTGACAAACGTACTATATGAGGAAAGAACCCAGCCACAATCGACTTTTGAACTAGTACCACATCCGCATCCTTCTGTTTAGACCCCCCGGAAATTCCAATTTTACTAGACAATCTGTCCAACTGTTCTCTGATATCTCTAACCCTCTTCATAGTCTTGTACTGGATAAAGTGGTCCTGGCACCACTGACTCAGGTACCCAGTATCCACCCACTCTTCCCAAACTCTGAGAAGGGTGATATGGTCTCCTGCCGGATCTACAAATCGCTCTTTGGCTTTATCTGCCTGCTCCTTTTTGTCCTTGGGTCTGTAAAACAAGGTGCTCGATTCACCCAACATCGAAATCACAGACAAGGTTTGCTCAAAAACCTCGTACTGGTCGCTCTGAATGAGGGCCTTAGTGAACATCGGGTCAATGGGGAATTCAGACATCTTTCTGCCCAACTTGGTCAACCCACCAGAAGAACTAAGTGCACCCAACGCATAGAGTAACTCCAAAGCCTTGATAATCGATTCAGAGCTTGGACGGTCCATGAAATCAAAGTTGATCAAGTCGTTGATACCCAAAGAAAGCAACAATAGAAGAACAGACACTAGATTGGCACGCAATATCTCAGGCACTGGGTTCAACTCAATTTCATTGTAGAAAGACCACTTTGTGAAGAGCCTGAAACATTTCCCAGGCCCCACTCTACCAGCTCTACCAGCTCTCTGATCTGCAGACGCACGCGAACAAGGGACAACCACCAACCTTTCCATTCCCGTGGCAGGATTGAAAGAATTCTGTTTGACGTATCCTGGGTCTATAACATATGCTATACCTGGAATAGTAATCGAAGTCTCAGCAATGTTAGTGGCTAAAACGACTTTTCTAGATCCTGGAGGGGTAGGTTCAAATATTCGTGATTGCAACTCATTTGGCAAGTTTGCGTAAATCGAGCATATCAAGAGAAGTTCAATTTCGGAGCCCAACTTTTGGATGGAATCGTTCAAAGTTTCCTCCATTTGCTCAATTTCTTCTTGGCCTGTTAGAAACACTAGTATATCACCCTTCCCTTTCTGCGTGATATGGATCTGGAATATGGTCGTGATAGCTGCTTGGATATAGTTGGCCTCAGGATTCTTGGTGTAGTGAATTTCTACTGGGAAACGTCTTCCTGGGATGCTCAAGATTGGGGCACCACCAAAGAAATCAGAAAACTTTTGTGCGTTGATGGTGGCCGAGGCAATAATTAACCTCAAGGCTGGCCTAGTTTCCGCTATTCCTTTGAGCAAACTTAGCAAAATCTCTGTTGAGAGAGTACGCTCGTGGGCCTCATCAATCATGATGGCACCATACTTGGACAACTGTGGGTCTGTCAAGAACTCCCGTAAAAGCATACCGTCGGTCATATATTTCACCACCGTTCTGCTACTCGACTTGTCTTCAAATCTGATGGTGTACCCGACCTTCTGGCCTAGTTTCGTGTCCATTTCCTCTGCCACTCTCGTCGCAACAGACGTCGCAGCAACTCTACGTGGCTGTGTACAGCCAATAATGAGTGTTTTTCCATTCTCGTCCCTAGAATATCCAGCCTCATGCAAATATTGCGGCAATTGTGTAGTCTTACCTGAACCTGTTTCTCCCACAACGATGATAACCTGATTGTCGTGGACAAATTCAAGAAATTTCTCCCTATAGTTATAAACAGGAAGTGATTGCTTGACTTCTAGAATCGACAAGCGGTCATTCTGTGGAGGGGTCTTTTCCAAGTTTTCGCCTTCTATTCGGTCTTCTTCATCAAAGTCCACAAACTGCGACTCATCGAAAACGAAGTCGTACTCCTTTTCGGTGACAATCACGATTTTGTCTGACGACGCACCCACCTGTGCTGCCTTTTTGAATTGGTCGTTTTCCCACTGGTTATCGTATCTATTTCGTTTCTTCCCTTCATTTTCGTAGGTTTGTTTGGAGTGGAGTAGTTCGTGTTTGCGTTTTCTGTCAAAAACGCTGTCAATTTGGATGTTTTTGGGGCGGGTGGAGTGGTCGTTTAGTTGTTGGTGGCCGTTGGGAAGTCTTTCATTTTCAGTTGGTTGATTTTGCAGCTGTTCAGGACTTACTGTTTCGGTATTTGGTGTTGGGTTTGGGGCAACTACCGGAGCGTTCTCTATTTCCTCATCTAGAGTATCCCAAGACTCGCTTCTTACTTTTCTCTGACCTCTAGCAGATTGAATATTCAGCATTCTCTCATGTGTTGTTTGGAGCTTTCACTGTAGTGATTTTTTATACTATTAACTTTTCCCACTACGATTTTTCATTTTTTATCTCAGTAAAAAGTGAAATAGATCTCAGTAAAAAATTCAGTAGTTGAATTAATCTGAGTAAAAATGTAAGTTACTGAATTATTCTCTGTAATTTCAGTACCTTATCCCTGTAATATCAGTATTTCTCAGTAAGTTTCAATTAGCATATTCCAGTAATTCTATGTAACATTCTATTAGAATAACACACCAATCCTTGATAACATTCTCCATTACTCTCTCTCCTCCCACATCTCACCTCAAAACTCTTCCATCATCAATCTTAAACCTCATTATACCTTTCTCTCCTTATATCAATCAACCACCATTTTGTGCCTCACCCACCACCAAACCCCACAACAAAATTTCCCAGAATTTTTCGATGAGATTAAATTGACAGCTTTGTCATGGAAAAGCCAAACGCCCAAACTCGGTCACTGTCTCGTACTCTGAACCGGATATTCCCCGAGCAGAACGAAGGGACGTCGTTCTTCGCCAATGAGCGCAGACAGTCGATCGAACGCGCGGCCAGCGCCAGCAACTCGTCGCTGTACGTCCCACCGTGGACAGAGCCGTACATCATTGGGGTCGCCGGTAACTCGGGCTCGGGCAAAACATCTGTGTCGCAGAAGATCATCCAGGAGTTGAACCAGCCGTGGACGGTGTTGCTCTCGTTCGACAACTTCTACAACCCGTTGACGGAGGAGGAGCGCCAGCAGGCGTTCGAGTGCAAGTTTGATTTCGACGTGCCGCACTCGTTCGACATGGACTTGATGTACGAGACCATCAAGAAGATCAAGCGCGGCGAAAAGACGGACATCCCGCTCTACTCGTTCAAGCTACACAACAGAACGTCAAAAACAACGACGGTCTACGGGGCCAACGTGATCATCATCGAGGGCATCTACGCGTTGCACGACCCGAGGTTGCTCGAGTTGATGGACCTCAAGATCTACGTGGACACCGACTTGGACATCTGTCTTGCGCGCCGGTTGACGAGAGACATTTTGTTGAGAGGCAGGGACTTGCAGGGTGCCGTGCAGCAGTGGGAGCGTTTTGTCAAGCCCAACGCTGTGAGGTATGTCAACCCGCAGACGAGCAACGCGGACTTGATCTTGCCGCGCGGGTTGGAGAACAGCACCGCCATCAACTTGATGATCAAACACGTGGAGAAGCAGCTCGCGTTGAAGTCCGTGCAGCACCTCAAGGCCTTGAAGGAATTGGGTGTGTATGCGGCTGGCGACGTTGCAGACATCCCCAACTTGAAGATCTTGCCTGTGACGAACCAGTTGCGCGGCATCAACTCGATCTTGTTCAACAAGGAGACCGAGAGGTCTGACTTCATCTTTTCGTTCGACAGAATGTCCATTTTCATCATCGAAGAGGCACTCGAGTTTTTGACAGCTGAGAGTTACGAGGAATTTACGATGCGTACCTCCGCGAAACACGACTACACCTACAATGGTTACAAGTTCAAGGACGACATAATAGCCGTCAACATCATCCGTTCTGGAGACTGTTTTCTGAACTCGGTCAAGAAGACCATTCCAGACGTTCAAATTGGAAAGATGCTTATTCAGAGCGATTCGCAGACAGGTGAACCGCAATTGCACTACTCGAGCTTGCCTTCTGGTCTTGGGGCTGGCAGCAAGAAGATCTTTCTCTTTGACTCGCAGGTGATCAGTGGAGCAGCGGCGATTATGGCAATCCAAGTTTTGATTGACCACAAGGTGAAGCCGGAGGAGATTGTGTTGTGTGCTTATTTGAGTACCGAAATCGGGTTGGGTAGAATCAAGCATGTGTTTCCACAGGTGAAGACAGTTATTGGGAAGTTGTCTTCGACAGAACCAAAAAAGGGTTTATGGTATAATGAGGAACAATTTAGAGATGATGATTGGTGTTTCAGGAACAGGTTCATAGATGGGTTATATTTTGGTACTGATTAACTGATTCATGTTTACTGATGCTCATGGTTATGCTGATGCTCATGAATATACTGATGCTCATGGATATACTGATGCTCATGGATATACTGATGCTCATACATGTTGTACATTGCACAGAATCATAGATGGGTTGTGCTTTGTATTCACGGATGTTGTACTTTGGTACTAAAAACTGCACTCTACTGTCAAAGACTATTTGTCTGAAGACTGTACTTTCGCACTCATTTAAACAAAAGACTATACTTTTTAGAAATCAAGAACTGTACTTTGGTGCTGATTGGATCGTAGAGCGTACTTTGGTACTGATTGGCGTATATACTCACATTGATACTATTTCACTTACTGCCCCATGAAAGTGTTTGGTTCATATACACCAATTCGGTGCTGATTGTTCAAATACTGTACCTTGCTAGTGATTGGTTCGTATATACCACTTTGAATATGATTGTTCAGACTGTACTTTGATACTGAATCGTTCGTATACTCGATACTGGCAGGTTTATAAACTTCGATTCTGATTGTTCGATACTGACAGGTTCATACGCTTGATTCTGATTGTTCACTTGCTTTGATACTGATAGGAAAAACACTTAAATTCTGATTGTTCGCATACTCGATACTGACAGGTTCATACACTTAAATTCTGATTGTTCGCATACTTGATACTGACAGGTTCAAACACTTAAATTCTGATTGTTCGCATACTTGACACTGATATGATCATCTACTGATTTTTCATACACCACGTACGTACTTTCTAGTTCACATACTTCCTTCCATACTCAAACAGTACTTAATAGACCATTCATACATTATCTATATACACTATAAAAGACGTGGATTCGTAAACTTGATTGCAGATGCCTTTCTCCTGTAGTGCTTACGGCAAAAGTCAGTGCCTACACTGGAGTTTCTTCTTGCTAGGTGGCCCGGCCGACTGGCCGTGGGACTGGTGGCCGGGGTGTTGTCTGGAGTGATATCTGGGGTGGACTCAGGGATCTCCTGGCGGACCACCTGTTGTGATTCCTGGTGGAATTCGTGTGTGTTGCTTCTTGCAGCGCTCAAACTGTTGTCCTCGCAGTTTATGTCTACTATGGAGATGGCCTCCCCCAAGTTCGGCATGCTGTGTGATTTGTACGAGTAGACGAGCCAGGCTTCTCTGGGCACGTTTGGGAGCGCATTCTGCTGGATGGCTATCAGGAAGTGTGGATTCATGATTGTTTTTGAAAAACTCCAGGGGGAGCAAAGATGATGTGGGGTATCGTATGGTTTTTTGGCTGCAAATGGAAAAGGAACGAACTAACGAACGAACGAACAAAGGAACGAAGTGAGTTTGTGAGAGATGGAAAGGTGATCGAGCAAACTCACTACGTTCGTTTGCAAGAGATAAACAAGTGGTGTGAGTGTGAGAGATAAACAAGTGGTGAGGTGTTGATATGGACTGGTGAGGACTGATTTGAGAGAGAACTTATAATGTGTAAGTTAACGTGAGTGACTGATATGTCGATGATGAGTGAACAGGTGATCTGATATTTTAAACAGTCAGAGAGTTCAAGTACAAGTGAGAACAATATCAGTGTAATTAAGAATGAAAATGAACTATCACCCTCTCACTCACTCGCTTCTCTCTTTCGTTGGCCTTGCTCATGTCACAATATAAACCAACATTCCAACCTAAACTAAAAACGCTAAACAATATCCATCTACACCCGAACTCGGCAACCACAGGCAACAACCGACCGTGTTTGTGTTTGACAGACGGACGGCTAACCACGGCACACGTCACACTACCCTAAATTCAAATGTAGGCTACTCGGTTTTTAGATACACACTCAACTAAAAGGTGGCCCCATAATGCCCATATTGCCTCACAATGCCCCATAATACCCACAATGCCATACAATTCCCCACTTGATAAGCCAACAGTTGTCCAACTTTTCACTGGGGTTCAAACATACATACAAGCCACGTGAACGGAACTTATCGTCCGCTTCTCCACAAATATTGTCGCAGTCACAATAATCAGCAAATTACTTATCTATTCCTATTACTCAGAGCACTTTCAATACATCCATGATAAGGACACTCAGATTTGCTAGACACTACTCCAAGCAGTTGCTGTTGAAGGACTTGAACCAATCCACACTCAAGGCCAACTACGCGGTCAGAGGCGCGATTCCCATCAGGGCGGGCGAGCTCCAGTTGAAGATCAAGAAGAACCCCGACTCGCACGGGTTGCCCTTTGACGAGATTGTGCACGCCAACATCGGAAATCCGCAGCAGTTGAACCAGCAGGCATTGACGTGGTATAGGCAGGTGTTGTCGCTCTTGCAGTACCCCGAGCAGAAGGACCATGGGTTCCCCACGGACGTGGTTGCACGCGCCGAGCGCATTTTGGAGGATGTGAGCTCGCTTGGTGCGTACTCGCACTCACAGGGCTCTGCGTATGTGAGAGATTCGATCGCAGAGTTCATCACCGAGAGAGACGGCGGAGAGAAAGCCGACCCTGACGATATCTTTTTGACGAGCGGCGCGTCGGCCGCAGTGCTGTACTTGATCCAGGTGCTTTCGACACCCACGAGCGCGTTTTTAATCCCGATCCCGCAGTATCCGTTGTACACGGCGAGCATTGCGTTGAACGACTCGACGCCCATTGGCTACTACTTGAACGAGGAGAACGGGTGGTCCACCAACCCCAAGGAAATCCAGCATTTGGTTGAGGCCAACCCGGACAAAGACATCAAGGCATTGGTGGTGATCAATCCGGGCAACCCGACCGGGTCCATCTTGACCTACGACGACATTGCGCACTTGATTGAAATTGCCTCGGAAAACGGACTCGTGATCATCGCGGACGAGGTGTACCAAAACAACATTTTCGAGCTGGAGTTCATTTCGTTCAAGAAGGTGTTGCAGGACTTGAAGAAGAAGGACTTTGAGCGCTACTCCAAAGTGCAATTGGCGTCGTTGCACTCCACCTCCAAGGGTGTGTCGGGCGAGTGTGGCCAGAGAGGAGGGTACATGGAGCTTGTGGGGTTCACGGACGAGGTCAAGTCTGTGTTGTTCAAGTTGGCGTGCATTAACTTGTGCTCTGTTGTTTCTGGCCAGGCGCTTGTGGAGTTGATGGTCAACCCCCCAAAGCAGGGAGAACCCTCGTTCCAGGTGTACTATGACGAGACTGAAAAGATCCACAGCGACCTCAGACAGAGACTGAGTCTGTTGTACGCTGCGTTCGAGAAAATGGAGGATGTTCTGTGCAACAAGCCCCAGGGTGCCATGTACTTGTTTCCGAAGCTAGACTTCCATGTTGAACAGTACCCCAAATTGTTCGCGAAAGCCAAGGAAACGAACTCTGAGATTGACGATGTGTACTGTATGGAGTTGTTGGAGAACACGGGTATCTGTTGTGTTCCTGGCAATGGGTTTGGGCAGGCCAAGGACACTTTTCACTTGAGAACAACGTTTTTACCGCCTGGCTTGGACTGGATTGAGAGATGGTCCAAGTTCCATGGTGAGTTTGTGGGTAGGTATAAGGAGTAGTATATTCATAAAAGTTAGGACAATTTGCAAGCTATGAGTAAATTAGGGAGCATGTCTACATAGTCAATTTGAAATGATATGATGACTTATGGGGTAAAATAGGGATCTTGTCGATCTTGTGTGTTGAGACTACAACTGGATGACAGGATTGGCTTGCCTAGGGAAGTCCATAGCAATCTCATTACTGAAAGAGGCAACGATCAGGATGATCGTTGAGTAGTAGATTGGTGTTAAGGGATATAGAAAAATTCGGATTCCAGAATTTTGGTTTGTCGTATAGCTTGGAGTGTTAGGGTTTTGTCGTATAGGTGGAGCTCATGGGTGTTAGAGTTTGGTCGTATCGGAACTACTAAGGAGAAAGAAAGATGGCAACCCTTAGTCTCTAAAAAGGAGAAGAATTTCTTCAAAATGGAATAAGGAATAGTACTCAAAATTGAATGAAAGGAGAATAGCTACAAAACGGAATGAAAAGGAGAACAAAACAAAGGAGAATAGCTCTACTTGATGGAATAAAACGGAGAGAACTCTACAAATTTAGTGTAAAGAAGTCATTACTACTTTAGTGAGAAAACGAAAAAAGCCTCACAAATTTAAGATAAAGAACAAAATTAGAATTTAAGATATTCACAAACAGTCCCATCAGGGTCTACTCAAATACTTAGTAATCTGGAAAGTTGTAGCGCTTTCTATTCTAAAGTCTAGAATGACTACTTCTAAAACGGTAATCTTAGGAAACATATCAATCAACAAAAAATTCAATGAAAATCCTATGAAATTCCTAAGAAAAATGCTTGTCCTAGTAATTGCCTTGAAAATCAGCACATCCAAGGGGAAATGGAAGATCAGTAGTTTACAAAATATTGAACCTACCAATATTTCCTAGACCCGAATGCTAAACCTTCCTTCAATTCCATCACTTCCAGAAGTTCCAAAAGTTTCTATCAACGCCAAGTAACGCTCAGAGTGCTAATGCAATGGCAAAAAACAAAAATCTGAGGCGCTTTTAGTAAGTTTTCTAGCCGTTCCCTAGCGGACATAAAATGTAAATGCGCCTAAGAACGGCCGTCCCGAAAAATCATCTCCGGCTCAGTCACAAGCCTGAAAAAATGTTTTTTTTTATGCACCGTTAACCTTTTGCTTGCGGATCGCTTGCTTAATCTCGTTTATCTGTAGATTGTGGAACAACTGGGGTGGCCAGATTTTTGTCTAAATTTTTGTCGAGTACAATAGTGCTTTAGACGTCAAATGTGTATCGGGTCGGATGCTGGCAGGTTTTTAGTTCCGTGGAACGGTTTGTCAGCGTTTTGTGATGCCGTTCCAGTCATCGTCCTGCAAAAGCTGTATTGTTTAGGGTTCCAAAGGCGATTATTTTGCAGTGCGGTTGCTTGCCCTGTAAAGTTTAAATTTGTGGAGCAAAGGAGATTCTGAATTGGGTGGTTGCGAAAAATCTAAATCTAAATCAAGGTATTGTACGAGGGAGTGTGGTGGAGGATGCGAGGGAAGTTGAGGTTCTAGGATGGTGGTAACAGGGTATGGGGAGAATTAGTCTGTTAGTGTGATTCGATAGGAAAGCACAACCAGATTGCAGCTGATTATTTTTTTTAGTGTGTTAGCACGGCAGAGAAGAGAGAAAAGGTAGATTTGACAAAATTGTATGCCATGGTAGTATGTTAACTACATGTAGCAAGAACTCCATATAGATATGCCATGTTAACAGTAGAAAGTACACAGAGATATGCCATGTTAACAGCATAATATACCCGTAGATATATCATGAACATGCACTCACAACATATATATGCCATGGTTAATATTTAAGACCCATTATACCCATTATTACCCAAGTAACAGCATGAATCTTATCATCCTCATCCTATTAGCAACAATATCATATGCCACCAACTTCACAATTGACATCGATGACTACAACAACAATCACCAGATCTCAATTCTCTCAGTCCCTAGGGCCGCACCCTCAGTGATCACGAAAAGCTTCGATACCCCCGAGGCCATGACCCGCTCACCCTTCTGGAAGCTAGTGCGGAACGAAAAAGTGGACCGCAACAACACGGTGATCCACGTCAAGCTGACCAATTCCGTGTATTTCTTTGGCCCCGCGAAGCCGTCCAAGGAGGTGGAGTTGTATGAGGTGCAGTTTGGCGATGAGGAACTCGTTGCAGCCACACACATGCCCGTTTCCTACTGCATTTCAGCCAAGCTCTCACTGGCGGGAGGGACGTACACGCAGGCGAACCAGTTCCGGAGCACCCACCAGTTTTCGTTCCTGCCCGTGGCCACGGCCGCCTTGCTCTTTGAAGGAACCGCGGTGGCCTCGCTCAGCAACAAGGGCGCGTCGTTCCAGTTCAGCAACACCGGCGCCATCCTGTGCGACGTCAGGCCCGGCCACACCATCCAGGTGTTTGCCTCGTACAACTACATATCGTACCCGCAGTCGCGCATAAGAACAGTGCTCTATGACAAAAGCTTGAAAACGGCCCTCAAGACTGCCTGGACCGAGTTCCCCACCAGCTCCAACCCGGCACTCAACAAATTCGGCCTGGTCTTCTTGGACCCGAACGAGGTCCCAAACCTCTATTGCGTCGATGATACGGCCGTGCTCCAGTGCTCCAAAGACCTTCCTGCTCCTCTGGCCTAGCTAGCTGTCCCATCTCAATATCGGTGATTGTTAGACCCGAAATCCTTTCTTTTCGCGCCAAAAAATATTTGCAGCACAGTGCTGCATTGTTTTTTTTTTTTTTTATTAAATTTACTTGTGATCGTACAGCTCGTTTATGAATGCAAAAACGCCAGAGGTTTATATATAATGTAGTTTGCCCCCAGGAATTGAGTGGGTAAAAGCATGTTTTTAGTAGACCTGACACTCCGGGTGTTCCCATATATATTAGGCAAGATCTACCATCCCAAGAGCAAGGAGGATAAGACGGTTCCAAGGTCGTCAAGCGAGCACAACAACTTGCACAGACTAGTGACGCGCACGTTCAAGCGCAACCATTCTGATGCCAGTCTCAGTCCTGAGAAGCCTGTGCTGCGGAGGAACAGCACGGCCAGTCGTTCGAGAAGTGTTTCGCGCAAAGAAGCCAAGACAAACCGAAGACACACGTACCCGTCGGTGCACGCGAATGCTTGGGGGGTGGAGCCGGGTGACGAACCTGTAATATCGTCCAGCCACGCGCTAAATGGAGGTGCGACGGTCGCGTCGCTTCCGCCGTCCCCGAGCGAGCTCGCGTCCGTCGACCTCCCCCAGATCTCCGTGCTCCCGGCCCAGAAACACTTTCTGTTGGAGCTGAACCTGATGATACCGTGGGTGAGCCCCACGCAGTTTTCGCAGTCCACCATGAAAAAGCTGAATCTGTTCAATGGGGTGAAGACGAGCAATCTGTTGCTGCCGTACATGTACGTGATTCCGGACATTACCGTGGATGTGTCGTTGTCGCAGAGCCACACCAATCAGCTGCTGAACTATTCTTCGTATGGTCATTATGAGGATGATCATCCGATGGAGAAGAGAGTTAGATTTGCGTCAACTTAATTAGATTATTTGAATCTTACAAGATTACACTGGTGAACTTTTCCAAGATAACACTGATGAATTTCTTCATGATTACACTAGTGAATTTGCATCTAATATACACTGGTGAATTTTGCTTCAAGTTTACACTGGTGAATTATTTGCACCAAGTTCAAACTGTTAACTCATTTGCAAATGCTCTGGTAACTTTCAAATACTCTGGTATTCAAATGGTGAATAATGGAAATCCCATACCTTCCTGAATATAGATGAAATTGTCAGATGAATGATGTTACCAGGGATCAAACTTCAATAACGACGTTACGATAGGAAAATTATAGATCTTAGTTAATATTGCTGAGTAGGGCATTGTAGCTCGTATAGAAGTTTAATAGTGGGGTGTACATTATCATGTGATACCTAGAAAGTAATCACTGGTAGCTATCAAGTGACCATTAGGATGATACAGTTTAGGTTTGCCTCTTCCGGATCCACATTCTACCGTCGTTTAATTTTACGTGAGCACTCTGTGACCACATTTTACATCCGGAGTAGCCCATCTTCCTTGCCGTTGGTCGCCATTCCCATGGTTTCTTGGCATAATCACAATAACGCTTTGATTAATTGCATCTTTGTTTGCGAACAATGAATCGACGTGGGTCTGCTGGAGTCACCCTTCATTCGATTATCTTATTCTCTTGAGAGGAGAACTCGTTTGGTCAAATAGGTTGCAAGTTGATTGTTAGGTTTATTGAATTGTGCGAGAAAAAATGGACTGAATTTGGATTGTGAGAGAGATAATAAGAATCCATTTGGATTGTGCGAGAAATAATGAGACTCAATTTTGCATTGTGAGGATTATTGAAGTTGGATTTGAATTGTGTTAGATTTATCTGGTTTGGATTTGAATTGTGTAAAGTTGGAGTGTTTAAGTTTGGGGGATGAATTTGTTATCAGTGAGAAGTTGGTTATAATGATGAAAAAGGTATCGAAATTTAATGACTTTCTAGTTAGTCAGTAGCATGGCATGTAAAGCTTTGATGGTTCTCGTTAATGAACTCACAAATTGAATTTTGTGGCGACAGAGAATAACACGAAGCCGGAGTTGTGTTGCGCTTGCTTGTGCCTACCTACACATGTCTTACCAGCAAAATTCAAGAAATGGGTTGATGTTGTTAAGAAAAATTGAGTAGTGAAGTGGATCGAGATTTTGCAATGTTTGTAGAGAATGAGTTGAGGGAAATAAAGTCGATGATCAGAAAGAAGAAGAGCATAAAGTAGATGATCATAAGAAAAAGAGAATATATTGATGAACATAAAGATGAATATGGCGATGATCAAGAAATTGCTGGTGGTGTACACCTCCACTTGCAATCATAATTTCTCCTACATTTTCTACTTCTTCGAAGAAAATCCACATAAGCTCAAGCTGTAATGTACAAAGAGAAATTCTCGGTCTTAATGGTAACGAAGATCCAAGTGAAATGACAACTGTGAGATTCATCGTTTAGTATAAACGTGTCTTGACTTAGCAACAAACGACTCTCCTGGTTTAGTAGTCCCATCCGATTGTGCAACCGTACGACAAGTTGAGAATTTGCAGTTTGCAGCCAGTTCAGTGATTTGACGGATTTCTCTGATAAAGACGTAATGGAGTGAGTGCGCACCGGGTAAATTGAAAGCTAAATTTGTTCAATAGGATATCAGTCACACGAAGTGGTGTTAGTTTCCCTAACTGACGATTTGTTTGGTGTTTGCAACCTTAATCACCACATTTTGCTCTACAGTACTTAAGAATAGGATTTGAGTCTCTGCAACTTGTCTTAGGAGAATTTAGAATAAAAATTTCGCTTGGATAACTAGGATGGAGAGCGTGGTTTGGAGAAGTTAGTACTGAGAAGTCATAATGAACTAGTCTTGAGAACTACTTGAAAACTAGTAGAAGAAGGTTGAACGGAGAACTTGGGTGGTGAACGTAGAACGGATAACTTAGAATGGAGAACTTGTACGGAAAACCATGGAGAACCAGAATGGAGAGTTTAGCATAGATAACCTAGAACGGAGAACCTTTATGTAGAACGAACTACGTTAGCATGGATAACTAATATGGAGAACAGAATTATGGATAAACATAGAGAATGAAGCTTGGAGAACTGAAAAGTTAAAAACTAATAGAAAAAGCTTAGAGCGGATAATTTAGTATGGATAACTCATACGGAATGAGGAACATAGTAAGTAAAACTTAGTATGCTGAACGTAGTATCTAGAGTTTAGCATATAACTTTGTATGGAGTACATAGTATGGAGAACTAGCACGGATCACAAAGTACGGAAAGCTAAAATGGAGAGGAATATAGTGTTAATAACTGGTATGGAGAGCTTAGTATGCAGAGCAAGTTTGTAAAGCTTAGTATGTAGAACATAGAAGGAGAACATAACATGGAAAACTAGTGTAGAGCGCTTACTTGCAGAACATAGTCTGGAAAATTTAGTTAGGATAACTTTGCATAGATAACTGATAAGAAGAACTATATGAAGAGCATAGTATGAAGAAGAGGTACAGAGAACTAGTTTGGATGACTTAGTGGTAGGATAACTTGGTATGGAGAAGTAGTAGTGGGCACGTTGTATGGAGAACTAGTAGGAAGTACTAGAGTGGAGAACGTAGTACCGAAAAATTGGTATGGATAACTTAGTATGGAACATAGTGTGGAAAAAAGCATGGAATACTTACTAGTATGGATAGCTTAGTATGGAGGACTGAAATGGAGAGAGTATGGAGAAGCTAGAACGGTTAGCATCGTATAGTCAACTTAGTATGGTTATCTTAGTAAGGTTAACTATGGAGAACTAGTACGGAGAACAAGTATCTGGAATTATTTCTGCGGGTAGAGCATACTTAGTTTACGGATTACTAAGAAATCAGATTTACCATACCAAGATTATAAAATGCGAGTCCATTTTATACCACACATTTAGTTTTCAAATTTTCATAACCTAGAGTACAAGAGATCTGCCATCCAATCGTTACTCCACCACCCATACAACTCCACACTACAATCTACCAACCCATAACAATCACCCTACCAAGAACATTCTTAACCAATACTCACGTGCCCAAAAAGAAAACAGACTACAAAAGATTTTTACAGACAAACAACAAACTAGAAACTCACCAGTCTGAGAGATAAAGAATAGTTGAGTTTTAGCCAAACACTGAACACTCTAGAGGAGACACCAGCACACACACACCAAACAAAGACTCAGAGATTTTCAGAATATTGCTATTTTTAGAATGCAGTTGAAGAGCATTCTTTCAGGATTCGTGTTGCAAGCACTCCTCAGCCGAGTGAGCGCCGACGTCGACATCACATCGCCCACCGGAGGATCGTTTTCTGCGAGCGGTGGTCTGACCAGCGTGGACATTGTGTGGGACGACGACACCACCGACAACGACGACCCTGCGTCGCTCTCGCAGGTCACAGGCTACACCATCTCGCTCTGCACAGGCCCCAACGACGACATCGAGTGCTTCAAGACGTACGCCAACAAGCAGCAGATCAGCGCGATGAAGTACACGGCGACCATCAAGAACACGGACGCGCCCAACGGCGTGTACTACTTCCAGGTGGTGGCGTTGTTCGGGGCCGGGTACACGAACCACTACTCGCCGCGGTTCACGTTGTCAGGTATGTCGGGTCCGTCGTCGACGGTGTTGCTCGACGGGTCGCCCACGGTGCTCGTGGTGACGGCGACGGGCGACCCACCGGACGCGCAGATCTCGGTCGGCGGCGTCGGCGGCGCCATCAACTCGGCCTCCTTCAGCATCCCGTACACCGAGCAGACGGGCAAGACCAAGTTTGCGCCGATGCAGACGCAGCCGGGGTCCACCGTCACGGCCACTACCTGGCTGATGCAGTACCCGACGTCGCTGGTGTCGTACTACTCGGTGGCTCAGAAGTCTCCGAACGCGAGAACCACAATCACCCCGGGTTGGGACTACACGCCTACGTCGTTGGTGAACTGGGCGTCGGTGGCTCCGTACCCTACGTATTTCTATCCAGCTAGTGAGAGGGTATCGAAGGCTTCGTTGCTGTCTGCTGCGAAGAAGAAGAGATGGGTTGATTAGGTTTGTGATTTTCATTTTATTGAGGAGAGGTGATTTGGTTTATGAGATTGCTGAATTGGTTTCTTGAGATTGGATTTGGTTTGTTGAGATTTGGTGAATTTGAGTAAGATTTGGTGAGTTAGGTGAATTTGGTGAGTTACAGGTGAATTTGAATGAATTTGAGGTGATTGAGAGGAATTTCAGTGAGTTTTAAGTGACTAATTTTTCTTAATTCTCACTCTCCTCTCAAACAAAAGAAGTTTTTTGATGGATGGAATACAAGAGTATTTATGGATCCAATGGAATTTATAAAGTTAAGAGTTAGTAGATGTAATTAATTTGGTTGTTATATTGCTAATTTAAGACTGTGTAAATGGAGTGCACATAAAATAGAGTTTTTAAGTTCACGCTGAGATTGAAAAGAACCAATATGTGTATGAAGGTCCCGAAAGCAGGTTGTAAGCCTGTACAGATGAACGTGTGGATGCCTAAAGGAGAGATGGAGGTGTCTAAAGGGAAGGAGGAGGAAGTATTGAAAGAAAAAACAGAAGAAAAGGTGGAGGAAAAGCGTCAACAATTGAGATATGATGTGTATGAATATGGAGAGAAGTTGGACAACAAAAATGAACTCATCCACACATTTGACATCGAAAAACAATCAATCGCTTCTCCTAGATCAAAAATCCACTTGTATGTTGGTTCGTTCGTTCTCCTCCTCATTATCTTCAAATCAATAGCGGCTTACTAGCGCTTTCGCATACACTATCTAAATTGGGAAGCGAATTTTAACCAATTTTCATTATATAAATGGAAGCAAGATCTTGCTAAATCACCAATGTTATTCAATATACTACTCAGCTGTACAGTAGCTTTGGCCCAAGTACCCATTTCCAACTACAACCATGAAGAATTGTCTTTTTTAGACAGCGTTTACGGTGCTTTGTTTGAGTCCTCCACAGGAAAACCTATTTTGATGGCCTCCGATGAACAAACTTACCACCACCATGTCAACCAGAAATACGCCAGCATGAGCCAATTGAACTTGCCCGACGCAGACGATACCGACGACTTGCTTTTGCCGTCGATGTTGGGTGGTTTCGTCACGTACGCACACCTTCCTCCACTCAACTGCTTTGCGGGAGAGAGCAGCATAGATGTTGCCATTTTGGGCGCGCCTTTCGACACCGGGGTCAGCTACAGCCCGGGAGCACGGTTTGGACCCGAGGCGATCAGGTCAGCATCGCGAAGGTTGGTTTCGTACGGCCTGGGCAACGAAAAGGACTACTCCTACCCTTTGAACCCGTACAATCTTGCGTCGCACAACTACAGTATAGTTGACTGTGGAGACGTGCCGTTGACGCCGTTCGACAACCGGATAGCACTCGACCAGTTGTATCGTGCGACACGAGCCGTCCACAGGCACGACGGAAACGAAACGAAAACTCCCAGAGTGATCTTGCTCGGTGGAGACCACACCGTCTCGATAATGGGCATAAAATCAGCCTACGAGCAGCACGGCGAACCCATACACGTAATCCACTTTGACTCGCACATCGACACATGGGACCCCAAGTACTTGGGCGGCGGAATCACAGACTACATGAAGTTGAACCACGGCACCTTCTTGCACTATGCACACGAAAAGGGATACATTGCAGACACGCACAACTACCATGTTGGGATCCGTGCGCCGTTCATTGACGACGTGGCGGACCCCGAGATCGACGCGGAGTGCGGGTTCAACGTCATTGGGATGGGCGAGATTGAGCGCCACGGCGTGCGTAGCGCCATCAGGAGGTTGCACAGGCACTTGCGGGGAAAAAAGGTGTATGTGACGGTGGACATTGATGTGTTGGACCCTGCGTATGCGCCTGGGACGGGCACCATGGAGGTGGGGGGGCTCACGACGCGGGAGTTGACTGCGATTTTGGACGGCTTGGACGGGCTTGACGTTGTTGGGTGTGATGTGGTGGAGGTGAGTCCTCCTTTTGACACGAATGCGCAGATTACGAGTTTGGCTGCGACTGCTGTGATTGATTCTTTTTTGAGGGTGATCGTGAAGAGGTGAAAAGAGAGAGTGATGATAAGGAGCAAGAGGTGAGGATAAGGACAAAAGAGATGATGAAGAGGTTCACAGGCAGAGAATAAAATGGAAGTGTAGTGGAAGAATCACAGATCAATAAAGTAGAAAAGTGACAAAGAAGTATACTGTGAATGAGAATCACAGTGATAAATTAGAATACAGTGGACAAGAATCATAGTGATAAAGAACTATACAGTGGAATCAAAGTGATAAAGTAGAATGGATAAGAATCACAGTCAAAAAGTAGAATACAGTGGTTAAGAATCACAGTTAAAGTAGAAATACAATTGAAAGACAAATCAGTTGGTCTAGGGACACTGGGGGACTTAAAGAATACCCATCTAAATTATCTAAATTGAACAACAATAACGAATAATGGATCCAGGAAAATGCTAGGCTGGGGGCCACGGTGGACCGAGAGGATCACCACAATTATGCTGAACAGCAATGCGACGGCCAATAAAGGAACTATTGTGCTAAGACTATTAACTACCTCACAATGGAATATAAACCACACCCATAATAAAGTTATGAAGCAACATCACAATAGAATAGTATATCCATTGTGGTAGTAGAGGAAACTTCAAGAGAGGGATATGTGATCTTGTCACTCCTGAAAGAAGTGGGGATTCTTCTCCTCGAGGAGGAGTCATGGAGTGGCTTATTTCGTGAGTATTCGAGCTAGCTCTTGAGTTATAAAGATATTTATGTTGTCATCTTTATAACAAACGGTGAGAGAATCAGAGAGATAAGTGAGATAGAAATAGTATTGAGTGTGATTAAAGACAATCAAGATGATCTATAATGATCTCAAGTGAGTGGATTGAAGAGAATTACACTGATGAATAAAGTAGAATTCTCAAGTGCAATACAGACAACCAAAGTGATGAATAATTATTTTAAGTGAAAGGAATAAAGACAATCATGGTGATGAATACGCAGAAATACATACAGCAAGTAAATAAGTAAAAAAACTGGTGAGTGGAAGAAAGAGACACAAGTGATGATTAAGGTAGAATTACGGTGGAGAAGTAGAATCACAAGTGGTCGGAATGAAGAGAATCATGCTATAAATATGTGGGAGAACAGTGAGTGGAATAATGGCAATCACAGTGAACAAAGTATGAGCACAGGGAATTGAATTTGAGAACCCTAACTTCACTCTTTAAACAACTCCATCAAAATAACTAGTACATTTATAGAACCGCGACTTTATACGCAGCTTTATACCACGACTTCTATCGCGACCTCTGCCGCGACTTTAACGCGACTTTATATCAATCCAAACTGATACTTCTTGGCACATTAAAGTTTGACAAGTATCCTTTCGGGAGAAAAACATCTAAAGGGTGGAATATTTTCCTGAGGTCTGTAAAAAGTGCAGGGAAGTGAATGAAATGATTCGTGGCTGCAAATTAGCGTGAAGTAGCGCAAGAGTGCAGAATACTTGGTGGAGCCTTGTGGGTGTCAAAGTGAGCTAAAAATACCTGTATTAACTCAAGTTTACTTAACATTGAAGACAGCATACTCGACTCGAAAACAACACGCACCTCAGCATCAACACCAGTTTCACATTCAGCCCCATGGCAGCCATATGAGCCAACACAATCCCAACATTCACAAGGTGCCGTGGTCGCAGCAAACTGAAAATTTGCAACCAGATATGCAGGTACTCAACAAAATACGCCAACTTAGTAATACTTTTTGGGAGTGGACTAATTCACTCAACTGTACTCACTACTTACTGTACTACTGTATCTACTGAACTTACAGTTTTTGCAGTACTTACAGAACTAAAGTAGTTACAGTACTAAAGTACCAACTGAACTAATAGTACTACAGTACTTACTGAACTAACAGTATTACTGTACACCAGTACACCGCTTATTGCACCAGCCGTTAATTTAATCTTAATTAATCAAATTTAAACCTCCAATCACCCCATTCTTCTCAGAAAACGACTTTTAATGCCATTCTCAGATAACGTTGTTTTCAAAGTTTGTAAAAGTCTTTTTTATGCCATTCTCAGCCATCTTTTAATTCTTTTCTTAGTAACTATTTTTCCTCTATCTTTTCATCTGAGCACTTTTAATCCTTTCGCACTTTTGATCCTTTGCACTTTCAATCCATTGCCTCAGTCCTTCATTACTTTCAAGCCTTTCGCACTTCTAACTAACATCGAAAACAATCCCTTCATAAAGGTCAAATCTTTTTAATGCCCCAACCTCTAATCTTTAATCCTAATTCATCCCCACACCCAATCCTCGAACAAAACCTAATCCTCGAACCAGCAACAAAAACAAACGTGCAAAATCAGCCATCACAAAAGACATTCCAAATTCTGAAACGTCATTCAGATCCGTGCTCTTGGGGCCCCCTTCAGCAACAATAACAGATTGCGCCAGATTTTCCGTGGCCGGCCAGGCCTTGAGGATCGGCACAGCCTTGGATCGAATGTTACACAGAAGGAAAGCCAAGAGGGAAGGTTAGGAAGAAGGACTAAGAAGAAGTAGAAGGGCGGAAGAAATGAGAGGAATCAAGTAAAGAGAAAAGCACTAAAGGAAAACTAATGAGAGGAAAACTAATGAGAGGAAAACTAAACAGAGAAATCAACTAACCAGAGAAATCAACTAAACAGTGAAACTAAAGAACTCAGAAAACAATAGCAAGTCTTTTCTTTTCAATGTTTATATTTACCCGCTGTTCCCCAATTTACGCAGTTCTATTCTTAAATATTCAGGGCAAAAAAAAATAGAGAATAGAATCAGCATGGCACAGAGAGACTTGACGTACAACACGCCGCGGGACGCTGAGCCCGAGCGTCGCAACGAGTACGAGTCTGCGCTGAGCTCGCAGCAAAACTTGGGCAACCCGTTCAACTCGCCGCCCGAGTCGGCGCTGTTCAGGTCGTACGAGCAGCAGTCGTCAGACTCTGGGCTGGGCAGCGCGACGGGGTCCGGCTCGGGGTCCGCTGGGTCGCACATGTACAGCGACCAGGCGCCGCGCACCAACCACATCAACGAGACGTACGCACGCGAACGCGGTGGCGACGACGACCAGTACGGGCGCCCGTTCAACGCATACAATGGGTACTATGACGGGTCCAAGTTGCTTCTGAATGACAATTCTTCGGGGGAGGCACCTCCACACGGCGTGGTGGCACCTGGCGGGCACAGCGGCAGCGGTGTTGGAGCATCCAACAGCCTCCAGTCCAAGTCGGGCTCGCGCGGTGGCCGCTCCACCGCCAACTCCCGCTACTATGGCGACATGGCCGCCAACTCCGCCGTCTACGCCTCCAACATGATCCACGTGCCGCTGGAGTTCGACCGGTACCCGCTGATGGCAGGCTCGCGCGTGGTGTCGCTGACGTCGTTGTCCAACATGGCTGCCGGCTTGGGCCCCGCGGGCGGAGCGACCGCCGGCGCAGGCACCGCGTTGCTTTCCAGCCTGCTCCTCAAGCTGGACGCAGAGGCGCTGTCGTTATCCTCAAACCCCTTCCAGCACAGCACCGATTTCTCGCCGTTTGGTGGGTATCCAGCCCTGCTGTTCCCTTTACATATCGATGAAAAAGAACCAGATGATTACTTACATAATCCAGACCCTATTGCTGACGCAGATTACGACAGAAATAGGTTCCTCCTGGACTTGAAGAATTTTGACAGGCGTTCCATTGGTGGTATTCTAGGCATTATATTCCTCGCCATCATTGCCATCTGTGTTTTCATTTTGGTTCCAGTGTTAACATACTCGGGAGTCACCAACCATCAGGTCCCCCAGACCTACGAAATCTTAACAGACTACAAATATCCCCTTCTTCTGGCTATTAGAACGAGCTTGGTGGACCCAGACACTCCACTGGCTTTTTTCACCACGACGGCCCGTGACGGCCTGAAGTGGCTGTTGGTGTTTTCAGATGAGTTTAACGTGGAGGGGCGTACCTTTTATGATGGAGATGACCAGTTCTTTACTGCTCCTGACTTGCATTACGATGCGACTAAGGATTTGGAGTGGTATGACCCAGATGCTGTCACCACCGCAGAAGGTACCTTGGAAATGAGAATGGATGCGTTCAAGAACCACAACTTGTTTTATCGTTCTGGCATGGTGCAGACGTGGAACAAGATGTGTTTTACTCAGGGAAAGATTGTTGTTTCGGCAAGATTGCCGAACTATGGTGGGTTTTCCGGCTTGTGGCCCGGTATGTGGACCATGGGCAATTTGGGCAGACCGGGCTACTTGGCCACCACTGAGGGCGTTTGGCCGTACTCGTACGAGTCCTGCGACTCAGGAATCACTGCCAATCAGTCGTCTCCAGACGGAATCTCGTACTTGCCGGGCCAACGTTTGAATTCGTGTACCTGTAAAGGTGAAGCGCATCCAAATCCAGGTGTCGGAAGAGGTGCTCCTGAAATCGACGTTATCGAAGCAGAAGCAGACCCCGTCATCTTCAACGGTGTGGCATCTCAATCCTTACAATTAGCTCCATTCGACATCTGGTACTACCCCGACTACGACTGGGTGGAAATCTACAACTCGAGCTTGACCACGATGAACGCATACACTGGTGGGCCCTTCCAACAGGCCCTCTCGGCCGTCACCGTCTTGAACACAACCTGGTACGAAAGAGGAACAGGGCTAGCGCTCAACTTCCAGAACTTTGGCTTCGAGTACTTGAACGACAACAAGCAGGGCTACTTGCGCTGGTTTGTCGGCGACGACCCCACGCTCACCGTCCACGCCAACGCCTTGCACCCGAACGGCAACATAGGCTGGAGACGCTTGTCGAAGGAGCCCATGTCGATCATCATGAACTTGGGTATTTCGAACAACTGGGCCTACATCGACTGGCCGTCCTTGCACTTTCCTGTTACGTTTAGAATCGACTACGTGAGAGTGTACCAGCCGTCCGACTCCATCAACGTGGGCTGTGACCCTCTGGACTACCCGACTTATGACTACATCCAGCAGCACTTAAACATATACTCAAATGCCAATTTGACCAACTTCACGGGGGGTGGGTATACTGTTCCTCGGAACAAGTTGGTGAATGGATGTTCTACTTAAAATGGTTCTTCCAATTTGGCCAACTATACTATTGCAAGTTGGTTAATGTTCACTTAAAAATGGTTACGTTTTCTTGATTGTATTTCTATGTTTTATTGTGCTTCTATATACTTATAAACTTTTACGGAATGATATTTGTATTTTGGTTTGAGTTGATTGTATTTAAGAGTTTAGTTGATTTATTCTATGTTTTAAACTAAGTAAGAAGTTTTGTACTTTTAAGAATAATGGAATTGCCTATTTGATTTTTTTATAAGCATTAGGTAGCTTTGTATTCTTTACATCATATATTCAAGGGAATAAAGTACATTTGAATTATTTAAAGGGTAGATTTGTATTCTTTTAAACTCTGAAACCGTTAACGGAATTGTAGATTTTTGTATTCATCAACTGTTTAATCATTTAAGGGAGTATAGATAGATTTTATATTCCTTAAATTACTGGAGAATATTAAAGTGCTAGAAGTCATCCTTTAAGCGTATATCTTAAATCTCCACCTCGAAAGTCAGGCTTATCTCAATAACAAACTACCTTGGATATCTGAAACCACCCACTAAAACCATTCTTTAACACTCAATTCTCATCGAAAATAATGACTGTACATATTCCAAATCTTCCTCACAAGATCAAGCTTGGTCCCAACATCATACTTCACATTGTTCAACTCATTCAAATCACGAACCCAATCCTTCTGTAGTTGCTTTGGAATCAACATCTTCGAAATGATAATCAAATTGATTATCTCAATAAGCAACTTGCCCTCGTAGTTGTTGCAGTCGGTGTCGTCATCGTTCAACAAAATAAGCAAGTTTTCAATATTGTTGAGCGCTTTCAAGCAAAGCATATTGACCTCCTTGCCATTGATCATAAGTGGTCTTGTAGACGTGAACGACGTCCACAACTTGTATATAATGAACAATGACGGACTCAACGATACACACCCAAACACCAACTGCTGAGATTTGAGCAACTTGTCTATGCCGTTGATAGCGAGAGCCCCGTCAACCTTTCCCTTCTGCACTTGGATCAAAATTGACCTAATGAGCGACCCTTTAAGTATAGATTTTATGGGTGTCCTGATCTCAGACTCGTATTGAGACATGAGCAACGTCAAATCGCCGTTAAGAATGAGCTCACGAACGTCCTGCTGGCTCAAATCGTTGTACATATGCTCATCTTTCAAGAACTCAGTAAGCATTCTCTCGAGCGAGTCGAGGTCTGATTTGAGCGACTCCTTCGACGTGATGGTTATTTCGTCGTCCTGCCTCAAAACACTGAGCATATCGCTGACAGGCTTAACCACCCAGTTTCTCACAAATCCCACTACTGTGTCCACAAAGTTGTACTTGAACCACCGCGCGATTTCGTCTCGGTTGGTGTACAAGTTGTAGCCGTGGGTAGGACCATACCTAACCAAAAGAAGCAAAATCGGCCAATATCTGGTGACAAATGAAGGCTGTTCTGTTTCTGTAGAAGGAGTGCTCTTGAATTGCACCATAGACTGCAACAAGGAGTTGATTTTGACATTTGCATTTCCCAATTCCTCATCTGGTGCCCCCAAAATCTTTTCAATCGCACAAATGGTTTCAAATGAGTTGTCTAAATCCACCTTCAAGAGCAAGTCAATGTGTTGTTCCAAACTTGCAATCTCTTCATTGATCAGCTTGATTTTTTGTCTCACCTCTTGGTTGATCAAAGTCAGTGGAAACCTGTAAATGCTCCTCAACGAGTGCACGTACCCAGTCTTGGTTTTACTAACACTCTGCAATGAGTAGCCTGGGCTGGTGAAAAACACCTTTGTGTGTATGGTTTTCCAGACAAATTTAGTCACCGACTCCACTCTCTCCCACGAGCTGTACAACAAATTGCTATCCTTAATACCCGCAGTACTAACATCAGAGTACGCCAGAAGGTTTCTGTAAACGTACCTGCTGAAAGAGAGCAACTTCACAGGACTGGTTTGCACAAAGTACAAGACTTTGTTAAAGCTAGAGTTGTGCAAGTCTTCCCAGTAAACCAAGTTACTTTTCAATATCAAGGTCTTGTATATGAGGGAGTTGGACAAGTTCAAATTGATGAAAAGTAAAGTATAAGTGTTTAGCAATTCATTCAACGGACCGTTTATTCCTTCATCCAAAGTGCTTATATCAAAACTGGCGACTGAGGAGTACAACTTGCTGATTCTGTGGATATCCACGTCGCAGACATTATTGAACTTGAAGTCGTCTATGTTGAGCAAGTAGTACAATTCCTGGAACTTTGACTGGAGGATGTTGAATTTGTTGGTGTCAACCTGATTGTGGTCTACCTGGTCATACAAGGCTAGTTGGTTAACTATGAATTGGTTAGTTTCATCGTTGGCTTTCTTGAATCTTTTCTTTAATCTCAACAGAATGCGGCTGTTGTTGTTGATTTCTTTAATTATTTTGAGAGACTGTGAATTGCCAGGCCTCAACCCTGGGGTTAAAAAGTCCATTGAAGAGCAACTAATTTGGTTGCGGGATATGGATCAAGTCATGGATTCTGCGCTACCAAGATGTATTACATAATCGTTACATCAAGGTTTAGTTTATGAAGTACACATGCAAATTACTCTTCAAAGAGGTAGAGATAATGATATAAACAAACAAGTTACTCTTCTACCTCCACATCCTCTCAATCCTCCACATCCTTCTTCTTAGATTTACTCATCACTCTCATATGTTAGATTAACTTCATCGTATATCTATGTCAAAATTAACCTAATCATCACTCTTCTCATCTAAAACACCAGTCTCCTTGATCAAAAGATCAATATCCTTATCCTGCCAGATCTTGTGCAAAACCTTACCCTCCTGGTGCTTTGATAAACTCAAAGTGGCAAACTCCAATTTTTCACTATTCAAGTTGGACGATTCGATCGTTTTCGACAACACTTTGATGGCCAACTTACAGGCATCCTCCAAGGACAAGTCGTCCTTGTAGTCCTTCTTCAACAAGGTTTGCGCGGACGAGTTGTTCGACCCGATGCTGGTTGCCTTCCACCCCGAGTAGTTCCCCGACGGGTTCGATGTGTACAACTGGAACTCGTATCTGTCGTCGTATCCAGCGTAGAGGAAACTGACGCCAAAGGGCCTCAAGCCACCGTGCTGCGTGTACCCCTGCTTGACGTCGCAGATTCTCTTGATCAACGTCTCGCACGGGATCTCCTCGTTGTATGTCTTCAAGTACAGCTGGGCCTGGACTCTGGCGTTGTTCACCAAGATCGAGGCATCCGCAGTCATACCAGCAACCGCACACACCATGTTGTCGTTGATGATGTACAACTTCTCAGCAGACCCGTCATTGTCCAACAACTTGGATGTCACCTTCTTTTCGCACGCTAACACCACGCCCTCCTTGGATAATATACCAATGGCAATGCCCGCCATGGAAATGGCCTCTTGTGCATACTCAACCTGGTACAATCTGCCTTCCGGCGAGAAGATGGTTGTTCTCGAGTCGTATCTTCTGGACATGTTGTACTGGTGCTAGAGTTTTGAAATCGGTGGCGACCACTTTTTGGTGCGAAATTCGCGACACCCGAGACATTTGCGAGACATAAATCGTAGGACTGGAAGTTGATCAACTTAAACTGAACTGTCATGAAGGTGTTTGTCAGTTCCTTGAACATACCCATAGGGTACACGACGCCCAAGTTCCCGTCGTTGTTCTGGCCCGTAGGGTCTGACCTGCCCATGTTCCTGGGCGCGTACTTGTACTACAAGGCCGACATATGGAGGTTCACCTTGTACTGGTCGCTCATCCTCTTTGGTGCAGTCTACCTCATAACGGGCACATTTGCGGTGTTCAACATCATACAGCACAACGTGCGACATGGAAGCCGCCACAAGTTGCCCACGCTGAAGTTTGGCACGCTCTCCATCTTTTTGGTCTACATGCTACTAGGAGCGTTCAAGGGATTTGTGGGGGGGGCCATCATCGGCCTCATTCTAGGTGCTATCTACAAGGCTGGTTCCATCGAAATGAGCACCTGGATCCCATTTTGTTGGGGAATTGCCTCGATATTGTTTGATGTATGTAATTCGTATCTGGCGAGTCTGGTAATTCTCTGATTTTTTTCCCTAAATAAAATTGTACTCCACCCTTTAATTGCCAATGTCTGAGTTTCAGTACCTCGAGGAAGCGCTTCTTAATAGTGTGCTGGGGTACCGATTGAGTCCTGTGTATTCTGATTCGTTGTATCAAAACCCAAATACGCGATGGCCGGTCAAGGCTCGGCTGGGGGCTACTGAAGAGGCATTGGCCCACTTGTCCAACTACACCAAGGAACTCATCAGCAGAAACACCACGTTGGATGCAGAGGCTTCGCGCAAGCTATTCGAGCAAATCACTGACGCGGTCGCAACTTGTTTCCGCAGACTGAAGTATGCTTTGGGCTCGCAATTGCTCCACGACTACTCTTTGCTCGCGAAGTTCTCGTCACAACCAAAGTCCCTGGAGGAATTGAACTCAACCAAGTTCATTGAGTTCTCGACGTATCAGTTTTTGCTACTTTTGTACAGTCAAGTGTGGTTTAAGAAGGAATCGGAAATTAATGATAACGAGAAAGATTCCTACAAGCCTGTCATTAGTTTGTACAAAAAGGCCAACTTTTACTACACCAAAAACGAAGCATTGTTTTCAAAGGAGCAAGACTCGAGAGAGGCCACAATGTTTGCTATCTTGAAGATATTTAACTTGGCTGTCTTGTTCAAGTCCATGGAATTCCACCAATTCCACAAGGAATTTTTGGAGTTGCTAAACAACCAATTGTGGTTTGACACCTTGTGCAACGAATTCCCTGTGTTCAAGTCCAAGTTGCTGAGCATGTTTGCGGTTTCTTTAGTATTCGTAAAGCCTTTCAGCGAATTGTCGCTTGTGGACCACCCAGACACTGTAGTAGACTTGCTCACTGCAAATGAGAACAGCTACGAATATTACTTGTACACCAACTTGTTGTTGCCGTTGTCTGAAGGCGACTTCCACAGGTCCGTCCGTTTTTTTGACGAGAACAAGCGGTCTAGCGATGAGTTTTCAAACCAAATCGGCTTTGCTGTTCCTCGTTCAAGAACCCACAGGTTTGTTCTGTATTTGTCGCTCATAGTTGACTTGAAGAACATTGTGATATTGTTGTCTATCACCTCCAAAATCGACCGCACGAAGTTCATTTCGTTATTGGGGTATGACTTGGATACTTTGGACTCATTGGGAAGGAATGAGGTCCACTCTAATATCTTATTTCTTATATCGGCCTTGAGTTTGGGAAAGATTGGCATTGGGTATAATGTTGAGGGTGATTATTATTACAATACTAGCACAGCTCATGATGACTTTCAGCAAAAGTTGGAAGATTTCACAAATGAGGTACATAGTGAGAGCTTTGCGAATGTTTTCAAGGGTTGTTTGGTTGAGAAGTATTTTAACTGAGGGTGTTAAACTATGAGTTCATACTTTGGTTTTATCTTACTCATGTACAGATTTCTCATTTTGTGAGTTCCCAGAAATGATTGCCCTTGGTAACATGATTTAATCATATGGTTTTCAAGTTTATTATCTTACAGGATTGAGGATTAAGTTTTACTACAAGAATTCTTTATGATCTTGAAATTCAAGTTTAAGTTTTATTATCTTGAAATAATTCAAAGTTAAGACATGGCTATTTTCATACAAGTATTACGATCGACAACTGGTTGCCGATTAACTTTCCTAGTTTGAGTTTTCCAATAGTTTATAGATCAATTGTATCATCCAACGAGTAATGTATTTTTGGGGAACAGATCGACTGTTTCATCCAAAATGCAAGTCAACATCACAATAGTTCAACTCTTTCATCTAAAATACAAATCAACACCACAATAGATCATCTGTCTCATCTAATCATCTAACTCAACATTTTATCAGTGAACAATTTATAAATCAACTGCATTATCTGAAGTCTACCAGTCAATGGGTTCAACTTGATTTTATCCATGCGTAAGTCAATTCCCTCTCCTCCACTGATCAACTGACTCAACAAATAACACGATATCATCACCAAATAAACCCCACAGTCGTCAAAATTCGTCTGCTGATCACACTTCATCTTGACCACTTCAATTGGTTTATTCACCAAGGCCCTGGTGAGCTTCGTGGACAATTCGCTCACAAACTTGTCGCTGACATGGTCATCCTCATCCAACGCCATCGAATCATACACATATAACTTGTTCTCAATGACGGAAAACAAACACAAGGCCCAGTGATCGCCGTTATTCACCTCCTCAAGCGAAATATCTTCCTCCTCAATAAAGTTGACTGGAATGAAAATGAACTTCAGCTGCCGAAGCTCTTTGATGGGGAGTATCCCCGCCGCATCCTCTGGGGAATTGACAGGAAAATGCATAAATAGGTGGACTAATGAGGGGAAGAGCATCTGGATCTGGCCCATAAATGCGTTCCCATTGTCCAATACAAGATTATTGATCAACTCATACACTAATGATATATCGTTATCATTGAGCCACTCGCCAGGCATAATATGGTCCATGTCAGACTTGTACATCGCTACAGAATGGTACTGGAACAATTTGAACTCATCTTTGGACGTTTTACCTGACTCTGTAATAATCTTCTTGTGCAACCGCTTGAGATCCACCTTGACTAGAAATGGGTTGAGCTGCGTCTGATCTTCTTCGGGATTCCCCTGCACTTCCTGCTGTCTCTTCAACTGTCTTTTGCGTGCAGCAGTTATCTTCTTTTGCTGGCGCAACTGCTTCTTCTCCAGCTTGGAGAGCCTCTTGTTTCCTGTCTCTACTTCCGGCTCTGGTTCTGGTTCAAGCTCTGTGTCTCCAGGGAGATATGCGTCCCAAGGCAACTGGTCAAGGCCATTGGTTCGAATGACATCACTAACACTTGGAAGTTCCTCATCTGTGTAGCAGAATCCCTTGAAGGTGTCGTATTTTAGCATTACCCCATATATTTCCAGATTGGCCAAAAGTTGGAAAAGATGATTTCGGAAAAATCACTCATCATGTTAACAGTTTCTTTACGATTCTATTCAAAGAAGCTTCTAGGAATTGGGAAAGCAGTACGGAGACCGCTTTCACTAGCTACTAGACCGGATCCGATCCTTCCCCATGGGTTAGCGCAACCGGTGCACGAAACAAGGCCTCACTACATTACCACGCCAGGCAACTTGACGCCCGGAATAAGTAGTTTGGAGTACTTTGAAAGAAGATTGAAGTTGGCAAGGCAGTTGCCTGCGAAGTCGCTTGCAATTTTGATGGGTGGTCAACGAGTGTTCAGTTCAGGCTCGGTGTTTTATGATTTCCAACAGAATAACGACTTGTACTACTTGACCGGATGGCTCGAGCCCAATGCGGTGGTGATTTTAGAAAAGAAGGGAGAGCTGGCTGAAGATGTCGTCTTGCACATGTTGGTGCTTCCTAGAGATCCAAACACAGAATTGTGGGAAGGTGATAGGCTGGGCTTGGAGGGTGCGTACGACTTTTTCAATGCTGATGAGGTTGCGGATGTTTCCAAGGCTGAAAACTACTTGAAACACTTGGTTTCCAGGTCCGAGCATGTTTATTTCGACTTTCCGGGTAAATGTAGGGACTCATTCTTCAGCTCTTTTTTTGGGAGTGCTGCGAAGAGCGGTATTGAGAGTGTTTTATCATCATCTAATGTCAAAAGATTGGCCCCGATTATAGCCCAGATGCGGTCTGTCAAGTCTGAGGCGGAAATCAACGTTATGCACGCAGCAGGCCAAATCTCAAGCAGAGCCATAAACAAGGCCATGGCCAAGGTGGGCTCTGAACAGCCTCTTTGCACTGAAAAAACGTTGGCCAAGTACTTGGAGTACGCATTTGTGGCCGGAGGTTGCGATAAACAGGCGTATATTCCGGTGGTTGCCAGTGGCCGCAATGCACTCACGATACACTATGTGCGCAACGACGATTTGTTGTACCGGGACGAGCTTGTTTTCGTGGATGCTGGGGGGAAGTTGGGGGGGTACTGTGCAGATATCTCGCGTGCGTGGCCCAACTCGCCCGAGGGTTTCAGCGACGCGCAGCGCGACTTGTACCAGGTGGTGCTTGACACCAACAAGAAGTGCATAGAGCTCTGTGATGAGTCGAGGGGCACGACGTTGCAGGATATACATGAAGAGTCCATTACGTATTTGGCGAATGGGTTGAGGCAGTTGCCGGGTTTTAAGAGTATTAACAATCTGGATGTGGGGAGGGTGTTGTATCCGCATTTTATTGGGCACCATTTGGGTTTGGATTTGCATGATATTCCGTCTGTTTCGAAGTCGAGTAAGTTGGTTTCTGGTAATGTGATTACGATAGAGCCTGGATTGTATATTCCTTATGATGACAAGTATCCGAAGAATTTTCAGGGAATAGGTATTAGGGTGGAGGATAATGTTGTTGTTGGTAAAACTAGTGATGATATTTTGAATTTGACTAGTGGGTGTATAAAAGAGGTGGAGGATATTGAGGCTGTGATAAGGAATGGCTTAGTGACGACACCTGGGGCGTATGATGAGTTGGTTTTGTTAGACTTGTGACGAACGATGAACGAACGATGAGCGAACGAAGTGAATGAAGAGTGAGTGAATTGTGAGTGAATTGTGAGTGAATTGTGAGTGAAGAGTGAGTAAAGAGTGAGTGAATTGTGAGTGAACTGTGAGTGGATTGAGAGTGAAGATTGACACTTCAAAGATAATAACTTAAATTCCTTACTGGAATTGAAATTGGAGAGACTCTTAGAATGATGCTCCTAGCTCTGAATAAGGAACTTGAGGCGAAAAGTATTACCAATATTTGTAAGTCTTTTGATAGGAAGAATCAAGAGTGAAGTGTGAGAGGTGAGAGAGAAGAGAGAGGAGAGAGTGAAGAGAGTGAAGTGTGTTGAATAGTAAGTGAAGAGTAACACTTAGGTAACAGTGAATGGACACAGACATAAGATTGAGTATAAAGAAAGTTATGAAAAGTTGAACTCGAGACTGAAAACATACCCCTTATGACTCCATAAATATATAGAGTGTAAATAGAATGTGAATTGAAACTGAAGAGAGAAGAGTGACTGTGAGTGACAGTTGAGAACTGTGTTCAGACAGTGATATAGTGACAGTAAATAGAGAAGTGGAGTTAATAAAACTGAAATAATAGTAAAGAGTGATGATCAAAGTGAAAGTTGAACCAACTACCCTCTTCCATAAAAACATTTATAGACTATATTCTATTTACAATCAACTAACGCCCAAGATTCAACAACAAAGAGTTGGAAGAACCAGCTTCACCATTACTTCCACCCCCATTTGGCAAGTACGAAACGTTTGGAGAACCAGCCAAGGTAGCAGCGATTTCCTTCGAGGCTTCCAATCTTCTGATCATTAACAAACCGTCACCAGCCTTGGCCAAGGCCTTGGACACGGTTTCCGCAGATTCGGCCTCACCCTCAGCTCTGATGACACTGGCCTTACGCTCCTGCTCGGCCTTCTCAACCAAGTACTTGGCTCTTTCGGCGTCCTGCTGCGCAATCTGCTTCTGCTCAACGGCCTTGGTGAACTCCTTACCAAAAGTCATGTGTGTGATGGAAACATCCTCCAACCTGATGTTGAACTCGTTGGCCCTTCTCAGCAACTCCTGTCTGATTCTGGCAGAAACCACTTCTCTCTGAGTGATCAACTCCGCGGCGTCGAATTGCGCCACGGTCGACTTCAAAACTTCGTTACCAATGGCAGGCAACACCCTCTCGTCGTAGTCCAAGCCCAAGCTCTGGTAGATCTTGGGCAACTCCAACACCTCTGGTCTGTGCAACACCCTCAACGTCAACGACACATTCTGCAAGTCCTTAGAGCCTGTTGTTGTGGAGATGGTCTTTGGTTTGGTTCTCACGTCGAAGACGATAGCTTTCTGCAACCAGGGCACCAAGAAGTGGGTGCCTTCGCCGATTACGGTCTTTTGGACACCGTTCAATCTGTCGAAAATGACGGCTCTTTTTCCACCTTCAACGTCGTAGATGGCCAGTTGGCCTAGCGTGAAGGCTACACCCACTGGAATAGCGATTCTGGAGATGATGTCTGCGATTCTTTTAGACATTCTTGTTGTTGCCACTAATTTTTCTGGAGCAAATTTTTGGAATAGTGAGTGGTAGGTTAAGAGTCATTTTGGTAGGCGAACATTAAGTAAGGGTTCTAGTTTGTAAGTGTTGGTTCCGGTAGCTGGATCGATTGTGGTGAATTCAGGTTTGGAAATTGTGAGATATCACAACTCACTAATCTTACGGTAAGTTCCCCATAAGAATACCAGTTCAGGGTCATTGACAACCCAAACTTTGATTTTATTCGCCATAATTGGATTCTCATAGAAAGAATGAAAATAGGCTTTGTTCGTAAATTAATGGTTGCAAATTTATTGGGGTGTAAGAATGAGTAGATACTTAAATTGATATTTAGAGTAGCTGAAAAATAAAACCGAACTACCCAGAACTAATCTTAAACATACACTTAAACCCTAATCTACACTAAATAACCAAAGTTTTTCCTTCTGTCATCTTAATGTTTATTATAAAACCTCTAATATAAAGCCCAACAATGTTCCCATGTCTAGCCTTACCTAATTATCAATAAAATATACCAATGACCACGCAGCACCAGCAGCTATCGACCCTATCGCCACCATCTGCCCCCCCTCAAATACCTTTTTATGCATGCCACAGTCGTCTCCCAACGAAACCGACGTCTTCACGTACCCGAATACGAAAAGCGTTATCAACATCACCACCACCGATATGATCAAGCCGGTCTGCACCAACGTTGTGAAAAAGTAGGGCACCAAAGGCACAAACCCACCGAGAAAGTAGGACAACCCGATGGTCAATGCTG
The DNA here is from genome assembly GCA_030556545.1 of Kodamaea sagamina. Taxonomy (NCBI): domain Eukaryota; kingdom Fungi; phylum Ascomycota; class Pichiomycetes; order Serinales; family Debaryomycetaceae; genus Kodamaea; species Kodamaea sagamina. Next base: position 576,893 of record JAKTUG010000005.1, read on the forward strand.
ATGTGAATTCTCTGCCCTCGGCAGGCTCTTCCAAGCCGCGGCCGAACCTGATGACAAAGTCGATCAAGTTCTTGGGCTGCGCGTCCAAGTCCTTCAAGAACGACGCAATCGTTGTTTCGGACGCTCCCAACTCAAACATGATCTCCGCTGCGTCCTGGTTGATCAACTCGGGTTTCCTGAAGAACTCCAACTTCTCCTTCTTCACCTGCGAGTGGTAATACTCCGACTCTGATCTCGCTGCCAAGTACCCACCCAACCCCATGGAGATCGCCCCCGACACCAACTCGGCCATGCCACCAGTGATCACCAATCGTGAGTCTCCCAACGAAGACAACCCTGCCGTCAACGCAAAGGGCACCGTCAACCCGTCTGAAAGACCAATGATTATATCCGACATCACTCTGGGGTCAAACTTGTTGAAAAACCCAACCTCCTCCTCCTCATCGTCCGGTGTGTTGTTCGATTTCATCGCGTTCACTATCGCCTCCTCGTTGGCAATCTCCTGTGCTCGGTCTCCGCTTTCTGTGGACCCGTACGGCGACTGGTTGTTGTTGAGAAGCTGCTCGGCTCTCGCCAATTCGTCGTCCTGCTTCTTACCACCGCTGAGCACACTGGCAACAACGTTCTTGATAGCTACTATCGACATGATGTGTTTGCTTTGTAAAAATTTCTTGTAATGTTTTCAGGGATCCTGTAAATTTGTTTGTACTTGTATACAATGTAATACGATAAACTTTTGATTGAATTTCCTTTCTGTTAAAACTGTCAAAAAACTGAACCTCGTTTTTTCTTCTCACGAGCGGATATTTAGTTATATATACAGCGTATATCTACAATGACAAAAACGGCCTATTAGCGTTGTTTGGGCTGCGATTAATGCAAAATTTATTGTGTAATGTAATTTTCACCTTTTTTCAGTGATGATCGATTTTTGTTTACTACTTCGTTTTGTGGGTGTGTTCTATGATGTGGATGTGTGAATGCTGACATTTTGCATGTTTCCTATTGGTTGATATAGTTTTTGCTTACCTTATCGAAAACGATCACGGTTTGTGCATGTGATAGGGTGTTTTCGCGCTGGTTATATAGTGTTTTACGCTTAGGATTTCTAAGAAATGGCTCTTTGGCCGAGTGGTTAAGGCGGTAGACTCAAGTTCTACTATCGTAAAGATGCACGCGTTCGAACCGCGTAGGAGTCATTATTTTTTCATTTGATCTTTTTGATACACCTTCAAATATAATTTACCACCTTCAAATAATTTAATAGTTCAAATAGTCCTCATCCAAGATGAGCCAACCAAAAGAAACACTATACATAAACAACATCAATGATAAAGTTCTGCTCAAGAAACTAAAAGCAGAACTTACCAAGTTGTTTGATCCCTTTGGAAAGATCATCCAACTCACAGCTCATAAAAACCTCAGGATGAAAGGCCAGGCATTCGTCACGTACGACACACTCGAGCCTTCGATTCAAGCGCAAAAAAGCTTGAACAACTACAATCTATTCAGTAAGCCGATCAAAGTGTCATTTGCAAAGTCAAACTCAGATGAGTTCCACATACTATCCAACGATGAGGATGCTGTCAAGTCTCGAAAAGCAAACAAAGAAACGAAATCGAAAAAGAGAGCATTGGATCCAAAGCCTGAAAAACAACAGAAGAAACGTAAGGTGGACGACTTCTCTACGTTGCCACCTAATAAAGTCTTACTCCTCCAGAATTTGTCGCCAGAAACCACACAATCCACTTTACAAGAACACTTTACTAAGTTTGAAGGTTTCAGCAGAGTAAGGTTGGTCAAGGCCAGAAACCTAGCATTTATAGAATTCGAAAACGAAACCTTCTCGGGAAAAGCCTTAAAACCTTCTACAGCATTGGGTCCTCAAGCAATATTGACATACGCAAAAAAGTAATATATACATTAACCAAGCAACTGTTCTAAATTGTACAATCCAAGCATGTCGGCCTCTGTCGAGAAAAACTGTTCTCCAAAGTCGCCCTTGTCTCCGTTTTCATTCGGAATCACATTGTTGTTTATTCCATCCACTGGATACATGTTGTCGTCGTTGTAGGTGTTGCCTACAAAATTGAAATCCTGTAGAATTGGCTGCTGCCGTTGCTTATCCAACTGTGCTTTTTGAACATCTTGCGGTCTTTGGTTCATCACGTTGCCGTAACCATTCGTAGGGAATGCAGCTCCAGGCTGTTGTGCAGCAGGCCCCAGTGCTCCTGATTGTGAAAGCCGAGTGTTGTTGAAGTCAAACAAGTGGTCGTTGCCAAAAGACGAGTTTGGGTCAACTTCCGGCTTCATTGCCAACAACAGCAACCATATTTGGTCTAGGTACTGGCTGTTGTATGCGGAGTGCGACAGTTCTGGGGTGTTGGACGTGGTCGAAGGCGTAGAGTGGTCCAACTTCTGCGAGCCTGCCGGGCTTGTGAAACTGCCGTTGCTTTTGATGGAACTCTTTTCAGTCCTCGTCTTCTTGGGTAAAATAGGGTTTATGGGTTCCTTTTCGTAACGGTCATCATAATACACTACAGCTTCGGCAGACTTGTTCAACTTCAGTATCGCCTTGGATATCTGCTCCAATTGGTGTGCAGTGTATTGGAAGGAGTGCAATTTTTTGACTGCCGGAGTGGGTCTCTTGTAAAACTCCGCATTGTCCAAAAACTTAACCAAAGTGCGGTGTGCCTTGGTCATTCTCCAGGCATAGTAGTATCGATTGGCGAATTTCTCAAACAACTTTGCGAGCGAGTCAATCGCCGCCTTGATTTTGCTAGACAATGACGAGATTCGTTTGTAGTGAAGATTGTATTCATAGTCTGACTTCATCCTATTATCATGATCATACTTGGAGTCCATAGAGAATCTCAAGTAGTTTATTCTGGTCAAATTCGAAAGTAAGAACTGGTTCGATTTGTGTAAAGCCATTAGAAGAATTGGATTGAGCGAAAACCCGTGGTTGGAAAAGCGTCCGTACAACACTTCAAAGAAGTACGGAAGCAAGTCTTCTCCAATGATGGTGTAGATTTTAAGCAAGTAGCTGAACGATGACTCGAACTTGGTCTTGCTCTCATAATGCAAATACAAATGGAAGAAAATGGTAATAAGAGAGCATTTGACCGTCATAAATATTTTGCAGCTTACAATCTGTAAAAGCTGCGGTCCACTATAAGCCATTGGCACCATTGTGAATTCCTCCTTGCTGCTAATTTTCAAAACGTCAAATACCAGATCGCACGCCCCTTCTACCTTGTCCAACATTTCAAGCAACTTGGATACACGGCAGCCCGATTGAATATCCAACACATAGGACAACACTTTTCTGAAGGGAAATAACTCCAGTTGGTTAAAAGTATACAGTTTCGCGACATGCTCCTCCATCTCCATATCTGCGGTGTTCTTGTTTTTCTCAGTTGCAAAGGGGATTTCAGTGTCAAAGTGATTCCCTGTAATCACAGGTAAATTACCAACACTGTAACACGCAACAACGTCTGTGCGAAGCAAAAAGTGCCATATTTTCCTGCTGAGGTTCTTGGAGCGCTCGTCAAATGAAGGGTCCACAAACTTGTCTGGCTCACGGTGCAATCCCAAGGAATAGGCCATTTGAACCAAGGTTCCCTGTGCCACCTGCGAGTCTCCTCCATCGAGACCGTCTCCCTCCTCTGGTGCGTGGTTGCAGTAAAGTCTCATGAAAAGCACGGCTTGGAACACCGCCAAGTTGAACTTGCGCGATATCTGGAAACAGTCTATACATGCACGAGCCACATCAACTACAGCAATGTTTATCGGGTTCGTCAAGAGATACTTCTCCTCTGTATCCACAGTCGACTCCAAAATATGCGTGTTCACGCAGTTTCTGTTTGAGAAAAGTGCAACATAAGTGAGCCGGAGCACAATGAGACAGATGGAAATGTAGGCCAAATCCAACTTCTTGTCGATGTTCACCTTATCTAGTGGTTCGTCGGCATAGCTGACCGGCCCCAAGAGGCTGACAATTTCTCGTCTGAAGTCAGTCTCGTCCAAGTACGGAATAAGTGGATACAATTGTGTGAAAAACTTGTCTATGAGTGTCCACAAAACCTTTTTCTTGGGAAGGATCTTTTTGACCTTTTCGATTAACTGTAGTTCTGGGTCACATCTTCCTTCAAAGAGTGTTTTCGCCAACGTCAAACTCGACAAGTTGATGCGCAGCAGGTCGCTCTGCTGAAGCTTCGATAGTATGTTGAAGGGTACCATTTCAGCGTACCCGTCCATTTCAAGATTCCGCTTCTCAAACGCCTTTTCCGTCACAAACTCGTGCGGATTCGTGTCCAACGTGCTGCTGTACATGACTGTGTTTGTCTTGTTGATCTGAGGCACCCGGGGCATGGGAATGTTCTGCAGGTTCTTCACATCCAACGACTTCCACACCAAGGATAGCCACGGGTCTTTTTTCATTAGCGATACCCACGCCAACGGCCCGTAGTTGAGTCTACGGAACGTACCCTTGCTTTGTAGTGTCGAGTACCCCTCGCAAAAGTTTATCACGTCGTCATCTTCGGTGTTCATCAGAAGAAAATGGCTACTTCCGTTGCTCGGAGTAGCACTGAGGGGAGCCTTTTCCTGGACTTTGTTTTCCGGGGAGGAGGTTCCAGGCAGCGATTGCTGGGCATCGCGGCCAATTAACGAGCTCTCTAGGAAATTGAGTTTATTACGGAGCATGGCGAGCTCATCGAGCGCAGAAGCCTCTTTCTTGTCCCCGTTGCTTGCGGCCTGGCTGGATCTACTGTACACTGGCTGCGGAGCCGAAGGAGCATGATCTGAGCGCAGACTAGTGTCAACTCGCGCAGGGGCTGGTGGATTCTCTAGCGCCGTGCTCATTATCGTCCCATCCATCAATCCCTTGTCTAGGACGCCCTCGTTGTGCACGCCAATGAACGAAATCGGCCGCCACTTCAGCTCGTACGTACACGAATACCCCGTATTGCTCTTAACACATGTCAGGCAGGGTATCTTACGGTCACACTTGATCTTTCTCTTTTTGCAGTTGGTGCAAACCAATGTCGCCTTGTTCCTCTTCCTGGTAACCTTATCGTTCATCTTCTAACGTTTGCCTGCAGGTACGGAGCAGATTCGCAAGAAAAGTGACTCCAAAATCTTAAACAAACTTTGAATTCAAGAGCCGGGTGGTTGTTTATAAATAAAACATAGAAAGTCGTCGGTCCGTGTTTGTAAGCTCAGTAGTCGATTTTTCTTAAGGTAATTATTAATCTGCCGTTAATTCTGCAAGAAAAAAGAGGCCCTACAGAAAAAAACCATCGCGGCAGTCAACGCGGTGTGGCCGAACCAGCATGTTTAGCGGAGTGTTTGCCTGAGAGAAAGGTTTGTTCGCTTCTTGCTGGTGTGGGGGATCACGGATTGTGCGTTTTTGGCGCTGCTTTGTCTTGTTGGCTCACCCTTTGATCACTCTAATATGCGCTTCCGTACCCATTTGCACCCCCAGACATTTGGATTAGTGCTATCAGGGGGGGGTTCAAATTCATGTGCCGGCCAGCGGGAGATTAGAACGGTGACACTTGGGAAGCTTTACAAATTCCAGAGTACACAGGCACGGAATCAGGAGAAGATGTAAGAGAAAACTTATGCATATTTCACTTTTTGCGTGAATAAAAGGGTAGCCCGGTATGCATTGTTCATGATCATCTTTTGTATCCTAACCCACAGAAATTATGTTTGAACCGACTTTACCGATGTTTACTGACTGCCTCCATGTTCTTCGAGAGCAATTGCCGTACTTGTCCAAACCATTGTCTTCTCCTCTTGTGCCCCTACCTTGGGGTTTTGGATGACAACGAACGACGGAGCCGGGCACTTGAATTTACGTTTTCGTTTGAACCTCGCCGGCTTGTTCTCCTCCTATGCTTGGATGTTCACCAGACTACTTGTAGATGCTTCATGGCCCTGGCTACCAGTACATCGTAACTTTTAATGAAGAAAAAAAATTTTAAAAAAACGCTAGACACCTGCCAAACTAGGGTGGGCTACAGGTCGTATATGTTGCCTTTCAAGGGTAGAGTCATAAGGTCTGCCGAGTTTGTGGTGGGGTTAGTTTGGCGATTTGCGGTTAGTTGAACATATTCTGGGTTTGGGGGTCCACCTGCATGGATTTATGTAAGAGGTGCCTGTAAAAGTAGTGGCCAGTCTCAGTTGGCGGCAGGGTCCGCTATCCCGGGTTGCCGTTTGAGGTTGCCTGGTCTAAATTCTCTGTGTCTTTCCCTTCTTCCAGTGTGAGCCATTCAAACGGTTAAAAAGCATTTCACGAGCCCTGGAGAAATCTAAAAACAGACCACCTCCTATTATAAGGCGCTCGTGTTCGTGGCATCCTGGCCGCATATAAGCTCCCACGACTCTCTAAGTGCACCTGTAGTGGGATCATGTTTTTTGCACCCATTCACCAGCGCATGAAGTTTCAGATATGTCACGTTTTTATTACTTCATTCGCACGTGTAGCATCGCACGTTCTCCTCTGCGTGCACTGGCAAATTCCGTCCAGAGAAAATGCACATCGTCTACAAAATTTGATCTTCAACATCTATATTCAACAGCAACAGTAGCAGACAGCATAAAATCCAACTACTACTGTCCGAATTCCTGTTCATCGAATACCTATTCGTTGTATTTTTTGGTACTGACTTCAGCCGCCACCTTGCTACTCGAACTTGCCACCAGAACTCCCCCCCTCCACCGTTCCAGCATTCACACAAAGCATTAATTTTACAGCATCACTTGCATTCAATATGATTTCCGCAGGCTTCCAGTGGGGAGCTAAATCGTCGTCTACTAGCTCGTCTGAAAACAGACCTCTGCATCAAACAACACCAAGATATACGCCTGTGTTGTCCACCTTAGACAAAGAAAGAACAAAAAAGAGAAGACACGATGAGGCTGACACAAATACCCAGCCTTCTGCGCCTAGAAAAACACTGTACCCGGGAGGGAGATTCAAAAAGTCAAAAACTCCAAAGATTATTGGACAAACCTTGCCTATGAACAGGGTAGTTGAAGTATTAGATCACAAGTCTTTGCAAAATTTGTTGTCCAGCTTGATGACCATGCATCCTGAACTTGAACAGACCGTGAACAAGCTCTCGCCTAAACCTTCGATGTCAAGCTCATTAGAATTGTTGAAGGAGAAGATGGGCGAAATATTCAACCACTTACCCTACAAGTGTGAGGTTGAAAGCGACTATTCATACTTGAGGGTCAAGTCCTACTTTATGGAGTTCTTGAACTGCTTGTCTGATTTCATCTTGAGCTATTTGCCTCCTATAGAACTAAACACCATGAACTCGTTGGTTTTCTTGAATGCAGTAACCAACATGTTGCATGACGTACCGAACTTTTCAAATGCAGAGTTCCAGTACACAAGGAGCATGGCATACGAGCAAATTGCAAATACATGGTTCATTATTGTCAGTGGAAAGATCTACTTTGAAGATCAAGCGGATAGCACAGCAACGACAAACCCTACGGCTGAAACTGAGGTCCCAGAGGATCACTTGGCAGAAAATACGATAGATTTGATCAAAGTTGTCAAGGCTTTGGATTTGCATGAAACTTTGGAAAGACATAATCATTTGTCAAACGACAAGTTTGTTGGTGTCATTGAATTTTTGAAGACTGAGGAAGCTCAATTTGAAATGCTCAACCAATCTACAGGTAGCACTGGTGCTGCATCCTCGGTGTTGGGCGAATTAATAACTGTTGACTACTCAAACTTCTCCATCTCTCATTAAATATCTTGATAAATTTGGTTTTGGTTACAAATGAGTTTTGTGGTTGGCTGCAAAAAGCTTCCAATTTTTTTTTGTAAAATTTCTACAAAAAGCTGTAAACTATGACTTTTGATCCGATTGACATTGATGAGGCAAGCAAAATGATGAGTCCACTTGACGACTCATCATTAACCTTCATTGAAGCCACTATTAGCTGGCTCAGTGAGTTGCCCTGTTCTCCAATTTCAAAACAAAGTCTGGTTAGTGATTTGATCAATCCTCAAACACTCTTTCAGTTGTTTGTGAATTTTCTCAACGAGGAGGACTTTGAGGTGTTCAAGCCCGTCACTTACAATGATATGTCTCCCGTTTTGGAGGTAGTCCAAGAGGTGAATGATGTTCTGACGGCATTTAATGAGAAGTTTGCCATCGATTGGTCCTATGGTGGAGATGAAGACAGGTTGGTTGTTCCATTACCACTTATCGACCAGATCAACTACATCGAGAAGATATTATTGAACCATGTCAACCTGAATGAGTCACTCGATAACTTTAATTTGCAATCAGTAAACATAAACTGGCTAAAATTAGTGTTGTTTTCAGATTTAATGGAGATTGCAAAATTTTGCAAAGTATTTTTAAGAATTGCCATGGTCTCGTCTCTGAAGTCAGATTCGTGCAAGAGAGCAATCTACAAGTTGGATTCATATCACTCTCGTATATTAAGTGATTTTGTTGAAAGTGAAGTAGTAATCAAGAAAAACCTCCCCAGCAAAGGATTCCGTTTGAAAGAACTCAAATTGACTAAGCACCGCAAGAAATTGGTCGACGTTGTCGACGAGGACTACTTGAATGCACTAAAATGGGAAAATTCCATCTACGAACGTAGTCTATACAATATTCGTCGTTAAATATTAATTGAACCTATCCAACGCTTGATCCACAGCATCTTTTTCAACCTCTGCCTCTCCTCCTTCCTCAATTCTCTTTCTGGCTTCGTTCTCCAATTGGTAGTTTCTCTCAACCCTCAACCTCCTCTCATCAATCACATTCTGTCTCTTCTTACGCATGAAGTTTCTCAAGGCCGAGTTCTTGGCCTTGATGTCCGGCCTTATAGCCGTTTTATCTGGCAATGGCTCATCGTTGACAGCTGTACCACCATTACCATTACCCTTCAATCTTATGCTAGAGGCCTTCTTATCCACCAAACCCAATTCGGATGGGTCCAAAGTGATAGTATCAGGAGAGATTTTATTAAGCAAGGAATGAACTTCTTGTTGCTGTCTTTGTTTAGCAGATTCGTATGGGTTCAATTCCATGGCATCGTAGTTCGCTTCACCAGCACCCGGAACAATGATAGAACTGAAACCCTTTTGGTGTCCCACTCCCAAAATATCTTCAAATGGGGCGAATCTGACCTTTTCCGTTCGTGATCCCGGTATCAAGTGACTCATATATGGCTCATCTTGTCTTGAAGTCTTGAATACGTCTTTCCAAACACTCACATGTGGGCCCCAACCAACAGCCAATAACCCAGAGTCTGAGATATCAACAGATGATGCAGGCGTTGGAGTATAATAAGTTTCAATCTCCTCGAGCTTGCGGATATCCCAGATTTTCAAAGTCTTGTCGGAACCGGCAACAGCCATGTATTTTCCCTCTCGATCAATGGCCAAGTCCCTCACAGGGCCTCTTGTAGCTTGGATTTTCACTAGCGGAGTCGACATGCTGGGCGACCACAAGGAAACCACACCGTTTCCGTGTCCCAAATGCATCACTGCGTTCCATGGGTTGTGTTTCATGGCTTGGGTAGGGCCCATCTTCGTCTTGAACTCGCTCACCAAGGTACCAGTACTCACGTCCTGGTAACGTAACATGGGAGTGTGGCCAGCAGTCACCAAAAGAAAATGGTACGGTAAAAAGTCCAACAACGTGGACTCCACATGCTGCTTCAATCTGTGCAATTCTATACCCTGTTTGTCGTAGACAAAAGTGTACTTCTTTTGGGCTACAGCGTAGTATTGGTCGTTGTGGAAGTACTTGACAGCGTTAACAGTTTCCCCCAAGTGCAATTCAGAATCCACCGAACCGCTTTTCCAGTCGATAGACGCAACATGACCCTTTCTTCCTCCTATAAGCAACTTTCTACCGTTTCTGGAGTAGTCTATAGTGTAAGGCCCAAACTCGTTCAAGTTCAAATCGAACTTTTTGTTGCCGGTACCAACGTCCACAGCCTCTGCTATGTCTCTTTGCTGAAACCTGTACGTTTTTTCCATGGGGCCATCCGCTTCCAAGAAACCCTGTTCCTCCTGTAGCAACATGTCTGTGCGGGCTGCAGACTGCACTGCGTCCTTGTACTGTCTGTCGATTTTGTTGAGCTTTGCATTCAAAACACGGTCCTTAGCACGAGGGCCCTTCTTCTTGAGGGCCGCAGACCCTCTCTCAAACTTGGCACTGGTTCGTTTGTCCATCTCCTTTTCAGTCTAGATGCTCATCTCTTTTTTTGGATGCAAATGTCGCAGATTGAAAATCGGAATCACATTCAAAAATGTCGTTTTATGTCGGTGGGTCGATGTCGTTTTTCAGTGGTAGTTCGCTCCAATTAACGGTAGAGGATGTTCCGGTTGTTGAGCAGAAGCGTGCCCAAGAAGGTACACAAGGCACTGATTATTCCTGGACCCATTGCTCTTGCTGGCGTGGTGGTCGGTGCCACAGTTGGTGGCTACTACTTGCTCGACTCGAGATCGGCCGTCCACGAGTATGTGCTTTGTCCTTTGATTAGAACATTCACCGATGCTGAACAGGGCCACAGATTGGGAATCAACCTTTTGAAGTATGGATTGAGCCCCAGGTTGCTTGACGAGGATATTGTGGACACGTCAGCGTTGGAAGTTGATGTTTTCGGCACCAAATTGAAGACTCCAATTGGTTTGGCTGCAGGCTTGGACAAGGACGGAGAGGCCATTGACGCTCTTTTTGATGTGGGATTTGCGTACGTTGAGATAGGGTCCATTACCCCAGAGTCACAGCCAGGTAACCCGCAGCCAAGATTCTTCAGATTGCCTAAGGACGATGCTGTTATTAATAGGTATGGATTCAACTCCACTGGCCATTTCAATGTGTCGAGTACTCTCAAAGTCAGATTTTCAAAGTTGTTGACTGGCTTTGAGGAGTCGAGTGCTGTGCCTCCAGCAAATTCGTTTAGAGACAACAAGTTGTTGGGAATCAACTTGGGTAAGAACAAGTTTGGAGATGAGGTGGAGGATTATGTGAAGGGAGTTGAGAGATTGGGTCCTTATGCGGATGTGCTTGTGATCAACGTATCCTCGCCCAACACGCCAGGATTGAGGGACTTGCAAAGCGAGCTGAAGTTGACCAACTTGTTGACCACCGTAGTCTCGAAGAGAAACGAGGTGGGTGACAACATTTTGGGTAAAAAGCCTGCTGTTTTGGTCAAAGTCGCGCCAGACTTGACGGAGCCAGAAATTGAGTCCATTGCCAACTCTGCCGTGCTGTCGGGTGTCGATGGCATCATTATCTCCAACACCACCATTGCCAGACCAACGGAAAGTTTGATCACAAGTGACCCAGAATTGATCAACCAGGCTGGAGGGTTGTCCGGTAAGCCTTTGAAACCATTTTCCTTACAGGCCTTAAGAAATTTGAGAAAGTACACCAAGGACTCCAATTTGGTTTTGATTGGGTGTGGGGGTATTTCCAGTGGAAAAGATGCATTAGAGTTTGGCAAAGCAGGAGCCACTTTTATTCAGTTGTACACTGCGTTTGCTTATAAGGGACCTGGGTTGCCTGCAAAGATCAGGGATGAGTTACTTGATGAGTTGAAAAAGGAGGGAAAGACGTGGAGTGAGATTATTGGAGAGGATGATAAGTGAGATGATGACGAAAAGAAGAAGATAAATAGATGTGAGGTTGAATTAAGATGAAGGTTAAATTGAATAAAGATGAAGGTTAAGTTGAATTAAGAAGAAGATTAAGTTGAATAAACATGAAGGTGAAGTTGAAAAGAAGAAGGTTAAGTTGAATAAAGATGAAGGTGGACAATAAACATATAGTCTCATTGAATGACAAACACTATAAACCTTACGAAAGTAGAATACTGTAAGTAGAAAATGGTTCATCCTTTTGAATTACAAATCTCTGACCAATAAAGAGTTAAATATAATAAGGTATCAGAATGGTATAAGAAATATAGCAGTGTAGCTAGCCTACCGTTAATAAAAAAACTCCTAACCAAAATGATATCCATTAAGTTTTTCTTACCTGCAGTACCACATCAATACCTTCGTAAATACAAAAAGTAAATAATGAGCGTTAAAAACAACATGACAACTTCGCGACCAGTCACACCTAACCAACGGAGAAGACTGAACCGATCCTCGGGATTGCATCTACTCCAACAGTCACCCAAAGTGCACTACCCAGTCGACGAAAACAATCTACCCTTGGAGTCACACCTCAATGTGGAGAAGTTCGCACGTCTCTCGGACTCCATAGAGGAGTTGGACGTGAACATGACTAACCTACAGCATATCCACCAGGTGTTGTCGTCCAACTTCAACGAGTCATTCGCCAGTTTTTTGTACGGATTGTCGATCACAATGTGGTGTGTTGATTTTCCCGGGTGTCCCACCAAGGCCGCATGGCAGCGGCTTCTAGAACGCAAGGAGAGGGAACAGAGAATACGTCGGCTTCAGGAACAGCTCAGTAAGTCGCGCGAGGAAAACGAAGCATTGAAGCAGAAGTTGAAGGATGTATCTAACAAATGTATAGAGCCGCAGCGCACGGCTCCAACGGCCCCTATGCCTCCTCCACAGCAGCGAGCCAAACCGATTCCCAGCACATACACAGCACGAACTAACACCTACGCTGGGAATTCTGCACACACAGCGAAAAGTGTCCCTAATTCATACTCACAACGCAAGAAGTCTCCTTCTGCGCAAGACGAGGAGTCAAACTCGACAAACACGTCGTTTGTGCTAAACCCTGAGAAACGGAGCAAGGGCAGCAGGCTTTCGAAAATCCCACAACCACCTCCTAGAAGGGACGCAGAAGACGGCTCCAAGCAACCCAACTTGAACCAACCTCCTCGATATATGCGTGGCCTTTTTGAAAGCAGACCACGAACTACTAGAATACCATACTCCAAGCCTAATACCATACAAAGTACGTTTGGAGGAACCACCAGCCTCAAGTCCCGGGTCCTGGCGCGAACCACACAGCCAAGATCGGGCAGAGTAACAAAATTAGCTGATAGACCACCGTTTAGATAGATTAGCCTTCAATTAATTTCAACATCAATTCGTATTTGACCTGTTCGACTGATTTCTGTTGTTGACTTGCGATGATGAGTAGGTAGTCTTTATTTTCTAGGGAGTTGAGGATTGTTTGTCTGCGTAGTTGTTCTGGGTAATTGAGAGACGACTGGCTCATGATTTCTTAGGTTTAGCTCGTTAATGAAAGTTTGGGAATTGTAGTGTCGTTTTCTTGTGTCGTCCTGTGTCGTACTGTGTCGTTTTCGTGTGTCGTTTTCTTTCGTTTTCTTGTGTCGTATTTCTAAGAATCTAATGTCGTTTGTCGCGCCTACACTAAATTTTTAAATCACCAAAGACTATCTGTTAATAACAATCAATGTCAGATATATCAGCAGAAGAGAAGAAACGTATTCTCAGAGAGAGAAGACAAGCGAAAATGGCCAAAGGACAAGCATCGGCCCGCTTAAACGATATCTTAGCACTGGGTTCGTCCGTTAAGCAGAACACTGCGGTGTCAGTGTTGGAGAAGGAGAAAGAAACAACTGTATCTAAAGACCAAGAAAACAAGGAATCTGACACTCCAGTTCCAACTCAGAATGATGAGGATGACCCCGAGATCCAAGATATCAGCACCCTTGAAGAGGTGCGAAGCGCACCCAACCCCCAACCTCAACAACAGGTGCCTCCAGAACAGGACATTGAGCAGATGCTCCAATCGATGCTTGCAGGTGCACAACAGGAGGTTGGTGGCGACCAGCAGGACGAGTTCTCAAAAATGATGATGGACATGCTTGGAGGTGCTGCAGGCGCTGCTGGTTCAAGTGGGAACCCACTTGACCCCAACCAACTCAACGGCGACCCAGAACAATTGCAGTACGAGAAAGAATTGACAGCCTACACACAGTACCAGCAGAGAAAATGGAAATTCAGGTTCCTCATTGTGAGGTACATTGTCACCTTGACCAACTTCTTCTACCACTTCTTCAACTATGAGTCTTTCAGGTCGAGTTCGTACTCGTACATTCGCAGTGTTGAGCAGCCCGACACACTCAGGTTCTTCACCTACTTTCTTTCTGCGGAAGTTGCCATCATCTCGAGTTTCTACGTGGTGAGTGTGCAGACTGGTGCGTTGAAGGAATCGAGAGAAAACAGTTTGATTTTCAAAGGTATCAGCTTTGGAACTATGCTTTATCCACAATTGGCGCAATACAAACCTCTCATCGCAAAAGCCATGGATTATTACGAATTTTTCAGCATATTCATGGGTGACATTTACTTGGTAGTTTTCCTTTTTGGTTTATTTAGCTTTTTAAGGTGAATATATACAAGAGTGATCAGTATTTACAGTGTTTATGTTTGGTAGATTCTTTCAGGAGGGAGTCCTCGTCCCTTTTCTTCATTGACTCTTCCCTTGCAAGTACTCCTTGCTTCCCTTGCAAGTACTCCTTGCTTCCCTTGCAAGTACTCCTTGCTTCCCTTGCAAGTACTCCTTGCTTCCCTTGCAAATACTCCTTGCTTCCCTTGCAAGTACTCCTTGCTTCCCTTGCAAGTACTCCTTGCTTCCCTTGCAAGTACTACATGCTTCCCTTGCAAGTACTACATGCTTCCCTTGCGAGTCTCCTTGTCTCTTCCCTTACAGTACCCTTAACCTCATTTATGTCACCTAAAACTTCCTCGTCATGTCCGCCCTCTTCGCCTTGATAATCTTATCAGCAGAAGAATACTTTCTATTCTTGTAGAACATCCAAATAAGTAAACCAAAAGAACAGAATGATAATCCAAACCAAGTCACCAAATACTGCAAATGATTGTTGGTAAGTTTGACCTTTGCAGTATGCGCTACCGGAACTCCCTCTTTAATGAATTCAAATTCTTGGTACGCTAAAGTGGAGTCATTCTTCAGTTGTTCTGAGATAAACTTTGCATCTTCGTCTTCTACCTTTTCACGCTTCAAGAATGAAAAGAACCCCGACTTTCGCTCCTTATTCTCAATTGGTGCCTTCCAATCTGGGTGGTCCAGTAGGTCGTATATCATTTGGGCATAAATAGGTAAAGTACCAGTATGTCTTGCCATTTCTTCAACATCTGGAGTGTGGAACAACTTGGTTCCCTCCTCGTGGTCAAAGTGCAACGCGTGCTTCTTGGGCATGTTCCTGAACAATGCCGTAATTTCAATTTCTCCCTGTGGCATGGCCAAGTGTCCCAAGTAGCCCTTGGATCTGGTTTCCGGCAATACTTTCTCCTTCTTGATCCACCCTCTCTCAATCAAGATAGGTTCTCCTCCGTCAGATCTAATAAACGGTGCAATGACCAAGTAGCCAACTTCACCGTCCCTCACTCTAGGGCCCAAGAAAATCTCGCGGGAATAATCAAACCTGCCTGTCAAAGTGAACTTGCGGTACTCAAATTCATCTGCAATGACAGAAGGATCCAATTTTGGAGGCAAGCCCTCGATTGCAGCCTGTGCCAACGACTTCTCATTCTTTTCTATGAGCTTGACTTTCCAGTTCAATCTCTGGACCTGCCAACAGCCCAACCCGAACGAAACCACAGGCATGGCCACCAAGAGTCCAAAGAAGAACATGCGCAACTTGGGGGTCTTGCTTTGGTGCTCTAAAGTTGCTAAATCTCCTTGGACTCCTTTAATTGGTTTCCAGTCTACTGACGAGGTCTTGACTGTTCTTTTCCCGGTTATTCTACTGGCTTGACCTCTGAGGCCGCCGTTTGTCTTGAACCCACGAAGAGGTATCATTGTGTGAAGAAATGAACATTGGGAGTTTGGAAAAATGTAAAGTCATTATGGCAGGTGACCAGGCACGTGATTTATTTAGACTTCATAATACTATGAGTGTTAGCATTCTATGATGCTAAGGCATGAGGAACTATAAACTATATATAGTATGTGTTCTGGAGTTACCAAAGAAGAACTCTTCTCATCGTGAATTGAACGAAAGTAATGGATGCAAAAAATCTTCGTTAAACAATATCGCTTCTAGTTTACTAAGAATTCAAAAACATTACTTTCAAGTTTTACTACACTTAAGAATTTTTAACTTTATCTCTAGGAATCTATTCATTCAACACCATTCACTTCCACAAGACTAACTACACTTCTGAATTTTTAACTTTATCTCTAGGAATCTATTCATTCAACATCATTCACTTCCACAAGACTAACTACACTTAAGAATTTTTAACTTTATCTAAAAGAATATTCATTCAATATCATTCACTTCCATATGACTAACTACAAGAATTTTTAACTTTATCTAAAAGAATATTCATTCAATATCATTCACTTCCATATGACTAACTACACCTAAGAATTTACTATGTAATAATACATTAAAAAGTTCATTTGCACACTCACTCAAAAAATAGAAGTGTGTAGTAAAGTAATTAAGCTATTGAAAAACCTAGCTAACGAACATTGGAAATCAGTGGTGTTTATTCGTCACACGGACAGACTACCGTGTACAAAACAACCAATTCATACACAGCAGGAGAACCATTTGCAAGCGTTGTGGTTTCTGTCTTTGTGGAGGTGGAGTACGAACCTGGAGGCACTGAGAAAGGTATCTGGGAAACATTAGAGTCGGAAGAGGAAGCCACTGTGGTAGGTGCCGAAGTAGGTGCTGGGGTTGGAGCTGTCGCTGACTCCGCAGCCTCAGAGGTAGGTGCTGAAGCAGAACCTGAAGACGACCCGGTAGTGGTGGCCGAGGCGGGGGCCACAGACCCTCCGGGAGTAGATGCTGAAGAACCACTACCGTTTTCTGGAGCAATTTCCGATGTGACTGAGCTTGAAAGAGTACCCAGTGGAACGGAAGAGGGCCCATTTGGACCCAGAGGGGCCACACTTGAGGATGTTGTGGTTGAAGCACCACCTGGAGATGCATCCGAAGGGCTCTCTGTAGCTGTAGTTGTTAACAGACCTGGCAGACTGGATACCGTAGTCACCGACTCAGTCACCGAACCAGTCGCCGACTCAGAAGCAGCATTTTCAGTAACAAATACTGTGCTTCCAATTCGCGTTTCCGTTGTCAACGCCCCGTCAGTGCTGAAGATATAAGCCGTAGCGAAAACCTCCGCCAACACGTCTTCAGTGGTGGTGACAGTTGTTAAAGGAGTGGTGGTGACAGTGGCGTCCGTAGCAGCTCTGACTGAGCTGAGCAAGGCCAACAATAATGCAGTATGTCTCATCTTCAATGTTAGAGTTTAGTGAAGCTTAAACCATTGAGCAAGGAATAACCGTTTTATATCTCCGCCAGAGAAGATCCTTTAGAGTCGTTTTGGTCGATCGCATCCGCAATCGATGAAAACCAGCTTGTCTTTTTGCAGCCAGCAGCAACACAAAATAAATTATTATTAAGCAAAAGTGGAAATAGAAGAAGCCATAAAAGGATTACAACTCTGGCACAAATACAGTACAATAGAAGAAGATCCTAAAGCTGGCGAAGGTCGATTGTTTGAGTGAAAATAGTTGTGGGCGGCCAGCCTTTGTTTAGTCTCTGCCCCGTAAATTCAAAGTACGAGCAATCGCGAAAATAATAAGCTGGATAATATATCTGCAAGCGTGTGTTTTGAACGTCATGGCATATGTCAGCAGGGTTTGTGGACGAGCTCAAGCTAACCTAAAACGTTTTTCGTTGGGGCTTTTTATTGTACGCCAAGAATCCAGCGTACGTGTTTGGATTTTGGTGGGTTTAAGTTGTCGATAATGGATTCCAGTTTTTTGGTGTTGATGTGTAGGATAGGAGGAGGAGGAGGCAGGAAAATGAGAGACGGGAAAAGAGAGACAGCGAAAGAGAGACGGAGAAAGGAGAGACAGAGTACTGGGAGGTTGAGTTTATTATGGAGGTAGTGCAACCGTAATACTGTAATGGTACTGAAAATGCTGGGTAAGAACGGGGTGGAGTACGGGAAAGGAGCTGGAGGCTTACCAGGAAATCATCGCATTATTTAGAGCAACATCTGAGTGCCCGGAGGAGGAGTTATGCGATTTTGAATCGCAAAGCTGCCGGTGGCTTGAGGACAAATTCGAGCAGTGGATATTTTTCTGGATAATTTCATATTGAGATGGATTAAGCCAAATTGGTACGCGATTGATGTAAAGGTCCGAGAAATAGCTATTTCAGAGACACGCAATAGGCGTACGTACATACTTGCTATGGCTCAGATTAGTTTTACGATTTGCTTACTTCTGCTAGTTGGTGTGCTTGTGTATTAACACAGCTTGGTTAACACTTCAGGTTGAACTGTTGATAGAAACGGTCGATTCCCTTTAAGGTTGCAACCACTGCAATGAACTGGTTCTGCTGTCGTTCGATTCTTTTGCAACCTTATATTCGATAAACGCAAAACAAGGAAATCTGGTGAATCTAGTACAAGATCTGGGGTGAAGAAATAAATACGAGGAAAGGTAGAGAGTGCACCAAAGGGTACTTTGCACAGCAAATAAACAGGCTGGAAGTTGCGGATTTGGAGTTGTTGACCAGACCCAGCAGGCCGTGCTATCGATTAGGCGATGGCCGGGGGAGTGGTGCGATAGGAGAAGTGGCAGAAGATCGGACTCCCCACTGGCACAGACACAACATAATAAGGAAACTATTGCCCCGTTTTGTTCTTTTGTACAGAATCTTGACACTGTGGAGACTGCTGGTAAACAATCAGGAGGTGTTTTGTACTCTTATGACTTAGAGACTTGTGCATTGTCGTGGCTGAAAACGGTCAATATTTTAGAAAAGTCGGCCTTTCTGGGAAGCCAACGTAGAAGTCTTTACTTGACTATCCTTTTGGTATCATCTGCTCATCGACAGCACTTGTAGTGCTGGACTTGTTGCTTCGGGAGGAAAAATTGGCTGCGAAATTTTTTAGAGTCCCAGGTTGGTTCATTTATTTTTTGAAGAGTGAACTGATTTGCATGTCATGTAAAGTAAGGCAACTTCATGAGTGAAATGAAGTGTAGATAAAAGTTGAAAAATGGGCTAAGTGGGTATTATGTAGTGCAAGAAATATTTCAGTTTGAGGAGTAAAGTTGAGGAAATGGAGTTTAAGGAGTAAAGTTAGTGGAGTTTAAGGAGTAAAGGAAACTTTCTACTAGGGTATTGCCCCACAAATGTAAGACTGAAGAGAGGGAAGAGGAAGAAATTGGTTATTGGAAGATAAATAAACAGGTGGCACAGTGGATTGTTTGTTCGAATGATAAACCTTTTGTGGTGACTGTACCATTTTATATAAAAAGTGCGACCTTAATCCCATTTTGATTCAGACCTTAATCCCATTTTGAATCACGATGTTTACATTGACATTTTACGTCTCACATTCGTAAATCATGTTACTCAATATATATACGTGAGGATAGAAGCGTCCATATCTGTTCAAGATTAAGCCCCAACAACCCAACTATGTGATATAAGAAACAGAATTGAGATATGGTTGGAACATTTCTAGAGTGTTGGACGAATACATAATATATCTTAACGAATAGTTAATCAAAGTCTGCTCATTTTTGCTACTGCAGGCACCTTTGCCCTGCAAACCAAATCCAACTCCAAGACTCCACTTCTTCCAACTATAACACTTTTTACACTCCTTTTCGTACAATTCATTACTCAGTCTCAAACTGAAAAGTCTATAAGTTTGTTTTTAAGGTAGTAGCAGTGCCTTTCCAAAACACGTGAATCCAGGTCCAATTCACTCAAAGCTTACTCTAAAATTCAGCCATTATTTGTCATTCTGAACAAATGGTGGGCTTTTGTCATTCTGAATCAACACACACCACCATCACTAACTCGTTCTCTTTCTAATTCCATCTATTTCACCACTCAACCGAGGAAACTCCTCCTTCAACTTCTCGCTCAAAGTGTCTCTCAACACCTCGAATCCCTTCATTTGACCCTTCAACTTCGCATTCAGCTTTGCAACAACTTCTATAAATTCTCTAGTGTAGATGTCCGGGTTTCTTCCGTCCTCGATATACGCTATCACATCCACAGGTACAGGGTACTGTGTGGTATAAGGACTGGAGGTGAGCTGAGACAATTGGCTAACCAAGTGATTGACTTGGTGCACCAACGCCGTGTAGGTCTGCTGAGTACCCGGATGGTCGTGAACCAGCACCCCGAGCTCAATGAACGACTCAATAAGTAACAGCAACTGCTCTGCAGTTGTTGCAAGAGGCTCATTCTCAGCACGCTGTGGTATCGTTGAAGTTGTCATTAGCCCAAAGTTTTTTAAAGACACTTTTTTTCACAACAGCTTAGAGATTCAAGAATGCCGTCGTTAATGGTAACTCTCAAGTACAACCGAAAGGCTGTAGACAAACCCAAGAGATTGGTCACATTGCAATATAAAACTTCGCCGCTGAAGAAAGACAGACCTTCACCAGAAATGCTGGTGTCTTTGGCTAGTTCGAAGGAGCCCTCACCTAATCCAAGCTTCAGTTTCATATCCCCGGATAGGGCACCGGTGAAAACAGCGTCGCCATTTGAAGCAGAGAGTGCGACGGATTCGCCGAGTTTTAAAAATACGCTTGTAATGAAGAACTTGCCCAGGGCCATTCGCAGGTCCAGAAACCGAAGTATGACACCTCCACCGAAAATCAGTAGACCGACGTCTCGGGCACATTCGCCGCACAGAGATAAGGATGCAGAAGCAGAGGTACTGGAAAAGCCGAAGAAGCTGGTTCCAGAAGCTTTGGAATCGCTAGAAGCATATGGTGAGCATTACACGATGGCTCGTTATAAAGATAAAAAGTTGGGAACGAGGTGTAACCAGGAATTAGAGGAGGATTGGATGAGAGATGTAAGGGTAGTGAGTGATAGGTTGTGTTTTTTGAAGGAGGTTTATGCTAAGATTCGGTCGAGTAAGTAATGAATGAATGAATATTTTGAAGATACATATGAGTATATGAGTGATAATTGACGAATAATAGTGAGATTGGAGAGAAGATTGGAGTTACATGAGTAAGTTAGTATATGAGTGAGTTAGTATTACATGAATAAGTTAGTATTACATGAATAAATTAATATTATATGAGTAAGTTAGTATTATGTGAATAAATTAGTATTATATGAATAAGTAAGCACTATGTGAATAAGTCAGTTTTGTATGAATAAATTTGTTTTGTAAGAGCAGTTAGTGGTTAGAGTTGAAAATGAGCAGTGGAAAGTAACCAATACGACTAAGGTTCTTTTTAATTAATGTGGATGCGAAGAAATCTGATTCATGTCGAAACGAAGTTTTCACCTAGGTAAGTGAAATATCCCACTAAAACTCAGTTCGTAAGTATCCACTATCTCTACTTATTTTGTTCAAAATGTTAGCAGCTAGAATTAGTACAATTTCAATCAAAACCTACAAAACAGCCAATACAAAACTTCCCCAACTTACACTTCACAACTCCACCCACCTACTCTCTCTCCCCTTTCTCATTAACCATTTATCAATTCCATTATCCATTATCTACAATGTACTGCACAAACTGGTGGAAATTTAAATTTAAATTAAACATCCACCAGAATCAACAACCACCAATACAATGAAGCCAGTTGTCTCCGCCGGGTCTGCCTACTGCTGCACAGTTCTTTCGGCCTTTGCTATTGCCATTCTCTCGGTAATTGGCTTTTTGTTCAAAACAAACCACCACTCCATGATGGGCTCCATTAACGACCCAGAAGATGGTGGTGCTGTTGCTAAGACTGTTTTCAATGCTGTTTTCGTGTATCTCTTCTTCTTTGCTTTCTGTGGGTTCCAGATTTACTTGTTGAAGAGGCAGAGCAGGATACAGTTGTGAGATACTCCGGAATCGATATCAAGATACTGCGAATTTGATTGAGGGAATGTTGTAGTGTTTTGACCAAAAGAAGGACGGTTTGGGTTAGGCACTGCAAAGACGTTTAAGTAGATCTTCAAGTGAATTCAGTTCCTCACTCATCATAGGTCTCTTTTATAATAGCAAAATTAAATACATAGAGATTAGCTCATAAGTTGTTGAATTACATTTATTCTCACTAAATTTTTTATTTACATCTTTATACTTATTCTAAATCGTTTCAATTACATCTTCATGCTTATCAACACTAATATTTATTCAATTACTTTTTCATACTTATTCACACTAGATGTGTTCAATTACATCTTCATACTTATTCACACTAAATGGTTTATCAATTACATCTTCATACTTATTCACACTAAATGGTTTATCAATTACATCTTCATACTCATTCACACAAATCGTTTATTCAATTACAATCACCGTTTATCCAACTACAACTTGGCAACACTCTCCTTCCCACCCTTCCAGTGGTTTCCTCCGCTCCAGTCACACAAGTCAAACACAAGCAACCTCAAATCGTCCAACTCTTCCTTTGATGCACCCACATTCAATGCACCCTTCAAGTGACCCTTCAACTGCGGGTTGACATCCTGTGGAATTAAACAGGCTACAATGCATAAGGAGGTTTCCCTGGCACTCAAAACATCAACAAAACTCAACAATGGCGAGTACACATGGTGGTACGTGAAGTACCACAAGTCTGGGTATGCCGTGAACATCTGTCTTCTGACCCTGGTGTTAATCTTGTCGGTGTATATGGTGTTCCAGAAGTCGGATCCGCGCACCAAGGATTCCTGGATGCTCTTGGTGTTGATGGCCGCACTCAGAATGGGCCCGTCAATAGTCTCTACAGTGTTTCCTCCAGTCTCCTCAAAGTTGGTGCCCAGGTAGTCTTCAGCTACAACATCGGCAGACTTGACCGCACCCCTGACCACCTCGCAGCCACGAACAGGTTTTTCACTTGGTTTGAAAGAGGTTGGAGTCACGGTCTTCAAGATCATGAGTGCGTTGATCGTCTTGGGCAAGCCAACCAATGCAGTCGACTTCAATATAACTTCACGCAATTTCCCTGTAAGTGTCTCCTGCAAGTTGTGGATGTCGTTTCCACTCGAAAACTTGAAAGGAACTGGGAGTTTCGAGTAGTAGGTGTACGGAATCAACAAATCCGGCAAGTTGACACCGACGGCAGTGAAGTCCTTGTACTTCTCCGACAGCGAGATAGAATCCTGCGCCAACTGGATCAAGTACTTATCCGTGAGCAATTGTTTGTCTGCTGAGTATTCCAACAACTGTTGTCTCATGGCAAAATGGTACACTTTGGGAATCTCCTGCGGCTGATTCAACACCGTCAAGCACGCAGTAGCTACCAAGTACCATGTGTTGTGCAATGAGGGGTACTTGTACGCCAACTTTACGAGTCTTTCTGCCGTTAATATCGACATTGTACTTATTCTGTATATATGTCTATATTTCTGGGGTACAATTTTTTACAGTCTGATTTTTAGGCCTCGGAAGTAGTGGGAATTTGGTAGCGCAATTGTCTTCTGATAAGAATGGGTGCAAAATCTTGGGATGTGTGATATCCAGGGAGTGTAGGGATGTTGTGGAGCTCCGCCCTGTTTCTGGAAGAGGAAGGTGGTTTTATAAATATGAGCTTTTCATTGAGTGTGTTAACTCGATTAATATAAGAACCAAGATCAAATTTAGCTCACAATATTACTTACTATTAACTCCCTTGATCCAAGACTTTGCTATACTATCTTTGAGTCGCTTTCCCTGCTCAGTGGTCCATTCTCCAACAGCCCAGAAATGATTGGTGTTCTCAATTTTGGGTGCTAACTCGGAGTTAAACTGCCTGAAAGGAATACGCTTCAGAGCAGAAACGTCTTTGGGAAGCTCGTCTTTCACTAACTCCTTCAATTCATTGCTATCCATGTTCTTAATCTCTTTGAGACTTTTAATCGTCACCCCATTCCTTCTATCTTTAGTGGGAATACTCTTCTCCCATGGCCTCATTGTGGTATCCAATCGCACCCACTGGTTATTCTTCCAGTTTGGCGATCCCACCATCTCTTTGATCCGCAGAATCGCCCGCTTGTATGCAAACTGCTCATCCTCTCCTGTGAAAGCAGTCAGGTTCTTATAGTCTACCGACTCTTCAGCCTTGCTTGCTTCCAAGTACGTTTCAGTGGCCTCAGAATCGTACGAGCTGACGTTAGGTCTGTAAGGGTTCTCCATTGCAAGTTGTGTTCTTGCAAACATCTCCTCTTCCTGAACGTCCAATCTATCAGTGTTGCCTCCACTGGCCTCCACGAGTTCCATGATTTCCGGATTGTCCTCGTGGAAAACATCTGGGAAGAACAAAAAATCAATTGGAACTTGGCTTCTCATGTAAAACTGGCACTTGGACTCGTATATACTATCAATTAGCGTAATAAACCTTTTTGCTTCATTCTTCATTTTCATAGTCATGATTGGAACCTTATCTATAATTATAGTGCTGTAATTAGCAGTGATAGTTATGTAATCCGATGATGAAAAGAGACCCTCGCAGATGTTGGAAAAGTCAAACTTGCAAATTGACTCGTTAGAGTACGTGACAGGAACAGGAATCTCCCTGCCATATACAATAACAGATGATGGACGGGGTTCCGCAGCTTTACCAACTACTTGCTCGATCATTTCTTTCCATTCTTTGTCGTTTTCAAACCCTATGCATAAATTACTGTCACTTTCCAAAGTACTCAAGACTTCTCTGTAGTCAGTTGTGGAGTTCATGTCAATTGACTGACATCTGGAATGTAGGATACTAACAAAACTCTTGAAGTTTTTCTTGTGGAACTCATTGGAATATAGCTCTTCCGGGAGCTTATTCGAAGTTGCGACCAAAACACCCCCCAACTTGAAGTAGAAGGTGAACAATATCTTTACTATGTTTGCGCTGGCAATGTCAGGTAACATGAATTCATCCAATATCAAAACCGTATTCTTTGCAATCATAGTTTGTGCGACCTCAAAGAGAAGGAACTCGTTTTCCATAGTATATTCAGACATGTTCCTGACATTTCTTTCCTGCTGTAAGCGGTGCATCTCTGTATAAACCCAGAGCATGAAGTTATGATAGTGCCATCTCATTTTGGATTCGTGAGGGAGACTCAGGGCAAAAATGTCCATAAGCATCGACTTCCCACAGCCAACTTCTCCATTGACAAGAAGTCCCTCAGGAGAGTTGAAGTTCACCAACTCCTCTTCATCTGTCATGTACCGAATCAACTGTCTCTTTTCAGAATCTGGAGAAGAACTCGAAAACACTTTGTTCAACACTTTATTTATTGGATGGTCCAGCTCAAGGTACTTGAGTTCCAACTTTTTAAGGAGCAAGCTGATTTTGATCTGCACTTCTTCAGGTGCTTTGTAGTCTACCAATCTGTAGTATAATTTCTGGAACTCTTTCATTGTTCTGAGCTGCAGTTCATCTGGTCGTAAGAGGCCCAGCTTGACATAGTTTTGGTAAAGTAGGAACGGATCGGTGATGGAAACATCGGTGGGAGATTGATTGGGTACTGAGGGGACCCGCCCCTCTACACCATGAGGACCACTTGAGAACGTACTCGTGTGTCGTAAAGTAGCTCGTACGTGCCGTAGCACCCTGGGCATGTTCATTATCTTTAACTTTTTCAGTCCGAATCGGGTTAACATTTAAAGTCTACATTCTCTACAATTTGTTAAGCTAATGCATATGCTATTATTGTTGGTTCAACTTCATCTGTGCAAACTTCCTGTCCAAAGAGTTCGACAAGCCATTCATTTCCTCGTCTGAACGGCCGTACAACTCAAACCACCATTTCACATCGGTGAAGTTGAAGAATATCACGTCATCAGCCTCGGGCTTTTCGTACAGTTTGTTGGTGAATTCTAACGGCCTCGAGTTGAAGTAGTCCCAGACTGACAAGGTAGCGTCCTGGACCTTTTGAACTTCTTTCAACTCACGTTCAGTGTCGCAGAGAAACGAACCGTACTGGCACGAGTAGTAGTGATAGAAGAGTCTCTTCAAGAACCTACTGTTGAACTCGAACTTGGACGGATGCTGGCGCAACACCTGGTACACCGAGTCCAAGAACTGGTGGAATATCGGCGACTTCTCGCTGCTGACCCCATATGTCGAATTCAAGCTCAAGAAGTTCCCCCCATTTTTCTTCTCCAGAGAGTCGTCTGGATTGGTGCTATTCTTCAAATGGTACGCGGCACGCTGCAAGAAGTTGGTTACCTTGTTTCCGGTGCCGCCGTTGCTCTCAATCACCTCTGAGCTTTCAAGCTCCGGGGTTCCTGATTCGCTATCGCTCTTTTCCAACGGTTTGTCGTCAGCAGGCTTCTTTTTGATAGCTCCAGCACATCCTCCGTGATCTCCTCTCGTGGCAAACTTGAACCCAAACGATACCCATTCCTTCTCAATCAAAATCATGAACCCCTTGATGGTTCTGTAGAACGGATCAAGACAGAGCTGCAGCAAGGCAGATACTTGTGACGTACGGTCCCAACCATCAGAACAGTGAATGATAATGTTCGTGTTGTTGAAATGTATCAGTTTTGTGATGCGGTCCACACTCTGCAAGATCAAGGACAAGCGATGCAACCATTGGGTTTTGGTGAGAGCCTGCTGAAGAAGCGGATAGTTGTTTTGAACTTCCTCAGCACTGTTCAGTATTGGGTACTTGTCCAAATCATTGAGTATGGTGGTCAACTTTGTTAGCGAATCACGCATGACATGGATGTTGTCGATATTACAGAAAATCTTGTCCACTTGTCTTTCGTCGTGCAGAGGTTTGTCGTCACTGGGCACCTCTCTGTAGTTGTCGATGCTCTCAGTGCCTGCTCCCAAGGCATGCTGAGCCATGGCGTTCGTCAATGGCCTCAAGTCAACAATCAAGTTTCGATGCGGCTGCTGGCTCTGGTACTCATCTTCGGTTAGATGGGATGCTCTTTCCTGCTCCTGGCCCTTAAATATCTCGATAATCAACTTCTCGTCCTGGATCGACCTGTTCTGCAAATTTATGCCCACTAACGGCTGTGCACACCTCGCAATGACGTTCCCGTTCGAGTTGCCACGGTGCTTGTACACAATCACCGGGATTCTCTGCTTCGACCTGAACTTGCCCGCGTGCTTGAGCACATTGTCCGAAATACTCTGCGGAACCACAAACTTTTGCGGGTACGTCGGGCAAAACTTGTAGTCGACGTTTATATTAGTCACCCGCCAGTAATCCGACACCAAACCCTGTCTCGTATACTCTGCCATCGCGTCGTAAACACCCCATCCGTTTTCGACCAACTTCTCCTCCAAAACATTAGGTCTATAATCAAATGCATAAAACAAGCGCACATTGTTGGCAGCTTTTGGTCGTGTGATGAGAGCACTCATCTTCGAGAACACCTCGCAGCAAATGGTGTCGTTTGCAAAGTCGAACGAGTAGTATGTGAAGTCTTTGCACTGGAGCCGTATGTGCGATGCCGTGTAGTGGTCAATCTCGGGCTCGTTTTTGCGGGGCGGATTGCTCTCGCTGCCGAGCGCTGCGCTCCCATTGCTGCCACCACTGAGGCTGCTCCCGCCGTTGTTGTTGTTGCTGTTCAACCAGTACGATCCACGGTTCTTGGAAATCCTCTCTATTATGGGATAGCAGATCCAGATTTCTTTGGGCACCGCTTTCACCTCGAATGTGAAGACAAGGTGGAAGGGGTATAACAAGAGTGTCCCCTTGATGCTGTATCCTCGTCTGCTTAACGTGACATCGTTCACCGTGTTGATATTGTCCATGTCAGGATGACGGCGGTGATGATGTGAGTAATGCTGTGTAACTTGTTTAATCTAAGTCGTTAAGGCTTTTACTTTTTTTGTTCATACTTGTAGATAAGACTTTGTATGTAAGAGGAGGATGAGAGTATAAATTTGGGGTAAAGTGTAGGAAAAATTCTTGGATGGTAAGTAAGGGAGTTTGCAGGGAGGTTGGGTTGAAGTGACACGGATTCTCCTGATTTTGAGTGTCTGTAACGTGGTGCAAACTTTTATTAGGTGAGAATTGGAAGGAGTGAGTATGGATTTCGTGACTGTTGACTCGACGAAGTTTGGGTTCGGAGTTTTCTAGATTAAAGGTTCAGAGGGAGATGTAAGGAGAGTTTTCTTTTTAGATATTGAGTGAATGTAAATAGAGTGTGATGTTAGGACGAGATTAGTAGGTAAGTAATGAAAAATGAGTGATGGGAGATGAGGTTTGAGTTCCAGTTTCGAGGAAATTCAACATCGCATTAATGAATACTTCTCCAAGATTTCAAACTTTAGAATCAAAACCCTATTCATCTTTATTTCTTTAACCTCACCAATTAATCAGTATAAGCCTACAATCTAAAAACTCTAATTTCTGCTCAACAATTTGCAGCCATATATTACACTAACAACAATATCCAAAGCATTATACCTTCCCCGTCAACTTCCAACCTCTCCCAACAGGCGTATTGAAAACCTCAACTATTCCGGACCCCAACGCATCCGCAAGAATCCAATTAAGATCATACCCATAAAAAGGCTTGCGAAAATTATTCATTTTACTATCTCCAGAAGGTGTACTTCCCTCCCATTTGTTAAACAATTGTTCATCTAACATCTCCTTGTACTTACTCTTTGAGAGCAACTTGACAAGCCAAACTCGCCCCGAGTTCACCAACTTCAAGAAAACTCCGCAGTTGGGGTACGATAGCGCATACTGGTGGGACTCTATTTCGTTCAAGTGGTTCAGCGTAAGAGTCACAAACCCTTGAGAAAGAAGGCCCGAGAGTTCGTCCTTGGTGAACCTTCCCTTCTCAATGTACAACGCTGCTGGGTTCTCTTCAACAAACTGTTTGAATTTGATCAAGGTTCGAGGCTCTTGCTGTTTCTCAATTTCTTTAGCTATCAAGTCCAAGTAAACCTCTGATTTCGTGAGAATCTCAACATTCTCAAACCCATACGTGATTTTACCATTCTGGTACTTTTGTAACGACTTCAGAATCACCGGAGAAGCGTTGGTAATGACAAATTTACGGATCTGACCCTTACGCACGGCCACCTCTACGTTCTTGTCTACAAAAGTATTGCCTCTCCTCTGGTAGATCAGGTACAACTGCGATATCGTGACAAGTCCCAGTGGAAGGCTTTGCAGTCTGTATTTCAACACCTCGTTTTTAGCTGATTGTGAGAGTCCTCGTAGCATGTGCACTAATTCGTGTGCACCAAAAGTGCCAATCTCTTCTTTGGTGAAGTACCTTGAATCCATACGGGATGACTCCGCCCATAGATTCTCCAAGATTGTTGCTATAGCTGACGTTACATCACCACCCCGGGGTAGTTGGTAGTCGAGTTCAACATTATAGTCCAGCACTATCAACTGCTCTTGGGTTGGTCTCGGAGTTCCTTTGACTTGGATTGCCTTGTTAGTTGCATTTGAATGTTTGGATCCTATTATTCCTTTCAACCCCCCTTTGTTGGATTTTCGCAGAGTTCCGAGAAGTCTTCGTGAGATTGTAGATGTTTTGGCGGCACTGTATTGTAGGTTGGCGGGCATTTCAGTTTGCCTTCATTAATCAGCTGGATTTGGAGTGATGTAGTAATCACGTGAGTTTTGAGATGGATGATACACTCAAAAGACTTGCCAGATGGAGGGTTAGTGGAGGGCAGTGGTGGAGTGCAACACTTTCCTTCTGTTGTGAAGTGGAAGCAGAAGTATTTCTATCGTGGTGTATTCGAGTGATCTACGTGGCAATTTTCTCGTTTAAGTTTGCACTCTCAATGTGACAGTAAATTAGCTGATACTACGTTCTTGTATTCATTCAAGTGTTTTCTAGTGATTTCGTCACCGCAAGTTTAGAGGTCTTCAATAGATCGTTCATTATATAAATCGATCGTATTTTCACCCTCATATCGATCTCATAAATCGATCTTACACAAATCGATTGAACTTAAATCGACTAAACTTAATCCAATCATGAACTATTCTTACTAACTCATTCTTAAATTACTAGACCAATAATCTAAAGCTTTTAAAAAAACATAAAACTTCAAGGCAGTTGTTAAATGCTTTGGGATATCATAAAACAGAAAATGAATTTTCCTGTATGGATGCATTTTTGCAACCAAATAAAATTTGCACCCAAAATTTAACAGAATCAATCAAACAATCATCTCATACTTTGAGGCATAAACTCAGGCCCCAACAGCTGTTGCAAAACACTCTTCAATGCAGTGGATAAAACACCGTAGAGACTCTGCGAAGCTCCTGGGTAAAACAAATTGGACACACGGTGGGTCTTCTGACAGCCCAGAACAGGTTCCAGCCCGTTGAATCTGCCCTTTATCCAGAGGAAAGCCGCAGGCAGCCCTGTGACATACTCAAGAAGATGTTCGGCAAGATCGTCGGTCGCAAACTCCAAAGAGTCAATTCCCCACTCACACCAGTTGGTGTACACTCTGTTGACCCCAGGGTAAGGAATAACCTCGTCATTGACGGCTTGGAACAAGAAAATTGGAATCTCAGGAACCTGGTTGTTCACCTCGTTAGCCACTGTGTTCAATTTGAGGACTTCTTGGGCCTCTGGAAGCTGAAGTGCAGCCCACCCGTCCTTGGCATACCTGTCGGGGCCAGTAAAGAAGTCCGTTCCAAAGAACTTGAGCACGGCTGGAATAAGGCAATGGTTGTTCGCCCAATTGTAGTTTGCTATGTGCTCCGGAGTGTTAATTTGATCATCCACTAAACTTGCAAACTGTGGGTATGCGTTAACCAAGCCATTCAAGGCAAGTGCCGTCAACCCTACAAATGGTCCGCCTTCAATGGCCTCTGCAGTTTCAGAAACGTTGTTGGCAAACCCTCCCAAAGCAGCTCCAATCAAGTTGTCTTTGAGTTCAGGTGCGTACGAGGGCTGCATTAACGAGGCCCACCCAGAAGCCAAAGCTCCACCTGAGTACCCCCACAAAATGGTTTCTGCGTCTTCATTCACAATCCCGGACCCCAACATGGCCCTAACACCATCTAAAACTAAGTGGCCGGCTAAAGGACCCGCAGTGAACCCTCCCATTGGGCCTTCGTAGTCTGGAATTACAACATACCAGCCTTCGTTCAAAGCAGTCTCTACCAAAACCATATCAACCTGTACTGCAAGTGTGGAAAAGATAGGAGCAGCTACTGTCAAACTGTAGGAAATAGCACAGTCTTTGGCTGGTGAATCTTGGAAAACCTGATAACTGACCAATTTAGAAGGGTCTGCTCCGAAAGGCTCAATAATCGTGGCTACAGTGGCAGTCGCATTTCCCTGAGCGTCGGTGGTTCTGTATAAGATTTGCCACGAGTTTTTAACTTTTAAAGGTAAGATAACTCCTCTCAACCTAGATGGTAGTGTTCTGTTTTTCAAAATAGTTCCTGGTTCAGCTTCTTCGAAGCCGTTTGGAGGAAGATAAAATGGGTCTTGTGACGGAGGAAGTGGTCCTTCAAGTGGTGCCGCGGCCACCACTGACAAAAGAAAGAGCGCGGAATAGATCCAGCTGAACGGTTTCATTGGTATTTACCTTCTTAGAGTATGGCTGCAACATGTTATTTATACAGTGCAGCCGTTCCTTCAAAGCAGGTACCAATTACAGGTAAGAGAAGGGTCTTTTCCTAAACCAAACTGATCGGGTAACAGAATCATACAGAAATACCTGATACGGAATTGTAATGTTGAGGCAGCTAATCAATATTTTGGAATGGAAGCGTTCTCCGCAGTTGGTTTTCTTGCAGTGATACGAGGTGTGTCAAACTAAGAAAAGAAGGTGGTAGGTGAACATTAACCTTAGATTTCTATAAATGCACTTGACTCCGAATGAAGTTTAGTGAGTTGGTAATGGAAACAGCACTCATTGAGGTCGCTATAGCGGTGAGTGGTGGTACCCCAAGGTCGCCGTGGTACCCCGACGACCTAGTATAGTTTCTTGGCTAATTACGAAACAATAAAGTGAGGCGAAATGTCTTTCATGTGTTTTTCTGTGTGGGGGCAATGGTTTGGTACCTTAAAACATGGGGTAGTGGAGTGCGTAATGTGAGATGGCCTATTACTCAAAGCAGTTGAATCGTTACAATCTTGAAATGGTTATGTTTCGCCTGACTAGAAAGACACCGTTGGTATTCTGTATTTGTAAATCACCGACTGTCAAAATTACCGTTTGCACCCAATAAGATTCTTGTATTGTACAATTGTTAAATGATGTTCTATTTATATGATCTCTAAGCTCTTAAAGTAGCTTCTCATTATCCTTAAATGTTAATTGCTTCACCGAAATTTCACTTTTCAGTTTGCAGGTGAAGTTGTTGACTTTCATTTTCCCTTGTAGCTGACATCCAGTGAATTTGAAATGTCCTACATACTCAATCTTATCCAAAAAGAGTTATTCGCTCAATTTCAAATGTAGTTCGATAAAAACCACACGCTCCAGGAGAATTTCCTTCTCTTGGCTCAACCGTCTTGTTGGTCTAAGCAAGACACATTTTAATACATTTGGCAGTACAATAGTTCAATTAAAAACTACAAATCGTCAAACCTTTTGATACCATGTTCATGCGTCTGTAAGTTTCTGATTTGTTTGGCAGACATAGTCTTGACCTTGCGTTTTTTCTTGGAAGGTTCTTCTTTTGGTTCCTCTTTTGGCTCTTGGTTTTCTTCCGAACTTTCTTCTTGTTTACCTTCAGTTACTTGTTTTATGTCAATTGTCTCTGATTTTGGTTTGGAGATGAGTTGTGAGATATCTTTTCTCTGCTTTCGAATTATTTGTGGTTGCTCTTCCTCTTCATCATTTTCATCACCTCCTTTTTCATTTTCATCATCCGAATCTTCAAAATCTGACGGTCCCAAGGAATCTGAATCTGAACCACCCAACCCAGAGTCTGAATCTTCACTTCCAGCATCCGAATCATCACTATTATCTTCATCTTCAGAATCGTCACTCAAATCAACATCCTCTACCTCCTGATTTGACCAAATCTTCAAAGTATCCATACCAGCACTAATAAGCCTATACTCATAATCGATATCGAGAATTCCAACTTCGTCTGCCATATCAGTCTTGCGCAACATAGGTGAATGCACTCTGGTTTCCACAACCTTGCCCTTCTTGTAGTTGATTCTGTGAAGCAAACCCTCACTATCACCACACCACACTGAGTTTGTGAGATCCTCATTCTCATTGTTCATTGTTGGAATTATAGCATCCACTGAAACACCTTTGTTAATTCGAATACGTGATATCTGGTCTCTTAACCCATTGTTAGACTGCTTCCAAATAGTCACAATACCTTCGCCTTGTGCCACCAATACAGTGTCATTCTTCATGCCATTGATAAACTCTGTTGGATAGCACATTGCAAGGAGCTCATCTTCCTGATTATCAGACTGTGAAACAATACCCTTGCGAATATCGATATGTGATAAAGTAGTGGATCCCAAAGTCAAGTAGTGATAGGCAGACACATCTGGCATAGGAATCAAATAATTAACAGCATCATCGTGTGCTTTAGAGACCTTAAACTTCAAGGAACTTTGAGTTGCACCGATATTTGCACCCAAGTTGGAAGAATCGTACACTAGAACAGATCCTGCCTCAGTGCCCGCTAAGAGGAATGGGTGTGTAGTAGAATGACATAACTTGGTTACTGAGTCCGTTTTGCTTTCGAAATCGTCAACCATGTTAACCTTCCCAACGACCTTTCCTGTCTCTGTTGTTGCCTTCTTGATGATATGGTCGGTGCCCACAGTGTATACATTCACACCGGCTGAAGTCTCCAAAGGATCGAAAATAGCATGTCTTACAGAGCCTTTGTGCCTTTTTGTTTTCCAGTTCGACTTCACCAAGTCATCATCGACTCCCAAATCTTTCACTACAGTCCACCATTTCTGCTTTTGTTGCGAGATGGACTTGTTGATTTCTGCAATCTTACCCTTACTGAATGCTTCTTTCTCTAGCTGCGACAACTTTTCCCTCCTCTCTTGCTGACTTTCTTCCAATGCAGAGCTCTCATAGGAGTTGCAGTACACATGGCCGGTTGCTAGTCCAGATAGTAAGATAGGTTTGGTGGGATGAGCTGCTGCGGTGAACAACGGATCTTCATATTTTACTTCAAGAATAGGAGCCACTTGCGACTCCAATTCTCTTGCTGCGATAGCAGCATTGCCTTTCTTTTTGCCCATTCTCACTTAATTGAGTTTTAATTAGCTGGCTTGAGATCTTGATTTTTCAGTCTTTGATTTTTGCGATGCCATCTTATTTAGAAATATTGGCTCGTTAAGGTAATTCTTATACTTTAGAGTACTATTGACACTATTAAGATAAAGTATTTGACTGTAAGCTACGAGAAGTTTACCATATTATGTAGTTCGTCTTGCTAATTTAGGACGACTTTATTGGCTAAATTGTAAATTAGGCTAAAACAAACGTAAACTTTACACTCTCCAAATACACTTACTTATTCTCAATCATACACTCAATTACAAACTATCTGATTCTATCTAAACTACACACTAAAATATCTCACCTAAAATATATCACCAGTATCAGCCAACTTTCCATTCTTTCTGTACTTCCAATAATCACCCTTGAACTCCCAGAAATTGTCACCAGTCACAGGGTGCACATCCTTAATAAACCAGTTTGGCTTGTAGGAAACCTTCTTCTGTTCTCTAACCTTACGGGCCGCACGTTGTTTCTCTTCAACACGGTGCTTTTCATCCGAGGCCTCGTCGTAGCGTCCTTCTTCCATAGCTCTTTGATCTGGTCTCAACCTAGTATCCGTTGGAGCAACCCAGTTCTTCAATGAATCGTCCAAGCCGTTCAAGGTCACAGCAAAGGCCGTCAAGTTGAATGGAACCTTTGGACGCTTGGTGACTTGCCAAAGCAAGAACTTTTGGCCACTGAATGGATCGTTGGACAACTTACTGTCCTCAGCCAAGTTCTCAGGCGCAGAGCCACTAATCTTCTTTGCAAAAATCTTGCTGTTCCAGTGTCCGCCTATGGCCC
The DNA here is from genome assembly GCA_030556545.1 of Kodamaea sagamina. Taxonomy (NCBI): domain Eukaryota; kingdom Fungi; phylum Ascomycota; class Pichiomycetes; order Serinales; family Debaryomycetaceae; genus Kodamaea; species Kodamaea sagamina. The sequence continues at coordinate 611,828 of JAKTUG010000005.1, forward strand.
ACTGTGGTCTACCCTTCTTGTCCAAACTCTGTCCAGACAACTGGTAAGCACTCGATGCTCTCCAACCTCTCTGTTTCAAGTCAACAGTAATAGTATCACCTGTGGTGTGGTTCTTAACTTCCATCTTACCGTAGTTGTCGACAGTTGGGTTACCAATTATAATACCCACGACCGAAGTGTTCACCTTCTTCCAACTGTACAACTCAGAGTCAACCTTCTCGCCCTTACTATTGATGACACCATTGTCAGGTCTTATCGTACAGAACATTTTACCCAAGTGCTTAAAGTCGAACGATCTACCCTTGAACTGCGAGTCGACAGCATTCTCTCCAAAATAGTCCCATTTGGGCGATTGAGCTGCGCAAGCACTGATAGGAGGGTGGTGACTAACTTGCTCCACAAACAATCTGTAGTTGTTTGTTGGGTGGCAGAATTCAAAGGTTTCTCCCAAAAGTGGGTTGAAAGGTTTGGCAATTCTGTCAATGGTAGACGAGTACTCCGAGGCTGCAAAAGCAGCAACGTACGCTAAACGCAAAGTGGAGTCGTCATAAGTGGCCGCAGTGTCCAATAAGGGACTGTATTCAATGTCTTCGGCTAAACGTTGTACCAATGAGGTTGGCTCGTTGAATGACACCGGTAATGTCATTCTGGTCATATCTTTACCAATCATAGATTTCAAGATACCCCACAAACCAACCTTTGGTCTATTATCTTCGTCCATCAGCAACTTCGTTCTTGCTGGGCTTTCGTAGCCCAAGAAAGAGCCTTCATCATGGAGTACCTTCTGAACAGCCAATTGTGCTGCATTGTATTTGCCTGCCACCTCAGCAGAGGGTTCGTACTCTTTAGTAGTTTGAGAATCAGCAACTGGAGAGGGTTCAGGGAGGGCAGCTTCTTGTATTTCATATTGGATTGGAGCAGCGGTTTCTTGCTGGGCCTCAGATTCAATTTTTTCTTCAGGCACTGTAACTTCTTCCTTGGTAGACTTGTGTGTAATAGCTTCACCCGCAATTCCAGCAGCGGCACCACCGGCAATTTCAGTCTTGGAAATGCCCTCTGAAGTTTCAGCCATTTCTTCAACTAACTCTTCGCTCTTTGAGATTTCCTCTTCCTCTTTAAGTTCAGTTGTAGCAGCAGGCTCTGTTTCACCTTGAGGTTCTTCAATAAGTACCTTTTGAGAGGTGCCTGGAGTGCTGACAACAACTTTAGGAGCCTCGAGTTCGTCCTCGTCTGCCTCACTAAACTCGTCAGCATCAAAGAATTCATCTTCTGAGTCATTCAAAAGGTCGTCCAACACAGTCGATTGTCTTCTTCCACCAAGTCTTTGGCCAAGTACGTCGACCTGTTCATGTGTTGGGTTCTCCTTCAACGAATCGTCGATAGAACCAGGTGCCTCTTCACCGTTGGCATTAGGAGTGGTGATTCCAGACGACTTGGTTGATGTCAAGTACTTCTTCAATTGCTTCTTCTTGCCATCGTATTCAGCCAACTTGGCTTCACGCTGGCGAATTTCATCCTCCAACTGACGAATCGAGTTTTCCCACAACTTGTTCACTTCCAACTGTCTCTCCAATTTGCGGATCAATTTGACGTCCTTGGACTGCGTCAAGTGGTCGTATTTGGTAAGCAAATCCTGGATAACAGCCAAAGTGTGCAAACCAACCCCACAGATCTCGTTGACTCTCGAATGGGAAACGCTTCCGTCGGCTTCTGCAGCCCTGTTTTCGGACGACTTCAAAACCTGGTTGAACAAATCAAGTAACGAGGCCAACTCAACATCCAACGATCTTTTGATAGTAGACACCTGTTCGTTGATCTGGCCAACACCACCCAATTCTCTCGAATCATTAGCAACCGAACCATCCTCGCTGTCAAAGTCTTCTCCTTCTTCGTCAAGATCGTAGTCGAAGTTCTCATAACTAGAAGCCTCTTGATTGTAGCTAGACGCTTCGTCACCAACCGGAGAAGCAGAAACATTCAAGCTGGAACCAACCGAACTTCCCGGAATGGAAGCATTGAGTGGATTCAATTGGTCTTCGTCAGCCTTCAACATACCCGTTTTAGGCTTTTCTTTGATCTGTGACAATTTAGGTGCAATGTTGTTGACAGCCTTGGAAAACGTGCTTGATCTGGAGGGTGGGTTCCCCGGCTCATCATTCGTGAGAATATTTTCACTTCCCTGAGAGTTGAGCGAAACTTGACTGCCCGTTCTTTTATGCTTGGACCTACGAAGACGGAAACGGTGTCTCTTGCCCTCTGGGGCGCCCTCGACACCAGAAACCTGAGACGTTTGCGATTCGGACGACTTCCTCGCCTCCGGATTGATCCCTCTCTTCTTGATATTGTCCTTTGCAATGGTGATTGCGTTTTGCAAGGTCCACACCCATCTGTTTGTCTCAATCGGGTGGTTCGCCTTCAAGTGCCATCTCATGCCGTTCTTGCCAATGATCTCAAACTTCAACTTCTCGGACGAATCCAAGTGTAACGTGGCGAAACCCAAGTTCAACGAACCCCTGCACGCATTGATCGTGTCGTCCTGGTTGGTGTAGTAGGAAAGGATTCCGCTCTGGTCCAAGACAAAGTAGCGCAACTTGTAGCCCGACGCAAAATTGGTCCATTTCCGCAAGTATCCCTTCTGTGTTGGGGCATTTCCCGTCTTGATTGCACTGCTGGTGGTGACGACCGGGTCCATCATGTTCTGGTCCTTCAGCGCCAACTTCAACAACTTCTTCAACGGGTCGTTCTTGCCGTGGATCAAGTCGACCGGCAACTTGCCGCGCTTATCTCTCTTGAACGGGTCGCCGCCGTGCTTCAAGATCCAGTCGCACATCTGCAAGTCGTCCTTCATGATGAACTCGTGCAACACGGTGTTGCCTGTGTCTGGATCCGCGCCGTTGATGTCCAACAACTCCAGTGCCCTAGGGTTCTGCACGAGTAACTTGTCCAAATTCTCAAAATCGCGCTCGCTAAAGTACTTTCTTAAGTGGCTTGCCAGAGTCTCGACAAACTTGGCACGCTCAATTTGCATGATCTGTGCAATGTTCAAGTCCTTGCACAACTCAACTGGCTGCTTCTTCTTCAAGTTGGCGATCGTGTCGTTGATCTGCGGCAAGGAGAGCAAATACTTGACAATGTCCTGGCGCGACGACAACGCCGCCAAGTGCAACGGCGTGTTGCCGTCTGGGTCCTGCGAGTTGATGTCGAGGTCGTACTTGTCCAAGTTATCCACCAAGAACTGCAACGTGGACAACGGAGCTACCTGCACCGCGTAGTGCAAGATGGTTTGCTTGAGCAAGGCTATGTCCTGGGTCTGGATCGACGACTTGGTGCTCGACAACTCGCCGATTATCGCGGTCACCTTGCCATTGTCGCCGCTGCGCAACGCGTCGAGGAGCTTGAGCCTCAATAAGGACGCATTTAGCTGAGAGGAAGACATTCCGATTATCCCACCTCAAAAGGAATCCGTCGTGTATTTATAAGTTCAGCTTTTTTCGGTTAAGAACTCACTAACGTAACAAGCTTGCTGTCAATACAGAATAGTTACAAAGGTTGCTGTTTCGAGCCAAGGTCCGAGGTCTGTGAATTTACAGGAATGAAGCACAGCCTTGTTTGTGGTGTTGAAATTTGGGACGTAGGATGGACGCTGCTGTTTGCCTGTATTTGAAATCACCTAGAAATCTCAGCAAGGGAATTGCGGATCACGGTGTTTATGTGGAGTGAAAATTGGCCCAACTTTTTTAAGGTTAATTTTGGGTGCCGAAACGTGTTGGGTTACAGGGTGTAGAGACGCTGCGCGTTGTGGAAAGCAGCCTGGTGCGCCGGAGTAGTGTCCAACGGTGTGACGTACGCTAAAAAGGGCGAGGCTGTTGGAGATGTTTGTGGCATGTATAGCTGTCACTTGTGTCAAGTAGTAGATGCAGAACACTTTGCTGACAACGGGTCTGAGGGTTGTGCGAGAGGTAGACGGGGCTTTGTTGGTGGGGTACACCCCGAAATAAACCTTACAATTTCGGTTGCGCTGGTTACGTGGGTCTGGACGTGGCCGTGGTTGCAAAATCATTCTTTGGATTTCAGTTTGGGCATGTTAGTTTGTTTACATGAGTGGGAGATCTTTTGTTTGTTAAGTTATTGGGTATGGTGTGGTGGTTTCTGAGAAGCTTTGGTGTTTTGTTGCAGAGTCGGCTTCTGGGTTACAACGCCAGTTATAGTTTGTTAGTGCAACCGAACTTCTGATAGATTTACAACTGGGTGTTGGGATCTTCGTAAGGGTTTAAATTACCCACTAGTTTGAACAAGTTCACTTATGTATTTGAAAGAGATAGGAGATTAAGTTTATTAAGTGAAACCAGCTTGTCGTTATACCTTGTATTTGCATTGAGTTCAGTTCTAAACTAGAACACTGATACAAACTTGCAGAAAGAGAAGGATCGCTTCTTGCGATTTTATTGGTGACGATTAACTTTTAGAAGGAGGCGGAACTGTCTTATAATGTCAAGTTTAAACTAACTAATTATAGTTATTTCGTTTACAATTCTTTAGTGTCAAGGTGAGTCGTCAGAGAGAAATTAACTACCAAGACCAGTTGATTAAAAATTTGCAGTTCAAATCAACTTTAATTTACATCTGAAGAAGTCCACGATCTCATATTCTAATAGTAGATCATTCTGGAGGCTCGGAGTTGAATCGTTCCTCTAAACGTTGGGGTCGAAATTTCCTCATTGGGAACGATTTGGGTGCAAAAGTTTGCAAGAGATATCCCTATTGTTTAAAATTAGCATACACTTGTACATGTGAACTATGACCTGGGTGTACGATAATCAGCCACTCTAACCAGACGACCACCCTTGTCGTCCGATGATTTTGGTCTTTAAATCACATGACTGTTCACTTGACATTGACATGAGCTGTTTAGGCATCAGGTGGTGATTTCCAGAATTGCAAACCCTCAATGCCTTTGCGAGCAGCAGAAATAAGAATCAAACCTAACGCAAAGGAATAAACGAGAAACCAGCCTCAACTGCATTTGAAGTCTTCAAGATGGTCGTGCGAAAACCATAAATTCTCTCCAAGAATAAATATTCACAAGTTTCATAACTAACCATCATGTCTAAACGAAGCGCTGAAGCAGGCTCACTGGCCCCTAAAAAGATAAAACTCGACGATGAAAACTTGAAACCCTCGCACACATTATACCTTAAGAACTTAAACGACCAGGTCAACCCGAAAACAGTCCGCCATTCGTTGTACATACTCTTCTCAACATATGGAGATGTAATACAGATTCACAACAAGCATAGAGGACAGGCGCATATAGTGTTCAACTCAATAGAGAACGCTAACCTTGCTAAAAAGTGTTTGGAAAAGGAACCCTTTTTCGGCAAGCCTTTGAGCATATACTTTTCAAGGCTGGAATCGAAGATAATAACGAATGTTTTGGAGATCTGAAGAAGATTGACCATCTTTAAAGATATTAATGCAAAAATTTTACTTGGACAAGAAAGTCAATTTATTTAACGTTATGTACAAGTTATCTCAACTTCAATGCTCCTTCGAACGCATTTACAACACAATCAGGGACCCCCACGCCGTTGCCAAAGGCCATCCCTCCAAAGGACATCTTTGAATGTCCATATTCATCAAGTACTGCCTGCTTGGTAGTATTGTATCCAACCTGATATTGCGGAATACAGTCTTTGTGAAAACTGCTCAGGACCAATATCTCATCGCCAGACAATTCCACCTCGGAGTCTCCGTCACTCACGTACTTCAAACCATGTTTGTCGAGATCAATGTGCAAATAATCAGCCAATACATTGCGAATCATTTTCTGGCCCACTGTTGAAGAAGGCATTGCGAATTTGTCAAAGTAGTGGCCTCCCATCATTAAAGTGATCTTTTCGTAACTTTCCCTTGGAGAGGTTGCCAGCTTGTCTAACTTGTCCACGTTATTCTCAATGTCCGAATCAAAAATAACTCCTAACAAACAGTTCGGGTTGGTGTTGTACTGGTCGTTAAACTTGGGCACTAAGAAGCCAAATCCATTTCTACCCTGTTGAACCAATCCGATTTTTTTAGGTACATACAAGTTGACCAAGAGAATAGAAACATAGTCCAAGCTCAAGTTGTTGTTGGCTTTTGCCAACAATGAGTTGATAGCATTGGAGTTAATAGTGGATCTTATATGATCGTAACTTTTCGAATTGCCCTCTTCTGTTATGATACCCTTTTGTGAGTCCACTTGACTGATTGCTGAATTGTAGTGTATGTTAATTTTAGGTTGAGTAGTAATATAGTTTTCAAGTGCTCTTGGTAGCACTTCCAACCCATCATGTAGTTTAATCATAGGGTAGTTCTTTAAGACTTGGGAAAGGTTTAATAAATCAGCTTCCGGAGCTAAAATTTCCTCGTATTTAGATAAAGTTTCGCTCAATTGAGGTGTTGTTGTGGTCTTACTCAGTGTCTTCAGTATAAATGCCTTAATAATAGAACCGGATTGTGATTCCAACTCCTTTAACCTCGGCAATATTGTTTGGACACTCAATTTGCCTACATCTCCAGCATAAATTCCATGAAGTACAGCACTCAACACCTGGTTTGTCAAAACTTTACTTCCAAATCTTCTCTCAAAGAAAGCCTCTATCGTTTCGTCTCCATTGAAGGGTTTCACCCACGGCTCCTTCAAGAAACCTTTCACTAGCTCAGGGTTGACTACACTCGTGTCCCTGAAGAATTTGAGGCCACTTTTTAAACTATCTGGCACCTGGACCATTTCCCTCTGTTCATTAACAAGGTACTTTTTGTTAGCAACAGACGTTTTACTCAAAACTTCCACCTGCGATCCAAGACCCAACTTCCGCAAGAGATCTATAATCAACAAAGTACCGTCAACCACTCCACGCAAGGTTCTCGGGCCCTTCTCTAGCACAATTAGCTGTTGGTTGACTTTGATTTGCCTGCTGTTGATCCAGCCTCCACTGCGCCCGCTTTTTTCGTAAATATCTATGGCCACGTCCGGCCGGAGCTTGCTGAGAAAGTACCCATACGATAATCCAGACACTCCTGCTCCTATAACTGCCACCTTTCCATTCCTGGGCACATGAGCTAACGACATTAGTATGGTGATTAAAAAAATGTTGCGCTACCACAATCTTTTATACAAGTTATATTACTGTAGAGTAAAGTGAGCTGATGTTAAATACTACTTAAAGGCTAGCTGGTACATCTGATTGGTGGAAATCATCGACAAGTTGTCAGTCAGGTACTTTCTCTCGTCTTCCATCTCTTCGGTCGTAGTAGGCAAAGTTGCAGAACTTTGGTTATACCGTTTTGTTTGAATAGTTTCCGAGCTTGTGTACCTCAACAACGGGAGCCTCTGTGAAAAGGTTGACTCTTCAGTTAAGATAGATTCGTCTGCAATGGAGAGGTCGTCAGTGCTTCCACGTGGATCTTCCCTTTTGCTATCGATAGTCATGCTTGAAAGTAGTACTGATGACTGGTCTGTAGGAGTATCTTCCTGTTGGAGTGTCAAGTCTTCAATGCTTGAGTCTGTAGACGGAGAACTAACCGTGTGAGTGGATGCAGGGGTCAGCGAAGTATCCATAGTAGAGCCTCTAGCGTTACTAGAAGCTTCAGAGCTCAAAGTATCTGAGTTGCTTGAAATATCGTTGCTTAAATTGACACTGACAGATGACTGGGAGGTTCCGCTTGCATCCAAGGGAGTGCTGACGAGAATGGGGTTGACTGGCTTGTTCTCTTCTGAGTAACTGCTTGCGTGAGAAGACGCATTGTGTGCAAATGAGCTCAGTAGAGACGACCTGACGTTGGAAAGTCTTCGTCTAGCAGACCCTCCACTAACCATTTCGTCGATATTAAGATGGGAACTCTCGTTGGGGTCGTCTGGTGAAGGAAGGGAGTCGTACGACGGGGCAGGCTCGTTTGGAAGAACATTATACAGAGGCCCACTAATCGACAGAAGTCTGCTAGCAGGCACCTCACCAAGAGAAAACGACCTGGTGACTGGAGAAGATGCTTCATTGGTAGCCTCTTCAAAAGATGGCAAAAGATCGCTGTATTCCTCACCTTCAGGATCAAACACTTTGATTGTTGTTCCATTCCTATCAAAGTTCGGGGTTCTGAAAGAAATTGAAGGCGCCAACTCATTAGACAGCTCAATTTCAATTTCAGGTATCTCGTCAAATGTCTCGAATAAGTCATCGTACTCAGGCAACTGCACAGAATCATCACTACACTTCGAACTCACCAAAACCAAAGGCGTGTCCACAACTACCTCATAATGGTGCATTTTGTAGTTGTCCTTTGGGTCTGGTTTCGAAATCCGGAAGCAAACCTGCAAACGGTGGTGGATTTGAATGTGTCTAAAGTTTGAGTCCGGGTACAAGGCTTTCGAGTCTGCAATGTAGCCCAGCTGCATGTTTGCAGGAACTGTGGACCCATGAGAGTGACCAAGGGGGTGGTCGTGGGCCAAGTACGACGACGCCTCCGGGGTGAACACGTCATTCACACTGGAGGAGTCGTCATGGTGTGCGTGGGTCATGTTCGTCTCCAACGCACCAATTACCGGTGAAAATGGAATCAGTTGCGGTGCCGTTGTTGGAAACAGGCTGTCAGCAGAGATTGAGGCCTTTCTCGAGCTGGGGTTGGTGAACGAAGGGTACTCCTCATCCATTGACGTCGAAAGGTTGCTTTTGTCGGTTTCTGTAGTGAGAAACGGCAAGGCGACGTTGATGTCCAACGGAGACGCAATCATTTTGATCCCAGCAGTTTTAACACGGTCCTCTTCATAGCAAATGTGAAGCAAATTGTTGTCTGGACATTTAATGACTTCTTCTTTGTATGGATCCGAGCCGATAGCGTTTGCAGTGGCTTTTTGCTTTGTTTTCAATTCACATAGCGAAATAATGCGTTCTTTAGGTTTGTTGTCGTGGTGGTATGGGTTTTTAACGTTGAACGGGTCTTCACCGTCGTAATCGTACTCTTTCGACAAATTCTTTGAAACATAAGTGATTCTTTCCAACACATTAAAACGGATTCTCTTGATGATAACCTCCTTCACCAAAGGGACCAACTTTACGTTAATGACATGTTCTGCCCCCAACGATACGTATTTTCGCGGAAAAGTGATAATGTAGTGTAGAGAGTCGTTCCAGACCCTGTTGACGTATATCGGCTTGTCGGCAATCGAGTTTGCAAAGGATGGGGGGGTCCTCACAAACGGCAAGACAAACTGGCCATTAACTTTTGTCTTTCTGTTGAGTTTGTCACCAGCCTTGGAAAAACTGATGTTGAGGGAGTGCACCAACGACCCGTTGATGGAGACAATCGACGGCGGAATGTGCTCGGGAAACAACACCGGGAGCAAGAACACATAAAGTCCTGCTTTATGCACCTCTTCTTCGATGTTCAGCCCCCCGGTGGTTGCGTTGTTCGCAACGTCCGTTCCGTCGGCCAAATCGCGAATATTCACCAACTTGTAATCTCTCGTGCGCTTCGCTAAATCCTCCGGTGTGATCTTCCTCAGTTTCACATCGTTCGTATTCTGCGAATTGAAGAAAAAGTCTGCGTCTGTCATGGTAAGGTTCCACTCCATCATCCCAATCTTGTACCTTTCTCTGTAGTGGTTCTTGCTATACGGGTCGCTTGTCGGCCACAAGGTGGAGGTGAGCAGATTAAACTCAAACTTGAGGTCTTTGACGGATTTTGTATCTTTTCCTAGCTCTATAATGACTGCAAAAGTGTGCGGTATCGGCGTTTCCGAGTCGATTTTGGTACACAAGTAGTTTGGCGAGGTGAACCGGGACATTTTCTGCAGAAGACCATGTGGAATGCTCTTCGCACATGGGTCCAGGGTCAAAAGTTCCGGAGTCTGCGACGAAAACGACCGTCTCTGCTGGCGCGGAGAGTGGTGCGACGCTAGCGAGTCGCGGCGGAGTCGCGGCGGCAGCTCCAGCACTGGAGATAACGGGTCCACATCGTCGTCAGAAAAAACGAGCTCGTCCTCCTGAGCATTCAACAAATCATTCACGTCTATACTAGCGGGCTGGTTCCCATTTTCAACGTCCTCGTAGGTGAAACTCGCCGACGACGCAGGCGCTAAGTATATACAGTCGTGCGTGTTGGCGACAAAGATCTTGGTTGACTTGGACGTGGAACCAGTAGACAGAGCACCGTGCGTGGTCTTCAACGGGATAGGGTGCTGCAAACCCAAGTCGCTGAGAGCCTGGAGCAACTTCTTCAGGATGATCTGGGCTGTTTCGTGCTTGATGAGTTCCTTTGCCTGTTTTTTGGTGGGAGACATGGTTCCATGGAAGCTTGGGGCCGGTGATCGTGCCGGCACCGGCGAGCGGGTCGGCAGCCTGTAGGCGGAGACACTCAAGCTGCGGGAGCGGGAGCGGGAACGCAGCTGGCGGTGCGGCGGCGCTGCGCCCGCCACCGAGAGGCTCTGGCTCGCGCGGCGCGCGCCTCCCTCCGCATCCCCTACGGACCCGTTGCGTGACGGCGAGATCAAAATCACCGGGTTCGCGACGCTGGCGCGCCGGTCCGCCGACTTGGACGTGGCGAGCTCCAACAAACAAGACTCCGACGCCCGTCTGCTGCTCACCTTGCTCTTAAGTTTCTCAAGCCCAAGCATACTGTATGTCATGGGAAGCAAGGTTGGTGAAAAAAAGGTGGATCAGGTAAAAAGTTTAAAGCCCAGCACTACGGAGCGACGAGCTGGGTATCGAAAAGATTTATTGGGGTACAAAGAGCTTACAAAGAGGCTTTAGCGTGGGATGATTGCGTAGGGCTTCACAAAACGTATGAGCCTTGCTTTGTCTAGCTTATCAGTTTTCACGTGAGATGGGGTTTTGGGAGGCTGGAGATGATGATTCTGGGTATTACGGGTGAGTCTGGATATTATATTGGATTATGGGTGACTCAGCGGGCTACCTGATGGGACCGTTGCCAATGAGCACCTGGTTGAATCGGGTGGAGAATGTAGTTGTAGGCTAAGAAAAGATCAAGAAAAGATTGACCAGATCAAGAAAGATTGACGGACAAGAAAGATTAATGGACAAGAAAGATTAACGGTCAAGAAAAGATTGGCAGGATCAGAAAAGATTGGCGGATCAGGTGTTTGTTTTGTAGGGAAGTTTTTCGGAGTTTCCGTTGAGTACGTTTACCAGCATTAAAAAGTTCAACTTAGAGTTTCAAGTTAAGAGTGTTTTCTACTCGTTACTTAATTTTTGGGACTGAAGCTTCCATTTCTCATAATAACTTTTACAACACTGAGTAATATTTACTATTTAGCATTAGAAAGTTTAACTTGGATGTTCATGTTAAGGGTGTGTTTGTTCTGCTCTCATTACTACTAAATAATTCCATTAGTAGTCTGAAGGATCACACAATAACTTTACAACACTCAGTTCTATTCACTACTTAAGATTGAAAGTTTAACATAGATATTCATGTTAAGATGCATTTGTTCATTGCTAATACATAATTTAACTAGTAGCCTGTACCTTTCATGTATCCCTAAATAACTTTACAATACTCAGTTCTATCCACTAGTTAACGTTGAAAGCTTAACTTAGATGTTCATATTAAGAGTGTATAAATTCTGCAACTACCACTTAACTTAGTGAAAAGAAGCTTCCATATCTCATAATAACTTTACCAGTTCTATCCACTAGTTAACATTGAAAGCTTAACTTAGATGTTCATATTAAGAGTGTATAAATTCTGCAACTACCACTTAACTTAGTGAAAAGAAGCTTCCATATCTCATAATAACTTTACCAGTTCTATCCACTAGTTAACATTGAAAGCTTAACTTAGATGTTCATATTAAGAGTGCATTAATTCTGCAACTACCACTTAACTTAACTGGTAGTCTGAAACTTCCAAACGATCTCATAATAACTTTACTAGTACTATTTACTTAGCATCGGAAAGTTTAACTTATATGTTCAGGTTAAGAGTGCATTTATTTTACTTCTCACTACTCTAATGCTTCCATATCTCATAATAACTTTTATTATACACTCAAGTTAACCTACCATATATAAGTCAACCACAATTATCGAGCACCATAAACGAACCTTAGCATCCCCAATTAATAAGGTTCAAATCCCATCTTGAGATAACATGAATTAGAGTTATCATAATATTCATTAATCACCAAGTCTCAACTTTGAACTGGGTTAGTGAATTAGCTTGGAATTCAACTTACCAACAAAGTGGGTATGAACTATTATAATTCTCAACTCACCATAATGGTAGGTAAGAAAATTAGCTAGATTCTCTCACTTCATTCGTAAGTAACTTAGCTTGCAATTCTCAACTTACTCACTTCGTTCGTAAGTAACTCTAACACTCAACTTACTCACTTCGTTCGTAAGTTTCGTTCATTACTCCACCTCATCAATAATCCCCTTTATCTCCCTCTCCCCAAACCTACCAACCAAAACCTCCCCATATCCACTCAACTTAACCCCTCTAGAAACATCCATCTTAAATATACTCCCCCCCTCCTTCCCCCCATACTCAACAGGCAACCTCTGGAACCACTCACTCAAGTCCCCCCCATTCTTCATCTGGAACTTCTTCAAAGTCTCCGCCCCAATGATCCCAATCAGCTTGAAAAACGTGAACACCCACCCCATAATCGTAGGCACATTGATGAAAAACTTGATCGACAACAACTCTGGGTAGTTGTCCTGAAAGATGCTGATAATCTCCTTCGATGCACTCTTCATGCCCGGGTCCATTCTGAACATCAGCGCGTTCTTGTAGTCGTGCACCTGCGCAATCTTGTTGTTCTGCGCGTCCGCAAGGTCCACCAACTGCAACGCCTTCTCCATCAACCCCACGCGCCACCTCAAGAAGGGCAGGCCCTGGGTCTCGGACTTGTCTGCATCGCCGTACGTCTCAAACAACTTCTTGGGCGACTTCATGTTGCCGTACAAGTTCCACGTCACCACCTTGAAGTTGGCCCTGTTGTCTGCCGTGTCGGTGATCAGGCCCAACTCGCTCAACTCGCGGTCGAACGTCTCGAAAAACGCAGCCCGCAACGGCTGGAACTTGGACCGCCAGTTGAGTGTTTTCGTCAACCGGTCCACCGTCTTGGGCACGTCGTACTCCTCGGCAACCAAAAACTTGAGCAAGATCTCGTTACGTTTGACTACTTCAACGTGCTCTTCTGTCGCTACATTAATCCGCTGCCCGTAGATCTCATCGTACTCCGGGTTGTCCAATGACTTCAAGATCTCGGGAATTTGGTCAACCACACGTTCCAACTTGCCCTGTTGCTCTTTGTCGAGGCTCACTGACCTGACCACGTACTCTTCTGACATGTTGTAATTTAATTTGCAAATTCCGTTCTCGGATGTGCCTTCTATATAGCATCAGGTGCGTTTGTGACGCCTAGTCGTCGTATTTATCAGTCACATGACTATGCCCTGGAAAAGTAAACAAAGGCTGGATGTGGTTTTGGACTGGAATTTCTTGTCCGATGCATTGTTGTATTGTGCGTTCCGATGGTTGAGGTAATTGGATGTTGAGTTTTAACGGTGAACGTTGAGTGCTCTGTTTCAATAGCGGTAATTGAGTTGATGTTAGCAATCTCGCACCAGTAAAAAGCTATTATTCTCGACGAGATAGTTTAACTGGCCTGTGGTCGCCTCATTGCCAGGGCCTGATTTATCTTAATCTTCGAGAAGATTTTATCGGCCCGGCTCAATATTTTCGTCACTACGCTTTTTGGGCCTGTAGCACTCTACAGCACACCTTCTTGCATGAATTTTGACACCGAAGTGTATACATTGAGGAGATAACATTCCAGATTGTTCATAACAATGTACTTGTAGAGGCTATCTAAATATAGAACTCTCGATAAAGCTTGGGTGAATTAGAGTTTTGGTGTTTTTGCAGCCATCAATTAGTAGTATCCAGAGAGATGTAGCCGAGAATAGAAATTTAGGTGTTTGACAATTGACGATGCTTACCCTCATGTTTTAGTGTGGTATATTCTACTTGTGTAATTAACGTTACTCTAAATTGGTTCGATGGTATAAAACAAGATAAGTTGACTAGTCAATTTAAGGGACTTTGTTTTTAGCGGGCGTTTTATTTTAGCTTTCATTGGTACTATTTTATTTCTCTACAGTTTAGTATACTAATCTTTTCGCCTGTCCATATCTATACCTGACCATTTACCATTAAATTTTATCCTTTCTCTTCACAACTTTTATCCTTTTTCATCCCTACTTTTATCTTTCTCTTCAATACTTTTATCCTTTTTCATCCCTACTTTTATCTTTCTCTTCACTACTTTTATCCCCATTTTAATACACCCACTCCTATATATACAAACATTAGTTCCCCCCAGGAACAATCTTAAACGAAAGAATATCATTCTTCCCAATATCCACCGTCGCCTCTTCTGCAACCCTTGCACCAGACATCCCCTCTATCAGCGCAATGGTGACCTCGCCCAATATTTTGCGTGCCACCGATATCACAGGAGTGCCCCTCTTCACCAATACACAGTCCCTGAACACAGACTCGGAGTTGTTCTCGTTGCTCAACAGCGACATGTTCCGCACTGGATAGAACGGAATCAAGTCGAGCTGGTCCGCCGCCGCCTGCAACAACTGCACCACCCCAGTAGACCCAAACCGGTAGAGCACCAAGTCGCGGATGTTCTCGATTCTGTTCTTCAACTTTTCATCCAAAGATTTAAGTCCCGATTCCGGCAAGTCCTCGATCGTGTCGATGAACTCGGTTCCTGCGTCGTACTTTATATAGTTTTGGCTCGCCAATTTGCGCAACAATACTTCGGTTATCGACGATGTCAACACAGCTTTTGTATCCGGATACTTTAATATGATCTTTGACACGTTTTTGTCTGCGTCTGGGTGGTCCATTTTGTTCAAGGCCAAAATGGTTGGAAATTTCACCTTCATGAACGACTTTATCACGTTTTCAATCGTGTCGTTGTCCCAGTCTTGCAACGGTGGCAATCCTGGAAGCAAGTCGAGTGCACGCCCGATAAGCTGCTTATTGGCAGAGTACCCTCCCAACTGTGCACGCAAAGTTTCCAACGTCGTCGACTTGGTGGCAATGTGACGTCTCCTGATGGACCCCCACTTCTCCATCAAGTTGCCCAAGATCCACCTGAAAATCTCGTCCTGCAACCACTCGATGTCGTGCAACGGGTCGTACCCACGTGTGGCCTTCCCCTCCTGGTTGGTGGTTCCACTCGCATCAACGATATGTATGAGGCAGTCTGCTTCGGTCAAGTCTCCCAAGAACTTGTTGCCCAAACCTCGTCCCAAGTGTGCATTCGGCACCAATCCCGCCACATCGAGCATCATAATGGGCACTCCTCTCTTGCCGTCCCTGCAGTACCCGTAGTTAGGCTTACACAACTGCTGCAAGCCCAATCGGGCACAGGCGCAGTCCACCTCCAAGTACCCAGTGGCTTTATTGGGGTCGATCGTCGTGAACGGGAACGCCCCCACCTTCGCGTTGGCGTCCGTCAACGCGTTCAACGTCGTCGACTTTCCGCTCAGCGGCTTGCCTACTAGCCCTATCACTGTCTCTCGTCCCATCTTTTAGCTAGAAAAAAAAAACGGCTCTAGCCTTTTTTCACTTTTTTTTTGGGTCCCTCGTTTTTGAAACCAAAATAGAAAATTCCTACTTGGCCTTTACTTGTCAAGTTTGATCCATTGAGTTACACCATGTCCTTCAGTGTCGGCACCATATTCTCCAACATCTTTGGGGGGCTCTCCTCAGACTTCAAGAAGAAAAACTTTTCCTTGTACGGGCAGTGGATAGCCATTCTCACCATATTATTGTGCCTCGCGCTCGGTGTCGCCAACATATTCCACGCCAACTTGGTGATAATCTTTTCCATCATATGTATCGTGCAGGGCTTGGTGGTTGTATTTGTGGAGATACCCTTCTTGTTGAAGATCTGTCCCTTGACAGACACCTTCACCAACTTCATCAAGAACTTTGATGGCAATTTGCCTCGCTGCGGCTTTTACCTTTTGATGGCGGTAATTCAGTACTTGTCCTTGTTGTTAATGACAACGAGTTTGTTGGCTGTGGCCATTTTGTTCACCATTGCGAGCGGCTGCTATTTGTTGGCCTACTTCAAGAACCAGGAGTTCGAGAAGACGAACTTGGCTGTTGGCGGTCCTGCGGATTCCGTGCAGGGTCAGGTTGGTGCGCACGTTGTTAGGAATGTTTTGTAGATTCTTCATCATGTGAACTAGTTAGTTAATCAAGAGAGTATAAAAGCGAACTTGACTTTGATTTTGGTTGGAGTTGTTTGATTGTATTTGAGGTTAAAGATTTTTGAGAAAGTGTAGTGGTTGTTTTTTGGATTAGAATGTATATTAAATTGAATTTGATTCACCTTATTTTACATAAACAGTTGAATGTGTTTAGTTCTTTCTAGAACATGAGGTAGCTTGAGCTTAATTCAGGTTAGTACATAATGAGAATCTAAGTGATAATAGCACCCAACCCACCCTACCACTAAAATAGTATAGCGAGTGATTATTGCCATGTATCACCAATCGAAGATGGGCAATTATATCACCCAACATAAATATCCTGACTAATCCAAAATGGTCTTCTAAACACCATTATTCGTTAACTCTGCAAATCACTAAACTCATTTCCTTTATCTATTTACACCTCAAGTACAAAACCAGCCCCCATCTTCCACCCCGCAATTTTCACAAAAAAGTATACCACTCTTTTCCATGTCTCAAGGCACTTTGTATTGTACACCCCAAAGCAGAGGCATTTCCGCCAGGGCCCTCATCAAACACTTCCAATTGGACGTTGCCTTGTCAGACAAAAACGACCCAGTCTACAAGAAAAACTTCCCAATAAGCAAGATCCCAGTGTTTGTTGGAGCAGATGGCTACCAGTTGCACGAAGTGATAGCAATTCTCTTCTACTTTACCGGTATCGCAGATCCAAAGTCTTCGTTGCTTGGAAAGATCTTCTTGGAAGAAATCGAGATCCAAAAATGGTTGTCCTTTGCCAACAACGAGTTGATCCCCCAGTCTGATTACTTCAAGATGTTGGTTGGGATTGATGAGTTTGACCAAAATGTAGTTGATGTTTCATCCGCCAACCTTGCAGTTGTGATGCTGATTTTCGAAGAGAGATTGCGCGACCATGACTACTTGGTCGCGGACAGAGAGACCTTGGCTGATGTATTTGCAGCCTCCGTGATGTCAAAGGCTTTTGAGTTTTTGTTTGGTGCTGAGTGGAGAAAGGACCATCCGGGTACTACGAAGTGGTTCAAGCGGGTGACTACGGGTTCTATTTTGGGTCCATTTTTAGGCGACTTTAAGTTTATTGAGAGCCCTGTTGAATACAAAGGGAAGACCAATTTGTGAATGCTGTGAAGTTCTGAGGCAGTTCTTTTGGATTTAGGTGAGTCCTCCAACTGACTTTACTATTATTAAATAGAGGAATTGATGATTACTAAATTCTGCATTGTTAAGTAATTTCTTCTTTTCTTAGATGCAATTAGGCGAATATTAGACACGGCTTCTTTCTAATTGTTAATCTTTCCTTATTTTTAACAGATTATGTGTGGTAAGTGTTACCTGGAGTAACTATCGCTGTGCATTAGAGATTGGATCTCATCAACTTGTTTGTCCTCAAGTTTGAGTGATTCAAGGGTATTAGATAAATCGTTGCTAAGAAGTAAAATCAACCTTGCAATATTCTCTACTTCTAGTACAAACAATAGGCACTTAAATTTCTACAAATCAACTTTGAAACAAACTTTAGGGGTGCTGAAGACTATTGAATTTAGGCTGCAAATTTGTTCCTTTCACAAAACTAAATTTACCAATGGAAAGAGAAGCTACTTATAAACTTAAATTATCTATCAAATCGACCTGAAAGTCTCGGTTTCTTAAATGGTGAATGTTAAGTAATGGAAATACCACCCTACACAGATTGGGCTGGTGACCAAAAGCCTTAACAGCTCGAACTTGAGACTAACATTGAAATGTAGTCTTCATGGATAGATAGTATACAGGTAAGCTTTGATGAATAGAACGGTACAAATCTTTACTAGTTTCGGATTTCCAAACGAAAACTTCTGAGACTGCAAGCACAATCCTTCCATAAACTTTCTTAGCAAGAATTCTAAGAACCTGCTGCTATATGGCAATGATAATATTTTTGTATTTGTATACGAAATAACCTTAATTAAAGAGATCGAAAACAGAGCTAGGATCAAATTGGTTGGGGTCAACAAACCCGGAATTTTGATCTGCCAACAGTAATAATTGCATCTGATCTATATAGTTTATGTTTTGCTGTTGTTGCTGTTGTAGTTGGTCCGCTTGTATGTGTTGCAGAACACGATTTAGAACTTTCCCTACCATTTTTGCTCCTGCTATGTATTTCTGAACCGAATTCCGCTTTGGGGGCCGCGGCCTTGCCAGTGGAGCCGGTTTTGCCTGTGCTGATGCTTGCTGCAACTGGTGTTGGAGCTCAGACTGCTGCTGAGCCAATTGCTCCTGGTATTGGCGATTCTGTTCCTCCAATTGTTGATTTTGCAATAGCAAATGCTCATGCTCTTCTCGTTCCCGCTGTGCTCCAAATTCTGCTACTTTTTTGGATGCTTGTGTTCTGAAACTATCTAAAACGCCACTCTGAATAGCAAGTGCCCATTCTCTTTGATCATCGTAAGAGTAAAAGTCGCAGAAATATTCGGAGCTATTAGGTTCCAGTTGGATGAAGTAGGAATCAAACCTTGAGTCCTTTACATGGTAAAGGTAACAAAACTCACAAGCAGATAGCGAGTTGTCTGGCGTTACGAACCAATTTCCTTGATTCGTCAACTCCGTGCCACAGCATGGCAAAACATTTTGGAATTTATTAGCGTGGCTGCTTAAGATGTGGATGTTGCTGTAGTACTCGCTTTCCTGGAGTTGCAAGCTAGTCTTCCTAAAGTATGGCTCTAGTAAGCAAAGATCGCATACCACGTCTCCTTTGGCGTACTTCTCTTTGAAGTAAGGTACCAATTTACTTTTGCTCATTTTTAAGAGAGACAAGAAACACATAGCGCAGAGATCGTAGTCGCAATCCTCTAATGTGTACGCTTCACCAGTGAGCTCACCGCCTTTACATTCCGGTAGGTTAGCCATTCTAGCCATAGTCTGGACGGTGTCCTTGAAGTCACTAAAATTCTTTTGCTCGGGGAGAGTGTATAAAGCAAGCAAGGGTGCTCTTTGAGTGAGACATTGTTCAGTGCTTTTCTCTGGTCTGAAGCTCCCCTCAAACTTCGTTAGCTCGAAATTGTTCAAAAAACAGCGTTCACAGAATCCGGCAGTTGAAGGAGGACTGACAGGCTTGTAAATTACATCACCTTCACCACAAGGTTTACAGTCCACGTAACGTTGAATCGCTGAAGTAAAGGAATTCCAGTCATTACTAGTTCCATACTTTTCGAAAATCCTCCTGGTATATGGAATAGAGTCACAGGTCCATCCAAATTCTTCTGAAGTGTACTTGACTAGTTCAAACTTATCGTAGAAGTTAGAATACTTGGCTAGGTCATAGTAACAACCTTCGCATAAACAAAATCCACATCCATTCTTCATCAGGTAGTTCCTAGTACCGACACCATTGTACTTTGATCCAGGGCAGGGTGCGATCTGACGTCTTCCATTGAGGACCCAGATAAAATTATCGAAAGACTCTCTCGTCTGAGGGCCATTGAGTACCTGGTTGTACCAATGGATTTTAACAGACTCGGTGTTAAACCAACAAGTCGGTTCTTCAAACCGTTTCACCAATTTAAGTTTAACCAAGTGAGACATGTTGAAATTATCAATATGCGTGTTGAAGCAAGCCACACAGATGGTTGATTCTTCAGCATCAGGAAAGTAATACATTTCTATGTCACCTGCCCCAGGTGAACATTTTATACAGTCGTCAGGGCTCACAGCGGAAGGGTTAATTGAAGCTATACCTTGAGGACGAGAATGGTTATGGCCAAAACCAAATCCACGTTCGGTTTCAGTCGTAGGAACACTATTGGCTCTTCCCTGTGGTGCTGAGGTTTGACCGATTGCTCTCGTTGTAGCCTGTTCTGACCCATAGTGGGGAATAGAAGGTTCGCTCGATCTGTGAACAGTTTGTGGGGCAGGCGTGCCATAGCTGGGAACAGGTTGTGTGTTAACATTTTGTGGTTCAGGGTCCTCTTGGCTGGGAGCTTCACAATTTGCTCTTTGAGTAGCAGGAGTGCCATAGCTTGGAGTTGAGGGCTCAGTAATGCTGGATATCTGTGATGGTTCATTGTTTGTGGTGACTGAAGGTACGTTGTTGGCCCTTAGAGGAACTTGGCCACAGGTGGGAAGTTCGTTAACCTGTGCATGTCCAGGGAACTGTGTAGTTGCTACATGAGAGGCGATTGGAGGGACAGAATCCTCATTTTGGTTAATTGGGTGTGAACTGGGGTTTCCATAAGTTGGAGCAGTTTGAGCAACTGGTTCCTCATATTGACTTGGTGGTAAACTAGAATTTCCATAAGTTGGAGCAGTTTGAGGTACTTCATTCAGTGGTAAACTGGGGTTTCCATAAGTTGGAGCAGCTTGAGCAACTGGGACCTCACTCAGATTTCTTGGTGGTAAACTGGGGTTTCCATTGGTTGGAATAATTTGAGGCTCCTCATTCAGTGGTGAAATGGGGTTACCATAGGTTGGAACAGTTTGAGGAACTAAATTCTCATTTTGGTTCCTTGGTGGTAAATTGGGATTTCCATAGGTTGGAACACTTTGAGGAGCTTGTTCTTCGTTTCTGTTTCTTGGTCGTGAACTTTGGTTTCCATAAGTTGGAACAGCTTGAAGTTCCTCATTCAATGGTAAACTGGGGTAACCATATGTTGGGATAGTTTCATTTTGGTTTCTTGGTAAACTGGGGTTTCCATAAGTCGCAGCAGATTGAGCAACTGGGACCTCGCTTTCGTTCCTTGGGGGCAAACTGTGGCTCACATTGGCTGCAACAGTTTGAGGTTCATATGTTGGGACAGTGTGAGAAACTGAGTCCTCATTTTGGTTTCTTGGTGGTAAATTGGGGTTACCATAAGTTGGAGCAGTTTGAGTAGCTGGAACCTCATTTTGGTTTCTTGCAGGCAAACTTGGGTTTCCATAGGTGGGAGCAGTTTGAATATCTGGAACCTCATTTTGGTTTCTTGCAGGCAAACTTGGGTTTCCATAGGTGGGAGCAGTTTGAATATCTGGAACCTCATTTTGGTTTCTTGCAGGCAAACTTGGGTTTCCATAAGTTGGAGCAGTTTGAGTAGCTGGAACCACATTTTGGTTTCTTGCAGGCAAACTTGGGTTTCCATAGGTGGGAGCAGTTTGAATATCTGGAACCTCATTTTGGTTTCTTGCAGGCAAACTTGGGTTTCCATAGGTGGGAGCAGTTTGAATATCTGGAACCTCATTTTGGTTTCTTGCAGGCAAACTTGGGTTTCCATAAGTTGGAGCAGTTTGAGTAGCTGGAACCACATTTTGGTTTCTTGCAGGCAAACTTGGGTTTCCATAGGTGGGAGCAGTTTGAATATCTGGAACCTCATTTTGGTTTCTTGCAGGCAAACTTGGGTTTCCATAGGTGGGAGCAGTTTGAATATCTGGAACCTCATTTTGGTTTCTTGCAGGCAAACTTGGGTTTCCATAGGTGGAAGCAATTTGAGGGACTAAGTCATCCCCTTGGCTTAGATTTTGAGGTCTCTGAGAAGTAGAAGCAGTGAAAGACTGTTCCATGTTGGAGGTCGTTGTTGTGACTGGATAAGTTTGTGAGGCAGGAATCGAAGCAGCTGGAGTAGAAACCTCTCCATAAAGTGGAGCTTGAACCTCACTAAAGTTTCTAGAATGTGGCTCGAAAGGACCACCCACTTCAGGTGGAACACCTACTTCACCATATGGGCTTGAAGATTGTGCATTGGAACTTTCCAATGCTGAAGGAATTGGTGCTGAAAGAACAGACGCAGTAGCAGGAGTTGGTGGAATAGAACCCCAAGTAGATGTCGAAGCATCAAATCCTGTAATATGTGATGGTGGAATTGAGTCACCAGATCTTGAAGGAAGTGGAGGAGGGACATTCGACAGTGGAACATTGAATATTGGAAATTGTTCATAATTGACGACAGCTGGTTTATCATTGTTCAAACCTGGAGGATAACTTGGAATGGGACGTTCTTCAGTGGCAAATACAGTGGAAGTTCCATAAATTGGCACTTCGGGAATTGCAGATATCGAAGACTCTCTTGTTCTGGGCGTTTCAATGGTGTAATCCTCAGGAGGATGCCTATGTGGTTTTGTATGGCTATAGTTTGTTGCAGGATTGAAGCTAGGGGTGGTGGTAGAATGTTGGAGGTGATTAGGAATTGGGGTATTTTGTCCATAATTTGGAGCAGATCCGCCATAGCTTGGAAGGGAACTAATAGGTGCAGCAGGCGCGCCATATGCACTAGCAGAACCATAAGCAGGCACATTTGCAGCTGGCCCACCACTCGCAGACCCACTATAAGAAGGAACAAAAGATTCAGAACCCGCACGCACGGATGGAACAACCGGCTCACTGTTACTTCTAGCCTTAACTGTAGTCGAAGCTACTGGGTTGCCTGGGGTTTGCTTTGGAACACTGGGCACTGCTACACTATCATAGTCTAAAGGTGGAGGCACTCGGCGAGGTAAACCCTTCGACGACCGAGGAACCGAAGAATTGTCAACAATAGGTGCCGCCTGCACACTTGCGGTTACCGAAGATCCTCCGTGCCGATCCATTTCATGCGAATGGGATCTCCCAAAGTGCTTAAACGAACCACTCAACCTTTTTCTTGATGATTTTGACAGTTCGGACATTGCTTGGCAATGAGTGACAATTCTTGGAATCTGTTATCTTTAAATATACTTGATTGGAGAATTACGAATTGGAGGCGAACAAGGGGTTCAGAATTCCCCGTTTAATGTTTTCGGATGATGCTAAATTAGGGTTATTCATTCGTAATCGAGAGTGCGGAGGGTTGCAAATTAATGTTTGAAATTGCAGTCGATCGCGGTTGGAAGTTTATTCAGTGTGGATGGCTGGGGAGACTTTAAAGGTTGCACTTGTTGGCTGCACTTTAGTTGGTTTTAGCGCTCCAAGAGAAGGTGAGTTGGTTCTTATGGGTTTATTTTGTGTGATTTGTTTGTTCGTAAATTGTCGGTACCACTAAACCTTAGCGGGGATGCGGCTGAAGAACGTGGGTATAAATGGTGATTTCTGTGGATTTGAGTGGTCGAAGGACGGATTGTGGGGCTTTAGGTGGTAGATTTACAGTTCTTGTGCGGTGGTAGGGTGTGGATTTTCAGTAACTTTATGAGAATATTTTATTTTAGCTCGTTCTAGGTTTTGTGATTGAATTACATCTACATTGGTGCATGTGATGAGGTTAAAAGATTGATTGCGATTAGTATGGAGAAGTATTAAGGTCGTCAAGACTAGGAAAGTTTTCACCCTAATCACCTTCCTGGTTACTTGAGATTAAAACCGATTGTTCTTTAAGTACAATTCGTAAAACTCACGTTTCTGCAAAAGGAATCTATTGTTCGTTTCTAGGTCCCTTCGTACCAGAACCGATTTTTATTGTTGAGTTACGAATCGGGTATACTGAGGGTGCGAGAGTGCTATTGTTTTGGTTGCTCTACGCGAGTTTTAGCGATTCAACACAAGATAACTGGATAAGCCTCTAATCTCATCTTTATTATGGGATAGATTTGGGCCTGGAACTAGTGGAGTACTGAGAGAAGTGTGAACAGTTCTTCGATTTGCAGCCACCCAAATGCTGCACAAGTATGCTTTGTCGCGTGTTTCTTTGGACTTTTTAATGGGAGATTCCAACTCTGTACCATTTACTCCAAAGTTCTTTGTGAAAGTATGATGGGAGTTGTGTTGGTTATTATAACATTTCGAGACTGGATTCGAATACAAAAGTTCTCTCCAGTCAAACATGAAATACGTCTAAACCTGTAGCACATTAGTGCATTGAAATTGTGCGTGGTAGACTAAAAAGCAAGTTCGAAATCAGCTTCAAAATTTTGCAACTTTTTGATGAAAACATAAAAAATCAACGAAGATTGAACTGTTAACTTTTAAAGAGTATGCTCTCTTGTCTATTTTGTCAAATCCTACGAGATTACTGAACTTCGAGATACCTCTCGAAAAGACACCAGATGCCACTCTACCAAGTTTTAGGAAAGGCCCTTACATCTAAATCTCTCCGCTACTAAACTTTTATTCTTCATTCAAGGACTAACTACGATTCACATTCACCTTTTCTTTAATACTCCTCTTTTTGCAAACTCAATCTACACTCTAGAACCACTTTTCTCACTTCCCATTTTCTGTCAACCTTTTAGCAGATTTTCTTTTTCAGAAAAAATTCAAATCTAATCAATACATTCTTAATCATGGCAGAAATACTACCGTTTACAGAAGACACACTGTCCAGTGAAGTGCACATCACAGAGCCCAAAGTCAGCAAAAAGAATAGAGACAAGGCAGCCACCGCCGAAACACCCAAAGATCAGAGCAACGAGGTGATCTCGCTCTCGTTTGACCAAGTTAACGATGACGCCGATGAGTTGGTGGAACTCAGAGGCGAGGGCCGGTATTTTGGGGTGACCGACCCCAGCACGGGAGACACGATAAACACGCAGCAGAGCATGGGGCCGTTGTGCGCCAACTGCCATAAAAGGGGCCACATACGGGCCAAGTGCAAGACTGTCGTCTGCCACAAGTGCGGCGTGGTGGGCGACCACTACGAAACACAGTGCCCAACCACGATCAAGTGTTCCCGGTGCGGAGAAAAGGGCCACTTGACCTCGAATTGCACCAGCAAAACCAGAAAGAGAACCTACTGCAAGAACTGCGACACCTTTAGCCACGATGACCTCACGTGCCCCACCATCTGGCGGTCGTACATCACGAAGGCGATCAATGCGAACAGCGCGAAGGACGAGGAGGAAGAGTCGCTGGTGCTACCAGTCATATACTGCTACAACTGCGCCAGCCTGGAGCACTATGGAGACGAGTGTCCGGAGAGCAGGGTCAGCAGGGTGCCCAACTTTGGGAGTGCGTTCAGTGGGAGCAACTTGCCCAAGGCATTGAGGCCGTTGTACTTTCACCGGTTGAAGTCGTCGACGCGGGAGAATTCGAGGTCGTACGAGAGTTATGGAGTTAGCAAGCCTCTGGACAAGAATCGCAAAAAGAACGATTATAAACCAAACAACAGCGGCAAGCTTCCACCAAAGAAGTTTGACAACTTTAACAGCTATGGACACAAGGAGAACCGAAATCCTGACAGAGATTTCAGTAGTAACAGAGACTTTAGTAGTCGGGTGAGTGCGAATAGAAACTACAGCAGTGGGAATTTTGGTGCTGGAAATGACTACAGAAGTGACTATAGAAGTGACTATAGAAATGACTATAGAAATGGCAACCAAGGTTATAGAAACCCGGGGAATGGAAACTCTGGAAGCTATCAGAATAACCAGAACTCAGCAAAGAAGCCTTCTAGATCAGGGGTTTTAAGGGGTCCAAACAATGACAACAGAAATGGATCAAATGGAGCGAATAGAAATAAGCCTACCAGGTCGGGATATCTTGAAGATGCCACGTCCAAGAAGAAGAAGAGTAAGAATATTCGGAACTTGTATTAACTTAGAAACTATTGAGATAAAGGTTCAGGATTAACGAGCAAGAGATTGATCTCAGAGCCATAGCAACTTTGACTCACCAAAGTCTTGTTAAAATTGAATTTCCATTTCATTTCCTTTCAACATATTCAAGAGATACATCTTAGAGCCATCGAAATTCCAAATTCTTGTACTATTTAAAATTGAAAAATCATATTCACTATCTTTAAAACAACATCTTATTTCCCGATATCCCAAAATCTCACATAATCCCTCACTCATAATCTCACTCACCCCTTGGATTCACCCACTGTAATATATAAACCAATATACATACTTAAAAACGCAAAAACTAGCTCACCATTTACTAAAACTTTGTAATACAGCTTATATAACCGAATAGGATTTGATTGAACACTCTCCAGTGCTCCCCACAAACTCAGTAACATCGATGGCTGCAAACTCCATTTCCCCAACTACAAAATCTCACCCAAATCACATTCACTTGGCAGCCGCAGCTTGCACGGAAGTGCCAATATTGTGGCAGCATCTATTAAGCTCCCCATCCAAAACTTTATCTATTTGATCAGGCATCAATCTCCCGTTTAGGAATATTCTCCCGTTTCGGCCGCTCCACTCAAAATTTTTCTTTAAGGTTGTTAACAGTAACAGAGCCATAAAACATAAGGCATTAACCACAAAAGTTGGAGAAAAATTGAAGGAATTAGTATATATTGCGTCAATCTTCGCAAGTTGAGTCTAGCGTGCTCTAGAAATGACGTCTGACCCTGAAAATAGCATGTTTTGGGAGTTGAACTTCCACTACCCATTGACAAAGACGCCAGAGTACGCCCGTTTGAGAGCGGAAACCACAGACAAGTACGGGATTGTGACCAGTGTGGCTATCGTGTGTGTCTTGATGGTGATACCGATTCAAAATTACTGGTATGTTCGGGGGTACCGCTTGTCTAACTTCCGCACTTTGCGGAGGATCGGATCCAAGTTGAACAGATACATCTACGCGAGCGATGATCTACACCTAAATCAGGGCAAGACCAGAACCAAGCGGCTCAAGAGCTCCGTTGCGTCCTTGTTGAAGTCGTTTCTCTTCACGGTTTCCTTGCACTCGACCACTATCGTGCAGATTGTGTTCTGGCTGTGCTTCTTGTCGATGCTTTCGCTCGTTGATATCGCCAACGGCGATTTGATCTTCTTGGCCAAACGCTTGGGGAGAATATGCGCAGTCTGCTTACCTCCAATACTTTTTCTCACCATAAGGCCCCTGCCTTTGCCAAACACCTTGTACTTGAGTTTGTTGCCTATCCACAAGTGGCTTTCGAGAATGATCATTATACAGGCGATAATTCATACATTCTTGTATCTTGGCTACTTCCAGAAGAAGAACACTTGGGAGAAGGTTGTGAAGAGGGAGAATATTTACGGATGGGTTGCTCTCTTTGGGTTCTTAGTTATCATGATCACATCATTGCTGAAAATGAGAAACAGATGGTACAAGCTCTTTTATTTCAACCACTATGTGTTTTCTTGGATTATAGTCATTTGTTTGCAGTTCCATGGGAGACCTTACGACTTTTCCTTCTACACTGCTGTCAACTTGCTGATATTGATTGGGCAGGTTGGATATCGTGTTTGGTTGACCGCGTTGACCCCAAGCATCCATGATCTCAAAGTGACAGATGTTTCGCCAAACTTGTCATTGATCGAGTTTCCTAATAGTTTGATCAGGAAAAGAGCAACGAACCCCGGCGCACACATTAGATTGACAAACTTTCATGGCAGTTCGTTGATAGTAAATGCCTACAAGCAGTTGATTCCAAATTACCACCCATACACCTTGGTTTCGCTTCCCCTGGACAACTACCAGAGGTTGATTGTGCGCAACAGCAACTTCAAAATCGTCAACAACCAAAAATACTTGATCAGTGGCTCGTACGACCCGTATTTGCATTTCATTTGCAGTAAAAATCTGGCTGCGGGCAAGTTTTCCATCAGCAAGTTGAACATCAACGCAAAGAGATTGCTTATTGTGATTGGAGGATCTGCTATCTCGTTTGCCCTTCCATTACTCCGTGTGATGAATTACCATGGAATTCCTGTCAAGATTGTTTGGGTGATTAGAGACTTCAGAGACGTGTTGATTCTCAAGTACTTTGATGGGTTCATACATGGTGATGACTTTGAGATTTTTGTCACTGGAGACATTGTAGACGAATCGCAAAGACGATTGAATGGCACCAAGAGTTACGGTTCGCTCATCCTGAGACATTCTAACAGCTATGGCAGCATTAACCAAGACGAACCCCTAGATGAAATCCCTGATGACTTGGAAAACACAAGTTTGAACCATGAAAACGAGACTGAAAATGTCGAGATATCTGTGGATCAGGAGCAGCCAGAAGAAGTAGAGGACGACAACTGTTTTATTCCAGAACTGTCACGGAACAACAGTGTTGACCAAGCTAGCATAAACAGCGAGGATTATGGTGACGAGGTGATTGGCCAGCCATTATCTCGCACCAACTCTCAAAAGACACTCACCAGCATGAACGAGCAGTTTGTTCCTTGTGTGAGTGGAAGCGCATCCGACTCCACCAAGAACTGGGTGCTGCAGTACAGCGAAACTGTCAAGAGGCTAAACCTAGAGCACAAGGTGTACAAGGGCCGGCCGACCTTGAACTACAAGTATTACAACTGGTGCATAAATGAGGGCTTCACACAATGTCTGGGGCCAGTGCAAGATGACAACAACGAGTACGTCTGTTGCCGCGACTTGCCTAAAAATAGAGTGGTTCAGGATGATATCGACTGCGACAAGATCTGGGTGGTTTCTGCTGGGCCACAGCATTTGGTACAAAACGTCAAATTATGGGCGAACGAATATGGTTTAAAATTCCATGAGGAGGCATTCTTTGTTTAGTATATTGATATAAGTTCTTTCTTATTTAATGATTTATATTTATGATCATTTATCATAGATATGATGATTTACATTAATGTTCGTTTTTCGAAGATATGATCATTTACATTAATGTACGTTCATTATAGATATCATTTACATTAATGTTCGTTTACCATATAAATGATCATTTACACTAATGTTCGTTTATCACTGATAATGATCATTTATCATATTTATGACCATATATCAAATTTATGACCATATATCATATTAATGATCATATATTACATTTATGATCATATATCACATTCATGATCATATACCATATTTCTCATATTTATCATATTTAATACTTATCACACCAAAACCATTGTACTATTTTTCTTTGTCTAAGAATGCATGTCTCTGTACTTCATCCTCAACAGCAGCCTGCTTACTGATACTGATTTTCTTTACATCAGTGTTAAACATAATGCCCACCACATTCCAACTCACAAAGTACCACGCCATATAAGGTTTCTTGAAGAAACTGGTATTCACTCCGCGATTGTACCTGTAATATATGAAGGCACCCAGAACCATTGCAATTAAAGACCCTGTGAGGGCACCTTTAATTCCCGCCTGCCACAATTGCGATTGATACCTCTCAATCTTTTCTCGTTTGGCGTCTGTTATAAGGACCATTACTTGCTTGGCACTGAAAAGAGTAAAAGGTCACTGGTTAATTGTACGGATAAGGATTGGTGGGGAATATGTCGCTATGTCGCTGTATGGAAACCGCGACACCATCAAACATTTCACCAACTACTTTTCATTGCAAACAAGTTCCAAACTACATTACATTGCAGATATCAACATGTTATAACCTTTATTAACATACATCCAACACAACCTTACATCATAAAACCGGAAATAGATACAGTGAATACAAAATTCAGAAAAAAAAGTTGTAGATAAAACATAAAGAAGAAAAGACGTCCATGGTTTCATCAATGTCCCTAGTGGAATAAGTTTATCGTGCTTTGAATTAAATTGTTTCCCCCACGCATAGGCTTGACAATCTTCAAGTTGAGCCCGTTCTTTGGAGAGTCTGGTGCGCCAAACATGCCTGATGTTTCCGAAGTTTCGTTTTCAACGTCCACGACTTCGGTGCCGCCAACAGAGTGTCTGATGGTGTCGATCAAACTGTTTCTTCTCTTGCTTTCGGCCAAGAACTCGCCAATCAGGAGGTACTCCTGGTGGAAGTTGAGGATGTGGTTCTCCGCGTCGGCCACAGAGACCCTCTGGTTGGTCACGGTCTTGTTGTCGTCGGCCATCGACAAGCGCGCGGAGAAGGCGCTCGAGCGCGTCAATCTCTTGGAGGGCTCGCCTTCCTGCTCCGTCTCCTTCTTCTTGTCTTCCACGTCGGAGGAGTTGGCAAGCGTCTCGGAGGTGCTTCCCTTTTCGTCATTCACCGAGTTTTCTTCTTCCGCAGCTTCACCCTCTTCTGCTTCGAAATCCCCGAGTTTGTCGGCTTCGTTATGGCCGTCGTCTTCGTCGTCCAAGTCGCATTCCGGCAAGTCCAAGTCGTCGTCAATCAGGGACTTGGATTTGGGGGTCACAGCAGAACGCTTGGGTGCAGAGGTTGCGTCATCCAGTGGAAGTGGAGGCAAAGGACTGTCCTTGGAGGTGCGCAACGAGTTCTTGTACTGTTTATATTGCTGTTGGAGAAGTTTTTGTTCCTGTTCAAGCTGCTTTCTGATCTTGCGTTGCCTTGGTGACTCGCTTTCGGTTTCGTCAACTTGCTTGACGGAGCCGTTGGAGTCCAAACCTTGGAGTGCAGATAACGAGTTTCTGATGGACTTGTGCTTTTCAAGCATTGTCTGCTTGTCCTTGTGTAGGGATGGGAATGCTTCCAGTGGGATCAGCTCACGCGAAAGTCTCTTGTATTGGCGTTCTTCGGATGTGTTGGGCAGCACCGGTCTGTCTTCGTCGGTGTGCGATCTCAGCGATTTGGGCAGGTACTGCAGTTTGCTCTCAGTATCAGCATACCTGTTTACGTCGGGAGTAGCATACGAGCTTCTGTTTGCGTCTGGAGTCATGTACGCACTCCTGTTTGCAGTAGCATCAATGTACGAGCTCCTGTTCGCGGCTGGGGTCTCCGGAGCAATGTAGGAGTTTCTGCTCACGACTCTCGAGCTTCTTGCGCTTCTGGCGTTG
Source organism: Kodamaea sagamina (assembly GCA_030556545.1). Taxonomy (NCBI): domain Eukaryota; kingdom Fungi; phylum Ascomycota; class Pichiomycetes; order Serinales; family Debaryomycetaceae; genus Kodamaea; species Kodamaea sagamina. Next base: position 642,677 of record JAKTUG010000005.1, read on the forward strand.
AAGTCAAAGTCGTTATTCACCCTGGTGTCCTCGTCATGCGAAAATGAGTTTGACTGAGAGCGCAAATAGGCCTTTTCGGCCTTGTGCTCGACGTCAATGAACGTGTCCTTTGTTTTGTTGTCAAATTGGAACATGCTGCTGTCGCGTCTGTTGCTGTCCATCGAGTACATGCTCTCCCTGATCAAACTTTCTCTAGCGGCACGCATGATTTCTTCCTGCTTGTCCTTGTTCAAGTTGTCCAACTTCTCTTGGATGTCGCCCAACTTGTTCTTGAAGCCGAGAGTCTCCTTGGAGATGATCAACTGCTGGTCCTTCAACGATGACTTCAACTTGCTGATCTTGACGTCGCGGCTTTCGATAATCTTCTCACTGATAAGCAAGTGCTTTCTCAAGTTGGTGTTGATCAGCTCCACGTCGGTCAACTTGGAGTTCAACTTGTTCAAGGAGTTTTCCAACTGGAACAACTTGGACTCCTCGGCGTGGGAGTGCCTCAAGGTGGTCATCTTCATGCTCAACAAGGTGTTTTCCAACTCTGCAATCTTTCTATCTCTTCTATCGATTTCTTCTTGGTTCTGGATTATTACAGGGCCCTTCAACAACGGCGATGATGTGAGCGACGACGACGGGTTGATGGGTATGTTTGTGGCGGACGGAACTGGCAACTTTGTGCCAAACTCCTTGATCTGGAACTCCCTGATCTGGAACTCCTTGGTTGGTGTTTTCGGGGGGATGGCGAGCGAGCTGCGCTTGTGCACCGCGTGCTGGTTGTTCATCAAGTACGACGTGTCCGAGTAGCGCTTGGACGCGTTGCTCTTGAACGGCGACTCAGTTCGCTCGCCCGACCGCCACTGCGACAACTCCAACTCCAACAGCTTTATGTATGTTTGGTTGCTGTCGTTGATTTTTTCTAGCTGCAAGAGTTTTTGTCTGAGCGAGGTGGCGCTGAGCTCTGTATTTATGTGGGCTTTGTTCTTGATGGACTTTGCTCTGGTTCCAAAGCGGAGGGTGGACATCGTTTCCAATTCGTTGAAGGAGGATGGAGAACAGTTGATGATGAGCAGGGTGCGTGAGTTACCACCCAACGATTCCTGCAAAATTCGAGTCAACTTGGAGTCTCTGTACGGAATATGAGTCAGCTTTCCGTCCGTCAAGGCATTGATGACATTCCCCAACGAACTGAGCGAGCTGTTGATTTTTTTCGCCTCCTCCAAGGTCTGGCCCTGTGCGCCGGTCTTGTCCACCTTCTCCGAGCCCGCCAAGTCAACGAGGAAAAGATGCGATCTCTTGATGATGCCCAGCAGCATGTGTTTCTGGCCCAACTTGATCTGGAAAATGGCGTGGGATCTCAGCGACTCGGCGTTCATGTTGGTCAGCACCGACGCCCTCACCTTCAAGCCCTCCAACAAGATGTGGTTCAACTCTTCGGGCGACAGAACAAACGCCTGCGAAAGGCCCTTGACGTATATTCCGTTGTGCTTGTCTTCGTGGATTTGGAATCTCTGGTCGCCCATCGAGTTGTTGGACACGTCGATCAAGTCCTTGATCTGCTCCATGTGGATTTCCATGTAGGACACGCCAACGGTGTACTCGATGTCCAGCGAACTGAGGTGTATTCTCTTGAAGATCTCCAGGGAGATTCGGGGTATGACACCACGCCCCTCGGGGTCGTTGATGGAGGTGCCAAACATGGTGTAGGATTTTCCTGAGCCTGTCTGCCCATAGGCAAGGACAGTACCGTTGTAGCCGTTTAACAAGTCGTCGACGGTTTGTTTTATCAGGTACTGGTAGATGTCAGTTTGTGAGGAGTTGGGCACAAACACGCGGTCAAACGTGTAGGTGTCTTTGTTGTTGATGATGACTGTTTCTTCGTTGGGGAATTCGACGATGGAAGAGCCTCTTTTGAGTTCGAGTTCTGATTCGGGGCGAAAGCGGCAGATGACTTTGATGTTGATGTTGGGGTTCGAATTGTTGGCGCCAACGGCGGCAACAGTTCCGTTCAAACTTCCGTTAACACTCCCATTAACACTCCCATTAGCACTTCCATTCACCATCCCACTCACTACTCCATTACCATACCCATTACCAGCATTAAAATTTCCCGACCCAATAGACGTGTTCCCATTTATTGTACTGGTGGCACTACCCACCGTGTTATTTGCACTAACCGTCGTGTTTGCAGTACTACTATCAACCGTGGTGTTCACATCAGTGGCCACACTGGCCACACTGGTGTCAGCGCTCTTGCTCGGCGACCTGCCCGGCGACGGGTACTCGAACGGCCCGGTCAACTTGCTGCCCCCAGCGCTCGCGGTGGGGACCCTCATTTTGGTGGGCGTGTTCTCTGCGGAATCGTGCTCAAACAGCAGGTTCAAAAACGAGTTCTCACCCACTTCCGCCGACTTGCGTGGACTGGCGGATGCTTCAGACATGAGGGAGCCGTTGTTGTTTGTAGATAAAGAAAACAATCGTAATATATATTAAAACGCCCAAAAAAAATCCACCCTAGAGAGTCGAGCGGTGCCCTATTTTTTTTTTGTTGTTTTTTCTGGCTGCCCTCCTTTGTTACGTTAGGATGAAAAATTCCAGAAAGCGGAAACACCACAATTGGGGGCCGGATGG